>BNCR01000012.1:47433162-48033162 GCA_014656515.1 Oryzias celebensis
CCCAATACAATTCAGTTAGTAAGCATTTGCCCTTCTACAGTTTTTCCATAAAAATGTACACAAAAAATAAAACCTGCTGTTATCTAAATATAAATGTTTTTTTTTTACTCCAGATTGAATAAATAAAACTTGACTGACAGAAAACATATTTTGATCTCTTTTGACATGAATTGATACATTAATACCTTTTTGACTTTAAGATGAAAAAGTGTTATCTTTTGAGCAAACCAAGGTAACTTTTTTCAAAATAAAAGCTGATCTGGTTGCTCTGAAGACCAACTTTTAGCTTAGCTGTACAGTCCAGTACGGTCCACTTCACTTATCATAATAATACAGTTTACATGACTTAACTTCAAGCTGTACTTCAGCTACCTTTAACCATTTGTAGAAAGTAAAAAAAAAAAAAAACGTGAGCAAGCGGTCAGCTGTTTTCATGGGTTCTCATCCTATTGTAGACTAAATGAAAACAAAAATGCTTGAATCTTTACAGTTTTATCAGGTTTCTAATGTAGGTAAACGTCTTACTATGTTTTGGGTGTGCATGGGGCAGAGGAAGACGGGTCAACCTTTTAGCTGATGATTCCAGATTTGGTTCCCACTCTGCCCACCCCTGTGTTGAAGTGGTGGAATAACAGAAAAAAGTTGTCTTTGACTTTTCACATTTTTCCAGAGTCTGTTCTTCAGAAAAGGAACTCAAGTTAGGAGACTCTTTCTGTGATGCTGGAGGATCACTGCGACATACACTATATGAATAAACATTGTACTTACAGCACCTGCATTCAAATGGAACCTTAGATTATAGAGAAAAACACTGACCTGTCCAGTGGTGTCGTAGCGTCTTTTGTTCTGAATCCATAAACTACTCGCCATGGTACCTGGGGCGCATTCAGAGCAGATCTTCACTTCTTCTTGTTCAGATAACATCAGTGTGAGGTCATAAACTATGCACTTGCCTTTACTTTGGTCAACACCTTTAAAAAGAATCAGACAAATATGACTTCATAAATTCAAAGAGTCCAGAGAGGAATCAATCCTTAATCAGCAATGTGTTGATTTCTTTTTCTCAAAATGCTATTTCTCCCTCCATCCTTCATCAAACCTTACCTCTGTCCATATTACAAAATGTGTTCCTGCTTGAAAGTGATCTAAGACAGTCACCAGCTAGTTTCTTTCTGACAACATTTCTATTCCAGCTTCATTGGTTTTTGAAGGTTGTTGCAGGTCATATGGACTGACAATGTTTCTTTGCTTATTTTAATTTTTCAGAAATCAAGCAAGCAACCATGGTTTTGATGACTGAAAAATGATTGAATTTGATTGATTGTTCTATTTTACCAGAAGTTTCTTTACCACATTCTTTTTTTACACTAGTGAATGTGGTTCCTTCAAAAATGAAGTAAAGCCTTACTGTTGCGTTGCTCTACATCAGCTGGTCATGAAGGTTTCCTCCCAGGAGGCTCCTTTGACTCTCTTTACAGTTTATTCAAGCACAAAATCCTTTGCAGTTTGATTTCTTTTATATCATGAGCATCTACATTTCTCAGTGATAAATAGCCTCTCCCCCGCCCACCCATTGGCTTGTACAGTCAGGGCGAAGTGAGCGGAGGGTAGAGCAACCATTAACTTCACATAGTGGAAGAGACAGAAGGTTTTCAGCAACATGCCTTTCTTAACCAGAAAGGGTATGGATTAAGACTTTACTGGAAGTTTCCTTTTGTAATGTAATCCCTGAAAAAGAGTAACTATAAGATATTAGTCTTGTCCTTTGTTGTCCCAATGTATTTTATCAGTTTGCTTTTTTAAAAAACGTAATGTACAGTATATGAGGGTGTGAGGGACTGTCAGCTGGCAGGAGAAAGTGTAAACAAAAGGATGATGGGAAATGATGGGAATTTCTAATGAACTCTGCTGCTCTGCAGAAACTTTGTCCTTGAAATCAACACATGATTTTTTGATTAGCCTTGAAACTGCATAAGACTCTCCCCTCTAAAAAAAAGTAATCAACAAATGATTGAGGTGGGACTCTAAGCATCATTTTAGGCTTCTGACCCGCAGAAACTGTCCAGAAACTGTGCTCATCTGCATGTTTGTCGTCCTCATCGAGGTCTCAACTTGACTTTAGTCTGTCGTTGTAACCGACCAGAGGGCAGGTGCTCACATTTGAGGGCGTCTGGCACGCTGGACAGGTGTTCGCTTCACAGATAAATCCTGGTTTACACTGTTCAGGGCAGAAGGCAGACAGTGTGTGAGCTGTTTTTCAGATGTCAGTGGTGTGGATCAAGTGGCCTACGCTGGCAGTGAGCTTCTGGAGTGGTCAGGCATGTGTTATAGATGAAAAACAAAGGTGCATTTTATTGATGACGTTTTGGATGCACAGAAATACCATGACGAGATCCTGAGTCTCATTGTTGTGCCACACTTCCAAGAACACCAACTCATGTTGCAGCATGATAATGCACAGCCTCATGTTGCAAGGATCTGTACACAATTCTTGGGAACTGAAACCTTCCCAGTTCTTGCTCGGCCAGCATACTCCCCTCACATGTCACTAATTACGCCTGTTTGGGAGACTCTGGATCAGTGTATACGACCGCATGTTCCAGTTCCTGCCAATACTGAACAACTTCACACAGCCTTTGAAGACGAGCAGACCAGCATCCCACAGGCCACAATCCACAACCTGATCAACTCTATGTGACGGAGAGGTGTTGCACTGCAGCAGGCAAATGGTGGTCACACTGGTGATACTGGTTCTCTGAGTCCCAAGACACCCCCACCCCCAAAACGAAACGGCACATTTCAGAGTAGCCTTTTACTGTGGCCAGTCTAAAGGACACCTGTCACCTGTCATCTTCGCTTCTTCAACATTTGTCTGCAACAGATGAGAGCCAATCTACAGGAAGTCAAAGAAGAAACACTCAGCAGAAGACTGTCACATGTGAAATTAAATTCTTGTGAAACAGATATTTCCTTATTCTGTGAGCTTAATTGCTAATATGATTTTTACAGAAGAAACTAAACACTTTGTGTAGTGCAGAAGTCCAGGGGAGTAAGATGCTTTTGCTCTTGGACTCATTTCCCTCCCACATCTCGTCTGGATTCATGCTGGCTCCCATGCTCAGGCTGCAGCGCTGCCTCTGCCTGATCTATTAGCAGTTGACCTCACCTTGCACTTTCCACGACTCTGCAGCCTCCAAACGTCTGCTTGACTCATTAAAAATACCGAATGTATAATTAATGCACAATTATGCAAATGTTATTACATTTTCATATCCCTTTTCTGAGCAGAATTAAATACATTATATTGAAACTTTAATTATTTACGAGGCTGAAGATTTTTTTTCATGGGCATAGAAGTCGAGCTGGAGACAAAAAGGAGGACAAAGAAAGACCCAAAAAAACGGCAGAAGAGTAGAGGCGCAGCTTCCAGTAACCCCCAGAAGATTTTGATGTCTGCTTCAGAGAACATTTGCTTATGATCCAAACCTTGCACACAAATGTGACAGAAAAACAGAAACCTGTAAACTTCATACTGTAAGGCAAATTATGGAGGAAGGATGGATCGGTTCAGAAAATGTTGACAGCTGAGTTTAAACTGACTCACAATGTTCTGTGTTTGAGTCCAAACAACACACAGGCTATCTGAGTCACTCATCCCAAAAGTGATACTCTTTGCTTTTTGAAACCCTTCTGGGCTGAACAACAGTGTCAATGAACTGTAAACATCAGAATACAATAAATTCACACATATTTAACCAGAAACCATTAGCAAATGATAGATTGCGTCCCCTTATTTAGTACTTTTTCCTCCTTGAAGCACTTTACAATCTACTCTCACATTCATCCATTTCTTTCTCTTCATTTGCTGGGAATTTCTCGAACCCTTTGGGTTTCCTTGAAATGAAGAAACCCTTCATCTATCTGTAAAAAAACAAAACAAAACAAAAAAACTTTAGTATAAGTAACATCCAAACACCCTTTTGTGTTGGTCAGTGTGTAGTATTACATAAGCTAAGACTGACGGTCACATGCCGGTTATCTTCCAATAGTGGCCGGTCTCCAATAAACTAACAGTGTTCGTTACTTTAGACACCGGTCTCTAATAGTGGCCGGGCACCTTTAAGACAAGATTTTCTGCCTGTCCAGTTTTGCCAGTCTCCTCAGTGTGTAGAAGATTGGAATGTTTTAAATCAAATGAGACTGCCAGAGCTGAGCACACAGCACTAACAGCTCAGGAGAACAATCCTCGCTCCTGATGCTGAACCCCTAGGGTCCCGACAGGGCTGCTGACTGCTAAAACGAAGACTTGAATTTACTTTTTGTAAGAAACGAGGAAGAAAAAAAATGAAGGCAAATTGTTTGGTAAAACCTCAAAGGGAACACGATAAGATACCCTCCACTTCTTGATCTCCATGTAAAGATGATCCTCTTGCGGCCATTTCTCCACCATGAACTCATCCTCTGTGGAACCAGCTCCATTGCACAGCTCAGTGATGGACCTTTGACTTGAAAGTATCATTAGCTGTGTTTCCATTGACTATACAATTGCACAAACTGGATTTTTGATCATAAATTCACCTGATAGAAACACGACAGTTTTGAAAAAAACTCCAATTTATGACAAAAAAAGTTATGTTTGAGGAGGTGGTTTTTTAAGGCGAATCACAATTGACATATTTCGCAAAATTCGGATCCTCAGCTCCTCTGTGAATCACCAACCATGCACCCTGGCCCGTTCACGCTTAGGTGTCTGAGAAATGGTGAGCCTTCATCGTTCATGTGCTCCAGCGAATTGCAATTCTGATTTTGCTTGCCATTATATTTGCATTGCGAATCCTAGCTTGGGGCCAAATGCTCACGCATGAGGTCTCAGCAACGGGGAGGTGGGAAGGTTTGCTACGAGCCAATAATCCCACCCACAAGCCAGAATTGTATTTCTAATGAGTTACTAATGCTGAGGATGAAAAATGTCTTTAAAAAAACGACTTTTAAAGTAAATTTAAATTAAAATTTTAAAAAATCTTTTTGATTTTGGCAAAAAAAAAACGACACAATCATAATTGAAAAACTACTGGGAACAATTTTACAAAAGAAAAAAACATGGTTGGAGTGGGACTTTGAAGCAATACCTTCACACCACATGCAGTACACATCCGTTGCCATGTTTTTGAATGACTTATTGAGAGTTTCATGATGATTCATGGTGACCAGCGAGCTGGAGGTCAGACATTTGACACTGTGATTCTGAGACAGCTGGTCCATAGTCAAAGACAGCAGAGAGCAGACAGTCTGGTCATGGAAACTCTGAGACTGGAGCTCACTGAGGGAACAAAGAGAGGAGTGCCCAACAAGACACAGTTCTGCAGTGAACACACAGAAAAAGGAAGTGACCACTGTCACCATGGCAACTGATCAGCAGGCTGCCACTTATTTTTCTACATGTTGGTTCCTTTATGTTTGACGCATAAACAACAAGCAAAACGGGAGCTAAACCTGTGAGTAATAACTACAGTTCCAGCTCCTCACCCTCACAGTGAAAATGAACTTCTTTCATTTTTAGGTCATTGAGTTTATTTCAAGGAAGTTACCATATAAACTGCAACAACTAAACCTAAAACATATTGCAGTCATGTTCCTTTAGCATGTCAAGAAGATGGACTGGTGTTGGACAGTCCAATCCCATTCTCTTGGTTTTCTTGATTGATGAAAAAGTTGAGCACACTGACGCACGTCCAGGAAGTCGTGTGACATTGCAAAACTGCAAATGAACATTTTTTCTGGAATAACCCAGTGTAGCATTTCATTGGGATTCTGGGAAATGGCAGGAAGATCCCTGAAACTGCAACCATGTTTGATGAGCGCCAGTAGGAGTCATAGAAGAAAGTCGTGAGCTGAAGTCTGAACCTTTAATGGATCTGCCATCTCATCTTTTTCCATCAGTTTCTTCAGGAGGAAGAAACGGCGGAACTCTGAAACATGGGTTGATGAGAACATACAGCAGCAGGGAGGGACATCCTCCCAGGACTGTTGGTGAAGTCTTCTCTGGGGGGAGCTCCGCTTCAGTGAACAGAGTCATTTCTGTCTCTTTGTAATGAAAATTTGATCAATTTAGAAACTTTTTTCACATGATCTTTAAAGGTTAGATTAAAATAAAAAAGAACACCAATAAATTTGAACTGTTCAACCACCTGTAATTGTTCTCCACTGATCAAGACATTTGGTTGGTTACTACTTAAAGAAAAAGATGCAGACTGTTCTTTTTTGGTATTGACATGCAGTGATGTGCTGTGAGGGTCACGGCTGGTGAGGCATCAGTCAGACATACAACCATATGAACCCTACGTTTGGAAAGAGAAGCTTATTCACCATTTGATTGGCAGCAGTTAAAGTGTGTTGTTTAATTTTCCACATTTATTTCTGTTTACAAACTGAAGCAGAGAAAAAAAAAATCACCAATATTGTTTTTGAATTACTTTTTTTCATAAATGAAGTCTGTGTGTTGCTCCATTGTTACATGTCTGTGGTCTCTCCTTCTGAACAAATGCATTGATAACCTGTTTGTAGAAGTCTTCTTTTTCTTTCTTCAGTTTTAAAGGCTTTCTGTCTCAGTGGAGATCACTACCAGTGACGTGTCTAAACAAATTCTTGAATATTAAAGAATAACTGGATGGCTGCACTTGCTGCGGTTCCTATAATTCTATTATTCTTTAGCCGTGGTGTCACGTTCTCCGGGCTCACAGGCGGACTGTACTGTCTGCCTCGCCTTGTGTGTTTCTAAAGCACATTTTTGATGAATAAAAACTGGCACCAATGTAATCAGACAGATGGCGAGAAATAAACAAATTACTTAATTTTAAAATAAAGCGTCTTTTATGATGATAAAAAGACCAAATTAGCAAAGCGCATGCGTCAGATGCAGCTCCAGTCAGTGTGTACGGCGCTGGGGATGGGAGGGGAGGTTTGGCAAGAAAGACATTGTGGTCAATTGTGTTAAAAGTACGTCTCAGGTCAAGAAAAACAGCACTCACACAGCCACCTTGGTCAAGTCTAGAAAGTAACCTGTGGCAGTATCAGTGGAGTGATGCTTCCCGGAAAACAAACTGCATTGGGTGGAGAGGCTTTGAGCCATTGTTTAAATGTGAAAAAGATTTGTCACCGTTATTGTATTACTTTTGGAATACTCTGTAAAATGCTTCTTGGTCTGTATTTTTATGGTTTTGGTATGTCTCCTGCTTTAAATATTGTAGTAGTATTCCATGTCTTTGGAACTACAGTATATTGGGTTTAAGCAATAAGTAAAATCAAATTTGCAATTGGGTTTGCAACGGCATCTTTATGGGTTTTAAGAAAATGTGTTGAGAGACCAAACGTATTGATGGCTTTTGAGCTTTTAAAGAAATGTACTACTTTTAAGACAATACAGATATTTCTGGTATAGTAAATATTGGTTTTGAGTCATCTGTAGGGCAGTTGGAGATTTGAGGGCTTGTGGTTGTATTGTTAATTATTTTATAGTTTAAATTAAAAAATATATATTAAAATATTTGCAATTGTCTCTAAATTGTCAGTCAATCTGTCCCTAATCCTAAACTGAATATCTCTTGTGTTTCTTTCTTTCTTCCATACTAAAAGTCGGTCTAGTTGTCTCCATACATGTTTTCCATTTCCATTGATTAATTAAATCCATAAAAATTGTGCCTTGGGTCTACGAATTTGTTTTACCATTTCATTTCTAAGTGTTGTAAAAATATCAGTTACTGGAAATTTTTGTTTTCTTTCTTTCATCACTTTTAAAAGGTCAGTGTTAATCCAAGGAAGGGTTTCTCTGGGTTGTTCGGACAAACCTTTTTTTAATTACATTTTCCAAAATTTCTTGAACTTTTTTTTTACAGACTTTTATCCACTGACTTATTTAGTCTGACTCTAAACTCAATTATTTGAACAAAAGTCCATCTCTACGACAGTGTTTGTTGAATGCAAACTCTTTTCCACAGCTGATGTGATTGCAGTGCTCTCTTTATCCACAGACGTGTCTTCAGGCATGCTGAGCTGGGTCTGTTGGA
Source organism: Oryzias celebensis (assembly GCA_014656515.1). NCBI lineage: Eukaryota > Metazoa > Chordata > Actinopteri > Beloniformes > Adrianichthyidae > Oryzias > Oryzias celebensis. The sequence continues at coordinate 47,441,226 of BNCR01000012.1, forward strand.
CACATCTCAAACGCCAGAGAGTGCAGCGAGTCTCCTCCCACAGCACACCCGCTCTTCTGAACATCTCCCACCCATCACCATGACAACCGGGCAGCCAGTGGGAGTAACATGATCCAGCAGATCCAATTAGGAAGATGGGAAAGAATTAGATTTGAATAGATGTGATTGCATTAAGGATGGATTAGTTGTATTGCATTATTACCTTCAAAGGGGCGGAGCTGCAGCCCAATACTGCGCTCGTCAGATCTCTGAGCGTCACAGTAGAGTAACAAAGGAAAGAGACAATCACTAATCGTGTTTGTCTGAAATGACATTCATTGACAATAAATGAAAAAAGTGATCTCTGTTCACGCAGCATTTACTCATGAGAAGTCATGAGGTCTCAGCTTCATTCTGTTGTTATTTTATTGCCTGATGATTCCTGCAGGCTGAAAAACTGTTTTATTTTTACATCCATGTGTGCTGCCTCCCCGAATGTTGAAGGTTTTCTGTGTGATTTTAACTGAAAAAAACAAAGGTAACGTAAGAACATTAACAGGATAGTTGCTGCAATGTGTTATAGAATGGACTCGGCAACAGCAGCCTGACCCCAGATATACAGTGAGTACAGAATGTTTTCAGACCCCCTTTTCCCTTTATTATATTGCAGCCATTTGCTAAAATCATATAAGTTCCTTTTTTCCCTCATTAATGTAGACACAGCACCACATATTAACAAAAAAACACAGAATTTGTGACATTTTTGCAGGTTTATTAAAAAAGAAAAACTGAAATATCACATGAGTATTCAGACCCTTTGCTGTGACACTCACATATTTAAATCAGGTTCTGTCCATTTCTTCTGACCATCCTTGAGATGGTTCTATACCTTCATTTGAGTCCAACTGTGTTTGATTCTACTGACTGGACTTGATTAGGAAAGTCACACACCTGTCTATATAAGACCTTCCAGCTCACAGTGATGTCAGAGCAAATGAGAATCATGAGGTCAAAGGAACTGCCTGAAGAGCTCAGAGACAGAATTGTAGCAAAGCACAGATCTGACCAAGGTTACAAATAAATATCTGCTGCACTTAAGGTTCCTAAGAGCACAGTGGTCTCCATAGTCTTTAAAAGGAAGATGTTCAGGACGACCAGAACCCTTCCTAGAACTGACCGTCCGGCCAAACTGAGCTATCGGGGGAGAAGAGCCTTGATGAGAGAAGTAAAGAAGAACCCAAAGATCTCTGTGGCTGAACTCCAGAGATGCAGTCGGGAGAAAGTTGTAGAAAGGCAACCATTACTGCAGCCCTCCACCAGTCGGAGCTTAACGGCAGAGTGGTCCGACAGAAGCCTCTCCTCAGCGCAAGACACATGAAAGCCTGAATGGAGTTTGTTACAAAACACCTGAAGGACTCCAAGATGGTGAGAAATAAGATTCTCTTTTCTGATGAGACCAAGATAGAACTTTTGGCCTTTTTATTCTAAGCGGTATGTGCTCAACTGCTTAGATTTTTCACGAATTATTTAATCCCTGTGCACATAGATGCACAAACAAGAAGCAGAGAGGTGATATGAAAAATATCATCGATGTAAAACAGCAGGAGTCTGAAAATCCTTTTGAAATCCAACATCTTCCAGACAAGAGGTTCTGACCTGAAATGTTCTGCAGACAGGCCAAACGTCAGATGGACCATGATCATATCTGTTCTTGGAAGCTCTGCTCTGAAAATCACACTAATGGGTCTGACACTACACCTGATGACCTTCCCAGCAGTTTTAACAACCTGCCGTTCGACATAGAGCATCTGCTGTATCACAGCAGGAAGTACCGGGTCCAAACACCGCCACACCCAGCATATGTGACAGGATGTGAGGGCTGGGAGGTCAAATTCAGCTGAGATCGTTCTTTTGGTGAGATTTAAACGCATCCTTCAGCAGGACTTTATTTCTTTCTGCTTCCATGTTTTTTCTTTCAGAGTAAAAGACAAAACTCAGAAAGGAAACAACAATGCAACACAAACACAGCAACTACAGCAACTGCACTTGCTCACTCATCTTTATGCATGCAGTTCATTTCCCGCTTTGATGGGAAGACATTCTCCATCCATCAATCCATCCTAGTGATCATAAATGAAGGACAAAAGGAACTGCTTCTGGTCTGGTAATGGTTTTGAAATGACAATGCACAAGAGGTAGAGGTTTGGTGTGGGACAGAAAACAAGGACTTGAAACTTGACAACCAGAAACCTGCTGGAGCGTGCAGTTCAAACTGGTGACTTGGAAGACTTCAAAAAGGATGAAACAATCCTGAACACAGCCAGTGGAGAGAAAACCAGGAAAAAAAGTTAAGGGGCAGAAATCCTGACCTTGTGAGCTTTAAGTCGAACTCGTGTCTTGTTTGCATGTCAGAATGACAGAAGTTAGAAAAAAAAATCCAACTTTTGGTTGGGAAGACACGTTTATCCTGGTGAGAAATCCACAGTGGCAGCAGAAAGCAGGAAGTTCTTTCAGGTTAACTTAATTTATATGAAGCTCTTTTCTTTTCAAACTTTTTAATGATACTCATAACTCGTTTTTCTTCATCCCATTACAAACACTTCATAACATGAACATTTCTGGTTTAACACTTCAGATTAGAAGGGAACAGAATAGGATTTGCAGATGTCCAGAGAAGTTGCAATGGTGATCAGAAATTTGAGGCCTTATCGTTCCTGTGATCCTTGAAAACAGGTCAAAAACATCTCCTTGAACAAAGTGAGCATTTTGGGTCATTTTCCTGCAACTGAGCGCGAGCTTCCTGCTTGATCACATGTGGCAGCTGTCCCTAAAAAGACATTTGTGTTGTTTTTCTAAAGAGACAATGACAGCGAATCCCGGCGGCAGTCCACAGACATGCACACGCTTTCAGCTTTGATCAGCTGTGGATTTACTGTCTGAGGACAAATCCTACCAACAGCTCCACTCTGCCCATCACTGCTGACTGGCTGCTCCACTTGAGTGCTGAAGCTTCACCTTCCACCTCACAGCCTGACATCTTCCATGATAGAGCGTGCCAGACCCCCATTAAGAGGGGGACTGTAATGGTCCAATATCCACCTGAGAGAGCACACACTTTACTAGCCCCAACGAGCAACTAAACGCCTCTGATGGATAGGTGTGGGAGAGCTGCCTCATTTTCTCCCCTGGACCATAAAGGACTACTTGGTCATTTTTAGCAGCCCACTGGTCAAAGAGCCATCCATCTCACCTTCACGCCACCATAAATCTGAGCGCTCCTTTAATCAGCCTCTCCCTCCATCGCTGTCTTTACACCGTCTTTCTCTTTTGCTTTAATCACACCTGACTTTTCACGCTCCGTTTCAGTTTCAAACAGAAAAATGAAATAAAAAACTATAATTGGTCACTGTTGTCTGGGTGTTGCTGCGGGGCGGGGGTGGCTGCAGCATGTGTCAGTCTACAGACTGAGATGTTTTAAAAAGTTTGAGTAGTTTCATGCTTTTGTAAAAATACTCCTGAGGCCTGAATAGCAGAGTACCTTTTATTTTTATTATTTTGATTATAACATCACCATACCTTCATTTTCCCTTTGTGCCATCAGTAAAAAAAAGAACACATTTCTTCTTTTATTGTCAGCCTTTTTTTTGGAAGGCGGGTGGAAAGTCACCAAAATGATTGAAAAAAAAATCGCTGAGTCAGCAACACTACTTGAAAGCCTTTTGTAGACTTAAAAAAGCAGAAAACTAAAATCCAAGCCACTGAAAACATGAATCAATAAATATCATTTCTTATCAGATTCCATCCTTGTTGTTTATATTTGAGTTGAGTTGAATAATTCAAGGCTTTTTTCAAACATTCGAATGTTTTTGAAACGCTTTTGTGACGATAAATGGATTGTACTTGTGCCACACATGCAGGTGTATTGTTCTGATTCAAATCTTCATGAATGATGTTGTGCAGAGATAAGAAAAGCTGTTCATCCAAACAGACGCCCATCATCACTAGAAAGAAAGGGGGATGTGGGTGTTTCTACTCTTTCATTGGCTCGCCCATTTACCAAAGATTAGATTTACCAAAATCTACTCAGAAGAGCCGAAATCACCTGAAGAATCAAACCCTTATTGTTCCTCTGTGTGTTCTCTTTCTCAACCTTTGATCTGTCATAACCATAAATCAGAAATTCCCTGCAAACCAATGGAGTCAGTTTTTACTCACTGCTGAGTGTTTAGGGGAAATGACAAAATCATAGAAGGTTAATTTATGGAAGTCACAGAATCACTTTCTCTTTCCTTTTTTTCAAGTGGTTAATTTTCTGTGGCGGCTTCACCACATTTGGGATATGATTGAATACTAACCCAAATACTGACAACTTCTTACTAATGTTTGCCTTATAAACCAGTCCAATAACCGAATGAGGTTCTGGCTCCCATAACTTCTGTATTTTTGTGACTGAGCACATGCTCCCAGAAGTTGATGAAGGGTTCCAGGAAAAATACAGCAGCAGCCTTTTCATTCAAGTTTATTTTACCATCACTCCTGCCATTGCTGTGTCTTTTATCAAACCCTAAATTGTTTTTTTTAATAAAAATCAAAAGTGTGCTGAACCACATTGAAGCTTTGGCACAGTTTCAATAAGAAAAAACTTTGAGCTGCTGTTACTTCACTCCACACGTCAGTCATTACGCCTGTATTTTGAACTAGTGATAATTTCCTGCCTTTTCTTTTCAGCCAATTAAAATTATATGACCAGATAAATTATTAATTTTACCAAGGAATATTATTGAAATGATATAATTAAAGAAAAAATGATGTATTACCAGAAAGAAACATGCTGTCATGTACTGTTTGTGTCCACTGCAGCAACGTACTTAGTAATGTTAATTTCACCCAGCAAAGCCATTCACAAAGGCTTTCCGGCCAGAGTGAGGGTTTGTTTGCTCATCAGCCTGTGTTCTGACACTCCTGTTCAGTTCAATTTACCTATGATTTACCTGTGTCAGTGACTCTAATGAACTCGTCACCGTGAGTAAAGATGCAGGCACCACTATGCGTGAATAATCATGTTTACCATTGTCAGCGCGCATAACTGCTTCATCAAACAAATCCTTTTAGGACTGCTAATGCTCAATACTTGTCATCATATTAAATTAGAAGATTATAACAAAGGAGAGAAACAAATTTATTGTTAACATACCCTTTATTAAAGGTGTTTCTTCTATCCATGTATTTGCTCTATCCAACCAATTTTCCCTCTTTTATTCATCTATATATTTCATCAATCCATCCGTCAATTCATTGTATCCATCCATCACCATTCTACTACAGTAGGAAAGAAGAGTCATTTTCATTTCTGTTCAATTTAATTCACTACCTAAAAGTATTTCAACACACGACAGAGAAAGGAAAAAAAGTCAGAGAGAGCTTTTATAAATATGATTGACTAAATTCTCTTTATTTTCAAGCATTTCAATAAATCCAGATTATTCTAGCTTTGTATTAAAAGATTACATTGAAGGATTTCTAGTGTAATCCTCATTTTGGGAAACCAACTATACAAATGGAGAAAGGAAAACTCTCAGTAAATAGAGGAAAATAGAAGAAAAAATTTCCAGCAGAACCAGACTCAGTAAAGACGACTGTCACATGACCAAACGGAGTCTGAAAAGACAGGACAGAGACTGACAAAACAAATCACTGAAACATCTGTTGTAACACAAACACGCTGGTTAGTAACTGCAGCGATGACATAGATGGAAGCAGATGAACAAACACAAGCTCTTTGGAACATCTGTTCTGGAACAAAAAGGAATACTAGTTACAGCAGTCAGGGAGCAGACAAGCAGTAACTCACTGAACATCTCATATAACGCAACAGAGGTAAGAGAGTTACTGCTATGGCAAAAGAGCATAGAATAGAATAGAATAGAATAGAATAGAATAGAATAGAATAGAATAGAATAGAATAGAATAGAATAGAATAGAATAGAATATGTGAAACTGAATGAGTGAAGCTCCAGAAGACAATTCTAAGGACTAGCAATATACCCATGAAGGATCATTTTATGAAGACAGGGACATTTATCCATCAGTCTCTATACTAAATATACTCTATATACTCTATACATGTTATGAGGGCCCTGTTTTGCTTCTATATTTCAAAACCCTGTGAGAAGGAATTCTGTTTGGGTTAGAAATGCTGCAAGAATTTTTGTGACCACGGATCAGTAGTGTGCTGAGCAATGTGTATGTTTGTTAAAAATGCATTAAAAAAGATAGAAAAAAAAGACATTAAATAAATGGCAGAAGTTACCACCAGGTGGGAGAATTCACCAAGACGACGTCCTCTCTGCTCCACAGACTCCAACCCCTCCACCAGATCATTATCATGACTGATTTGTAAATTATAGAACGGTACAACTATCAGCCATCTCTGTACAGCAGGCCTGAGACAGCAGCACTGACAGCAGCACGCTGGCTTATCATGCGGCTGGAAAAGCCCTTTTCTGTGTGGAAAAAAGAACTTGAAGTTTAGACATGAATACACGCTTCATTCAAGTCTTAGCATAAAGATTCCATATGCTGGTATTTCTTTCCAAATGAATGACATGTATTGACTCATTTTTTGCATATTTTCATTTAGCATTGACTTCCAGTTCATCTCAAACAAATCCATGGCATTTGCAATAAAATTTCCATTTTTTTCAGCTTAAGCCTGTGTGGATATGGGAGCATCTGCTGAAGATCAGAGACATAAACCTCCAGGCTGGAAGTGAAGTGTGCCTGCAGCCTGTGATGACGCTCAGGGTTTAGCTGTGCCTCTTGTGTTGTTTGACAACTGTGTTGGATTAGAGGTAGCTGTGTATAAATGGCATCCCGCCATAAGGATCGGGTGTGATTACATTTAATTAACAGCTCCTTCATCTGGCTTTATTACTGACCAGACTGTGGAGCTGGGAGGGTGGAACTGTCTTTCCCAGCTGTGATCTCTGCACGTTTATGAAAAGGATTAGCCGGGCGTGATATTGTGTTTATGTCAGCCTGAGCAGGTTTGTGCAACAGTTCTGAGTGAGTCTATGATCCTCATGTGGACTGGAGTCATGTGGAAATTCAGATTCCCAATAAGACCAGTGACCTCTCCAACAGTCACCTTTAGCTGTTTCTGTTTCATGCTGAACTGCTCCCTCACAGCCTCCAAGACAGCTTCATTTGACATTTTTTTTTATGTCAAATTGATTCTTTTATCTTTTCAAGAGAAAATTCATCAGTTCTGCAAATGGTTTGGTTGTTGCAGATCTCAAACTGCTCCTCCCATTTGTTGTTGCTATTTATTTTCTTAAAACACTGGTGTCAGCCTGCATCATCTTCTAGCTTACTCCATGGCTACTTAGTGCACCACGGCAGAAAACAGAGAAATACAACCCCCTGAAAAACCGTAAAATTAAAACTAAACACCAAATTTGTAGTAAAAAGTGCCCCTCTCACCCTCTGTTTGGTACCTCACTCCAAGCTCAGGTCCTCTACCAGAGGCCTGGGAGCTTGAAGGTCCTGCGGTATCTTAGCTGTTAGCACTGCACTTTTCTGGACTGAGATATCTGAGGTCTTTCCAGGGATCTGCTGTAGACACTCCTCCAGTTTAGGGGTTACAGCCCCGAGTGCTCCAATTACCACGGGCACCACTGTCACCTTCACCTTCCAAGCTTTCTCCAGTTCTCCTCTGAGTCCCTGGGATCGCTCCAGTTTCTCATGGTCTTTCCTCCTGAAGTTCCCGGCACAGGGATGTAGTGGTTAGCACTCTAGCCTCACAGTAAGATCAAATCCCAGCTGGGTTCTCTCTGTGTGGAGTTTGCATGTCCTCCTCATGCATGTGTGGCTTTTGCCATTTAAAGGATCATGAAATGCATTTTTTCTTCATCCTTGACTTTTACATGTCCGAAACCTGAAACAGTTTGGAAGATTTCTTCTGATTTGGACCTAAAGGATTAGTGGTCACCTTTTATTAAGATGACCTGTATTGTAGGGATTCCTAATAAACTGTCAGGAGCCTTTGAGGGAAGGACCCACAATTGCAAAAGACCGGGCTTGGGGTCAAAGACATAAACAAATAGAACTTTCCAAACAACCAGACCCTCAGAGTGAAGTAAACATGAGACACCAAAAAACACTGAAAGGTTGTCAGTATTACTCAATATCTGTTGTGATCACTTGTCATAACTAAGTTTCACATTCAGAGCTGCATTCCATCTCAGTGTTGTGCATGTATGTTCTGGTTCATGTATGTCCACGTGTTCTGTGCGGATGCAGCCTGACAGAATGCAGCTTTGACAGCAAAGACAACACTTAAGAAGTCCTAAAAGCATCATGTTTGTTTTTTTAGAATGAAGTCCTTTTAAAGGCCTCTGTAATGTAGCTTTGTGGATGAAATGATGAAGACTGATGACTAAAACCTACATTTCATAGAAGTGATTTTATTGTGTAGTTGCTCAGCTCTCTCCTTCCCTAAAAGATGGCTGCTCCAGTGCATCAGTGGGATTTATCTGAGAGCTTCAACCTGAACTACTAACACTCGCTCACTTCCATGTCATAAAGTCAACTCAAACTCTTCTTTTTTGAACACATGACATTCTAGATTTAGTTTAGAACATATTATCTCTCTTATTGACATTGAAGCTCCACAGTAACAGAAGTTCTTCTTTTTATTTTAAACGTTAATCAGGAAGTAGATCTGTCTGCGAGTTCATTCAGTGAAACAGAAGCTGGTTGTTGGATTTTCAGAATAAGATCAAACATTTAGTTTAAAGTGGTCTCATTTATTCACTGATTAAAACCAAAAACCAAGAAGAAAAGGGGAATTTAAAACAGCAAAATCCCACTTTATATACACTTTTACACACAAAAAACACAATTACACTTTAAGGACTATCTGACTGAACATGAACTTTAATTTCAAAGTTAAAGTAATGCTAATATTTTAAGGAATACTGATACTGAGTATTGTAACTGAATAGTGTCTGAAGTACTTCTGGAGCATTTATCTTGTATTTTGTAAAGAAATACCTTTTAGTAGCATCCTTCCAGCATTGGCGGCAGCAGCGGTTAGCTCAGTTCTCTGCTGCCTCCGAGTCCTGACCTTCTCTGACAGAAGTTCAGCACAAAGCAGAGCTGCCTCCTCACCTGACGGAGGTGTTACTTGGTCGTCAGCTGCTGTCTGTCAGCTCAGGATACTTTCTGGAGACCAAGCTTTGTTTTTTGGGGTTTTTTTTTGCCGTCATCCTCATTGACCTTTAGCTGAAATGCTGGATGCTGAGCTGCTTCATGAAGAACAGCCTTCCTGTGAATGAGAAGAAACAGAAAATGTCTCCTGTTCAGCGGAGTGAGAGGAGGAGACGATCACAAGGAGGATGAGTTCACTCATGCAGGGAAGCCAGCTTCACGCCATGCTGCAGATTTGTTACAGAAGCATGTGGATGAACATGAACATTTTCATGGACTCACGCTTTGCTCAACAAGTAAGTCATGAAGATGATGATTAAAATGATGATGATGATGACGGCGGCAGGCTTTGACAATGCAGTGACATTTATCTCCAGAGGAGGGAGCTCTATCATCACATTCATAGACAAGCTTTGCATTTTGGTGTCTGCATTTATATGAAACTGATAAACACACGGTTCAAGAGTGTGCACGTGAGTGTGCACGTGGGGAAAATGCTGCATGCCAGGTTGCCTTTGTGTGTGAGTGGGGGAAGGGAAGTTAGCTTCCCTCCCTTCACAGCCATCACAGTTTCCATGACACCAATGAGCACAACCATTTCAGAGTCCAGTTCACTTCAGGCCACGTGCGCTCCCGTGTACGTGCATGGTTTTAATTAGCTCAAAGACAAAGCCAGGCTTTGGAATTTAATTAAATTGTCATGAATATGTTGGGCTTTGGAGGTGAATTCATAAAAAGTACTGAAAATATGAAAAAAAGCTTTCTTCCTTTGGGGCTGAAAAGGTGAAATCAGAACCAAAGTGAGCTCAGAAAGTGTGAGGCGAACGGGAGGAAGCTGCTTCCCCGACCTGGATCTTAAGGAAGTTGACATAAGCGCTCACTGCAGGCTGAAGCCTCCTGAACCAAGCAGGTCCTCAGGTGTTTTGAAAAGCTTCCACACAGTTTGTGCACAGAGACGTAGTGGGGCTTTTTTTAGAGAGGAGCACAGGTTTAAATCCTGTACACATGTTTACCGTAGACACCATTTAACAACTCTTAACATGTTTGAAAGTTTGATTGACCATGTAAAACTACGAATAAGACTCCAAACTTTCAAAGGACGTGTGTCTTTTTAGTCAGTATGCATGCTGTTAAATAGGACGAGTCAAATTCTAGGGAAATGCTTTAACACCTATTTGCTGTTTTGTTTTTTTTACACTGTGATCCAACACCTTTGATGATTATAAAGAACTAATTTTGTCAAACTTGCATTTACAAAGATGATGTTGAAAGCAGTCATTACTTGCTCTCAATGAGGACACCAGCATGTTTAAAGTCCCACTGTGGTCATCTTTTGTTCAGTTGTAAAAGTTTCCAGTGGTCTTTTATTGATTATATTACTGTTTTGAGTCAAAATCAATGAACCTGTGTCGTTTTCTAGGACATAGTTTCTGCAGAGCAACAGGAGCTAATTAGAGATTCACCTCTGAGTTGTGGGCGGCATCGTTTGCACGGACTAAGCCCCACCACACTTCCCATCACCCATCAGTTTACATGCTCTCCCACTGGCTTACTCACAAGCTAAGATTACTGGTGCAACAAAAATGGCGAGCAATGTTGGAGCTACAGCCACTCTGGATATCTCCAATATATAATAGCTGCTCCCCTCCCCTCTCATGACTGTTACTGTAGGAATGCACACAGATATTGTCCCAGAATGAGGATACCAGGCATCCCGATCAACAAACATGTCAATGAAGGTCTGTGGGGGGGCTCACAGGGTCAGCAGCACACAGACACACAGATTATCACCGTCACACTCCTGCTCTCACCTTCGATAACAAGCTGCAGACCCGACTGAGGCAGGGCGATGAAGAGGAGTCTGAGGAAGAAGACACAAACGCAGATGTGGAGTTTTGTGTGTCACAACTGAACTGGATAAACTGAAGTACACTATGGTCTGTCCTGTCGCGAGCAGACCTTCATTTAAGCACAGCAAACAGATGCTGAACAAGGTCTCTTTGTGCTGCAGAACAGGAGATGCCTTCAATACAGAACCACAGCAGGAATGCCGCCAGCCTCAGAGGGGGAGGAGCTTGTGCAGTTCAGAGTGAAGTCTCACACACCCACCCAAAGTCATCAGGCTCATCAGCGATCAAACATCAATCCTCAATACTAAAACATTACTTGAACACTTCCCTACAAAAAAGTGTGTTGGTTTGAACCAAAACCCCTTTGCATGAAATCATGAAGAAGCAGGTTGATGCTCCGTGTTTAAACCACTACCTTCTAAACACCGTGGTGGCCCTCCAACACTGCCACAGTAGGAGCCACCGGTGGGTGGGTGCTGGGGGGTCACCTGACGTCACCAAACCTCTCACTCCTGCATCAACTTCCTGCTTGAATTCCCTTCCAATCACCAAACCGCTTTGTGAGTCTCTGTTACAGGAGAGGTTTGTGTCTTTGTGCATCAGACTCAGAAGTGTCTGCGCTCACATCAGCTTAGGAACCATAAAGTTCCAGAGCACCGTATGGGTCCAAACGGTCCCATGGAGCCTCATCAACAGTTCCACAAATGAGTTTTCAAACATGCTGAAAATAAGCTGAAGCTCACAGAGGAGATCTCTAGATGTTTTAGAAATATTTTGAGTTGGCCAGACTCCATCACTACAGAATCTGCCCAAAACTGTCTCCAGATGCAGACATTTATGAAGGTCTGAACAGATTCTGACCATTTCTGTATCATCTCTCCAGAGACTGTGGGTCCACCCAGCTATGCGCATTACAGGAGTACAAACGAAAACTCACCAACACAAGATGATGTTCGGCTTCATCAGGTCCGTCTCTCAGAACTGCTCTGAACAGTTCAGGGAGAGGGACCCTGACAGGTCCTCGCTCTGTCACAGGGCCACACAAGCACACCTGAGGGACCATTTACAATCACCAATCCAGCGATGAAGCAGGTTTTTGGACTGTGGCAGGAAACTGCAAACCCACACATTCACAGGGACAACATGTGTGCAGACTCCACACAGAAAGGAGCCTGCAGGGTTCATGTGAGGCTTCACTTCATTTTAATATCAAAATGTGCTTTTTGTTTTGTTGTTAGAGCAAATGTCTATATGCTTTGTTTTATAGTTATATTATACATTTGAATTTTAGATTTAAATGCTTGAATTTTTAAACAATATGTGATATTCAAGATAAAAAATCTTTTCTACTGAGATTTTCTTTGTATCACTTTAGGTCCAGTGTGTCAATTACACACACTTATTATGTTTGAGGTGGAAATGTAATCGGTAAACTCAAAAACGGACTCCTCTGGGTTCATTTGTGCCATCCCCCACAACAGCCAGCGTCGCTGCAGTGGGAGAGAAGCTCTCTCTGAATTTGTTCTCCTAACATCATCACTAGACAGTGGCAGGGATTCACGTGATGCTTCGTGAAGCCTGAGCGCCCAGCTCCCAGTGGTCCAGCTCTGCAGTCACGTGAAGACATACGGTTTGCGCTCATGCTCCCTGCTGCAGATGCTGCTGCTGTGTTGGAGTCGTGGTCATTCTGCAGCCAGCGACACACACTTTTGTTTCTGTTTGGTCTCATTCTGGCTATAAAGGGCAGCCCTGTTTCTTTGCTGGACTTGGTGCTCTTTGAGCACAAAGATAAGAAGTTCAAACGCTTTCCCACGCGGCTGTCTGCAGCTGAATAGATAACACGGCTGTCTGCACTTCTGTCCTTTCTGCAGATGCATGCACTCACAGGCCTGGCTTAGCTGCTTCACCTGCTGTTTTCCGCTGGTCCAGGGATTCAGCTTGTATGATTTTACACAAAATCTCGACGTTTTAGGTGAAATTTATAATTCTCCCAGAGCTAAACGGTGGTTCTAACTGTCTGGCCACTTCAATCAAAATACATCCTTCCTGTCTGCAGTCTGCGCAGCTGTAAAACATCAAAGAAGATGGAAAACGCAGCGTGAGGATGCCATCAGTTCTTTTCCTTTTTGGAGTGTAATTTCTCTAAAAGGCTGAGCCGTTTCATTCTCCACTGTGACATGTTAGCAATTATCATCCCTCCGTCTCTTTTATTGGCACTAACATTTGGCTGGACCATTATCAGCCGGACAGAGGGTCCACCCATCCTTTCACTGCTTCTGAGAGGAGCAATGTGCATTTATGAAAAATGTCTTTGATCAAAATGCACATGTATACAAACATATAAATACATATATGTATATTTTGATCAAAGACATTTTTCGTAAATGCACACATATATATATATATAGATATAGATATAGATATAGACATATATTTATATATAAAACCCTGTGGGGTTGCATTGGTTTAGGAGTGGTTTAGGAGTTCCATGTTCTGGGGAAATTATGCCTCCCCTGCTTTAAGGGGCGGCTGTGGGGCAGTGGAAAGGGCAATCGGCCTGTGATCAAAGGATCAAAGGATTAAAGGTTCGATTCCCGCCTTGCCCACGCATGTTTCAAACTGTCCTTAGGCAAGACACTGAACCCCACATTGCCTCTGATGGAAGGTTGGTGCCAGTGGTCAGCAGCAGAGCCTCCATCAGTGTGTGAATGTGTCAGTGACTGTAAAGCGCTTCGATAAAGGTAGAAAAGAGCTATATAAGTAAACGGCATTTATTGGCTTCTCTTTTTTCTATTGATTTTTCCTAGTATAAGACCTGGGTTCCTTCCATGAATTCGTTGTTTATGTGTCAATAGCTTGAGTCAACTGAATATCATTGTCCACAAGGGTTGAAGATAAGACAAACAAAGTCATGTATTTCCTGTGAAAATACATGTGTAAATACCAACAGCTGATGCTGGTCACTGAGCTCAAACTGACACGTTTCTGTTCTAGTACTGAAGAGCAGTATTAAGTATAAATATGAAGTTTATTGGTTTCAAAGGTTTCATGCTAAACATTAAACAAGCCTTAGAAAGTCCAAGCTGAACAGTGGTAAACAACACTGGACAGAAGCAGTAAAGTAAAAAAGTTTGACTAAGTTGACTAAGAGATTTTGAAAATTGTTCAAATTAATTCAAATCAAGTTAAATGTGACATCAAATGGTTATTCAGAGATAATGTACAGTCCTTTTTCCTCAGTAACAGGGTTGCACTGAGTGCTGTACCCACCAAATAATTGATGGAATAAAAACGTACCGTTGATCTGTTCACTGAGCTTTTAATACTTTATTGCCTTTTGTTGATAAATATGTAGCAGAAAATCAGAAAAGAAAAAGTTTCTTCTTTCAATTATCATGAAACCAAAATGTCCTCCACTTATAGAATGACCAACAACACTTGTGTGGGTCTTTGTGTGGTTGTGAAGACCTGAAAAAGCTTCTGGAGACAGAAAGTATTTTGGAAAGTGTGCAAAACCTTTTAAAAGCTTTTACATTTTCTTTCATATGCTCATGATTTTTAACTTACTGACTCATATGTTTTTGCAAGTTTGTAAAGCAAAGATCAGGTGTCTGCATTTGTAAAATTTCCATCACAAAATACTTTTGAAACCAAAAAATCCGCTGTTGGAGCTGCAGGGTTTTTCCAGGCAGTTTGGTCTGCTTCAGTCTTCACTTCAGTGTGAAAGCAAACCAATAAGGATGGAGGTGTGGAACTTACTAGAATTTTCTACCCATTCGACTGTCGTGTGAAAACACCCTTTATGAAAGGGGGAGTGTGAGAGTTTGTCTCACTCTCACACTCCTGACTGCTGCTCCTGAGGAATGTTGTGAACCAACATGACCTCCTGAGATCACTGTCGTCTGATTCAGGAATGAAACAGAAACCTTCATGGTGTGGAGAAGAGGAAGAAAGTAAGTCTGAACTCTTTCGCTGGCCGTCTGCACAGTGAAGCTGCTGCTCTGTGGTCATTGCTTCCTGCGGGTGACTGCAGGAGGGGGGGCTCAGCACTGTCTCAGCTCCTCAACGGTGCAGGAGAAGGTTGGAAGCCTGAGAGGCAGAGCTGTGCCCCCCCCACCTCATTTTCCTCCCACGCGTTTTCCCTAAAGCTCCCCTGTTGAACAGCAGAGGCAATATTTTGTGACAGAATCTCTCAGACTATTAGGCACCCAGAGGGTCCTCTGAGAGCCCCACTCGCTTACTATCTCTCTCATCATGCCCCCCCCCTCGCACACACACACACACTCACTCCTAACCTATACACCCCCCCCTTCTCCTGGCAACACAGCTGTTATCAGTGGGAGATGAACACTCACTGTCTGAGCAGAGGTCCCTTATGCTGTTCAACATTCACACCAAACACACACTTACTTACACACACACAACTACAAACTCACTTACAAAACACAGACACACATCCACTTACATACACCTTTATGCACACATAAACACATTCACTTACTTATACATACACACACACACACACACAAAACACGGAATGTAAAATTGTTCAGGACTTCCATCATTTCCACCTCTCATTTCTTTGGCCCCACCCTCATAATCCCTGGCCAATGACTGAAGAGATGTGTAGTGACGTGGTTACAGGCTTGAGTTTGAAACAGGAATAGCTGCTAGACGGCTGTCTGAATACAAACCAAATGAAAGGTTCAGGACTCGATCTGGACCGAAGGGCTTTTCCAGTCTGAACATTTGCTGCATCTTTATCACCATTATGTACAAACACTACAATGTGCTTTACGCGTAATTTACTCTTTAACGCTGGAACTTCAACTCCAGCGTTTACATTCTTTATACTGCCATAACTCTTCTACTGTTAACACATTTATGTAACTCCAGTGGATTCTAAAGCAGAGAAAAGCAGCTTTGCGCTAACATGCAACAATTTACAGCAGCGCAATCAATGTAAACCAGCTGATTCTGTCACAGAGAAAAGGGCTTTGTGTTGTTATGCAACATGTTACTTTAGTGACGTGTTAAAAATGGGTGCAAAGCTAAGGTGAAAAACTGCTTTTCTCTGCATCACAATCAGCGGACTCACGTACGACCAGTCAAAGAGTTACGTAATGTCAAAGAGCAGGTGCGACATCGCTGATGTTAAAGGGTTGCCTGCATGATCATTGAAATGCTCATTATAAATGCTTAATATTATGGAAAGGCCAAGTGTTGAATTTAATATTAAATAATAAATCAAGTTGTTAGGAAAAACTGCTCATGGGACCATGCCCATCAAACATCAGTTTTTAAATATTT
The DNA here is from genome assembly GCA_014656515.1 of Oryzias celebensis. NCBI lineage: Eukaryota > Metazoa > Chordata > Actinopteri > Beloniformes > Adrianichthyidae > Oryzias > Oryzias celebensis. The sequence goes on from BNCR01000012.1 coordinate 47,457,575, forward strand.
AGCCACGCCCACATTGCTGCTCTGTGACAGGATGAGTACATGGTAGTAATGGCAAGATGACAAACTGCTCTGTGAGGTGTGCAGGCACTGATCCCATCCATTTATTCCTCCATTCATCTATTTAACATGTAGATTTACATCTTTTTTTCTAATCCATGTTTACTGCTTCTGTTTACTTTTATATTTAGCATTTGTTTGTTTGAATTCTGATGTTATAATGAAGCATTCCACTCTTCCACAAGTTCTACATGCGGTTCTGCCAAGTCACTTGGGAATCCGATCATACAATCTCTACTTCTGCTGGTCCTGGATATGCTTTATAGTGGGGATCGAAAGTTTGGGCACCTCTGGTAAAATGCTATTTTACTGTGCATGAAGAACCCAAAGAAAGATCGAAAAATCTCTTAAAGGCATCAGTTTACTGATGAGACATCCTAACATGTAAAAAAATCATTTCAAATTAACAAAAACTAAATAAACAAATAATGGTGTAAAAGTTTGGACACCCTGTAGAGTTAGTACCTCGTACTGCCTCCCTCTGCAAGTATCACAGCTTGTAAAGGTTTTTTTAGAGTCTCTCTATTCAGTCTCTCTGTTCTTGTTTGAGGTTTCTTCATCTATTCTTCTTTCTAAAACTCTTCCAGTTCTTTCAGATTTCTGGGATGTTTGTTCCACACTGCTGTTTTCATGTCTGTCCATAGATTTTCAATGATGTTGTAGGTCAGGTGATTGAAGTTCACTGCAGAACCTTCAGTTTCTGTCTCTTCATGTAAGACAGTGTGGATTTGGATGTGTGTTTAGGATCAATATCATTTATAGAAGTCATCCTTCAACTTTTTCACAGATAACATCAAGTTAGTGTCCAAAATTTGCTGAAATTTGGTGGAATCCATTCTTCTACTGGTGAAATGTTTCCTGTGCCGCTGGCTGTAATACAAACCCAAACCATGATTGATCCCCCCCCATGCTTAACAGTTGGACAGAGGTTCTTTTCATGAAACTCTGGACCTTTTCTTCTCCAAACGTACCTTTGCTCATTGCAGCCAAAAAGTTCCATCTGAACCGGGTCGGTCCACAGAACTTGTTTCTAAAATGCATTAGACTTGTTTCTATGTTATTTTGTGAACTTCAAAGGTTGAATTTTGTGGTGAGGACGAAGAAGAGGTTTTCTTCTGATGACTCTTCCATGAAGATCATATTTGTACAAGTATCTGTTGACAGTAGATCAGTGTAGAACAACTCCAGAGTCTGCAGGTCTTTCTGGAGGGAAGCTGCAGTCAAACGTGGGTTTGGATTTGCTTTTCTCACAATCCTGTGAGCTGCTCTGTCTGAGATCTTTCTTGATCTTCCAGATTTTACTTTAACTTCCACTGTTCCTGTTGACTGTTATTTCTTAATGATATTCTGAACAGAGGATATAGCATCTGAAAAGGCTTTGCTATCTTCTTATAGCTTCTTCTACTTTGTGATCATCCCCAAAATCTGGTATGGAAAATTGATGTATGGCAGCATAAAATAAGAGCATAAAAAAGAAGACCCATTATAATAAACTAATAGGACATTGTTGAAACCTACTGACAATTCATGAAGGTCTTGAGCAATCAATTTGATCATTTGTGGACAAACATCTCTCAACAAAATTCTATTTTGTATGCAGAAATCCATGAATTGAGTGAGACTGAGACCTTCGATGGTGTGTTTGCCTCTGGACAGAGGAGCAGCGCTCTCCTGATCTTGTCTGGAGCTGTTCAGCACTCATGTATTTGGTTGCATTATGTTTTTCTGCTTGGTCTCCATGCGACAGTATTTGAGGAAAATTTGGTTCAGAAAGACACTGGCTTTCAAATACAAGAGAAAAACATGATGGTTGACCGCAAACAGCAGTGATGCTGTCATTGTTCTTGTCATCTGACAGAGGTGACGGGTTAGCATTATTTTTGCGCCAACAGTGATGACCATTGATCCTTGGTCATCACTGTTTGGGAAGCTTTCTTAAGCTCTGACATTAAGACTGGATTATCACGTGAGACAGAAGCTGAGATGAAAATCTGCCCCTTCCTTTAAGCTCAGGAGGAACTTGAAGTAAAGCAGCTTCAGTTTCACATCAAGAGGGTTCAGTGAAATATCTGTTAAATATTCCGATTCATTCATTAAAGTCCCACTCCAATCATCTTTTGATCCATTGTCAAATTGTTCCCAGTGGGATTTATTTCTGATAATGCTATTTTTAGGCAAAATAAAAAACCTGAGTCTTTTTCTGTGACTCTGTGTCTCTTACAGCCCCAACAACTTTACAACAACATTAGTGGTACAAAAAAAAACAAAAAAACAAAAAGGCAAGCAATGATCCAGAATGCAGCTCCAATGAAGAAAACAAAGACATGGATTTTTTTGTCTGCCAGTGGATGCTTGGGCATGGAGCGGAGCAGGGAGCTCCACCTGCTCCGGCTTGCCGTAGTATTCTGGGTACGTTCATGTATTCATAACAGGTTTTGAGGTGAAACTGTCACTTCCACAGAATTCTCCTGTCATGAAGTCCATGAGCTGCTGCTCTCATCTGCATCCAGAGCAGTAATGATGAAGGCAGCTCTTTCCTCCACAGCTGAGTCCCCTCCTGACTCGCTGTAGCCATCAGATGGATCAATGAGAGCTAACGAGATGGACAACAACAATTTCTGTCATTTTAGCCCAATAGCATGTATCAATCACCCAGCAGGTAGTGCACTTCAAAGCGGTTTCCTCCCACTTAAAGACACCATCAGAGAGGGATCTGATCTGTGTCTGCATTTCAACATTCACATCAACAGGCTACTTTTGTTGATCGAAAGCCCAAATTTGATCTGCAGCCTGAGAGGATGCAGGATGGTATTTAGTGCTAAATCATTTACAATTCAAACTGTAAATCTGTGCACTTTACATGATAGGTCATCAAATCTGCATAATTGTATGACGATAAATCATAATTCTGGTTTGGAAATCAACAGGCACTTTCCGAGAAATGCTTTGACAATCATTTCTAGTCTGAATGATAATTACTAATGAAATAAAATGAAATTTGCCAAGAAAAATGAATTGTACTGTCCTGTGATGCCCGTTACAGATGCTGTTTCTTTTTGTTTGGTGTGTGTTGGTGTCCTGCTGCTGGCTGCTGTGCTCCTGACTGGTGTCACAGTGTCTGCAGTTTTGTTTAATCCCTGAACGTTGAGCTTGCTTGAGTTTGGATTATTAAAACATTTTGTGGAATTTGTGACCTTCCTGCATCCTGTTAGCCCCACATCACAGAGTAGAATAGGTAACAAGACGTTCTACAGTTCTTTGGAAGGACACCATCAGAGACAGTGTAGCAATATGTACAGCTCAATATAAAATAACAGATATGAACAATAAAGTAAATAAGGTGAAACAGCACTCTGTGAAAGGAATTCAAAGGTTTCAAAAAACAGATGAATGGATGGATGGATGAATGGATGAATGGATGAATGGATGGATGGATGGATGAATGGATGGATGAATGGATGGATGGATGGATGAATGGATGAATGGATGAATGGATGGATGGATGGATGGATGGATGGATGGATGGATGGATGAATGGATGAATGGATGAATGGATGGATGGATGAATGGATGGATGGATGGATGGATGAATGGATGAATGGATGAATGGATGGATGGATGGATGGATGGATGGATGGATGGATGGATGGATGGATGGATGGATGGATGGATGAATGGATGGATGGATGGATGGATGAATGGATGGATGGATGAATGGATGAATGGATGGATGGATAAATGGATGGATGGATGAATGGATGAATGGATGGATGGATGGATGAATGGATGAATGGATGGATGGATAAATGGATGGATGGATGGATGGATGAATGGATGGATGGATGAATGGATGGATGGATGGATGGATGGATGAATGGATGGATGGATGAATGGATGGATGGATGGATGAATGGATGGATGGATGGATGGATGGATGGATGGATGGATGAATGGATGGATGGATGGATGAATGGATGGATGGATGAATGGATGGATGGATGAATGGATGGATGGATGGGTTTTTATACTCGAAAATAATGTGAATTTGCACACTAAATATTTTTTGACTAATATTTGGAGTTTTAAACTAAAAGTTTGAGAAGCTCAAAGTGTGACAGGCTCCCCCCGCCCAGGTCCTGTATTTTTAGGCTTACTTAGGGGGGTAGCGAGCAGAGTGCACACATGTGTACTGCTCCATTTGTGACAAATCCCCTGCATCCAATAAACAGGAAACAGAAGGCTCCATTCAGGGTTCACCCAAAGGTCTGCCGCGTCCCGCAGCAGCAGCCATGCATTTATTCTAAAATGGCTGCTGGTTATTTGTGCATTACAGTCTGTTTTGAGTGATACCGTTTTCAGTTTAATGTGCAGGAGGCGGGAGGCAGCAAAGCATCCGTCACTAGCTCTTAAAAGTCACAGGCTGAGAAATGACAGAGCGCTCCCAGAACATTGTTCAAACCCGGCAAAAAGGCCAACTCCTCCCATAACTGCTCTATAAAAACACACAGGCTGCTAACCGGCCTCTCTTCCTGAGCCAGGAATTAGATGGTTAGACAAACAGCATTCATTGGAGAGCTGACATTTCGGCAAACTGAGAAAATTGTAAAAATAAGGGCACCAAGACTCCAGTAAAAGGCCATGCAGTAAAATTAAGCATTTGTTTGCTCGGTGGAATGAAAGCCTATTAATTTTCCTGTTAGAGGCTCCATGAAAATGAATAGAGGTCAGCATGCACAGCACACCCCCTGTACAGTTTCCACCTCGCCTGCTTCAGGAATATTTACCTGACAGGCTTCGAAGTAAGCAGAGAATCATTTTGAACACAGGAGATTCTGCTGGCTGCATCAGTGCTACAGGAATCCTGTAACTTCATTTCTCTTCACGGACCTATAAAGAATTTAGGAAGGTTGCTTGAACCTGAATGTAGCTAGAACCTGTGTGTTTCTGCAAGTCAGAGCAATGCATGCTTCAAAGCAAAGCTGAGTGGCTCAAGAACGCTGAGCTGTCACTCAGTCAGCTGCAGGCCTGTGGCAACAGACCCACCAAGACCCCACTCCCCACCTGCCATGCTTGCTGAGCATGCAGGCAAAACAGAGCAGATTGAGTCCTGTGTTCATCTCCATGGTCTTTCTGCATGAACAGGACAAAACATCAACTCACCTCTAACAGTTTGAGAACCAATGTTCCAGGGTCTGTGTTCTGGTTCCAATTGCAGCAGGCTTTGGAAAATCCTGTAAAGAACCAGAATGACGTCTTCTTTCATCAGTGAGGCTAGTCCATAGAAAAGTAAATCCTTGAAATTGGAGGACCACATTGCAGAAAAAGATGAAGACTGAAACGTAAATAAGCTTTCAAAACGTGTCTGTTCTCATCAGTTAACCCTTTAACAGGGAAGATGTCGTCAGCGACGCCTAAATAACACACGCTCTTTGACCTACCATAATTCTTCGGCCGTTGGAGTGATCAGCGTGAATTATCTGATTATGGCGTGGAGGAAAGCAGCTTTTTCGATCAGCTTTGCACCAATATGTAACACATTATAAACGTGATGTTGCATATCACCACAAAGCTATTTTTCCTCAGAATCCACTGGAATTACACTAATTGTATACGGTTGAAGAGTGACTGTAGTCAAAAGAATGTCAACACTGGAGCTAAAGCTCCGATGTAAAAGGGTTTAAAGGCTTAGTAAACTGTTGAACAAATGCAGAAAAAGGGTCTCTATCAAAATATTGTTTGTTGCTTCAGACATCTTTCACAAACACACTTCATGAAGCCAAAAGTTAAATCTAAAATGAAGTCATTAAGATGCTCTGCACAACCTGGAGATGACCCCTTTGGTGTTTTCTTCCTTTCTCCAGTCTGTTCACCATTTTCAGAGGCCTGAGAAAAAAATTCAGAACAAAATTCAAAACAACATGCAGTGCCTGGAGCTCCTGACTCCATCTGCCTCTGCAGGAAACAGCCAACTCAGAGAAGAAGAAGAAGAGGAGACAACTCCAAGCTGGTGAAGTGAGACACTGAAACTGAAGACCACTAATTTAAAAAAGGAGGAAAGGGAACGTACTGAGAACATGACATTCCAAGATAACATTTTTCCTTCCTGTCAGCACTAAGTAACTACAGAATGTGTGCGTCTGTTTGTTTTTTTGTGTGTCGTGTTTGTGTGTGTATTTTCATCTCTTTAGTCTGTTTAGAAACAAAACTATGATCATATTTGTCAATCGCTGTGTTGTATTGTGAAAAGTTGGTTATATTTTGATAATTGACTGGATTTTCTCGTGTGTCTTGTCAAAACTTCCTGCCAGGATTGACGCGGATCACTTGCGGCTCGCGCAAAAAATAGATCAGTCGTCAAAATGTTCCGCTGCACAGAGTCTGCTAACCGTGGAGGTTCGTGGCGCTTCGCGTCTGATGTGAATTACACTATAGGTTAACAAGAGCGCCCAATGGAAGCGGCCTCTGTTCAGCGCCTCTTCATGGCACTTCTGTATCCAGTGTGAACCAGGCCTTGGTCTCTTAGTTTAGTTTAGGAACAAGCTGTTGTTTATATTTTATGACTCACTTTATGTTATGACAGCCCTTGAGACGGCCATGGTTGTGATATTGGGCCATATAAATAACATTGAATAGAATTAAATCAAATTAACTTTGTTTGCTTTGTTGTAGTGAATATACTATTTCGCAGAACTTAAAGATGATATAAACGCAGATTTAACAGTTAGTTGAAGTAAATTTTGCTTTACTTTTCACTGACACTGCTTGTTAAAGGCAGGGTGTTCTCTGTCTCATGGAACCCTGCAACCCAACACTGATATCTGTACATGGTTCCCCCCACAACACACACACGCACACACACGCACACACACGCATACATAGACACACACACACAAACACACACGTACACACACACATCTCATTCAATAACATTCCCAGCAGGTTAGGTCCTTCAGGATGTTTGGACTTTTCAACAGTTAAAGATATTTAATGTAAATATAAAAGGCATTCTGCAGCTCTTTTTACAGTTAATATGGTTGCCATGCAAATGTTCCCTCATTTGAATAATATTCACACCTGCAGTTCCTTCAGTTGACAGGTCAGCCTTCAGCTATGCACAGTAACATTATCAGCAGTACTGCAATCAAACACACTTTTCACAAAATGCATAAACGATGTAGGAATTGAACCTACAGACATGGATCAGATTAGATTAGATGATATTTAGTCATTCATTCTTACGAGGTCATGCTTTCAGAATTATTATTTTAATTAATTTACTACAGGCACCATCCAAGAGCAGAAATGAATGACATGTTGGAAGATCTGAAACTTACTCGGCTGAACCGAATGGAGTGGTTTAGTCTTACACTTACTCTGAATTTTAGCTCTTTCTTCACACACACACAAACAATCAGAAACCAAGGACACCACAGCTGAAAATCTGTGACTGTAAGACTCCAACAGAGATGCTGTTGTCCTCTAATGTCTTCAGCTGCTGATGCCTCACCCCTCACTGCCCGGGGTGGAGGGGGGAACCAAATCACAGCATAGAAATGTCCAATTTGCATATCTCCAAAATACATCACATGACAGCATAAAGAGACCTGGAAACAGTGTTATGCATTTCAAGAAATATGTGTGGTGCTTATCAGAGGGGCCTGTTTCTATGCAACTCTGAGAGGAAAATAAAGGTTACATTGGAAAGGAGGAAACGCACCATCATCCCAGGTGAAAAGTCAGACCAGTACCCCCAAGGGGACCCCTTTTCATAAACATTGAACACTCACACCCGATACTACTGGATGCATGTGTGCTTGTGTGTTAGTATACTGATGTTGGACTCCACACAGGCTGAAAGTCTGCCAAGTCATTTCCCAACATGAAGCTAAAACATGGAAACTGCTGGATCCACTCGCTTCCAACGCTGCCAGTGAGGATACTGGAGTTAGGGTAGGATTAGAAGACTGTGGTCCAACTGGCCCAGTTAGCAGAAGTACTTAATGAAGAAGTCAGTTGGCTATTTGTGTTTGGCACTAGTCATCTTTGATGTTTTTCCACCCATCTGCTTCAATCAGACAGCACCGATGGCTCAATAACAGCTTTCAAAGGCAGAGTCCCACAGTGAAAGGCCGATCATTTCTTCCATTAAGAACAACCACATTTCTCTCCAACAAAAGGTCCATCTTTTTTTTTGTTTGATTAAAAGAGATTAATGAATGACCACACAGCAAAGCTGTTGTTTGTGATTAACGAGGCAGAAACACCTAGCCAGCCTGCAGAGGGAGGAGCCTGCATGGCCCTCCGTTCCATCTCACCTGACTGTTACCAGACTGCAGTCATTCTGCTGGTGACTGGCTTCAGAGCCAGGAGCCATCCTGACTCACTCTGGTTGGAGGGAGACACTGAAGTGTTCTGACCACAGAGATTCTCAGTTTGGACAGAGTGAAAAGAAATAACAGAAGGACAAACTAAAACAGAAACACATGAAGAGAACAGAACCCTTTATATGGCAAGTGGCCATCTTTGATCATTTCCCCACACTTTGAAATGGCTGCCCTCCTGGGTCTGAGTGAGGTCAAGAATCATGTGACCTTTACTCAGCCATTCAGAAAAGATTACCCTTCAGCACAGATCACATGGCATTGGCATTCAACCAACACGTAGAGACCTGGAGCTCTTTGAACTCTGTCCCCTCACTGGAGTCAAAACATTGTGTCCTTGAAAGTGATCTTAGTATTCATTTTTTAATAAGCATGCAAAAAAAACCCATCCCAGATGGAAAGAGGATTTGTTTTTGACCTTTGCCAAACTCAAATGTTGGTGTCTGATGTACACATCTTGTGTGGTTCTACATGCACACATTATGTAGTAGTCACATGTCCACTAAGAAAAATCATTAAATATAGAGGCAAACACTCCAGCAGCTCCTCTTTACTTGACTGAAGTTGTGAGGGTGAGCTGCTGCATGTCTCTCATACTTGTAGATTTGAATGATGATGAAATTGTTGTCCTTTATTGTTTAATTACATTGCTGGCTCATTTGCTCATGTATTTTATACATTCCTTTGATAAGCTTACTAAGAATCAAAAGATTTTGGAAGAGACAAAAAAATTCTGCCTTCATCCAGTCAGGGTTCCTCAGATCCTTCCTCCTCTTCTTCCTCCATGATGCCTCTCCCTATGTTGTCATTGTGACACGTTGCCTTGGTAACCTCACTACTGCTTACCACAGGAATCCTCTGAAGGTTTATAAATGCTATGTTATAATGTTATAAACAGCTGTAAGTTAGCTGTCATGAGTCCGTATTGCTGATAGCGTAACCTTACCGCACATCAACCCACAAAAATGAGCTTCTTGAGGAAATACTGAGAAGCTGTTTGCTAGCAAGTTCAATCCCTGACACCTTCAAGGAAAAAAACAAGAAGACAGTTTGGTTTCTTGGAAAGAACTGTACATCATGAGTGGTTTCAAAGGTGTTCAGACAGAGGCGTACCGTCTGTTATGATAAAGATGCTCAATCATGGATCAAGGAGCACAACTGGATGGGGCTTTGTGGGCTTTGTGGGTCTACCTCAAGGCCACAAACAGCAGGAAGTTCATGTGGCACTTGGTACTGGGAATGAGACAGGCAGAAGGAACTTGACTTAGAAGCACTGGGCTTCCTTCCATCTGTCACACAATGACTGACTCTGTGTGATTAAGTCAGAACTGAAGTGTAGCAGCTCTGGCTGCTTCTTCATTAGTTGCCTTGCACTGAAAGATCTTTTTAACAAGCTCAAGCCTGCTGAGGACAAGTCACTGTTTGGACTTATTTGACTCATCTGTGACCAGTTGTTGGGAGACAGTGCAGAATGGAGACGCCCTCATGATTATGATGCTGTCACACTTATAACACAACATGTAACAAAACAAAAGACACTACACAAACAATAAAATAAGGAAAGGAGAACAACTTTCAAGCTTAACCAAACTGGAATCACTAAAGAACAGAAAAAAGGGAACTTTCACTTTGGGCATTCAGTAAAATCAAAATGAATTAAAGTCGCAAGAGATGTAAAAAGGAAGAAGTGTCGTTTACCTATATTGTGCAAAAGCGTAAAAATTGCCAAACCTCACGCATTGCTAGAAAATAGAAGCCAAGCTGAAGGTCATTTGGGTGTCCCATAATAATTTCAAAAATTCGTCTGGATATTCCCAACACGCTTGTTTTGGTTTCGTTTGGGTATTCGGATGTACATTTTTTTTGGTCAAATTTTGACTCAGATGCGCAGACATTTTTACAGCTGAGAAAACAATCCTTGCAGTCAGGAACTGCTGCTGCGGACCATAACTACATTCCTCTGTGCAAAATCTTTGTTTTCTCTATACTGATTCATAAAAATATTGTTTTACATTGAATAGGTCATTAGCCGGGCTGCATCGTGGTGTAGTGGTCAGCACTCTTGCTTCACAGCAGCAGGGCTCTGGTTCAAATTCCAGCTGGATCTTCCTTGCATGTTTTCCCTCATGTTCCTGTAGATGTAGTTAATGACTTGGAGGAAGTGTCATAAATGATGGTATTACTGTATGTGCTGCTACTGAGTCAAGGCACATTCTGGAAATATCACTTAAAATTCTGAAATGCATGTGAATACTGCATGGTTTTGTGAGACCAAACACAGGACACTACAATCTGTTAATGTTAGCCTGTTGTCTTTTTATGACAAAAAAAATGCTGCATTTCTCCAGCTTCAAAAAAACAAACTGCTGTCCTCCTGATGAAATAATGAAATAGTTTCTGTTTGAATTCCTTTAAAACTACATGCAAACACTAAAACAAACAGAATAAATGCTCTCAGAAACTGGGCTCGTCATGAGAGCAACTACAGTAGGTATCCAAAATATTTGTTTTTTTTAAATAATATTTCACAGTGCCCTTTATACAAACCGAATGTAAAAGCCACAGGTTTTTCAGAAAGCACCCGTCTTCTGCAACCCAAGTGCAGAGTAACACATGAGCCCGGTTTATTCAGGTAGAGGAGGGGGAACACAAAGAGGAAATGAACTGATACAGCACAGAGTGAAGCGTGAAGTGAAAAACTGGAGCCAGAGGAGCAGAAGCAGCGCCGCTGTGTTCCCGCACACTCGCACATAAATCACTGGCAAGGCTGTTCCTGCATGATAGAGCCAAATTATTATGGCTAAACACACGAGTGTATGGGGTGATTAAAGTGTCAGGGGCCTTCCACGAGGAGACAGAGACATGATTTATTACCAAAACCACACAGCAGCCGACTGAAATGTAGAAAAGACGGAATATTCAGAGAGCTGCCCTGTGGCTCTCTGAGTGTTTCACTGCAAACATAATACAGTAGGTGGACAGTTGTAAGACAAGTGATGACTGTTTCATGAACACTGGTGCACTTTTAATCTCATTTGTGTCATCCCTCAGCACACCAGGCTGCCTCTGCCCAGCAGCAGCAGAGAAGGTGAAAATGTAGTTACTCTTTTATTTGCAGCAGGAGCGGACTTATGAACTACAGAAATAACAAGACCGGACATCTGACGTGTGACCTGTCTCCTGTAAATGTGGGTGTTCAGGTCAGCCACAGTTATGAGCTGTAATAAAGTGACAGTAAATACAGTACAAATGGCTTAGGGGCCTCCAGGACTGTCAGGTCATTAATGAGGATTGAGCGCATGTCACAGACTCATGTGACTACTCAAGTCTGGCCTTACTGCTTCTGCCACTGCGAATCAAATCTGGCTCCTCCTAAATTGATGTTTCTTGTTCCTCCTCCTTCAGGCATTCGTCTTCATCTTGCTCCTCATCATTGTCTCCCTCTTCTGCACTAGAATAGTAAATAATCCTCACTCTGCCCATGTCAGCTCGGCAAGTTTTTTGCACATAAATTATCAATAAGTGAAATGTCACAGCACAATAAGAGAAATGTGGGCAGGCTGACCCATGCCGTGTGTGTGCCCTGTTGGGTAAATCTTCTCTGACTAGTGAATAATCCATGGATCCATGTAGCTGCTGATGATTTATTAAGCATTGTATCTGCATCAGTGACCTGCATCACCGCAACACTGCGGGGTTCAGGGAGGAACTCTGTCCTTTGAAAGCACTTTTCAGAATGCAATTAAACAAATCAATGTGCAGCAGGGTCAGAATAAATCACAGTCAGTCAAACCTTTTTTAAACCTAAGCAATGATGTTTGGCTGTGACTTCAGACATGTGTTACAGACAGGACATAGAGTCACTAAAGTCCTCATCTGTGTTCTAAATGCTTTCATTTCACTCCTGAAAACCTGTCTGCAAAAGAGAGTAGAGAAGAAATTTACACTTAAAAATGTCTTATTGAAACGGATTACGAACCTAACCGTTTTAATCAAAATATGACCTGGTTGGGTTCTCTACCAAGCAAGAAAATCTCTGAGATTACTGAGTTCAGGCATTGTTGAGTAACAGCAGGGAATCAAGAGTACTGCTGTTGCTGTGCCTTTTGCTCTGGGGTCAGAAATCTAAGGCTCGGATGCCACATGTGGTACTTTTTACCCTCACAATGATGACTCCCTGGTTAAAGAAAAATAAAATTATAATAGTTAAAAAAAATTAAAGGGTTTCATATTCAGCATTGATACATTTCATTTAAATAGATTTATGGCTGAGATGCTTCTACAGTAACCTAAATTGTGCCAGATTTTTCATCTGCTGAGGACACAAAATTAAGATGCCTCGTGTGATCTAACATTCCTCCAGAAGGCACAAGTTGAAATTCTCTAAAGTAATATGCTGTGATGCAGAGGTAAAGGGGTCCACCTCTGATCGGAGGATCACAGGTTCAGTTCCTGCCTTACCCGTCTATTTGTGTCAGTGTTCTTAGACAAGACACTGAACTCCATAGCTCCATGACACCATCATTGTGTGAATGTGTGTGTTGATGGGTGACTGGGACTGTAAACACTGAGTAGAGGAATGTTAAAGTACACACCATTAAAATTTCAATTGGAATGTTTTTAGTCATGCAAAAATGAGCAATATTTTGCCTATTTATGTCATAGTAGCATTAAAATAAATACAGTTTCCAAGGGTAAATGAAGGCTTTGCAGCCCCTCCTGACTTTTCTTCAGTGAGAAACAGACCAGAAAGGCTCTTTGAGTATAAAAGGTTACCGACCCTTGGATTCATCCGATGTGGTGGGGGCAGAGTGGCATGATCACATGAGCTTTAGCCTCATTTCCACTGAAGCGTCTGGTATGGTCTGGTCTGCTACTTTGAGAGTTTCCATTGTAAAATGGACCAATTAAACAGTACCGATCATTACCTCTAGAGGGCCTCCATCGGTGGTGGGTCCATAAAAAAGTGGAATGAAATGATTGGGGCGGAGCTGCTATATCCACCTGTTAATTGGCAGAAAGTGATGAAGACTTATAGAAAGCGCCAATATTGTGCTCATAAGCTAACGCTTATAAGTAACATTTTTTTTTCCTTTTTACTGCAATATTCCTAAATTCCTGTTATCCATGCTGTACCAGAAGTATAGTGTTCCCCCGCATGTTCGCATTTCTTTATTCGCAGAATTTCTTTTAGTCACGTGACTCTTCCAGTTTGTCACAAAAACTCCAACAACTCAAGACACTTGTATGAAGGTTTTGCAGCCAAAGGATGTGCTGCGGTGCTGAGGTCCATCTCTACACAGCGGAGACCACGGGCGAAATAAAATTCTGATATGCCCAAGAAGATAACTGCAAAGGATAAGCATCATCCGGAGAAGGTGTTTATTATTTGATGAGGGAGGAAACACGTGTGAAGGCACAGAGAGACAGAGTGATACTCCTCATCTGCGTCATAAAGTACACTGCTTTAAATAAAACAAACAAACAAACAAACAAAAAACTCTGTGTGTTGAGCAACGCATCAATGTTTTTTAATAAATGTTTTACAAACCATGATCAGAAGTGTTTTTGAGTTTTCAGTAACGGATATTCCTCAGCAGAGGAGGTGAGACGGAGACTGGGGGGGTTCTCCGTATTCGCGGATGCCTCCGGTCCCTAACCCCTGTGACTAAGGGGGGGATACTGTAAGGAAATAAAAAGACAAGCTGCTGGATGATCCCCATCGTTGTTGCATTTCTAGTCGCGCACTACAAAGACGCAAACACGCTGTAGTGGTCTAAACCACACATGCGCAGTAGAAATAAACCGGTCAGTGCAATTGACTGGACCATACCAGACCACTCCTTACTGGACTGCTCAGTGGAAACGAGGCGTGTGTGTCCTCTGCAGTAAACTTTATTTCAAATCTCATTGATGAGTCATCATTTCCAATCATCTTTTCCCCTTTATAAATGTCTGTCACTTCCATGACACAGCAAGTGCCCATGAGCCCTGGAGGAGGTGGTTAAAAGGTTGATTTCAGCTGGATTCAGCATGCTGCCAAACACTGGATCAGTGCGGATGAGGTGAACAGTGGGGGTGAATCAAAACCTTCTTTTTAGTCTTACTTTGTGCGTGAAATGGCATAAGACATTCAAAGGCAGAGCTTTCTGGCTGCTGTAATGGGTTGCAGGTGTGAACCGTTCATTTGCTTTGGGCACCTGTAAGCTAAAGTGAGTATTTGCAACTGAAAGGAAAGGATTTGTTTTGCTAAGAGCGCTTAATGGCACAACTGAGAGGAGCACAAACATTGCCAGTGGCACCCTGCCACAAGAGTGCTTCACACGGCTGTGCAGGGACTTAGATGTGTGCCTTTCAAACTCAGATGAATCATTTCGATTAGCACAATAACTACAAAGAAAAACAATCAAAGGAGGAAAAAAATCAGCCCCCTGGTGACGCAAATTACATTACAGAAAGCGTATATTGTGTGGGCTCACTAGCCTCTTGACAAATTGTCTTTATATCTTTATGTTTCTAATGGAAAAACAACAATAAGGAGCAAGCATCACTTCATCTGTGTGTCAGATCCATCAGTCTTACAGTTTTTTTAGGGGGAGCAGATGAATGTCTCTGCGTGAACGTCATGGCAGCACAACCAGCCCCCGTGTGGTTGCATGACCTCAAATTCCTCCTTCCAATACCAATGAGAATGTGCTTCATTTTAACTTAAAACTTCTTTATTTGAGGAAGACTATGCTTCAAATCATTGGACGTGTTTGAGTTCACTGTGTCAATGTGATTTCAAGCACAAATGAATCTGTTGAGGTCTAAAGGGTTTTTAAGAAAAATAGTGTGGCTGGGAGATTCTCCCACTTTGACTTTGCGCAAGAAAATGACATCAAGTTTTTTCTCTGCAAATTAAATCCAGTTTTTTAAAATAATTTTAGTTCAGGTACACATTTCCACCTTGTGTGTGTTGTAGACCAGCTGTTCTGTAAAAAACAATAACCCATGTGTGTCTGGTTAGGAGTAAAGGTCCTCCTCATGTCATTGACGTCTTGTTTTTCTCTCAAGTCCAAATGCTTTTTTGCATTCAGGCATGATTACAGATTTTTTAGAAACATTTGTCAGTTGAGGTTCTGAAGGATTTTTTATTTTTGCATCTCTGTTCTGGTGACTGATCGGTCCCTGAAAAGCAGTGCCATCCTTCTGCTCTTTCTGATGAGGCTTCTTTCATCTACCATTAACACACAGCCCTTTATGTAGGAGTTCGCACGTGCGACTGGATTTTTTAATGGTGGGCCAGAAAAAGAATGCACGGTAATTGTTTGTGAGAACAAACACGGTTGGAGAATACAGTATGTCAAAAAGTCTGTGTTATTTAGGTGTTGCTGTGACATTATTGGTGTGAAAAGATGAACTATGGTGGCCCTGAAGTTCAAACCACATCAACAAATCACTCAAAAACATCAGAAAGATTACAAATACAATTAAGAAGACAAAACAAATAATAATAATAATAAGGTTAGTATCAGGGAACATTGCTGATGGGATGATGACATCTGTTTATCACTTTAACAGATAGTGATTTGACATGAAGTGCCTTAAAGCTAAAACATTAACATAGCTGCTGCTATCAAAGAATATTTTCATTCAGAACCTATGAAGTGATTCTGAGTATGCTCTGTAATAATCAAAAAAGCTTTTAGAAGTTTGTCTTTTTTAGTTCAAACTTCTACTCAGTGAAGCTCTTAAAAGTCCCACTTTAATCATCTTTTCATCTATTTTCAGTGTTCTAAGTGGTCTTTTAATTATGATTCTGCTGTTTTTAGCCAAAATCTAAAAACCTGAGTCGTTTTCTAGGACATAGTTTCTGCAGAGCAGCAGGAGTTCATTAGAAATTCCGGTCTGAGTTGTAAGGGGGACTGTTGGCGTGGAAGTAAGACCTCCACTGATATCCAATCAAATTTATGTTTACATTCTTTCCCACTAGCTTACAGCCCCTCACAACCCCAACCTAAAATTGGAGTGCAACAGTGGCAGCAATATTGTAGCAGTTCAGCTTCCGTATTGGCCGTTCACAGATCTTTTTGTCTCATAGACGGTAAAAACAATGGACGTCTCAACCCCTCCCCTCTCGTGTTCCCAAATCCCAGAAACATTTATTTAGAAATTATTTCTCAGTCATTTTATTTGTCAGAAAATCATTCTTACTCTAAAGTCTTCTTTTAAACATCTTCTTTCTAATCCTATCTTTTTAAAAAGACATGTTTTCTTTATCACAAGTTATAAACTGGCTAATCAGAATCCTCAGTAAAAGCATGTGGCGTCCGCTGGCCCCACCTCAAACGTTTGACAGATTCTCCTGAGCCGCTTTCAGTGGAAGAGGTGTGGATTTCAAACGAACTCTCTCATGATTGGTGACAGTAGCTCCCCTATAAACGTGACTCAGGCTGACTTGGACCAACTGCTGTCGTTTGGTTTCAAAATGACGGCGCACATATCAGGAAGTGTTGATGACAGATCTGGCTTTATTTGGCAAGAGCTGATATTTTTATGCCGATATTGTTGAGGAAAAAAGTGAACTCTGTAAAAAAAAAAACTGGAATCTGCTGTCTGCTTAAAGGGTCTGTTTATTCAAGAATACATTCCGAAGATCTTTATTTTCAGAACCAATCATCAATCGGAGCCTAAACGCAGTTAACCCAATTAGATGAAAGAAGCCCCTGAATATCTGTTCGGTCCCATTTGAGAGTTCAGAGGGTGTACCTAACGCATTGCACAACCACTCTCATTTCAATAGATACACATGTGATTCTGGCAAATTCTACCGGAGGAACCATTAGCTCCCACCAGCCATTCCAACAACTGATCTGTTAACTTTTTTCCCGGAATCTTTGTTGAAAACAAGCTTTTACCACACATTTTTGCTCTTCATTATTCGTGTTTTTACATATAGGCGGATTCGTTTTCAGTCACGTGATTATTTCAGTTCTTCACAAAAAGTCTGACAACTCAAGACACTTCTATGAAGTTCTTGCGTCCGAAGGAGGTGCTGCGGTACTGAGGTGTATCTCCGCACAGTGGAGCCCCCTCCGCAGAGCAGAGGGGGAGCGCCTGTTAGTTACCCCCTTCGGATGGCATCAGCTGACTCAAAAGCAGCCAAAAAAAAAACCCTGATATGCTGAAGAAGATAAATGACAAAGCGGGTGTTTATTATTTTAAGAAGGAAAAAAAACACACTTCTGGTTTGAAGGCCAGAGAGACAGTGACACTCTTCATCTGCATCATAAAGTACACTGCTGTTGAATAAAAAAAAGCTGTTTATGTTGAGCAATACTCCAATGTTCTCGAATAAATGTTTTACAAAGCATGATCAGAAGTGTTTGTGATGAGTATGGATCAGTACAGACATTCTTCTGCTGCGTGGGTGAGGGGGACTTCTCCGTATTTGCGAATGTCTCCGGTCCCTAACCCCCGGGAATAAGGGGGGAATACAGTATATTCAAAGAATTCAATATATTTGCAAGAAAATATGCGGGAGGTGAAAAAGAATACAGCTGAAAAGAGGAGAAAACTGAATTGGATCTTTTGTTGACATCACAATCCCCCACATCATAGTTTCGTTCAGCAGCTGACAGCTTCCTAGAGAAGTAGACTCATGGGTACATTTTGGATGACTGAGCTTGACGTTGGGACAAAACAGCCCCCACACCTGAATGGGATGCATCCACTTCTACAATGAATGGAAGCGACGGGTCTGGATGGTGGAGGATGGGCGCCTTGGAGAATCGCTGTTTGAGGTTCCTGAATGCAGCTTCGGCTCCGGGTGTCCATAGAAGTAGTTTGGGGTTACCTTTCAGCAGAGAGGTCAGGGGTGCTGCCACGACACTGAAGCCTCAGATGAACCTCCTGTAGAAGTTGGCGAATCCCAGGAAACGTTGGAGGTCTTTTACAGAAGCCAGTTGGGACCACTGCAGCACTGCATCCACCTTCCCCTGATCCATAGTTACCCCCTGGGCACAGATTACATAACAAAGAATACACACTGAGGTCTGGTGGAATTCACATTTCTCACGTTTTACATGCAGGTTGTTCTGAATCAGTACCTGGCGTTCGTGCGAGACATGCTCCTCCAATTTACTTTAGTATCAAAATGTCATCAATGTACACAATGACGTGTCTCTGGAGCATGTCTCGGAAAACGTCATTAACAAAGGCCTGAAACACGGAAGGAGCATTACACAGACCGAAAGGCATGATGAGATACTCATAGTGGCCAGAAGTGGTGGAGACAGCGCTTTTCCACTCATGTCTTTCTCTAATGCGGACCAGTTTATAAGCACTCCTCATGTCTAATTTGGTGAAGTACCAAACTCCAGATCAATGAATGATATTATGCCGAGTTTAACCTCATCCATCACATGACCCCAAGCAGCCAGAAGTAAAGTCAGATGGTGGTAAAGTCCAATGCCCTCAGTACCATCAGTTTAACATATTCCTCATCACCTCACATGATAAGTAAAGTCTTCCTCATGAATCTAATCAGCTGTAGCTTCACTACAGCCAATGATCGAAATGAATGAACCACTGCAGAGCATCATAGGGACAAAGTTCTCAGAAGTGCAGCCTTTGGTTTCCACTCACTGAGGCACTGTGAAGAATCTAATATCAAACAGCAGCCTGATCTGATTATCTTTGACATTTGGTCTCATGTTTCTCATATATTGTATTTGAGTATTTACTGAATATTGGCAGAGGCAAAATTAAACCTATCTCAATCCCACTGGTCATCCTGACAGTCCACTTAAAGGGCACTGAACTTGTAATGCATTCTTCAAATAAATTAAAATGAGGCGGATATCCAAAAAGAGTTCTGGGCACCATTCGTGAGACTCTCCACAGTTTGAGAAGAACAGCAGTGGATTTTCTGTAAAGTGTTCATTAAAGGAGCAACAATGAGTGAAAGTTGTTTAAAAGTGTATGTGCATTCAAAAGAAACTAGAATCAATTACTCATAAAATGCTTTTCTGTCTTTCTTACTAGGGCTGATGGGAGCAATTCTCCTGGTGTCCACACAATTCCTTCAAAGCTTCTTGGTAGCAGGTTCACCTGTCATTACATTTGTAACCATACGAGATGTGTACACCATCACTACATGAAAAGCAGTTTTGCTGGTCATTAGAGCTTTGATGCTTTGGCAGATTGGGTTTTGTAAAGCAGGACCTTATCTGTGATTCAAAAATTGACTGAAGCTTATGAAGGTCAGTGACCCTGTCCAGCCTCCGCCACTGGCTGATGGCTCCTTTTCAGGTCATGATCCTTTACATTAGAGTCAGTCTTTAGACTGACTGTACACTTTGTGTGTGTTTGTGTGTCTGTGTGCATGTGCGTGTGTGTGTGTTGTAGTGTAGATATCAAAGGGCTGGAACTGAAATCAAAAGAGCTGACCATAAACAGGTTGGCTATTCCCTTTCCCTGCATAGAATGATGGTAACGTAATCAGTGCTGAAATTTGACCTTATACATATTCATCCGTTCATCCATTCATGGATGTCTGTGTCTTTGCAGGTTGGAAAAAAGTCCAGATCACCTGCAGGGTCACAGATATAGCTGGTCTGCCGTTGGTGTGTATCCATGTCATTCTGCCTTGGTTAAGTGTCATGCCTCTGAAAGCTCAGCATGAAATCAATCAGGGGGTTCAGCCTTGGTTGCTCTGTGGAATTGCCACTATTGCTTGCAGGTATGAGCGATTTTCTCATTTTCATATCAGGGAAAGACTCCATCAGTTCAGCACTTGTGCACACTTTTCCCTCGTCACGTCCTTGTTGCTGTAATTTCACCAAAATGGAACGTTAAGATTTCATGGCCTCCTCATTGTCATGGCACATTCGCTAAATTCTGTTTCTTGTCACCACTTGTTGAGGCAAAGCAGTGAAGCCCAGCAGTGAACTGGGGCTGTGGGGGCTTTAGCCAATGCAGGCACATCATCACTAAGAAATAAATGCTCGCTTCAGAGTAATTTGCTCTTATGTTCTTCGCCGTAGGCTTCATGCTGATTGAACAAAGAACCATAAACCAAGTTTACAGAGGGTTGTTAAAAGAAAAGAAAATGCAGCAGAGGAGCAATCAAACCTCTTTGCAATCTGTTGCTGCTGACGCATTCAGATTGAGCATTTCTGTTCCAGCATGTTCTGTTCAGCTCTGATCCTGTGAGGGTGGGAACATGCAGGACAGGTCACTGTCTGTATTCAAGGGAATGACTTTTTTCATCACTGGTGAATTTCAGCTGTGTTTCTCTGGACTGAACTTGTTGAACAGGTCAGAACTTTGTTCTGGAGTTTGGCTTTAATTTATTGAACCAGCCTTGTGTGAGTCTTTGACATGTTCTGAGTGCACCACACAGCAAAATTCTGGAGTAATGTCTTCTAAAGTTTATTCCTTGTTAATGTTGATGGTTTTCAACTTTCAATGTGATTTGCTTAAATTTTATGTTTGGAGCAGCTGTAATAAAAGAATACGAACCCTGATTTAGACTGGTTATCTGGTTGATCTTATGGTTCCATGTCAGGCTACAAGATTAGGATTACCTGTGACAATTATAATTACTTCTACCCAGCTCTGAAGTCAATGCATAGGCCAAACATGCACACCACAGAAATATTCATAATTTCATGAACAGTGAACAAGAAGAGAACAATCGAAAAAAGAACAAAAACAAGATGCTAACACATAGCTGCCTACCGTAGTGAAAACTGAAAACATCTCAGAATTGACTAAATAACTCAAGCAAGTTGTTCCTGCTGTGTTTTCTGGATAAAAAAGTTATATCTTAGCAAGATATTGCCTATTTACCTATTAAAAGAAAAAAAACAAAATCAAAGCCTTACAAGATCAAATTTGACCAGCCCTGGGGTTGATCCATTTTGTCTCCACTTTTGTTTATTTTATTTTATTTTAGTTTTCTGCCTTAATTTTCTATGTTAATATTATCATTTTTTTCATTTAAAAAATAATTCAACAGTTTTCATCATTGTGGCTTTTAGTTATTCATTTATTTGTCTATTCAACTGCTTCTCTGAACCTAAAGTAATTCTGGTCCAAGTTAGCATTCGAGGTGCTACATATCACTCACTCTTTCATAAACTCAGATCAGAAATCCGAAGTGTGAATATTGTTCACAGTATATGCATACAACCTGATCAACATGCATCACTGAGCAACAAAGCATTAGGTAAAAGTCTGCTCCTCTGAGACTTTGTGTGCTCATTGGAGTATCTAGTGCCAAGAACGTCCTGTGTCCATTCATGACACGAATGTTGGAGACATTTAGCATTTTCTGCTTCTTTTTTTCTTTTAAATCTAACAAGCTAATCAGAGTGAGTCTGTCAGACTGCAGAGCTTCAGCTCACGCCTCAGAGCCAACTGACAGCAACTCTCAAACATGCAAGATGTCCTGCACAGCATTAAAACAAAGACATATTCGGACAGAAGGGTATTCTTGCACCTACTGAAGAATAACACTGTCTTTTATTTTTTAAAATAGCCTTGTGACTGCACAATATGTAAAGACAATCACTGTTTAAGAGATATAATTTTTCTGTTTGGTATAAATTGATCTGTGCATGACCCAGCTGCACCTTGTAGTAGAACCACTGGGGCCAGTTCAGAGCAGATGCGATGCAGATCACATGCACCAGTAACAAACTAAAGAATGAGAAGGACAACAAAGGTTGTTGTTCACCTTTAGGCTTGTCTTTTCAGGGGTCACCTCTTTCAGGGAAGTCTTACTCCCACTTCAGGGAGAGCTTCAAACAAGTGCAGAGGGAGGCTGGGGATGTTGAATCTGAGTAAACCATGTTCTTCACCTCCATTGTCTCTGCTGCTGTTTTTGAACTGTGCTCGTACGGTCTGTGGTGCCCGTAGTATTTCCCAATTCTGGTGGACACCAGAAGTAAGAGAGACCATAAAGTAGAAGAAATCTTCCACGTCTGGCTGGCTAAAAGATATAAAAGATAAGGAGTTTGGTGGGACCATGGAGAATGTCTGTCGGTTGGCCTTGCAGGGATGCTGGCAAACTGTCAGGCCCCTCAGGAGAGGAAAACAGTTTTCTGTAGGCACCGCTCTCAGTGCCGGTGGGGAGACTGGGGACATGGTTGGGCGGTGGAAGGGATACTTCGAGGATACTTCGAGGATCTCCTTAATCCTGCTGACATGGCTTCTCTTGAGGAAGCAGAGGCAGAGGACTCTGGGGTGTGGCTGTCCATCGCCCAAGCTGAAGTCACTGAGGTAGTCAACAAGCTCCTCTGTGGCAAGGCACCAGGAGTAAATGAGTTCCGCCCTAAGTCTCTGGATGCTGTGGGAGTGTCTTGGCTGACACATCTCCGGAGCATTGCTTGGCAGTTGGGAACTGTACCACTCTATTGGCAGACAGGGGTGGTGGTTCCTCTTTTCAAGAAGGGGGACCAGAGGGTGTGTTCCAACTACAGTGGAATCACTCCTCAACCTCCCTGGGAAAGTCTATGCCAGGGCACTGAAGAGGAGAGTTCGTCCAATAGTCAAACCTCAGATCCAGGAACAACATTTTTTCTTGGATTTAAACATCTGTTTATTGTGTTACATTTGTGTTATTATTGCCCGATTGCTTGAAATAAACCATTTCCTAATCCGTCCTTATTATTAACTGTACAGGTGGGCCGGCTGCAATAAAATCAGCCAACTCACCACTATTGGGGAAACTTGACTGTGCAAGAGAGGAGGGGACGTTCTCTAACAGATCTGGCTTCACTGAATGGGCGATGGCCACCATGGCAACCGGACTTCCATGTGTCTGGCTCCCTCTGCCCTGAGTGGACTGCAATGTTCCACCGCACCAGTGTGGCACAAAATGCTCCCCCTGCAAATAACAGAGTGAAATGCCTCACTACACTGGGTTGGCTGCCATGCCTGGTGAACATGCCCGCCGCCCCCTGGGGTGAGCATAGGGCAATGCTTTAAAGAATGGGTTTCTCCACCACACCAGGTGTGGCACTATATGAACACTGGAGTAATCGTGTAGTGTAGAAACTTCCAGAAGTTTAAATCTTCTCCAAATCTTCTCTCAAGTTCTCTGTGTCATCTGGAGGCCATATAATTTTCAACTGCATGATATTCAGTCATAAGTTTGGATGCTGATGAATCTTGTGTTCATGAGTTTCTCTTATGTCAGGTTATAAGACAAAACAAAATCCTATTTTTTAGTTCTAATCTGCCACCCCATCACACACACAGTAGCAGCTGACAATGAGGTGGTTTCCTCTGACTGGATAGTAGCAGGTGAAGTTTGTTGTTATGCCTCACCAGCTGATCACAGCAGCAATACAAACACAAATCAACTGTCATCACACTTTAGAGAAACCCTCATCAGAAAGAGCATCACAGTCTCGTTAACTGAATACAGTTCCTATTTACTACTAAGCTTCTTGCAGTTTTCTCATTCAGTTTATTATATCTACTGCATTGTGCTTTATTGTAGTAATTATCATTATGTGCTTATCATCCCACATAATGCCTTAATACGTTATGAACGCCACTTTAAGTACAGTGATGCTGATGCTCTGCTTGATGACTGATCTTCAACCCTGAAGTGAAGCTTTTTAATAAGCTCAATTGGAACAAAAAAACATCTCTGCATTTTAAAGACTGAATTTGTAAACATACCAATTTTTTTCATGTAAATTCAAATAAATAAGTAAATCTTGCTTTTGAAAATAAAAGATCCAATGTAACAAGGAAGGGTCGTCAGTGCTTTAGTTATTTCACAAACACAAGTGTTTTCATGCCATCCAAATGTCAACATTCGATGCTTCTGCCAAGCATAGTCAGCATCAGTTAGCATCAGTCAAAAAGCTGTGTAGGGGCGAACAAGCGAACAGCACACAAAGAGGATCCAGTTGGGGTTTGAACCAGGGTCTTACTACTACATTGTCATACAGGGATTGTCTTCTCAACAAATAAGAACAACTTTTAGATGAAAAAAAACATGCATTTCAATCAATTTTAAGAACACAGATTAAGCTAATTCTGCATTCGAAAAGATTAAAAGCGTTCTGTTTTTCTGGAAATGCGATATGAATTTAGCTTTGAGGGCAGATTCTCACTGCACTGGCAGTTTGATTTACACCAGGGTGTTTCTTTGGCTAGTTCATTATGAACAAGTGCTTAATTGTCCATAAAAACATAGTTGGTCACAGATCAAACTCTGGCTCACTTGTGATTGCACATTCTGAAGCACTCTCCATAAAGGTTGTTAAAACATCCCAATGCTGAGTTAATACAGTGAGACAGGGTACTGACTGTCTCTGACTGTTTCCTTCTTCACTCAAAGTCCCAGCATGCATCACCCTTCACGCCTGTCGTCAACAGCTTTTCTTTATCATGGTCATTTACTCTGCTGTTTAAAAGGCGACTCCTCACTTTGCTCTACACGAAGTCTTGAATTGCCTCCTTTACATTCAGTCTGAGTGTTTACCTTGTTTTTGCCTCTCCGTCTTTTGACCTTTGCCTCTTCATAGTAATGCTTGCAATACTGGCCATAGCCATCGTTGCTTGTGTTTTGACTTCTGCCTGGTTCCTGACTACTTTCTGCCTAGCCCTTTTCTGTTTACTCTTGTTATTAAACCAGTTGCACATGGATCCAACCTTCTCAGCCGCTTTGTCATAGAAGACATTGCCAGCCTTGGATCCAGCAACGAGTGTACCCACTCCTTCGAACCCTGCAGGATTTGCAGCCATGGTGCTGGACCAGAATCCAGCATTGAAACTGCTACAAGTTAACACTGTGACAAATCCAACATCCCCTGTGGCGTCTCGTTTCGCGCCAAATACCACCCCGTCTGTGGGATCTGGGGATTCCTCTGTGTCATCCAGTCTGGTTTACGGTCTACAGCTGTATTCACTGGATAAATTCAGTGGCAAACCCGAACACTGTAATGGTTTCCTGATGCAATGCTAGCTATATCTCCAACAGCAGGCTCACATGTATCCCACTAAAGAAGCCAAGGTGTCCTTTCTATGTTCTCTGTTATTTGGAGAGGCGCTAGAGTGGCTAGCAGCTGTCAGGTCTGAAGTCTCCCTGCCTTTCCATTCAACTGATGCCTTCACCCATCTGCTGTATGACGTCTTTCACCACGCCACCAACAAAAAAGATCCAGGGGACCAGCTGATGAACATCAAGCAGGGAAAAGAAACAGTGGCTGCGTACTCCCTGGAGCCTGAACAGAATTGTCTCTGTGTGGTTTGAATCCCATCTACCGCCGAGGTCTTTCTATGGAGCTTCAGCGGGAAATTGTATAGCCTTGACCATCATGCTGGACAATCTCCTCTGAAAAGCCTAACTCACGAGACCTGAGCTACCTACTGTGCCTTCAGCCTCATGATGTCACAAACATATCTCTCATGGTGAACCCATGCAATTGGGGTCTACGCTCCTGAGACCAGAGGAATAAAGCAGATGCATGCGTGAAGATTTTTGCCTCAGCCTGGTCACCTACGAACATTCCTGTCCTGACTGTCCACCAAGATGGTCAAACAGGTCAGTGAGTGAGACCGTACTTTTAAAATTCCAGTCTCCATAATGTTCAAGGACAGGACCATAAAGACTAAAAAGCCATGATAGATTCAAGGGCAGCTGGTAATTTAATTGACTTTTGTTCGGAATAATCTAATTCCTCTGCTTCCCTGCGACTCGTGGGTGGGAGTTCATGCCGTAGATGTTCGTCCCCTGAGATCTGGTTGGTCACTTAAAATGCACCCTTGTGCATACTATTCTCGAAAGCTGACAGTGGGAGAACGGAAATGCGATGTGGGAGACTGGGAGTTGCTTGCCATAAAAAAGCATTCTGGTAGTGGAGGCACTGGCTGGAGGAGGCTTCATAACCATTCATAGTCCTGACAGATCGTAAGAACCTTACCTGTTTACTCTAGTTATTAAACCAATTGCACATGGATCCAACTGTCTCAGCCTCTTTGTTACAGCAGTCAAGCAGCAGTGAGACTTGAGAGGTGCCACCAGAGTTCAAATATTTGAACGTAAGTGAGGTTTCCTCAGTATGTTAACCAATAAGGGAATCAACTTTGGGCATGTGATGTTTTCAGTCACAGCAGGTAGAATACACAACCAATATGGTGACTTAGTCTGATAGTTCCTCTCATAAACGTCCATACATTTTTCTTAACCCCCTGTATCGCTTTTGGGACACCGGGGTTTCCAAAGCCCGTCCCGGCTACTGTGGGGCAACAGCATTAAGTGTTCTCCTGAGGGAGGTTTATCTCATTTTTGTAAGTCCTTCTTGTTTTTTTCATCAGCATAGCAAAATCTTCATTGGAAATGCTGTCACAGTCTGTGATGTAACAATCCCATCCATCCATCCATTTTCTTCCGCTTATCCAGGACTGGGTCACGGGGGCAACAGTCTAAGTAAAGATGCCCAGACTTCCCGCTCTCCGGCTACTTCCTCAAGCTCCTCTGGGGGAACCCCGAGTTGTTCCCAGGCCAGCTGAAAGACATAGTCTCTCCAGTGTGTACTGGGTCTTCACCGGGGCCTCTGCCCAGTGGGACATGCCCGGAACACCTCCCTAGGGAGGGCCCCAGGTGGCATCCGAACCAGATGCCCAAGCCAGCTCAACTGGCTCCTCTCGATGTGGAGGAGAAGCGGGTCTACTCTGAGCTCCTCCCGGGTGACAGAGCTTCTCACCCTATCTCTAAGTGAGCGCCCAGCCACCCTACAGAGGAAGCTCATTTCAGCCGCTTGGATCCATGACCTCGTTCTTTCGTCAAGATCCAGAGCTAATGACCATAGGTGGGTATTGGGGCGTAGATCGACCGGTAAATTGAGAGCTTTGCTTTCTGGCTTAGCTCTCTCTTCACTACGATGGACCGGTACAGCGACCGCATGACGGTGGACGCAGCACCAATCCGTCTGTCGATCTCACGCTCCGATCTTCCCTGAGTTGTGAACAAGACCCCAAGATACTTAAACTCCTTCACTTGGGGAAGGAGCACTCCACCCACCCAGAGAGGGCAACCACCTTTCTCTGGTCGAGAATCATGGCCTCAGACTTAGCAGTGCTGACCCTCATCCCAGCCGCTTCACACTCGGCTGCAAACCACTCCAATGCATGTTGGAGGTCGTGGCTCAATGTAGCTAACAGGACAACAAAGAGCAGAGAGGAAACCCTATGGTTCCCAACCAGACCCCATCCGGACCCTGGCTACGTTTAGAAATTGTCTCCATATAGACTATGAACAGAACCAGTAACAGAGCAGCCCTGCTGGAGTCCAACATGCACTGGGAACAGGTCTGACTTTCTGCCGGCTATGCGGACCAAGCTCCTGCCCTGGTCATACAGAGACCGGACAGCCCTAAGTAAGATCACACCATGCATAACAGCTTCAAGCCAGCTAGCCAGAATTTTGGCTAGTATTATCACATCTACGTTAAGAAGTGAAATTGGTCGGTAGGATAAACAACATTCAGGATCCTTGTCTGGTTTCTGTATCAACAAAGTTTCTGCTTTCTAAGAGTTTGAGGCAAAATGCAATTTTGAAAGGAGTCATATAAAATAAAAAATATTTTTGGAAAAAAAGTAACTTTTGTGGTGAAAACTTTATAAAATTCTACTGACAACCTATCTAGTCCTGGTGGCTTGCCACTGTGCATTGGCTAAAAGCAGTAGCATTGCAGACCTCTGTCAGAGGTTTCTCTCGTCCTCCGACGGCTTGGGGATGTTTAAACCAGAAAAGAAGTTCTGCTTTGGTGAGCTGTCTAGTGGACAATTCGACCTGTATAACTGACAATTGATCTTTTTAATAACTAAAACATCCACCTTTATTCATCTTCTCTTTATTAAAAAAAAGGTCGGCATTTTTTATAAAGAATTGTTTTAACTTAATTTATAATTTTACTATATTTTTATTTTACTTTATTCATAAAGTATCCTTTTGCATAAAAATGGGGAAATCATTTGATAAGTAATAACAGAACAACAGCAGTGGATCTGCCAGCTCTCTTCAGATGCAAAGCCCCTAAAGACTCTCAAAGCTGCTGCAGCGCTGCTTCTACAGACCACTGACCACAGCACACCCCCACTGACAGGCCCTCTGTGTGCGGACAGCTGAAGAATGATGTCTCCAATCGAGCTCTAAATTGGAAACAGAGCACGGCAGAATATTGAATGTATTGCCTAGATAGTGACACATTGATTCAGTACTGAGTGGAAGAAGGAGACTGCGTCTTTCTTTTCTGTTTTCAATGAAGTTTACAGGAACTTCTGTGCAGTCTAAATTAAAAACAATTCATATTTTTTAATAAAATAAAAAGTTGTTGGAACACTGCATCTGAAAGATACAGCTTCCACATCATCCTTAAGTCATACAGCAAATGCAGTTTATGATATTCTGTAAGTTTATCTCCTGTGTCTAAAAATTACTTTACAAACTTTATTTTGTTTGTATTTTTCGCTCATTACTAAATCATGTAATTATGACACAGCTTTTCAATATTTCAACTTATTTTATGCCCAAACAGACTTACATTATTTACATTAATCCTCAACAAATATGCCGGACAATGAGATTATTCTAACCTAATGCTATTCTAATTTAATTTATTTGGTCTTGAAACTTGGTTTAGGAGAGGCAGACAGGATGAGCGCGGCACCTCCTGCCAGCAGAGGGAGTAGGACTTTGTAGCCTCACTGCCGAGTCAGGAGAGGAAGTTAACAGACAGAGACAGGGTGATAGTGATGCGGCTGGGCGGAAAACACCAGAAAGGCCCAGGAGGGGATTTCTTTTCCTCAAAAGTCAATAAGGATTCAAATGAGGGTTTCTTGGCTATCGCTACACTTGCTTAAAATATAGTCCATTACCATAGACAGCCCTGCCTTACCCCGGGAAGATGGGTGAATCTTAAAGAAGCCCGGCTATTAATAGATACCTGTGTCTAATAGTACAATAAATCAATCAATTAATCTTTATTTGTATAGCACTTTTCATATGAACCATAACACCAAGAATGGAACCTTGAGGCACACCACATTCAAATTTGTGGACCCCAGAGAAGTAAGTATTCATGCTTACCATAAAGTTTCTCTCCGTGAGATAGGAAGTGAACCACTGGAAAACAGTCCCTGAAAGGCCAAGACTTTTAAGTCTGTTCAACAGGATCAGGTGATCAACTGTGTCAAAAGCAGCACTTAGATCCAGTAGAACTAATACTGAGATCTGACCTGAATCCAAGACACATCTGATATCATTAACTATCTTTAACAGGGCTGTCTCAGTGCTGTGGTTTGTTCTAAAACTGGTTCACCTCAAATATGATATTTTGTAAGAAAAACCCACTTAGCTGAATAAAAACAAGTTTTTTCTAAAATCTTGCTTAAAAATGGCAAGTTGGACACTGGTCTGTAGTTATTAAAAACATAGGAATCTCCATTGTTTTTCTTTAGAACGGTTTCACCACTGCAGTTTTAAAAGCAGTAGGAAAAACACCTGTCTGTAGAGAGGAGTATAGGATGTGTAAAATCACACTCTCAAAAGATCCATAACATGTTTTAAAAAGTGGAGAGGGTATTGGATCTAAAAAACAGGTTGTTGGTTTAACTTGAGAGAAAACTCGACCAAGTGTTGCAGCTTCAACCAGGTCAAAACTGTCCCGTGCTTCCTCGGGTAAGATCGAGTCATCATTTTCATTAAAGTTGCTTCTTTGGTCCTTTAAGATATTAAATCACACAGAAGTAATTTTGCTCCTGAAGTGGTCAGCAAAGTCCTCACACAATAAAGCAGAAGCTGGCATTGTGGTCTTATTCATGTCTGAGTTCAATAAGGATTCTATTGTGCTGAAGAGGACTCTGGGATTATTTATATTTTCAGAGATGATGTTTGCAAAGTATGAGTTCCTGCTCTGTTACAGTCTGGTTGTATATATTTTGTTGAATTTGATATAGCTGTTAGTTTTTTTCAAGCTTATGTTTTCTCCAACGTCTTTCCGTGGCCCTCGATCGTTTCTTAGACCTGGTGTTTAATGGAGACAGGCATCTATTGGAGACTGGCCAATATTGGAAGCAGTAATGAACTTAAAACCAGAGACTTTCAATTGACTAAGGAGGACTGACCTAATTGTAGATGGCTGTGGATATCTGCCAAATGTAACATGAAACTGTGAGAAGGGGGAAAACACACCTGAAAGACAACTGAGATTACACAAACAAAATCAAAGGGCACAGTCAGTCAAAAATGTGCATAAAAAAGTAATGATGCATGATTTTTTCAGACGCAGTTTTTAGGCCAGCAGATGAGGAGACAGGCAGACAAAGCCCATCAGACCTTCCCTTTGAATTCACTATATATTCTGTGATAGCAGTCTCCACCGCCACACAATATTATTTGTTATATGTAGTATAACAAAGTTAATGTTATGCCTTTCACACAT
Organism: Oryzias celebensis; assembly: GCA_014656515.1. Classification (NCBI taxonomy): domain Eukaryota; kingdom Metazoa; phylum Chordata; class Actinopteri; order Beloniformes; family Adrianichthyidae; genus Oryzias; species Oryzias celebensis. Next base: position 47,488,467 of record BNCR01000012.1, read on the forward strand.
TTAGTTTTAAACTTTTTAAACTAAAATTAGGAAGCAATATACACTGTAAGGAGCAGATAATGTGGGGTAATCTGTTTGAGAGCAGCTGATGTTGAATGGACAGGATGGCCAGTTCTGTTGTGGTGAGGTCTGCAGAATGTTTGGATGGGTAACAGCACGACTCCTGAGCATGGCTGTGAGCAGGCCCTTCAGTGACAAGAGTGTTGAGCATCTGCTACACCATCATGGACACACGGATGAGCACAATGGAGAACTTCATTAAGCTTGTGCAGTTTGATGGTTGAACTCTCACTATTAAAATGTAATAAACATTTACTTTGATTCAGACTGTAGAAAACTCAATTAACTGAATCCAGTCATTGATTTAATTCTGTTCCTGCCTGATTAACACTGCTTGAAGAGAACATTCAGTTTGTGTGCGTTTTATTTGTTTTTACAAATAAATGTTATTCTGAAGACTTAGAGACAGATTCCACCAACATATGTACATATTTCTGGGTCTGCAAGGCACTTTTGCTCCATTGTGAAACAATGTAGTTAGTATTATTATTATCTCTTTTTAACATTCCTAATGTCTGATCATCTTTTTTTTTAAAAATCTTAATAACAATGTATTTAATGTTGTTATAACAAGACATATGTTGATATTCCAGAGTGTTTACCATATCTCTTCCAATAGAAGCTGGGCATTTATTTAAAAAAAAATGTCGGCCGACCCGGCATTTATTAGAGATCGGCGTCTATTGGAGACCTGCGTTCATTCCGCCACAGACAGAATGGTGATTGTAAACGGGTTCATTTTGTGTAAAATTCGATCACAAATTGCAGAAAATATCAGTTAAACATTTCAGGATTTATTGAAATAATGAGAACATTTTATTCTGTTCTGATTAGCACTAGCTGTGAACATCAGTCTCTGTATCAAAAATCAGTTTCACTTTCATGCCGATCATTTTCCTGGAGACACAAACACCTTTTCCTTTGCTCAGTAATCCATGTTCAAACCAGTTCTTCTAATTTGTTGCTGCTTTCTCTGCTCACCAGGAAACCAGGTTTGCTCCTTTTCATTCTTTCTGCAGCCTCTCTGCTGTTTAGGATTCACCCCAGAATTGATTCATGAAGCTAGCAGCTAATGTTTTTAGCCTGTTAGCTACATGGAGCCAGCAGCTAATGTTTTAGCCTGTTAGCTACATGGAGCTAGCAGCTAATGTTTTTAGCCTGTTAGCTACATGGAGCCAGCATCTAATGTTTTGGCCTGTTAGCTACATGGAGCTAGCAGCTAATGTTTTTAGCCTGTTAGCTACATGGAGCTAGCAGCTAATGTTTTTAGCCTGTTAGCTACATGGAGCTAGCAGCTAATGTTTTTAGTCGTTAGCTTCATGGAGCTAGCAGCAAATGTTTTTAGCCGTTAGCTACACGGATCTCTGTGTTTATCTCATTTACTATGCACGAAAGACATGGATGATGTTAAGAGATCAGGTTGATTTACTTTGAAAAGCTCTACAAAAACATCAGTGGTCATGCCTCAATGTTTGGGTTCATGTAAACAGTTAGAATTTCTTACAAGCTACTGAGAGCTTCTCTCCACTGTATCTGAACGGCTGCTTCCTGCTTCTCTCTCTTACGGAGTTTGACGGCTTTCTGTCCCGCATTAACCCAAAGAATGAGGATACCTTTTTTGAGGCGTGGATGAAACTAAAGTTCAGGAGGCCCGATCAGACTGCTTTCCCATCCTGCGCCGGCTCCAGTGAGCTCCAAAGTGTACCGCCTTAGTCCAACAGCAGCAAACTGGACAGTTCCAGAAATCTTGGTGCCCCGAAAGGGATCCAGTGGGGTAAGAAAATGAATGACGTTCAGGAGAATCCAGGGATTGATCCATTATAGACACCAGGAAATCGGTTTGCTCCTTCTCTCCTTCACCCATCTGCTTCCAGCATTCTCTGAAATGTTTAGGATTCATCCCAAAATGTGGTTCAGATTCCTCACCAGAATGTCTTTGGTATCTTCCAAAAGTTTGAACAAAATGGAATGAGCCAAAATGTTGTGAGCCATGCTATACTGGCTACAGACACTCAGCACCCACCCTCTGCCTGCCTCAGTAAAAAGCACGCGGACAGAGGGGTTGGGAGGTCTTGAAGGAGCCCGGCCATTATTAGAGACCGGCGTATGTTCCAACTAACTCCTGTTAGAAGAGGTGAGAGGGGCTGCCACAGTACTGAACCCACAGATAAAATGCCGATAGAAGTTGGCAAACCTCAAGAACACCTGCAGCTCCTTCACAGTAGTGGGTTGAGGCAACTGAACACTACCTCCACTTTACCTTGGACCATGGAGACCCCTTGGGCATTGATGTACTCCAAGAAGGAGATGGTTGTTTTATGGAACTCACGTTTCTCCATCTTAGCGCACAGATTGTTCTTGATCAGGAGCACTTTGGGGAGAGTCAATGGCAGAAAAACATATGGTTTCTTGATCGTTGTGCTGGATACAGAGCTGAAGATCCAGTGTGAGAAATTGGATCAGGTCCAAACCTCAGAGAACGTCCTTCTATGGCAGAAACTGCCACCCGCGAATTGCAGGGGAGCAGAGAAATAAGATTAGATCGAGCAAAACCCAGGTGAATGAAATTACCTGCTGCCCATGAATCTATCATTGCTTGAGTTTTTATGGTTCTGCTCTTAATTTGTATTACAACAGGAACTTCAAAGATAAGGAGATTGTCACTCATCCGCTCGTCTGGGTGGATGACAAGAAGCTTGCATGTGGTTGAATTGGCCACAGCACATGCACAGGTTCTCCCGTATGTGTCTGCTCCTTTCTTCAGGTGTCAGGTGAGTGGAACCCAACTCCATGGGTTCCCCAAGGGTGATGTGGTCGGAGCTGGAGAAGGCAGCTTTGGCAGCTTTGGCAGAGGGAAGGTCAGGTCTGACGCCTCGTGGCCGTCTGGCTTGGAGGAGATTGTCCAGGTGGATGGTAGAGCGATGAGCTGATCCAAGTCTAGGTTCTCGTCTCTGCAGGCTATTTCACGCTGCAATTCCATGGAAAGCTCCCAACGATAGGCTGTCTTCAGTCCGCAAGAGGTTCACTTGGTCTGGACAGCCAGGGTTTGGAACCGTAGTAAGTAAGCTTCTATAAAAAACTTGATCAAAAATCATTTTAAAAAAAACGGAATGTAAGCTACAAAGTTGACCACACCCACAACGTGAGCGCTCAGCAGATAACCCATGGACTTTATGCTTTGTGCCCAAGATTGTCATCAAGATTGACTCAAAAAAAAAGAAAAAAAAAACAGTTCATATTGGTCGATATTTAATACTTCCCCAACGTTTTGCTGTGTTCTGTTTGAAGATCAAGTCGATGCTTTAAAGAAAGGTACATGTTCATAAAAAAGTTCAGAGATCATAAGTGTCTTTTATTAAAATGAAATTATGTTTCTGTTGTGTTATAAAACCTGACATATACATTTTAAATTACTATTTGTGCTTTAGTTTTATGAGAGAATAAGCATTACTGAAACTTTATGAATAAAATACAAAACTGTTTTACTTTAAAATACACAAACTACATTTCCTGAGTAATGTTTGGCTAGTAGAGTCCAGCATTGGCTGGTAGATCAGCTAGTAACCAAAAAAGTTACTTCAGAGTCCTGCATAAAAATGATCAAAAAAAGGCTGAAACATCAGTTTTTATGAATGTGCCTTAACGGATTATTGGCAGATCTGCCAGTCTCAGTGCTGGCATGTTCCTGATTTTCAGTTTGTGTTGTCTTTGGATATGTGTAGCTTTAGTTTTTTGTGCTCTGACACGTCCATTTGTGCTCACACGTTAGGCATATGTACTGTCACTTTAAGTAAAGATGGAAATGACAAAATGAGCAAAATCAAAATGTCAAGCTGGAGGGTCACAATGAAACATGACAAGGAATACTGTCTCCTTTGCACAGAGGGGAGCAGACGGCGTCATTTTAATAAACGAGTTCTCCGACCCTGCAGGAATAGTCATCCTTGGACAGGATGACATTTCATCTTCCTCCAGGTTGTCTCGACACAAGCGACATTTGGTGACATTACTGTTCTGTGTTTAAATGTTTCAATTTTAAATTTACAAGACTAAATTACAGACCTTCGAACCATCTGTGCATCAGCAGTGATGACTTCCTGAGAAAGCTGCTCTGTCTTTCTTCTGGGCTCAGTGTGTGTGTGCATACAGGAAAAAATACATATATTATCATCTTCAACACTAACGTGACTGGGTAAAAGGTGAGGGAAATTGTGGGGCTGGTATAGTGTAACACTGAGGATTACCCATCCAACCCCGCAGCCTCACATGGAAACAGACTGCTCATCAGGATGAAAACACTCATGTTCTCTGTCAGGATGTCTTTCTCTGCAGCACCTCTTCTAGTTTGATTGAGTCAGCTGTGGAAATCATGTAAGTTTACCAAAAATTCTAGACAGTGGACATGCAAAACAACATTCAAGCCCATGATTCTATATATCTACTCAGCTTTCTTTTGATCAACGGGTTCACAGAAAGAGAGATTACATGCATGACCAGTGTGACATGAGACAATGCTTTCATCTATTAAAAAAAAAAAAGATTTAGGACTTCCATCAGGCACCTTCCCCATCTCCCTCGATGCACAGTTCTCATAAAAAAGGGGAATGTGAAAGTGGTGGATACCATCTCGGAACTTGTGGTGTTTGACAACAAGAGCACATGGGCTTACTGCACAGGTTCACTGATGTACTTTCAGAGGAGACATGGAGTCACCGTGTTTTCTGTACAAACTTGTTATGTTACCTTCACCATATTTGGAAAAAAGTCAAGGAACTTTAAATCTATTTTCATAAATGTAAAAAAGAATTTAAAAAACTGACTGACATGCTGCCATGGCAACAAATGTTTCCGAAAGCATCCACCCAAATAAAGTCATTGTTGGGATGAAATGCACATCCAGTAAACTGGGGAGGCAGTTAGTATTTTGACAAGAAAAGGTAATTTGGAAGACCCGAATAAAAAGGGTGTCCCTGTGACCTCCCCAAACAAGCAGGCAGGATGGGGGGCTGCTGCAGATGGTCTGGCCTTGGAATGTTGAGGCATGTTGGGGCCCCACATGTGACTTTAAATAATTGTATTAACTGAACTAAACATATCAGAAAGACACAAGAAGCCGTTAAGACAGAAGGACTCAAAACAACTGTAATCATTCATCTAAATGGATGGAAGTGAGATCAAACTAAAACCTGGTATAAACCAATTGAAGGGAACGTCAACTAGTTAACATGAACATTAATGAATGAACAAATTGAAGAAAAAAGGCAGAGACAAAAACTGGACAAATTTAATTAAAATGTATATACCATTAGGTCAATATTGCAGTTTAGGAACCTAAACCAAATTGAAATCTACTGTAAAATTAATACAGCCTTAAAGTGGATTATTGGCAGAATACACTTAATCCAAGGATAGAGCAGTAGGTTGACCAAGGATACTGAAAAACCAACACTAGCACTTCAGAAATTTGTTGAGGATGGTTCATGCAAATGGAAATATTTGAGTCAGTTGTTGCCCATTGGGACTTTCATGTAAGAGTTCTAAACATTAGTGAGCTGGTTCAAAACTTTACTTGATATGAAATTCTGCAACAATACATGAGAAAAGTCATGTTCTTATAATTACAATATGTCGTAATTAAACCCATTCATGTCAGGAATCTTTTTTTCAGTGACAGTGTTTGTGTGGAGACCTAGGAGTTCATTTCAGCAACATCTTCCTCTACTTATCGTTTGTGTTTTTTCCACGCCACATTCAGCCGTCCTGTTTTTTTCTTTTGACCTATTCTTTCTCGTTAACAGCTCATGCAGCAGGCATTATGTTGGATTCTAGTCCACTGTTATTGCATGAGCAGTGAGCTGGACTGATAAATGGCAGTGATTTCCTTAGCATTTGACAGTTTGCTTATTTCCTTTTGCCTCGGAGGGCCCCTCATCAACTAATTTCAACATGACAGCCTCAGAGGCATAGCTCTTTGGGGAAATGTCATTTTTAATTAAACCCCAGGTCCTTTAAGATAAGCAGTTAGGCGTTTAGCTTACCCCGGGCGTGACGTAGTCCTGAACTCAGGAGCATGACGTATGTCTGTCAAGAATAATCACTATTAAACCTGCCCTGTTTTTACTCAAACCCAAAGTGTTTAGTTACCACACAGAACGCACTGAAAGGACGACACTGCATGCCTCCCTGTGAGCACCACAGGATCAATGACATAATGCAAATGTCTTTATCAGTCAGTTTTACATTCTCAAGTTTTTGCCATACAGAAGCCATCTATCAAATCAAATTTCAATAGCAATTAGTTGCTAGCATGCTACTAGTTATTAAAATCTGAGGAAGGTTTGGTGCACTGAGGCTCTGTGCTCTATTACTTCTCTCCTCTATTCTTTATCAATTATTTAAACATGTAGTTGTTGTTTAAACATGTAGTTATTTGAACATGTAGTTGGTATTTAAACATGTAGTTGTTGTTTAAACATGTAGTTATTTGAACATGTAGTTGGTATTTAAACATGTAGTTGTAATTTAAACATTTTGACACTTTGCGTCTGGTGTGAACTACACTATCATATAACAAGGGCAATGAATGGAAGCGGCTTTCGTCCTGCGCTGTTGCCACGTTCGGTGTGAAACAGCTGTAACCCAGCTACTTGTGGGCAAAGGAAGGGTAAGCCTTGGACAGATACCAGTCTGTCGCAGGGCTAAAATAAACATTGAAAGAAAAAAAATCATAATTCTTTACTCTTGTGCAATTTTATATAAAAAAAAAACTTGAATTTTAAATTTCCCAAAAGATTTTGCTCTCTATAAAAATATATCCTTTCAAAATTATACAAATTTAAAATATGAATATGCTGCATAACTTATACTAAACAAAACCCACATAAAATGTGCGCTTTTCAGGAATAGCAAGTCAAATCATTCCATTTTATTTGCTCTTGGGTCATTTTGTCAGAGCTAGACTCCTGGTTTGGTTTTTTTGCAGCTAGTTGGTACCTGTTTAGTGTGTGTTGTCCTGTGTTCAGAGGCAGACTTACCATTAGGTAAAGATAGGCAATTGCCTGGGTCCCCCAACACTTGAGCCGAACACTTCATAAAGGTGTCTAAGATAAAGTTTATGCACATCATTATTTAACTCTGTCATAAAAACACCCCAAATCACTGAATTGGCATATTGATCATTTAAAAGTATTTGTTCCTTGTTGGCCATCTGCAGCAATGTTATATTCCAATCAACAGCACGCAAGTTCACGAGAACCTGGCCGCAGACAACAACATGGCCCCAAGATGGCGCCAAAGCCTCATTAGCCAGAAGTCCTCGACCGAAGTTCTTCCCCTAGAAAACCACCAGAACCGGGCTACAATTGGGGTTAGGACTCCTCTAGTATAGATACACAAAATCAGCTTCTGGCTACATTTGTGACATTTCTGCTTCCGGCTAATGATGAGATGAATGTTGTGTTTGGGCACTGTTCACACTCTACTCCAGTGTGGGCCAAGGACCGAAGAAAAAAACCCAAAAATGTGTTTTGTCTGTGGTTTTTTCTTACAAAAATAGAACTATCCAAGAACTTAAAGAATATAACAGACAAATTGGAGGAAATCAAGAACTTGCAGTTTTATTATTAACAAATGACATCCACACTTCAAATGACTAAGCAACCCCCCCCCCCCCCCACACACACACACACACAAAGAGACTTGCTTTTTATAAGTGTGGCCCCTCCCATGGGCGAGGCCGCTTCAATTAAACTCATTTGCGTCCATTAGGGTCGAGCACTATAAACGCCTGCCAAAACGAAAGTTTGGGTCCTTTAACAGATGGAATAGAAACTGAAACAGAACTGGAATAAAAACAAACCAAACAGGACCAAACATCAAAGACAATAAAGAATTAACCAGACAAATGTGTGTGCATGTATGTCTGTAATGTTTGGTGAAAGGGTTCTGGTAGGATGTTTGTGTTGCGTGTGTGCACCCACCCAACCAGCAATAGCACAGCTCCCTGAATGATTGTGTGTGAATGTCTGTGTAGTTTCAGGGAGGTGATGAAACTATCACGGGCGCCATCTCCTCTGTAACTAGGTCCCTCTCCTGATTAAAGTTTTGGGTGTTTTTTTAAGATTTTATTTATTTATATATTTATGTGGTAAAATGAAGCTTAGGGATCTGAGCAGCTGTTAAAAAACGAGGAAAAGGCAAAGAGAAAGCAAGACATGAATTGCAAAGACTACACACTGTAAAGGCAGCTTTCCACACGTTTTTATGTTTGCAACAATGTCGTAAACTATTCACATATTTTTACATATTGAATTTCCTAACGTATTAAAATGCCCCCATGAACGAAAGTGAACTTTTTATAATATTTAAAATATTATATATAAAATATTATACTTAAATAAAATATATACTTATACATTATACTTAAATAAAATACTTAAAAATTATTATAAAATACATTTTTATAATACTTTGCATTACTTTTATTTGAGTACAGTATTGCTCTACTCACACCTTGATTGTGAAAATTGACTCCCTCTGAAGCCGCGCGCCGGAAGGTTCGGACATCCTCGGCTCTTTCCGTCAACTCATCCAAAAGCCTCCATTTTGCGCTGGTGCGTGCGCGCGCGCCGTGTTTTGGTGAGTGTGGAGGACCAGAAGCGAGTACGGATCCACTTTGAGGTTTCTCCAGAATGGACAGGTGACGTTTACAATCTTTCTTCCTGGGTTTTTGTGGGCGCGCGCAGAGCTGGAACCAGAACCGTTCTTGTACATTTGTGAAAGTGCAGCGGCTCCAGCTGCTTCGGGGAAGCGCTCGCGGAGCATGCTAGAGACAGCCGGGTTCGGGTTCGTGTGATTTCCACACCGACCGCGTTATCGGGACTTCTAGCGGCTTTAATGAACAGACGGACTCGTGTCCGCGTTATAATGTCTGCAGCAGCTTCCGCTGAAATGTGTCAGAAGAACAACAGCTGATTGAATGTCGCACTAAAAACACAACCCTTTGTGGAGAAGCTAACTAGCTAATCAAAGCAGGTCCAAAAGCATCACTCCGTCTGTGACTGGACCTGGCGGTGTCAGAATGAGGTCAACATGTTAACGAAGTGTTGGCTTAAAGAACTATAGACATATATATATAACTATAGACAATATTCCAACATAAAGTTGAGAACAGAACCTCAAAACAGCGTCACTTACTGATGGATGGATTGATGGTGTTAAAGATTAAAGTGTGACAATTCAGAGTGGGTCTTTAAACACACCTGTGTGTCTTCACTTCACACACAGGTGCAAAAAAACTTTTAGCCATACAAAAAGTAAAACCACTCCTTTTATAGATGTTCTGATTTGAGGGATAAAGTCACATTTAGATCATGTGAAAATGAACAATGCAGCTGAAAGACACACAACAGCTGAAAGACACACAACGACTTAAAGACACACAACGACTTAAAGACACACAACAGCTGAAAGACACACAACGACTTAAAGACACACAACAGCTGAAAGACACACAACAGCTGAAAGACACACAACGACTTAAAGACACACAACGACTTAAAGACACACAACAGCTGAAAGACACACAACGGCTTAAAGACACACAACAGCTGAAAGACACACAACGGCTTAAAGACACACAACAGCTGAAAGACACACAACGACTTAAAGACACACAACGACTTAAAGACACACAACGACTTAAAGACACACAACAGCTGAAAGACACACAACGGCTTAAAGACACACAACAGCTGAAAGACACACAACGACTTAAAGACACACAACAGCTGAAAGACACACAACGGCTTCAAGACACACAACGGCTTCAAGACACACAACAGCTGAAAGACACACAACAGCTTAAAGACACACAACGGCTTAAAGACACACAACGGCTGAAAGACACACAACAGCTGAAAGACACACAACAGCTGAAAGACACACAACAGCTGAAAGACACACAACAGCTGAAAGACACACAACGGCTGAAAGACACACAACGGCTGAAAGACACACAACGGCTGAAAGACACACAACGGCTTCAAGACACACAACGGCTTCAAGACACACAACGGCTTCAAGACACACAACAGCTGAAAGACACACAACAGCTGAAAGACACACAACAGCTGAAAGACACACAACGGCTTAAAGATACACAACAGCTGAAAGACACACAACAGCTGAAAGACACACAACAGCTGAAAGACACACAACAGCTGAAAGACACACAACGGCTTAAAGACACACAACGGCTTAAAGACGCACAACGGCTGAAAGACGCACAACGACTTAAAGACGCACAACGGCTGAAAGACGCACAACGGCTGAAAGACGCACAACGGCTGAAAGACAGACAGACAACGGCTGAAAGACACAGCGGCGTAAAGACACACAGCGGCGTAAAGACACACAACAGCTTAGCTTGTAGCATTTTTCTTATGATGGAGGACATATATAATTATTATTATTATATTCAAACTTTTGTGAATCAGAAGCAGACAAAAAAAACGTTTGGAAAAAGCTGGTTGCTTTGATGTGACTTAGAGGCTACAACAGCAGGCCACAAGATCCCCGCTCTGCTCCATTCTGATGCATCCTCTAACTTACTTATAGATCCATTAATGTCTTCCTTCTCCTCATCTGTGCTGGCATCTGGCGCAACTATGTCTGGATAGCTCCCAAACTGCTGCTCTTTTTGTTGCATGTAATGCTGGGGGTACGATGGACTGTAAGCTAGCAGGAAAGAGTGCAAACTAGGGGTGTAACGGGTCACAACATCCACAGTTTGAATCCTGTCACAGTTCCGATCATTTTTCAGTTCAGTGAAATGGAAAAAAATAAAATGAAGCCTACAATTTATGTATTTAAAGCTTCAAAGCACATATAAAGTACTGCTTGTATTTTAACAAAATATTTGCTCATCAAGGCCTATTTACAGAAACAAAACATTAATGACATCTTTAAATTCAAGATATTCCTATTTATAAAAAATCCTCAGCATGCCCAAATACAATGGCTTGCAAAAGTTTTCAAACCCCTTGAACTTCTTCACATTTTCTCACATTATGACCACAAGCATAAATATATTTTATTGGAATTTTATGTGAAAGATCAACACAAAGCAGCACACACTAGTGAAGTGGAAAGAAAATTATACAAGAGTTCAATTTTTGATTTACAAATAAAAACTGAAAAGTTCAGTGTGCAAAAGTACGGCCTTATTGGGACATGGTGGCCATCCACTAACAGGGTTTGTATGGTCATGAGAAAAATTGAAAACAGTTTTGGAAATTGAAAATGCAAATTCTAAGTCCTTGAAAGTGGGAGGATGCTACATCTTGATGTTGGTGGGACTCCAGAGACACCAGCAGCTTCAAATATAAATGCTTACTGCTGTGTAATGGTATTTTGGCAGCTGCTCTCTTAATCCAATGTATTTGTCTGGCAGAAACCTTCCTCATTCTGCTTTTATCTTCAACCTGTGTGATCTGACTCAGGCACAAATTTCTTAAGTTCATGCTCACGCTTAAGTTGTCAAAGGCATTTAACTGTTTTATGCTTCTCAGCTGCTGGGATGTCCTTTTTCTGTCCCATATTGCTTGAAAATGTTGGTCTGCTTAATTATGTGGAACATCCTTCTTCAGCAGTTTTTTTCCTTTAATTAAGCTCATCTGGCAAACTAATCATCACAGGTTTCTGAGATTGATTTCAGTGATCCAAATAGCCCAGAGACACAATATCATCCATGAAGTTCATTGAAAAACAAACAATGTTATCTTTTTTGACACTTAAACACACTTTTCAGATTAATTTGTAGGCCTGGGTATCATCAATAATTTCCAAAATTGATTATATTTGATTCACCAGAACTTGGATTGATTCGATTCACAATTTATTTTTACAATTTACTCGATTTGATTCAATTCAATTTTGAATTTACATAGTTGACATATTTCAATATTTCTATGTAGAAATATAATTATAATCTATGTATGTCTTAAAGATATTTCTATTAATCTGATACAGTTCGCATACTGTAAAATGTATTAGTGAAATAAACAAATGAGATTGTTAAACCACTATACAGTGTTACATGGTTTGTCAAACAGAGAAGCTCCAACAAAAATGTGCAGATCATTACTTTTGTAAAGGTTCTAAACTGGCTCGTATTACAAAAATAAATGTTCTGCTTCTCCTCGAGGACATTTCAGTTTGGCCACCAGGTGGAGCTTGTACTATACCATTAAATTTTATTCCAAAAGAATTGAGCAAAAAACTGTGTTTTAGACCACAAATGGTTGCTTAAAATACAGAGTTTGGAATATTCACTCCTGTGAGTATATGAAGCTGTTCATTTAATCAGTAGTGTATGTTTAGGTCAACCAATCTATGTTATGTCTTAGATCAATCTCTACTTTAATGGATTGATTATTAATCTATAGATTGTTTCAGATCGATTTTGTCAACTTCATTTGGAATGCATTATAAAATTGATCCATGAATTTGTTCGACAAAAATTCAACCAGTGTAACTCAGAGATAAATAGCTGGGTATAGGGATGTGGTGTCAAAACCAGTATCGCTTGGTACCGAGGTCACGTCATCAGTTTTTACGGGGCTTGTAGGTTTCAGCCTTAATGGTATTGCTTAACATTGTGGCATGGCAACAGCGTGGACACTGTATGCACTATTTTGTTCGATGTGGCTTAGGAACATGCTCCATCTGTCTCTTTACTCATGATTTCCTGCTGCAGTGTGAAGGGAGGGACTGCTCATGTTCTCCCACTTAGTGTTCCTCCGCTGTCGAGTGACAACGAGCACACGCGGATGACAGAGTGGCTGCGAGCAACAGGTCCAAAGTATGGCGGTATTTTTCCAAATTAGATTCAGGCCGCGTCCTCTGTCTCAAATGTAGTAAAGTCTTGGCTTATAAGGGCGGTAACACCAGTAACTTGTCCAAACACAGCGCTAAAATACACCTAAATATAGTAGTAATGTTCAAAGTGTCCAAATATCGTTACGGTTTGGCACACACGTGTGTCACGGATCACCACCCTGCCCCTTCCTCTTTCACACCTTGTGTGTGTAACATTTCAAGGGGCCATACTGTGGTTTTCTTAAGTCTTTCAGAGTAAACTATATCCATGTATACGATCATATTTTCCCCTTGGCACACAAAAAACAAATTGTGTATGGAATATTATAACTTTTTATTTAATTATTTCTTTTTAATTATGATTTATCTAATTTTCATAGCACACACAAAGTAAAAAGAAAAACCCATAACATTCTGGTTTTTTGGTGAAAGTGAAAGGGGACAGAAAGAAGAACTTATCATCTCTGCCCCATTTAGATAAACCAATCAAACCTTTTTGCTCAATTCTAGGAATCACTGAACTAGTTTGTTTTTTTATGTTTTATACCTGTCGCTGGCTTCTGTAGTTCTTAATTTTAGGTATTTTTTTAATAGACGGCATTTTGGCATGAGAAAGCCCTTCTCATGGGAAGGGTTTTATTGCAGGAGGCACAGTTCTGACATCCGCTGCTTCTCTTACTTTTTTTTTTTTTTATAAAAAGTTTGTTTTTTCTTCTAGATGCAATGTCATGCATTTTTATTTAAATGGTCATCCTGAGTTTATTTTTTTTTTTGTAAACAGGAAGATCTTGAGGTCAAAAATGTCATTAATGTTATGTTTTTATAAATAGTCCTCAATGAGCAAATATTTTGATGTTATAATACAAGCAGTACTTTAAAAATGGGTGTTTTGAAGCTTTTCATTAATCTTCTATACCGTTTGGTCCCTTTCGGTTTAGCCTGGAGCCTAACCCGGCCACTCATGGGCGAAGGCAGGGGACACCCCTGGACAGGTAGCCAGTCTGTCGCAGGGCCAAAATCCCACACCCACGCACACTTGCATACACACCTAGGGACAATTTAGAATGATAGAATCATAGGAATAACCTATGAAGCATGTTTTTGGACGGTGGGAGGAAGTGTAGCCCCCAGAGAAGACACAAATGAGCAACTACAGACCGATATCAAACCTGCCCTTTTTAGGTAAGATCATTGAAAAAGCTGTTTTTATCAGTTAAAAGAATTCTTACTAAGAAACAACTGCTATGATGTCTTCCAGTCATGCTTCAGACAGCAGCACAGCACTGAGACGGCTCTGACCAAAGTGACTAATGTCGACTAATGTAATGTTTGAATACAGACAGTAGAAATATGTCAGTTCTAGTTTTATTGGATCTCTGCTGCATTTGATATAGTCAACCACGCTATATTACTCAAATGACTGGAAAACTGGGTGGGTCTCACTGGGCCAGTACTAAACTGGTTCAAAACAAACTTGGAAAACAGGAGATATTTTGTCAGTTGGTAACTTCACATCAGAGCTGACAGAAATGACATGTGGAGTTCCCCAAGGCTCCATCCTGGGCCACTTCTATTTAAAATCTACATGCTCCACTGGCCCAGGTTATAAAGAACAACAACATAATTTACCATATCTATGCAGATGACACACAGATATACATTACAATGACACCAGGAGACCGAGGCCCTGTACAGGCTCTTTGTAAATTCATCAAGGACATTAATAACTGGATGTGTTACAACTTACTTCAATTAAACAAAAACAAGTTTATTGTCTTTGGGGCTAAAAAGAAACGGTTGGAGGTCGCTACAGACCTTTAATCTATTCATCTTAACACCACCAACCAGGCCAGAAACTTGGGTGTAGTGATGGACACAGATCTACATTTTGATAAACAGATTAAGGCAGTGACTAAATGAGCTTTCTATCATCTCAAAGATATTTCAAGGATTAAAGATCTGATGTCCAAGCAGGATCTGGAAAAACTAGTTCATGTGTTCATCTTTAGTCGACTTGACTACTGTAACAGTTTTGACAGGACTTCCTAAACAATCAACCAGGAAACTCTAGCTTATTCAGAACTCAGCTGCTCGTGTTCTCACAGGAACCAAAAAAGTAGAACCACATCAGTCCACTTCTGAGGTCTTTATACTGGCCGCCTGTCTGCCAGACAATAGACTTTAAGGTTATGCTACTGGTTCATAAAGCTTTGAATGTTTATCACCAAAGTACATGACTGACCTCCTGACCCAGTATCTACCAGCCAGACCTCTCTGCTCATCTGGATCCAGTCTTTAGTCAGTTCTTAGAGTCCAAACTAAACATGGAGAATCTGCATTCAGCTTCTATGCTCCACAGATCTGGAACAGACTTCCAGAAAGCCTTAGATCAGCTGAAACATTGTGTATTTAAATCCAGTTAAAGACCCACCTGTTCTCAGCTGCATTTGATTCATTTGGATTCAGAAGTTTAAATCCACACTGTTTATCTATGCTTGTTTTAAATTCACTTCTTTTGAACTTTCTTTACATTTTATTGTAATAACCACACCTTTGATGTTTTGATTGTTCTTGATTGTCTTCTTTCTTTCATGTTTTACGTAAAGCACTTTTAATCATCTTGCACATGAAATGTGTTATACAAATACACTTGCCTTACCTTGCCTATATTGAGGAATGAACATTATAATACACTTAAAAGCGCAAGAAGTATATATTGCATGGTATCGGCCCTTTGGACCTATTTGCAGTTTGAAATGTGTGTATGAAGGTGATTTAACAAGCCTACCAGATTCACATAAAAAAAAAACCTGACAGTTAACCGTCTATGGTGGACTAATAATATTTACTGAGCTTGTTTATATACCGACGAAAATGTGTATACCTAGGAGTAACAAGATAAATGTAAACTAACTCTTAAGAATCAGTAATGTTGGTAACTTTTATGCTCATAGTTTGTGTCGTGTTTGCATAGACTGCCCCCACTCTGAGCCTCTTCATCTGCCTCTGGCTTGCCCTCATGTCTTAATAGAATTACTGCATGCTGTCAATTACATGAATAGATTGTATGCAACTGAGCACCATCTGTTAGGATTTTTATTTTGTTTGTTGAAAAAAACAGTATTTTATGTCACAATTTTCTATTCCTGTGAAACAAATATAACTCAAGGAAAAATAAAGATGAACTTTTTACAAACATTGAGTTAAGTATTTGAACACCCTGTTGTCTTGCAAGTTCTCCCACCTAGAAATCATCGAAGGGTCGGAAATTTTCATCTCGCGTGCATCTCGACTGTTAAAATCATAATCTTAAAAATAAAAAAAATCTGGAAATCAAATCAAGTTGTACATTTTTTTAAGTAATTTATTTGAATGGCTCAGTTGGCTGGATGTAGGACTGGCGTGCGGGAAACCCGGGATCCTTTCTGAAGGGGTGCAATGAGCTTAATCCTTATGCGAGTGTGGGTCCTTCTGCAACGCCGATGTGTGGGTCTCCTTTTGCCAACCCCCAGCTTAGATAAAATACAGGGTTTTGTCAGGAAGAGCTGCCAAATAATCTACCGATATGTGAAACCGTGAAAGCTGCAGGGACGGCCGTCAGGGCGTCCACTGTGGCGAACCCTGACGGGATGTGCCGAAAGGTGAACAACATGCTACTGCTGCAAATGAGTACTTAAACACCTGAGAAAATGAATGTTAATATTTGGTCCAGTAGCTTTTGTTTGCGATTACACAGGTCAAACATTTCCCGTTGTATTATTCTTGGTTTGCACTGCAGGAATGATTTTGGCCCACTCCTCCACACAGATCTTCTCTAGATCAGTCAGGTTTCTGTTCTGTTGCTGAAAAACAGAATTAGGATTTTAGGATTTTCTATTGGGTTTAGGTCTGGAGACTGGTTAGGCCACTCTAGAACCTTGATATGGTTCTTACGGAGCCCCTCCTTGGTTCTCCTGGCTGTGTGCTTCGGGTCATTGTCATGTTGGAAGACTCAGACACGACCCATCTTCAATGGTATAACTATGGAAGGAAGCTGTTCCCCAAAATCTCGCAATACCTGACCCCAGTCATCCTCTCCTGAATACAGTGCAGTTATCCTGTCCCATGTGCAGAAAAACAGCCCCATAGCATGATGCTACCACCCCCATGCTTCACAGTAGAGATGGTGTTCTTGGGATAGTACTAATTATTCTTGTTCCTCCAAACACAGCGAGTGGAATTAAGACCAAAAAGTTCTGTTTTGGTTTCATGTGACCACATGACTTTCTCCCATGACTCCTCTGGATCATCCAAATGCTCATTGTCAAACTTATGAAGGATGGGCCTGGACATGTGCTTGTTAAAGCAGGGGAACGTTCTGTGCCATGCATGATTTGAAACCATGACACTAGTGTATTACCAACAGTAACCATGGAAACGGCGGTCCCAGCTCTTTTCAGGTCATTGAGAGGCTTAAAAAATGTCTTAAGAAATTACAGCTTTTTTGATTTTGGTTAAAAACTGCACAATCATGAATAAAAGACAACTGGGAACAATTTTACAAAAGAGAAAATATGGTTGTACTCACACTTTAGGTTTACATGTAAATAAAACTGGAATATTTTTGAATAGTTGTTTAACAGTTTGTTTTGGTTTAGTTTGTTACTAAATCCAAATGTTTTTGTCTTTCAGCATTGGAGACATAGCAGTTGGAATGAAAGTAAGTTTTCTTCTTGTGTTTTGTCTGTAATTTTCACTTTTTTTTTTTTTTTTTTACTTCACCCCTAAGGTAAACAGTTTGATTTGAGTTTAAGATATTGAAATAACAAAAAAGGCTATCCTTATAAAGCTAATTGTAAAGCTGCGTTCACACTGAATGTTATTCGCGCAGCGAATTAGCGCTGGCCATCTCAATTTCGCCACGTGGGCAAAAATGTGCTCCCAAAGCTTGACGCCCTGGGTTCGTGTTAACTATCAGCTAATGTTTTTTTGGCTGATCGCTATGTGGAGCGGCGTCTCATTCACAATACATGGAAGATGTTTGGGTTCAAGAGATCATTCAGAGGTCTCAGTATAATGAGCTTCGCTCCCACTGCGGATGACAGCAACTTTGCTGTGTTCCCGTCTCTCTCCCAATCCCAAAGTTGAGTCCCTGATTGGTTGAAGTGGCAACCTCCCATAGTTCAGATGTTTTTTATTTTTTTTAGCGCTGATCCGCCACAGCACACCGCTTAAATCGCTCTGCTGCCACCCCGCCGCTCCCGCCACTAAAATTGTGCCGCAGGACATTGACTTAACATTGAAACTATCCGTCTCTGCTGCTTAAATTGTGTTTATTGTGAACAGGTAAGCAGATAGAAAACGTATACTTTGCAAAAGTTAAATAAAGTGGAAAATAATGTAAATTTGCGATTTTATTACAGCATTAAAGAAGCTTTAGATGTTTTGAAATGTTTAGAGCTTCCTAAATGCAGAGCAAATGATGCACTTTCTGATTTTCAGCGTGTGATTTTAAATTGACCTCATAATCGCTGCTTTTGAGGTCAGTCACAGATCTGTGCTTTAGTCACATAGCATCTGCTTCTATATGTGTGCTTTTTGTGTTTGTGCTGGTTTGTACTTAAGTAACCATCCACCACAACAAGTCTTCCACCCTTTTCATGATTTAGGAGCTGTTCCCTGTAGGAATTTGATTGAAATCCTCATGCTGCTGCTGCATACTACGTTTTCCTTTTGTTCATGGAAATATTTCTCTGCTCAGATTACCAAACATTCAAATGTTCCGATAGTCTATGGAAGAGCTGCTTTGCCACAATTTGAAGCTTTTCTCTGCCTCCTCCACCCAATCTTCATTCTGGATTGATCAAACCGCAGTCCCAGGAGGTTGGTCTTTTTATTTCGGAGGCTTCCTCACTGCTTTGAGTTTATGACCAACTGTGCAGTGTGTTTTTTTTTTCTCTGTAAACAAAGTTTGGGTCACGTCGTGAGAACTTCATATTTGTAAAAGTGAAGTCAGCAGTTTTTCTGGCAGCTTTTTCAGAAAATAAAATGTCTGCTTCCTGCTGAGGACAGTTCAAACTTTTAGCCCCTCCAAGGACTGGTGGCATCATCTTGGAGACTACTGTGCTCCAGCCTCAGCATTAGGAAGACGTATCACAGAACATCACATTGATAATTAAATGTCTGACCAGAAGCTGCTACCAACATTTGAACCACAATTTAAATCAAATTGAAAATGTATACTAGGATTTATTTTATTCAGATCTTTATAGAAAAAGGTTACTTACACTATTTACATCACTTTGTGGTGTAAATGCATAATCTTCCAATCACATAACAGAAGCTCCATCATGTTTTAGTGACCTGCTGAAGTCAAGACTGAGAACAGAAAGGAGCTTTTGTTCATGCAGGCAGGACAGATGCTTGTGCTGTTCACATCACCTTTGGCTGTAAATCTGTGACTGTTTTTAGATTACACTGGTATTCTAGGTAAAAAGGAAAGGTGCATGGTTTATGAAATAGGAATGCTATAAACAGACCTTTTCAGAGGAATAAAAAGCATTGATGGTATAAGAAAGAACAGTTTCTTGCTTCAAAGGCAGGGTTGTGTGGAAATATGCTACTAACCTTATTTGTGGAGTTCTGGCTGCAGTTTGGTCTGCAAAAAAACAAAGTTAAAAATGTACCTTGAAGGAAAATGCAATTGTCAGTAAGCCATATGAGTGGTTTTATTTAATCATTTTCGTATGTCATAGTTAAAAAGCGAGAGGGTTGTCAGCTGTTGGAAGGAAAGCCACGTCCGTGAAATCCTGAGTTCTTTGTGTGTTCACATTGTGGCCAAAGTCAGACAACTTTATTACCCTTTCAATTTATTTGTGTCATGTTGTTGTAGCAGGCCTGACAGCGTCAGGTTTATTGTAACTATAAAGAATGTTAGAGGCAGAAGAACACTTGGTTCAAATTCAGTCTGACGGGAACGGGGGCGGGGGTGTACAGAGCTATTATAAAGTTGTATGTGTAATGGGTCCCCAGCTACGCTGCTCGTCATCCCATCAGTCAGGTTTAAGACCACGGCGCTCCTGGCAGCACCAGCAAGCCTGCTGGGACCCAGTGTAGCTCTTGTTGAAATGACACTTCTTGACATCTTCAATTCAGCAAGATTAAAGTGAACCAGCAGCAGAGGAGTGGGATCACTCTGGCACAGTTTTATGCCACTCTGCATTGACTCCTCCTCCTTCTGTTGCCTAAACTGTCTTCAGAGAGTTCAGCTTTATCGGCTTTGTTATCCTAGCTTCTCACTGTTGTCTTTTTTTCTCCCGTCTTTCCGCAGAGAGGATCTGATGAGCTGAGTACGTATACCAATCCCAACTCTCACACGAGCACTAAAAGTGGCGAGTTTGTTCCAACCAGCCTCACAAAGGGAGGGGTTTCACTGGACCTCCATGAAGCTCTTTGGTGGGGTCATTGCCGTTATAATAGATCTCATTCCAGTCCATGAGCGTGATAACACCAGGTGTGGATGAGGCGGCTGGGACTCAGAGCTTCATCGAAACATTGAAGCTCTTCTGTGCTGCTAACATTTACAGCAATGCAATCAGTTTGTCATGGAGGTGCTAATTCTGAGGAAATGTGGCTAATTTTCACAATTAAGGACCAATAGTGGACTTGTAGTAAACTCCTTATCCCACTAGTTCTTCCAAATGGATGCACAAGCTGAAGAACAACAGATGGGTCTGTATGTTTAAAAAAACATTCAGGTAGAAGCTGTACTAAGACATTGGTCCAATAGGTGGAATGAGTCGAACATGAGATACTCTGCATCCTCTAGAACTGTGCAAAAATAGACAGCAAGTATCATCAGTAGGGAGGTCCTGATCAGGTTTTTTTGGGCCCGATCCAATTCCGAGTCATTTTATTTTGAGTTCTACTGATACAGATTCCCAATCTGATACTTTTGCAAAACATTTAAAAAAACAAACTAATTTAATAAACAGATTCCGGTTGTCCCGCATTTTTATTTCATTAACCTTCTTTTTTTATCATTTAAACCTTAAACGGAGCACTTCTGGGAAGTAACTGGAACAGTCACATCAAAAAATAGTACAACTTTTACCGAAAAAATATGAACTTTTATCTAGTAAATATAGGTGATAGTCATGTGAAAAAGTTTAACAACTTTAGCTTTATGATCTTCAGAACTATTGAACATTTTTATCCAAGTGTGATTCATATCTTCATTTCGAAAGGGGTTAAGTCACGCAGCTAGCACTAAGCACAGTTAGCAGCTGCTGTGCAGCCGTCTCTGTCGGAATCACAGAGAGCTTAACATTAAAAAGACACAAAAACCCAATCTTCTTTTCCGTTGTAATTCATTTGTAGATCGTTTGCATCAATAGAGGCCAATAGAGATACTTGTTGTCAGTTAAAAATGTTTTTAAGAGTGATTGATCCCAGAAGTCCAAATCTATGAACATCTGACTTTGTTAGCCTCCTGCTTGAACTGCAGCGTATTCTGCTTACAGCAATAAAATGTCGTGATTCTTTCATGACATGCAGACTTCTAGTGGAGCATTTTTCCGGAATAATAGGCTTGAAATATAAAGCGCCGATCATAATAATAATAAATTAAATATTGCGATCGGGAAACCGATCCAGATCGAGTCATCAACCACGTGATCGGATCAGGCCATCCCTAATAATCAGGATACTAAGCACTGATTATCAGGACAGTGGTTGTTATCAGGTGGTTCATTGTTGCATATCTGTCCATCAGGGGGAATGTGCCCCCCGGGACATGTCTAACAGGGATGTGGTGAGGGGAAGTGCAGTCTGACAGAGATGAACTTCAGATTAAAATGAACTACTGTCCAGAAAAAATGGCTCCATAAAGCAGGAAAGCTTTGATGCTGATAGTATGAGCGTGTTTGTGGTGATCCATGAAGAGGCCACTGCGCCGCATCTTTTTCACAGAACTCTTTTTTTTTATCATATTTATTGATCAGTTTCAATCTTTTCCCTGAGAAGAAAGTCCTCTTTTACATTAATGTTTCTCAGAAATGATGTGCTCCTTTTATCTCCTGTCTGATACTGTCCTAATTAAAAGTCCGACTGGGTAGTTGTGCTTGGAAAATGGAGAAAGTGAACCAAATAATAATTCAGTTTTGCAGAAATCACGTCAGTGTTGTTGCTCAGGGAGCTGCACACAAACATTCATGAGTCCAGCTCACCCGCTGAGCAGAGTACATGACGCCGTGCACTTCAAATGTGATGTTTATGCCATAAGGAAAGTAAAAGCAAACAGCTAAGGTTACTGTGTTTACTAATGTTACTTTAAATTAACAGACTGTTTCAGCCTTTACTGGCACTGTACAAACACTATAAAGTAAAGGTTGGAGAGTTGAAGCAAATATTAGAATTTTGAACGAGTGCTCTGTGTGCAGAACTTTGTACGGAAGGCAAACAATTTCTAACAACAGCAGTCCTACATCATATACTGTAGAAGTTGAGCTGTGTGCTGATAGAGTCCTGGAGGTTTTGGAGTGAGATGTTTTCTATTTCAGATTATGATTCAGCACTAACTCTCCGAATTCTGCGACCAGTCAGTGCTGTAATTGCAGATGGAGCGTCCAATGGCACTGATAGTAAGAAGCTCAGGGTGGAGGAGCCTTTGCCGTCTCGTGTGATTCACATCAGGAGGCTGCCCACTGAGGCAATGGACGCAGAAGTCATTGCTCTTGGTCTACCTTTTGGCAAAGTAACAAACATCCTCACGTTGAAGGGGAAAAACCAGGTGAGTGATCATCTCTGACAGTTCAGTCTGACACTAGTTCATTTTTCAGAAAGACGGCATGAAGCTTCAGCAGAAATGTGGAAAACACGTAGTCTTACTATCTAGAAGTGCGTCAGACATTTGCCAACAGCTCATCACACAGTTGTATTTTGTGTCTGTATAAGATGACATGACATTTGTCTGTTCGATTCCTGTCAGACACAGCTGCTTTGTTCCATGTTGGTGTCATTGAACCTGACTGACTGACAGCTGCTTCTGTCTGTTCACACAGACCAGTTTATTCATGAGTTATGGTTCTTAAAGGATAAAAAAAACATTTGCTCCAGTTTAGAGAGCCACCAATAGGGCTTTTCAGAGCCGATACAGACTATTAGTAGTCAAGAAGGCTAAAAAACAATATTTGGTCCTGGTTAGAGAATATAAAGTAGTTTTTTTCCAACCTTGCTAAATGTAGCCAAACTGGTTCTTTTGAAATGGTTCAGATGTGTGAACAGTGCTTTAACTTGTGCTTTAAAAATGAAGTCAGTAAATAAAAAAGCATTTTGATGAATGCTCTGGGCACTGTGCATGGGCGCTGTACATTTGCACAACCTCGCTTGTTCTTATGAGCCGGCCGCCGAGCACCAAAACCTGTCTTTTTATATAGTACTGGCAGTAACTTAACATCAAATTTTGGTTTGGTACCCATTCCAGGTCAAAACTAAGTTGTGCATGTACATGTATCATCGAGCTCTGTAACTACAAAAAATCTGAGGCTAATCGGTAAACTTCTTACTTAAGAAGACTGTCGTCAGATCTTGTTTGCTGTGTTGTAGACCTGCTCAAAGAGATACAGTGTGGTCTGCCGCCAACTAGTGGTCGGGGGTTTGAGTGTAAATCAAAAGCAAGGCGCTGGACTACATGTTTGCTCATAAATAATTAATTAAATATTATCCTGGCAGCATTTTAAATTGATAAAAGTGTTGCCAAATGGAATATCGCGATATTTAATTGAATTTATATTTTTCTTACACACCCAAGTTTTTGGTGTTTTTAACACATTCTTATAGCTCTTCTCATGATGGAGAACAAATAGAAAATTAAAATTAAAACTCTGTTCTGAGTATTTCTTTATTCAAATCAACGGGAATTAGGAGCAGACAAAAAAAGGTAGTTGGAAAAATCTTGTATGTGTGACGCACAAACTTTAATCAGCAGGCCACAAGCTCCCTGCTCCGCTCCATTCTGATGCATCCGCTTGCAGACAAATAGAACCATGAACGTCTTTGTTTTCTCGTCTGAGCTGGAATCTGGATAAAAACTTAATGGCTGGATAGCTCCATTACTGCTTACCGTTTCTGTTGCATCTATAATGGTACCTTGGGGTTGAGAGGCGCTGTGAGCTAGTGGAAGAGAGTGCAAACAAAGGCGTCATAGGAAGTAAGCAAACACCTGTTTCCACGGCAACAGTCCCACCCACAACTCGAAGGCAAATTTCTGATGAAATTCTGCCGCTCTGAAGAAACTAGGGGTGCAAGGGCTCATGGCTGATCATGATCCATATAGATCACTAGCCACGTCTTGGCACACACAGTTACTGTAGACTGTGTGCACCCATTTCCTCGCCCATGATCATATAAGGAGCTTACACACCGACCATGGTTCGCACGGTGGAGGCGGCCAGTTTCAAAGTACAGTCAATGGTTTAGACGCGAATTGAGATTCTGCGCTTGAGCTGGCGGCTCAAAAGTCTGGAAACAGCATGAATCTAAACTCTGGGGAAGTCGCCATGTCTGTGTCAACCAATCAGGGACACAACTTTAGGCACGTGACGTTTCAGTGACAGCGGGTAGAATACACATCCAATGTGGTGGATCGGATCTCCTGAACTTCCATTCATTTTCTTAACCTGAATATATGCTTTTATTTTTCCTTCCAGATAAAAGATGAAAACTAAAAACAATCATTTACTTTTCAACTTTTAAAATAAAACAACACAAAATACTAATTAAAGCGTGCCAAACAAAAAGAAAAGAATGAAGGTGTTTGTAATGATGGTAAAGGTTGGTATTTAGAAAGAACAAATGTCTCGTCTTTGTAAATCTGATCTGGTTTCTTCTGTCAGTAATGATCTGTCTGTTCTGGAGAAGGTTGTTCTCAGGTGTCTGTACAGGTTGGCTGTGGATTCGGTTTTGTATGAAACTCTTTTCTTTCAGACTCTAAATTCTGCTTCATATCATTATGAACAGTGAAAAGGTTACTTTTTTTCTTTATATCCAGTCTCACTCATTTCTTTACGTTTGTGTTGATGTTTTTGTCGTTGTTGCACCTCCAGCTCTGCCTCGTGTGCATCTCCTTCATGTGCACGCAGAACGGTAACGAGCTTTGCGCAACCCGATATCACGCAATATCAGAGCTTTGACTGCGTGATGGATCTGCGCAGACACGTATTGATCAGCAATGTGCAGCTTGAAGAGAAAAAAAGCAAGAGAGGATTTCCAACACTACGTAATAAATAATAATGATCAGCTGCGCTGCGTCCTCAACTCCAATTCTTTGTTCTTCTGCTGCAGATGGACATTTATCCATTACTTTGTCACCAGTACAGCGTTCCCTCGTTTACTGTGGGAGTTACGCTCTAAAAATAACTCATTAAGGTGAAATCAGTGAATAAATAATTCCAGATGTTGAACTCCTCACTACACACTTTACACTTTTCTCAGACACACATGAACATTTTCACACTTTTCTCTCTTCTTTAAACTCTAAACTCTAAAGTTCAAACAAGTCCAGGATTATAGAATGAAGACAAAGATCTGATCAAAATCAAAGATTTCTGGAGATCTGCAGTTTCTGCACAGGAGACACAGCACAGAGGAGATTGATTGACAAGCTCTCCAGCCAATCAGGACGCAGAACAAAAAAGAAAAGCAGCAGCATAAGACTGAGAAAGGTGAACTTCTGTGTGGAAAGAGAGCTCTGTATTCTGTTCTATTTGACAGAGATTTGAGGATGTTCAGATAGGGGCAAAGACTGCAGAAGGGTGGAATAAAAAGTCAGAATGTCTGATTTCTGATCATGCGGCCAGATTGGAAAAAAAAATCCTGCCTCTGATATTGGTCAGGGAGCCGTGCAGAAGGGGGGGGGATCCGTCCCACGGGCTGTAGTTTGGGGACCCCTGATCTACGGTAGTGCGTAGCCGACAGCGCTCTGAAAATACATAACATTAGTTTTATAACTTCAAAAATTCATGGTAAAACAATAGGTCACGACTTGCATTTACATGTAAACTTCCCTTCACTCTACCCTTCCAAAAACTGTTTCAGACACCCCTCTCCCTTCAAATGCCCCTTCAATTGGAGGGATAGGAGGAAGCCAGAGGAGTTGGGTACGAATTCAGATTCGGCCATGGAGACTCTCCCAGTGAGGAGCAACAGCTGATCATTTGAACGCTGACTCTGTGGCAGATGAATGCCAGTGCTGCGTCTGTCCCCACTGAGAGGGGGTTTTAATTCAATTTAAGTCAGTAGATGTTGACATCTCCAACTTCTCTACCAATTCTCTCTCTCTCTCTCTCTCTCTCTCTCTCTCTCTCTCTCTCTCTCTCTCTCTCTCTCTCTCTCTCTCTCTCTCTCTCTCTCTCTCTCTCTCTCTCTCTCTCTCTCTCTCTCTCTCTCTCTCTATATATACACGTTTGTTTTTTTTTTCACAATGCTCATAATGCTCTTTGTTTTTGTTGGCATCTGGAGTCATTTTTTATATATAGGAAGTCTTGAGTTCAAACATGTCATTGATATTTTGTTTTTATAAATAAGACTCAATACATTTGTTTTTTGATGCGATATATATTTGTGTGTGAACATGTGTTTTGAAGTGCTTTATACAGTTTTTTCCTCAGTACAAGGAGACAATCATTCATTTTTTAACACGTGATTAACAGCATTAAAAGACCTTTATGTTAACACATTTAAAGTGACAGCCCCATTTGCTTGCAGAGCACTGAATGTGTGGTTTGCATCACCATTCAGATTGTGCGGGACAATGCTGGAGACAGAGCGGCGTGGCTGCACCTGGGCCAAAATAACCAGCTTCACTATTGACTTATTGGATTAAAGAAAGCCAATGTTATAAGTCAGAAAAACAAATATTGGTACAGGTAATGGACCTGAGCAATAATTAGTTGACCCTTCGTTCAGTTGATGTGTGACAACCCGACAAACAGAAAAAAACAATCTTTATCTTGATCACTAATGCGATGGTGAGGAGTGAATTTGTCAGTGCGCTCTTTCTTTATTACCTGCAGGCCTTTCTGGAGATGGGAACAGAGGAGGCGGCCATCTCAATGGTGAACTATTACAACACGGTTCCTCCACATGTCCGCAACTCCCCTGTCTATGTTCAGTTCTCCAACCACAAAGAGCTCAAAACTGGTGCTGCTGGTCAGGTCAGTGGAGACTAGAATGCAGCTAGTATCAAGCTAAAGGGCAGCTGAACTAGTTTGATCTGCTATCAGTGAAAACGTTTCTACTTGTTTGCATGCATGCATCATCAGTTTATGAGCAAGCTCCTCAAGCAAATGTTTGAATGTTTCACTCTACATCTGAGCTCCTTCTCTTTACAATGCAATGCATGAGCTTTTTTTTATGGGATCCTTTGCGCACTAAGACACTAATGTGGGATGTTGTTCCTCTGGCGGCAGCAGCAGCCTTTGCCGCTCTTATTCTCCTGTTAGAGTTGAGCATTTTTCTGCTGTTTCACACCTCAAGTCCACTTGAGGTAAATCCTGGTGGTTGACATAACTTGGAATGGCACAAAACTGTCAGAATATCTGGTCAATAGACTTCTGCGTCGAGATTGTCTTGATCTGGAAATCTGGGTCCTTTAAAGGCATCATTGAGCATAGTGGCCTTCATCATCTTTATTTTGAGGATGTTTGAACCAAACAGAGATTTAGTTAGAACCCAATGGTCAATGTGCAAAAGCTCCAGCTTTCCTTTGTGGAGAGAGGAACCTCTTGGAGAAGGAAAGCCATTTCTGCAGCAATCTACTTTCAATCAGGCCAGTATGGTTGTCCTCAGGAGAAACACTCCACAGCTAAAGATGCAAGGGCAGCTACTCTTAAAGGTGCCAAAAGAGACCAAAAGGACACTAAGGCCATGAAGAGAAATCTCTCCCATTTTGTGGCCAGATCTGTGATGATATTATGAATTGATGGAAGGATACATCCAGCAATGTGCATCAATATCTGATGTGCAAACCGTTCCGGAGCATGCTTGACCTCAGTCTGGGCCCACCGATTGTTTTTCATTAGGAAAATGACCCAAAGCGTACTGCCAAGATTTCAGAGGCCTGGACTGGCCTGCAAATGTTTTTGAGTGGTCCAGTCAGAGAGCAGACAGGAATTTCACTAAACATCTCTGAGTTTGAAAAAGAACGGTGCTTTGACGCCCCAACCTGATGGAAATGGGGACAAAGCTGTGGCCTAATATGAATGAAGTGCAATGAACACTCTCCAGATGCACTTGTATGCACTCTATTAGAACATAGGTGTGCTATTTCCACTGTTTTCTTAAGAAAGCCAATACTTCTCCATTCCCAAGACAGTCGGAGCCTCTCCCCATGAGATGGATACCTCTTTTGTCCAGAGTTGTTCAGAAACATCTGAAATGTGCTGTTTGACCACAGCGGACTCAGGCGGTGCTGCAGGCAGTCTCAGCAGTCCAGTCCCTGAGCTCAGAGGTGCAGGACATTGTAGCTGTACTGTCCAGCCCTGTGCTGCGGATCATCATCGACAACATGTTCTATCCCGTAACGCTGGATGTGCTGCAGCAGGTGGGTGAAAAGCCTGCTTTTTATAGACCTAGCACATATTTCACACGCTCATCTGGCAACACTTATATTTTCTTTGATTTGGCAGATATTTTCAAAGTTTGGCACTGTCATGAAGATTATCACCTTCACCAAGAACAATCAGTTCCAGGCTCTTCTGCAGTACAGTGATCCCATCCACGCACAGCACGCCAAACTAGTAGGAGCTTGCTGCTTGCTGGATTCCTTTTTGAATTAGTTCTTTCTTAGCATGGACTATGGTTTATATTTTCTTCTAGGCACTGGATGGCCAAAATATCTACAACTCATGCTGCACACTGCGCATTGACTTCTCTAAGCTGGTCAACCTGAATGTTAAATACAATAATGATAAGAGTCGTGACTACACCAGACCTGAGCTGCCAGCAGGTGATGGTCAGCCCACTCTGGACCCCAGTGTGGCTGCTGCCCTCAGCAAAGACTCCACCTCCCTCCTCGGTAAGATCCCAGGTACTTTGCCCTTTCTTCTTCCTTCAGTTTTATTTATTTTGCTAGGTATTGCTCTTCTTTTTCATAGTTGTGATTCCCAAGAGCTGCATTGTGCACTTAATAACTTACTCAGTTTGCAGTGAAGCTTCTCAGCCTCACTGCCGTACTACTGACATGGGATTTTCTGGTTATAAGACAGAGAGAACATATAATACAGTGGACATTCATGCCCTGCAGAAGGCATGAAGTTAAAAAGCCCATCGAAGTTATGTAGTGACTGTTAGTTAAATATTCAACATAGTCCCCTGTTTGATGCTGTCGCTGCACAGGCTCTAAGGTTAGCATGTTTGCTACTTGATAGGTTTCTCCTTTGGAGTGACAACAATGGTTTGGATCAGAAATAAGAAGCATCTGATTCAGATTGAGATGGTTTGAATGTCTGTGGAGAGGACTTTGGATGTTGTCAGAGAATATGATAGTATGAAAACAGAGGTAAACGGAGGCAGGACGCCTGCTGTGGTGAGCTCTATAGGGAACAGAAGTTTCTTTTTTTATGTATTTTGTTGTCTCGGGTTGGGTTGACATTATGCTTGCAGAGTTCACAAAGCTGGAATAGTTTCAGACCCTTCAGACCCTTCATTGGCAATCTCTCTGTATGTTTCCAAAAGGCCATGTCTCTGTACATAAAGTCACTTAAAAACAGCCAGCATGTAGTGAGGAGTTCACCTGAGAAGGTGTAGAAGGGCTGTTTCTGGAAAGGACAATTCAGATGAATTGATGAATTGTTGATGAATCGTTTTGAAACGGAGAGTTTTGTTAAAATATAAGCCGATGTAACATGAAGATCCGGTAACCTACTACAGTTGAACTGCCTCTTTCACAAAGACTCTGAGAGCTGAAGAGATGTTAGGTTACAGCAATAGAAATAGCATCTGATCAAGGACAGCTTGTGAGGTCGCAGTCCCTATTGAGAACCTTTGGAGCATCCTCAAGCCAAATATCTGTGAGGGTGAAGGCAGTTCACATCCAAACAGCAGCTCTGGAGGATATTCTGACATCCTGCAAAGAAATTCAAGCAGAAACTCTCCAAAAACTCACAAGTTCAATGGATGCAAGAACTGTGAAGCTGCTACAAAATAAGAGTCCTATGTTCAAATGGAAGTTGACCTATGAAGATGTTTTTGATTGAAATAGCTTTTGATTTCAGTAAATATGACCTCCTAATGCAGCAGATTCAACAAATGACTGGTTTCAGTTCTTGAGCATCTATCAAATGTTGTGGAACTCTGTTGTGTGTAATCATGTGGAACAGTGCTGGTTTGTTCAATAACATTTCATATTTACTCTAATGGTCAGTGACTTGATAATGATGCTGACTGACTGTCATTTGTATTTAGTATTAAGGGAAATTATAGAAATACACAATCTGCATCTGGCTGTAAACAGAAAGCCGGTGTTCTTTCTCAATGTGATGAAGCAGTAATGTGGTGAACTGAGCTGCTCCCCCCTCCATGATTGTGTGGTCCCTTCCACCAGGGGCTTTGAACCCTCTGAGTGCAGCGGCGGCGGCGGCTGCTGCAGCGGGCAGGGTGGTCCTCGCCGCACAAGCAGGATCTGGTGGGGTCCTGCTCGTGAGCAACCTCAATGAGGAGGTGAGTCACATGAAGGCAGCATTATGAGGGACACCCCCGGCTCCACATCCACCATCCGTTCTGTTTTTCCCTCCCCGTGTTGCAGTTTTGGTCCGTTCAGCTCCTTGTTATGATGTTACATTCACTTTACGTTAAGTTCGTGTTTACGTTTTTTGATGAGTTTGTTGACTTCTTAAGCTGCGTTTTACGTTCAAGCTCATTACAGTGGGCTGGTGATGGACAGTTTAGTTCCGAAATCCTCATGAACAATCAAAGCATAATATTATACACTCTAGCAGAGGAAAATAAATAAATGAAAAAGTAGATATTTAGAGGTAAAGTGCCTTTCAGTTGTTGGCGGGACTGTTAGCACGACGCAGTTCTCCCCACGTGAATGCGTGCACACACACTCACACACACACACACACACAGTCAGAGCTTGGAGCAGGGATCCTGAGGACGGCCAGTTCATTTTCTACATATCAAATACGCTCTTTTTAAAATGACATTTTTTCATTTGCTTCTGGTTCACAAGGATTTGAATAAAGCAATACTCAGAAATTAAGTTTTGAGCTAAATTTTCTTTATATATGTGCTCCATCATGAGAAGAAGGTCACAAGAACAAGATTGAAACACCAAAAACGCTATTCTGACTGGATTGGGTCTTTAACTCACAAGATATGATTATAATTTAAACGTCAATGCTTGTATTTTTGATCCAAAGCATGTCACTTACCTTATTTTTACATGCAAGAATCCATTTAGTCATGTTCAGTTGAAATCTAACTGAAGTGTGACCTTGTGACGGTGGAACCTGAATTGTCCTGGCGGGCATCAGGCTAAAATTCAAGTCTTCAGTTTTCTGTAGATTTCTGGAGAAAGGTTTTCCTGTGTTGTTGTTTGTCATCTGTTTACTTCTGCGTCTTACTGCTCCAGTCTGTCTCCCTGTCAGCTCTCTTTGCGTTCAGAAAGTGTGAGAACGTTCCCTTCCCTGTCCTCATGCCTTTGCCTTTCTCCTCTCGGCAAACTCAATTTACCTGGCTAACTGTCTCTTCTGTTTTTCTCTCTGAGCTCTTCACCTGTCTTCAGCACACATGAAAGCTCATTTGAAAGCCTTTTGTTGTGTCTTACCACGGGAACAAACAGCTGGCTCTCTGAAATGTTTGCTCTCCGTCTGTTTCTCCTGCAGTGTTTGGTTGTGTGATTCCACTGTGACGATTGAAGGACGTGTCATTTGTCTCACCTAATCTCTCTCTGCTCATCTTTGACTGTGTGTTTCTGGAGATGGGACAGTATCACAGCGATACTCTCCTGAAGCTTGCGTGAGGGTTGGCTTTGCGTCCCTGTTGCATGTGCTGCTCAGACTAACCCACACTGCACGACCTCTTCTCAGTCTGCTGCTGCCATTCTCTTTGAAAATTGTCCATTCTCAGCTGGCTGACCTACTGCATGTTATTTTATCCCATTGTGCTTTGATGCTGTTGATTTGATCATGATTTTATCCCATGCCTGTCCAGAATGAGAGATCTTGTGGCTGTTTGCAGTGTTTGGACTAAAGAAAACTTTGATCCAAGCCATAATCTTTGACCAAACTACCTGCATTGTTCCAGTGTACTGACCTATATTTTATTTTTGTCCCTTTCCCCCCCCCTGCTTTGAATTTTTTTCCCTTTCCAAATGTGCGTCTGCCTCCCTGTCAATCTGCCCCCCACCCCTTCTCTATCTTCTCTCCATCCCTCCCTCATTTTTTAAAATCATTTTACATCATCACCCTTTCTTGCTCCCATATTAACCAACCTCCCCCCCCCTGCCGTTACGGCCAATGTTTCCTCCCCCTCCTCCATGACCTTTGCGGAGGAAAAACAAAAACCACCATCCCTCCTACCTACCTCCGCTCTGGATTGATCTGTCCATCTCTACCTCCGCTCCGACTCCTCTTCCTCTCTTCCTGTCTCACGCTGCTTGTTGCTCTTCTCTCCCTCTAAAGATGGTTACGCCCCAAAGTCTGTTTACCCTCTTCGGTATGTTATTGTTAGCTCTCTCTCATTTCTCCCTCTTTCTCTCCTTTCACTCTGTTTCACTTCTACCTTTGAGACCTATGTTTGATTAGCAACATTGATTCAGGCATATTTATATGGATTTACACACTTTAGCTTCTCTTTATCGTTTGTAAACATCGAGCTCCTTGTTTAGTGGTTTGGGTTCATTTTTGTTCCTCTGCTCTAAAAATGACAGCAGAGTCTTAACGCACGGTTAACATTGTGTATGCATGTTGTTTATATGTATAGCCATCTGACACGGCCTGATATGTCTTTATTTAGAGGGAGTGGGTGGGGGGAATGCTCTTTTTGTTTTCTATTCTTCTCCACTCTTCTCGCTCTCAGAACTATTGTTAACCTCTTGTACGTTTTCTCTTTTCTTGGTTTGAGTAAATCTTTTTTTCTTGTTTGGTCTGCATTGTTTTCTGCTGATGGTCTGCTTTGTGTTTGTCCACCTTACCTTCTGTGCTGCGGTTCCACCGCAGGAGTGTACGGCGATGTCCAGAGGGCGAAAATCCTCTACAACAAGAAGGACAGTGCCCTGATTCAGATGTCCGATTCTAATCAGGCCCAGCTTGGTGAGTTCTGGTGACACATTAAAGGTTTGTTTTATTTATTTTTTGGTCATCTTTTCTTGTTCAAGACTAAACCTGACCCTGGTTTATCATCATGGCTGCTTCTTTCTGGCAAAAACCAGAACAGACCTGAAACCTTGGAGATCACTGATCAGTCAAGTGGATTTGAATCCATAGGTCATCATTTGATTTGATGTGAAAAATATGCTAAATCCACATGAGTATGTGAAGTTAAATTTCTTTAAATTGAGGTTTTATTTAAAACGCCCATCTATTGGTGACCTGGTGAAGTGACTTGGCTGCGGCTACTTTCATTTCCAAATGTTCCTCCACAAAGAGGTGAAAGAATATGATCATCACACAGAGTTTTAATATTGACCTGTTGTTCTATCCAAACATCTCTGATGATGGCTGGTCTTTAAAACGTTATGTCAGTGAGCTGTTTGCTCATGCTCCAGACCACGGGTGTCAAGACCAGCCTTGAAGCCTGAAGTGTGGGGACCCCAACTCTAGACTGTTCCAACATTCCATGTTTGCTGTTTTCTTTTCCTGGTTCAAGCAATGAGCCACCTGAACGGACAGAAGATGTATGGGAAGATAATCCGAGTCACCTTGTCCAAGCACCAGTCAGTGGCTCTGCCTCGTGACGGCCTGGATGACCAGGGCCTGACCAAGGACTTCACCAACTCCTCCCTTCATCGCTTCAAGAAACCTGGCTCCAAGAACTTCCAGAACATTTTCCCGCCTTCAGCCACTCTTCATCTGTCCAATGTCCCGTAAGTATCCAGTGACGCAGTCCCAGACAAAATGACACTTGAATGGAATATTGGCTCTCCTGCTCCCCCTGTTTACTGACAGTGGTATTCCATCATCTACATGATTAAAAAAAACCTACTTGTGGCAGCTTACAGACTACTTTCACGATTGAGGGGTAATATAGGATTTGGTGTCTTATGCACAGAAACAATCACACTCTAGTCTGTGGCACTAGAAAACTACCACACTATGTTATACCTACATGCCCCAGTGCTGAGCCCCCCGAGCTCAAATAAAAACAAATTCATCATCCAAAGCTGGGAGGTGACCAGCCTCAGGTTTAAACCAGCCTCTTGTTGGGGGATCTGTGGCCTCTGGCCCATCGGGTCACAATCACCTCTTTTCCTATTAGTGGTGTCCAGCAGCTGAGCTAACAGAGCTGAGAGGCTCCTTTATTGTTACAATGTTCCATTGACAGACCAGGTGAATATTCATACGAACCCCTTTGTATTTGAAACTAATCTTTATTTTAAGAACTGTCTTATTCTTGGTTGTATTCTGAACCAAGCAGAGAAAAGAGAAAAAACATGAGGAGAAAGAGATGAGGCGTTCTCAGGTGAGTGTACTATACAGATGTACCGTTATGTTACTGGAGATGGGGAGGAAGGTGTGACCTCCAGACTCTGCACAGAGCCTGCGGTTTTCCTCCTGTTGTATGCTGGTTTTTCAGACTCGCATGAAAGCAAAAACTCTGCATCCCTGCAATCGCTGCCACTGTTTGTGGATGTCAGAACACAGAAAGGAGCACATCAGTAAATGGGTTCAATGACTGTTGCTGTTTTAAGGCCAATGATGATGCCACCTGTTTTTTTGGTTTTATTAGCTGCTAAAAACACTTCATTGTCATTCGTCCAGTTTTATGTATTTTGACAAGAGGGACTGCAAATAAAAAGAAATGTCATGTTTCATGCCTAGCATTGTTTTGAGTCAGCTGAATCTGATGGTTTTTTTCTGGATCTGGCTGTTTCTATTCAACAGGCAGGACGTGGCTGAGGAAGACCTGCGGTTGCTGTTTTCCAACACGGGGGGAACCGTCAAAGCCTTTAAGTTTTTCCAGTATGTGATGAATTGCTGTTGGGGCAAATTCACATTGGCAGGTTCGATTCACACCAGAGGTGTTGGTTTGGATAGTTTGCCATTATGGCAAGTTTGAAAGTTCACCTGACTTATGGTGCAGATGTCTTATCATTTTAGGGTGGAGGATACTGGAACTAAAGTAGAAGAAGTCAATGACTTCAGTGCCTCAAATTACAAGGAGCTAAATAAACTGCCTGTTGCACAGAACTGACGGCACCTGCGTTCTAAATAGAGAACAATGTTCTAATCTGAGGATTAGCAGGACTAGCTACTATTTTTCTTTCTTTTTCCTTGTCTTGATTGAGCAACATTCCCTACATGTGAATGTTTGGAGTTTTTCGAGGCAGTTTGCTTCTCTTTAATCAATGATCCACTTCCAAAAGAACTGTGTGTGAAAGAAATCCAAAGTAGACCAAAGGTGTGGGAGTTTCATTCTTCACTCACTGAGACAGTCTTTGGGACTTCTCTGGTGTGAAGAGCCTTGGACTAACAAGGGAAATATGAGAATTTTTAAGTAGTTTGTCTAGATTAGTATCAAACCCTCAAAATTCAGCATCTGTGTGTTTTTTGGAAAACTTCTGTAGCCCAAAGGCTGGCTCTTTTTGAATGTTTGTTGTTTCAGGACGCAAATGATTTCAAAATCAGTGATAACGGAGAGACCTTAAAGCCAGACTAAACAGCAGCAATTCTGAAATAAATGTAAAAAAATCCCACAAAGCTTAGAAATCTTTTTTTTAAACTGCATGTGCCAAACCCAGAATGACGGCACCATGTGATGTCACCCTCTCATGACGTTCAATGCATGGCTCGCTGCAGATCTAGTTCAGCAGGACAGGAGTGTGTCTGCAGTGCTGTCCAAATCCAGATCCTAATGCTTGATAAAATGTCATAGATGACTAATGAGTCAATTTGCTGTTTGCATTTGAGAACTGGACTTGAGTGAGTGTGAGGTCAGCCATAGAAAATGGCTTACCTCTGGCTTCAACCTAATGAAGTCAGTTCAGTCGCCATTCTTTTGCAACAGGGACACTGCCATGTTTGAGCCAGTAGGCAGGGACTGGTCTGAGACATGTGAAGGTCACTAGCAGAAACAACTGTGAAAGAAGCATCCAACTCATGTCTTTCAGGGATCGGAAGATGGCTCTGATACAGATGTCAACGGTGGAAGAGGCCATTCAGGCTTTGATTGACCTTCATAACTACAGCATGGGATCCAACCAGCACCTCAGAGTGTCCTTCTCCAAGTCTACCATTTGAGGAGCGGGGCGCTCAGACTCTTAGCTGCTGTGGTTTATAGATGGACAGCATGCCTTCTGGACTGCAGAGGGACCACGTAGATTTATTCTGATGTCTGGGGAGTTTTGTTGTTCCAATCATTCCTTTTGAAAGACTAAAACTTTGACTTCAGCCTTTGGTGTTGGTTTTTTTTTGGTTTTTTAAAGAAAAGTGTTGGCTTTTCTGCTATAGTTTTAAGTTTAGCACAAAATGTACAGGATTGTTTTTCTGTTTGGTGATTAGATGTACATCAATCAGTATTTTGGATTCTGTATAGTACTTTTGTGCCTTACTTGACAGTACTGACTGTTCCCACAGCAGGCCAGTGTGTGTTTTCCTGCTCAGGAGACTGAAGTTTGTAGTAGTGGAGTTCAGTCTGAACATGAGCCGCTTTGTTCTCCTCACAACTGTTTTTGAAGGGTTTATTGCCGACTTGAATTCTTTCAAGTGTTTAGTAGCCTGAGAGCAGAATTTTCTGACGAGTCTGACCGCACAGGCATCCCAACATGAATTGTCAGAATTTTGTTATCAATCCAAGCTTTATCCAGTGAAGTGCAGTCATGAGTGTCCGAGGCAGCTCCGCCCCACGACGAGCCGGTTTATGGATCCGATCGACTGGGTCACTCAGGCCTGTGTGATGTAGTAGACGTGTCCCCAGGAAGCAGAACTTGCTGCTGCAGCAATCCACTGTGATTTCCTTGTCTCGTGTTGAGAGGGCTACTCAATCGGACCAAAGCTGCTGTGTCTTCTGTGCTTCTTCAGTTATCAGAAACTAAAGCAGTTATGAAGAAACAAATGTACACATCCTCCAAACTGGAGGCATTTTGTCAAAAACAATTTTTACTTACAATTTTTTTCCTGACTTTTGTAGTCGCTAAACAAAGAATTTGCTATTTGTCCACTGAGGAACAATTAAAGGATTGTTACTCTTCAAATGGAGGGCATAGACCTTTGGCTGGCTGGTTTCCGGGGTTACCCCTCTCATGGTGTCTCTTGTGTTCAGCATCACTTCTGTAGCATGCTAAATAAAGCTCTTCCGTAGCTCTCTGTTCATCTCTGTCTGTGTGCACTTCTTGCCTCGCTCTGAAGGCCTTTTTTGTCTCTGGGTCAAAAGAACTCTTTAGTGCTCAAGTTTCTTAGTGGGTTGTAGTGGGATTTACTTCGGATGATGGCACTAAGTCACAGAACAACTGTCACAGCTCAGTCCTATTATTCCTTTCTTTTCCCAGGTGTTGACCTGTGATCCAAAACAACAACCAGTCAATCAAAATAAGAGGAAATATTTACTCATCTATAAAATAAGAATGGGAAAAAGTTACAGATGGAACTGCGGTTCTATGAATCCCGGATGACCGCCAGAGTTCCCGATGCCTCGGGTTCCCTGCGTTCTCGCGAGAAGTGTTGGGACCGTGCTCCTGGTGCCATGTGACATTATAGCCTCATGTGGGGTCACCAGGAGGTCAAAGGTGACTTGTCATTAAATTCTTGAGCTATGCATGCGCAAGAAGGAACATTCAGTGGTTGAAGCACTGCCTCTGGCGGTCAGGAGGGATGAAGTAGAACTCAAGTCACCGTGGTATTCCTAATTGGTCTCCCAAGCACGCAGCATCCAGGTCTCTCCTTGGTGGGCTTCAGGTCTTGGGCGGCATCGTTTTTTCAAATGTAATGAGAGAGAACATAGATCAGGCTTTTGTGGCTGCATGTGATCATTCTGTCCTACAGTCACCATTGATTAATGTCAGAAGACCCTGAATGGCCAATCAAGATGCACGTTTCACAGCTGCTGCTGGTGATATTCTTGTCCTCAAGGCTCCAGTCCTCTGAAGTTGCCCAAAAGTTCGGACAAGGTAGCAGAAGCTTTGATGGGCTTGTATGCTGGCCAATGTCAACATACATTTGGGCTTTTTCAAAATCTCCTCCTCACTTCCTAAAACCCCCAAAAAATCATATTTGTTCCCTGGATTTGAATGCAGTTTGGACACATGCTCACCACTTGTTCCCATCCATTTTCTTAAGCCGCTATATCCCTTTCAGGGTCACGTGGTTGCTGGAGCCTGTTCTGGCTATTGGTGGGCAAAGACGGGGTACACCCTGGCCTGGTCACACACGCACATCTAGGGTCACTTTAAAGTAACCTGTTAACCTGGAAGGAAGCCGGAGCGCCCAAAGAAAACCCATGCAAACTCAACAGAAAGGTCCCAGCCGGGGTTCAAACCAGGGCCTGCTCGCTGTGGGGCGAGGACACTGACCATGCGCCTCACAACTTTGTTGATGTTTTTTTTTAAAACTCCAATATGATGTCACCCTTTTGCTGAAGTAAATGCACAATGCATTGTTTTGGATATTCGCCAGTCTAGTTAGCATCAATGCCCACTGGTTTTTCGCTGAGACTTCTGGGAAATACCCAGGGCAATGGATTGGCAAATGTCTTCTTTTGTGCACTAACCGCAGAGTAGTGAGGACATTTGGATAGAAAAGGTTTCAAGTGTTCAAGGTTTCTGGTAGCACATATTCCATTCCAGTGGTTTGTTTGTCTTTGCATTAACTTTATTTTCAGCGCCATAATGTGCACTGTAGAGTCGTCACAGTAACGTTTGTTTTTGCGGTAGTCTATCAGTCTGAGTTTTTTACGTGATGCCAACAGGGCTGGGAGTTATTGTAAAAATCTACTGTGGCTGACATGTAGCGTGTTCCAAACCAGTTCTAGAAGACAGGTTCTGTGAAGGCAGTTTGACTCACTGACATACTTATCTCTGCCTCTTTTGTCTCACATATTGCGCCTCATAGTTCGGTGCGCCTTATATCTGCCGTAAGTGTGGAAATGGACCGTTCTTGTGTGTCCAATAGTTCAGAAAATGCTTTTTTCTTGGAAGAGAAGCAGGATTGGATATGATTGCTACATGAAGGGGAGACCAAATAGGAACATCGATTAAAGTACTTTTTCTTTTTTAATACAGGTCAATGATCAATGGTTAAAAGGTCTGTTTGTCGTCATTTTGGATCACAGACTGATATCTGCAACGTTCCGAGATTATTACAGATTATCTGCACTGTATCTGGATAACATCAGCCTGACGCTTGTGTGAGGTCTGGGCAGAAATGTATACATACAGGTTTACATCCACTAGGACCTGAACCATAATGTTTTCCAGACTGTGCTTCATCTCCACTGCACGTTAGCAGTTCATTCACTCTTTCCTCTGCACTGAATTCTGCACATGCTGTTTTTCTGGACCTGATTGTGCTTAGCCTGAGTACTAGTCAGTGCATCTCATTATAGATACAGTACACGTGAGTGGCTTTTCTGTGCACAGGATCAGAGGGGCTTTCATAGCTAAAGATGTTTTTACATGTGACACCCAGCTCTCTATGATCCTCATTCTAAGCAGATATAAAGTTGCAATTGTTTTTTTTTTTTTTTGTCTTTGGTTTCTGAAATTTCCTGGTGTGCTGCCGTGCAGAGAGCCCTTATTTCAAAGATGAATGAACATTTTCCAGTGTTGTGGTGCAGAAACAAAAGCACTGATTCACAGAGATGCAGCAGAACAAGAGACTTCGGATCAGATCCCTCACATCATGTGATGGTGTACTGTCAACAGGGGTGTCCTGACCACTGGAAGAGATTCTGTCTCAGTGTTATGACAAAAAACTTAAACTACAAATGGACACAACGAGGCAGCAAGTGATTGTGATTACAGGCTTAGGAAAACTGCTTCTTGATAGTTATCTTGACTAACCCCCTTATGAGGGACTGAGCACTTCAGTACGCAAGAGCCTTTAAAAAATATTTTAATTTTCAAAAATTCTGAAATAAATCAATAAAACAGTGTAGAAGACAGTGCCCTTCAAAGATGTCAACATAACTTTATTTAGACTTAATCTACTAAAAAGCATAACAGAATTGATTAGACAAAATTGGTTGAAAATAGATTACAGCAGGTATACAAGATTTATTTAGAATGAACAGAGGTGACTTGTTTCATTATAATAACGGATTTTCTCAGTACGTTTTATTTTGTAGAGCCTTCCTGTAGATACTAGTGAGGGATGCTCCTGGTGTGACAAACACAACGAGGTACACAAGACAAAATAGGAGAGAAACCACTGTCATGGAGAACAATTGATCAAAACTCGCCATGAAGCTGGTTTGGCCACAAAAGTAGGATAATGTTGTAATTATCCAGGAATCTGCCTACATTTGGTTTATTATTGTTGATGGTTGACTGAAAAAAACTAAAAAACATAGTGATGGGGAACACGAGCCATTTCTGTAGAGAACCCAGTTCTCTGGGCTTTTCTACACAGCAGGTTAACTGTTGAATTATAACTTCAGTTATTTTTTATTTGAATCTTAAAATACCCTTTCATCTAAAATTTGACAAAGACACGTGGATTAATTTATTTTTATTCTGAATGTATAATTTACAAACAAAATTACAAATGAATTTGCATAGATCTACACATAATATGTGACATCAAATAAAAGCAGAAGCTGTTTGAGCACTAATTGAGCACTAATGTTAATGCTGTTTGTCCTTCAGTGTTCACAAAGCTAAGAGAGTTTCACTGTCAAGCTGCAAACATGTTCCTGTTATGTTTACCGATCTTACCTCACCTGTCCGTGTTTCCATGCATGACTGTGGGTCGTCATCGAGCATAGTATAGAACAGACAACATTTCAGACGCCAATCATGAGATCTTATATATATGTGTGTTTGTGCACAAAAGCAGCCATTGGGTTAAAACACATTAGTCAAAATTAAAAACCATAAACCACTTTTTTGCTATCATGTTGTTCCTGTTTTTTGCCCCCTACTCTCCAATCTCCCCCCATTTTTATTCTCCACATTTTGCCTTGTCTAAACACTAAAAGGAAATTACAATACAATAAAAAATAAAGTCCAGCAACAAATCCAAAAGTGGCTCATTGGTTTAGTGTTTTTTTTTTAGACAGACTAGGGTTTGTCCCAAAACTACATAAACCCACTTGTAGCAATGAATTCTCTCTGAGCTTAGAAACTCTCCGCTCCTCTTGGCCCAGGACAAGAATCAAAAGAGAGACCGTGTGCTAGCAGGACAGTCAGTAAAGAGATGGGGCGTGTTTGTGAAACAAGATCAAGATTAGATCAACTTAAAATAACAAGATACAACTTCAGAATTGAGTGCACAATTCTTATCTGTAGACTCCTGTGTGAGCGACAATGTGACTCAGGGGATTTGAACCCAGCGTGACCATCTGTCACTACGGAGCTTCAGCTTGTGCCCACAGCTCAGTTCTTAATAGCCGTCTATGATAAAGTTGCTGCCGATGTGTTGATGTAAGCAGGGTTCTCCAGCAGGGACTGTGCAAGGCAGCATGGATGTGAAATGATGGACGCCCTGTCAGGCGCTGTCTGATGAAGATGACGCTCCACAGTCAGGCCTGGAGATCAGGCAGACGATCTGATCCATCATTA
Organism: Oryzias celebensis; assembly: GCA_014656515.1. NCBI lineage: Eukaryota > Metazoa > Chordata > Actinopteri > Beloniformes > Adrianichthyidae > Oryzias > Oryzias celebensis. The sequence goes on from BNCR01000012.1 coordinate 47,530,321, forward strand.
CCACGACTCTTAGCGAGCCCGGGCACACAGCTTTCACTCCCGGAGTTTTCCGTAGAAGCGTCAGTCTGAGCTGCCACGCTCTAAACAAGGATGACATGATGTATCCGAGCAAACACACAGGGCCAATCAATACCTCGTCTGGACAATGCATCACTGAGGCAAGACACTTAGATCCCACTCTCCATCACTCTGCTCACAGATGAAGGGAGCTGGCCCACTCTGGGGCCTAACCCCCCCGTGGCCTCGCCTCCTCACTCTTTAGATGTCTTTGGTAAACCCTTCTGTTAGCATTTAAAGCTGACTGAGGACCGAGCGTCTTCAGCACGTTTTTTGTTGCCTCTTGTCACAGCCCAAAACACCTGGCTGCAGACGTTAACATCCAAAACCGAAAGTTCGGAACCGGAAGTCCTCCTTATCATTCACAATAAACTTTTTTACAATTGGCGAACCTAACAGTTCCAGGTTTTCCTTTATTAAGCTTATATAAGCTTATTTTTCTGAACGATGACGTCAGGCGCCATTTTGCCTACAGTCACGTCCGAGTTGGTGCCTTTTGTTTTGAATGTCCACAGGGACACCCATCAACAAAATGTCTCTATCAAACACAAGAAAAGTGGACATCGAGTGCAGGATTTTTCAAGAAAAATGGACCGATTCATATTTGTTCACAGAGTTCAATAGGTAACTAGGAATTCAATCTGCCATTATGAAACAAGGCACAGTGAAAAATACAATAACTTAAGCAGGTAACTGAGAAGACAAAGATAAACGAATTATTGCTGGAACTGAAGAAACAGCAGTCTGTTTTCACCCGGAGCAAAGAGGTTAGTGATGGCTCTGATCGCTAGCCAAATAGCGTCATCATGGAAGCCAAACTGGGAGGGTGTGTTCACCAAACCATGTATGCTGAAGGCTGCAGAAGTTGTGTGCAGAGAAACGACAAGCCTTTTGCCAACATCAGCCTTCCAAGGAATTATGTTGCAGAGAGAATTTCAGAACTGCCGACAGACTTGGACAAACAACTGAAAATCAAAGTGGAATTGTTTGTTGGTATCACTGATGTCATTCAACTGGCCATATTTATTCGTGGCGTTGGTGATACTTTCACTGTTACGGAGGAGTTGGTGCCTTTGCTAAATCCCACCAAAACCGAAGACATTTTCTGTGCTGTTGTTGGTGCACGGGACAGCGTAGGTGTGGACTGGTCTCGGGCTGTCAGCCGGGCTACTGACGGTGCGCCCTCAACGGTTGGGAAAAAGGCAGGTGTTGAGAAAATTCACAAAGAAGATTAGAAGCGAAAAAATGAAGGTGGGGATTTTGTTACATTTCACTGTATTTTGCATTAGGAAGCATTGTGCCTGAAGACTGAAAATGGATCATCTCATGGAGGTTCTTTTCCGTACTGTTAATTTAATCCGAGCCAAAGGTCTTAATCATTAATTTGATTGCTTTCTTGCGATAGTAACATAACCCATGGTCTGCCGTACCACACAGAAGTACGGTGGTTAAACCCAGGTGCTGTGCTGAAGAGCTTCTTTTAGCTACATGAAGTTTATTATGAAATAAGGCAAAACCTGTTGTAGAATTTCAATACAACCAACCAATGGCTGCAGGACCAAGGATTCCTGGTTGACATGACAGAGTACTTGAACAATCTGAATAAAACTTGCAAGGGCGCAAAGAAATTGTCACACAGTATTATGATAACATATGTGCAGTCAAATTAAAGCTTGCATTTTTTTTATTCAAAAACATGTTATTTCAACATACAATTATGTTACAACATACATTATACATTACAACCATGTTTGAAAGCAAGCAGGCAGAAGCGTTGCTTATTAAAGCCTTCCCCTCAATTCTTTAAAGATAAATTTGAACAATGACGACTTGTAAAAATATCAAATTATAGCTAAAGTTTATCACAACATTCCCTATCAAGAGAATAATGACCACAGTATTTGTTTGTGCCCATATGTTTATGTCTGCAACTATAGTTTCACATTGTCACTACACACAGTTTTTTATCTATTACTGCACACATACAATGCATGTTGTGATAATATACATGTCACGAGTTCTTGTATTTTTCCCATATCATACATTAATAGCTTTGTTTTGAATATATATATATATATATATATATATATATATATATATATATATATATATATATATATATATATATATATATATATAATATGTATTTATATATGTATGTATTTATGTATGTATTTGCACTGTCTGTGTTCTAACCCCATATCGTTTCATATTTTTACCGCGTATCCAAACACACAAAATTCTCTGCTTTTTGTTCCTATTGTAGATTGTTTAAATTTCCCAATTCCTCTTAGTTTCAGGGAATTCTCTTTCAATATAAATAACTTCTGGATATTGTATGGTAACATGTTATGATATGCTTTATATGGTATTTAAGCTGTTTCATAATTTATGAGATCCAGTCACTTTAATCATTTAGATTGTTTGAAAATGGTTTGCTGATTAGTTTGTGTGCTTTTAATCAGTGCTTTTAATCATTGTTTGCTGATTAGTATGATCCAGATAACCTATAATCCAGATTATCTTTCCTATAAATCTTTCCTTTACTCCATTTATATGTGTCTGTTGAATGGGATTTTCTTAAGCATTGCCAAATATGATAACTTTTGTTTTGTTTAGGTTTTAATGCTATTTTTTATTATTATTTGCAGTTCTTCATTAATATTGCTAATTAGGATATCTTAGCTATTATTGCTAAAAAACATACTGTATTTGTGTCGTTGGCGTACAGCGCAAGTTTCAATAATTTGGACACATTAAACATATAATTTTGTACAAGTTCACTAATTTAGGTCCTAAATCAGAACCCTGAGGGACACCACAAGTAATAATAAGATAAGCAGACACGCATTAATCAATGTTGACATACTGAATTCTTCCACTAAAATAACTTTGTATCCATTTCCCTGCCATTCCTCCAATCCCATGTTGTTCTACTTTTTCTAGCAGAGTTTGAGATGGATCAAGATGGCGCCGATGTTCTTGGCTTGCCGTCTGTCTGTCACACAATTTTTCATTGTTTTATTCTTTTTACTTTGGTTTTTTAAAATGCTGGCGCGCTTCTCACTTATGGTCGAGATACGTTGTTGGATTTGAACTTTTCTCTCCACCCGGCCTCTCTGGTTGTTCGGTTGAATCCTGATCCATTTGACCTGGTTTGCATGGGAGTACCATAGTTTCTTCGTCGGACAGCTGCTTTCCTTGCAGCATCAGGCGTCGGCGGCTCGGGGGAAACGAGGCGGGAGAATAGTTCGCCTTCGTGCCTGCTGTCCTGCTTCTACTGCTGACGTGTCCCGCGCCTGTACACCTGGATGTCGTCTGTTTGCTCCGTGGAGACTGCTTTCATGTCCGAAGCTGTGCCTGATCTCTGTGGTCAGAGGTAACCTGGAATTCCCTGTCAAGTCACCTCGGCTACGAGTTTGTTGGAGGAGGATCGACTCATCGAATCTGCTGGAAGTCCCGAGGGTTTCGATCTCCGCTGCTGAGTCATCACCGGAGATCCCTGATGCGGCCTCGACACCAAGGAGGTTTGGACTGATCAATGCTCGATCTGCTGCGAACAAAACTTTTATTTTGAAAGACTTTTTTAATGCCCAGAAGCTGGATTGTTTGTTCATCGTAGAAACCTGGATCCCTCCTGTTCAGTCAGGTGTTCTGTTGGAGCTTTTACCTGATAACTGTTTGTGTTTTAATGTCCCGCGTTCTGTGGGCAGAGGAGGTGGACTGGTTTTTTATTTTTACATTTTAATTTTAGACACCTTACAGCACCTTTACTTTTCAACTCTTTTGAGTTTTGTCTTTTTGATCTTGGCTCGTCCTCCACTTTCATAGGATTTTAATATATCGTCCCCCGAAGTTCAGTGCAGTTTTTACTAGATTTTTCTGAATTGCTGTACACTTTTATGCCTAGATACGAGCATGTGTTGATTCTAGGTGAGTTTAACATTCATGTGTGCTGCCCTGACAAACCTCTCGTCAAGGACTTTTTAAATTTGTTGGATTCTTTTAATCTTGTTCAGTGGGTTTCTGGGGCCCAGAAGCTTTGACACAGTTATAATAGGCAGGGTTTACGTCACTTCTGGGTAAGCTTGGTTCTTGCATCTCTCACTCTGCACGACACACATCAATTTAACCTTTACTCTAATCCAATAGCTGAATTACCTCCCTTTTCTTCTCAGCCAATGTCGATCATATTTCTGCTTTCAAATTCATGGACATTCATCTCCTTACATCCTAAACGCTTTTTCTGCCTCTCCTTCACCCCATTCTCCACCTGGAAAAGAACCATGGTGTGGGCTGGCCTCAACCACCATCAGTGTCTAGGCTCTGGGGTTTATCCATCTACGGTCTGAGGTTATCCCTCCGGTACACAGATGTTATGTGCCCAGAGCCTGACCGCCAATAGACTAGGAACTATTTCATGCACGTTTTTGTATCACAAACATCTTTATTATTGGCATTCCTAAGATCTCTCCTTATTGAAATGGTAATTGTCTTTGCATCATCAGATCCACAGAAGATAATGACTAAAGGCACACTGACTTCCATCTTTAAACGCCGTGGTGTTAACAGCATTTGTCACAGATGACAAGATTTTCTGTTATTTTCACCAAAGTTAATCTGCTGATGAGTTTCTTTTCTTTACTTCATTTGGATTTGTTTTTGAGGAAGATGGTCCACCTACTGAGGTAAAGGATTCTGACAGTAATTGAAGACATGCTCTGTTTACCTCAAGCATCGCTGCTGGACATTCAGAGGAAACAATTCATTGATATTTTCAGTCGTTATCTACACATTAAGATTTTTTAAAATCTGTATTTTATTTGCATTTGTCCCTCTGGAGCTGAGAAATGGAAGCAGCAGAGGTCATGAAGGCCTCTGTGAGGACCTGACAGAGGAATTGCTCCTCTCATTCTGCTTCATGGCTCATTTTGACCATCCAGGTGTTCAGCCGCTGTCACTATGTTATTGTCAGGACACAAAGATGAACTGATTAACAGCAGAGCCAAGCCTCAGTCTGTCCGTGTTCAGTTGAATCAGCAGCTGAACTCATCAACACACTGACCAGATTTCATGCTCTGCGTGTTCACGTAGCCCTTACTGGTAACAAAGAACGTTCAAATGCACCCAGGAAGGATGGAGCTCAGTGGATATGCCTTGTTTAAAATATTTCCCACCAGTTGATCAATGTAAGAAGTACGTGGCATGTAGATCTTTGTTAGACATTTCTCATAATAAATCCATGAAACACACCTGTCAGCTGAAACTGCAGGCATCGTTAGAAGGGCGTTCTGTCGCTTCCTCTTGCTTTCTGGGTAACTGAGAACAGCCCCTGTGTGCCTCGCTCGTGACGCTCAGCATCACAGTCATTTTGTTATTGTTGGAGTTTTTATGTACAAAGTGTAATGTGCACAAATGAGTCATTTTAGAACAAAAATATGAACAAAATGAGAATACCACCTTAGTACAAGTTAGCTCATCTTCATAAATTCAAATCTATCAAAATCTTTAAAAATCTCAAACTAGCAGATATTCTCAGAACATTAATTACATTTTCTGTTTTAAAACAATGACAATGAATGTCAGTCTAACTTGTCAACGTTTGTCCTACTGAAATATAAAAAAGTTCAAGCTGAACCAGAGAATTACAGTGCGTTTGTTACCTTCAAAAAATAAAGTACCATTTCAGCATAAGAAAATGTCAATAAGATGCATTTAGATGTCTTTTGAACATTACTTAAATCAAGAAAATCATGTTTTTTTTTGTATTTTTATTGTCAAGAGTATGGACCAAAATGATTTTGACTTGTTTTACCAATCATTTCCTTAACGAGACAAAACATTCCCAACGATGCTGATTCTGAGAAAAGCTTGGACAGGTGCAGAACAAAGACAACTTTAAATCTGCTGAAATATCTTGAATGTCTAAAAACAAGTCTTGAAATCTTTGGAAGGATCCAGTTGTTTGCAGTGTTCACGGACATTCTGTGTGTGTTCGTGTCTGTATAGTTGTGTGTAGGAGGCTCGCCATCTACTGCTGAGGAGGCTCAGCAGACGCTGAAGTAGCCTCATCCCCCTGTGCAGATGCTGTTGAACTCTTCCACCCCCACATCACATCATCACCTGCTGTCTGCTTTTCTGCAGCCAGAAGTGAGGCTGAGCTGGAGCTTCACCTCTGGCTGCACCTCCATCTCACATCTGCATGAGCTAAGCAACCTCAGGACCACAGGAACCAGAGCCTCACTTCCTCATGACATGACCTTACACCGCAGGGACAGTTTTCCCCACTGAACTTGAAACAGATGAACAGATGACCCTCCTCAATGGGAGTAACCCCAATGGGTTACTTGCTCACCTCTGTACACGCAGCACAACTTATGAGTGGAACTAGAGCTGAAGTATGAGCATGTTGAACTAGTTCTCGCTGCTTCTCATTTGTTGGATACACTTGTTGTGGGTCATAAGCAACATGTGAGGCTGAAGACAGAAAAACAAGCAGAATATTGGCCATTGACAGCTGCAAACAGATTCTGCTGGTGAGTTATGATCTGCTCTTGAAATGGGGTTAAAGCACGCATCAATCTCTAGGATCATCAATGTGTGCGTGTGAGAGTGTGTGTCAAAGCTTTCTGAGCAGACAGGTCAGGGTGATGATGGGAAGTGGGGGAGACTGACAGGAGCGTGCACATGTACATAATCTGTTAATTAAAGCAGACGTAGCAGCATGAAGGCAGAAGCTTTTCTCCTGTGTGGAATCCCCCCCCCCCCCCCCCCCCCATCACCTCCACACTCTAAAGGCAAAGAAAACACCAGACGTTTATGGAGAGATTACAGACAAATCTTCTGGATTGCAGTATAAAAAGGTAATTTACAATATTAAACTGGCTTTTATCTATATGCAAATGACTTCCCTCTGTGAGCCTGTTTTAATCATTTATGTGGAGGTTTTAGAGAGAAGTGGCTCACTTCTCCCTTTACATCCAATAACTCACATGTCCTTTATAGGCCTCATCATCCTCCTTCTCTGTTGTTTCTATAAATGACTCATTTCTGCTCAAACTTAATGTCATTCATTTACATGAATGCCCTCCCCGCAGGTATTTTCAGTTTATGGGGCTGCTCCCTCCCATTCTCCATCCTTCAGACTGATCTTCTTTCTTCAGTCTGCTGGTTTGCTGTTGTCTCTCCTGAAAGAGCTGCTGATGGTCATTGATGGTGAAATCCGCTCTGCTCGTTCCAGTCCGACTTCTGTTAAGAAGGTGTTTGTCTCATCCACAGGTGTCTTTTATGGGGAGTTCACAGTTTCAGTCTCTTCATTCTTTTAAAGTTGGTGGCCCTCCAATTTTTAAATGTGAAATCTCTGGTAAAAACTAAAACCTAACTGCTGTACAGAACAAATGACTGAACTAAATGAGTGTGGAATCTGCTCCTTTGTTGCAGATCACTTCCTTGTGCTTTTATCACAGAGTTAACCACTATGGCTTGGTTTTTAACATCCCACTCCAACTATAAATTTGTCTACAGTAAAATGGTTTCCAGTGGTCTTATGATCATGATTATAGAGTTTTTAGAAACAATAAAAACGTGTGGTGCATTTTAAGACGTATTTTCTGCAGTGCGGCAGGACTTCAGAGATGCTCTTCCGGGTTGTTGGTGGGACTGTTGGCGTGGAAGTTATCTCTGCTACTATTACCATCAGAGCTTTGTTTATACTTTGTTTATACTATCTCCCGTTAACTCATTCAATTCCGTTCAATTCTCCCGTTAACGATTCATTAGCAGATTTTAGCGCGTTTGCCTCTCTAACCTCTGATGCCAAAAATAGTTTGTTGCAAGTCTTTCATATATACATTTATCATCCAATTCTGACTGGGTCCTGTTATAAATCGCTGCATGTTCCATTGTTTCATCAGCTAAAACTAATCGCTACCCAAGTGAAGTGACCGCGGGGGTGTGTTTGTTTACCTCGCGGGCAGACAGTAGTGAAAAAGAGGACAAAAGAAATTTACCAAAAGAAGAGCCAATAAACATGACTTAGTTTACATAAACGTTTACTTGCCATGTGGAAACTAACCCTCAAAGAGGAGAAAATGCTCAAAAGTGGCGAGTGTTAATTTCGGACCCTTCAAAATCAAAGTTTATCACATAGACTCATTTTGCTATCGAGAAAAAGTTCTATCACAATATTGACTGTTATCGTTTGATCGGCCAGTCCTACATGCATACATACAGAGGCACTGCAAACATGCACACACACAGATTCTGTTAAAAAACTCCCACATCAGAAGCTTGACCGAACAATGTCGTTTTGATTGGCTAATAATGAGCAATCTGAAAACAGACTAAGATAGCAAGAAGACTGACATAGAGAGGGCCAATCAGATGGCATAGCCATGCATCCATGATCATGCTCTAATGAGCCTGCTTTCACAGTGCAGAGAAAAAGGACAGTTCTGCTCTCCTGCAGTCTGGTCATAAGTAAATGATTTGGCAGAAAGTTGATGCCATATTTTATCCCTAAAAAAAAGTGTTCTCTTTTCAGTAAACCTGCAGCTAGAAAGCTTGTTCAAGCTTTTAACAATTTTCCTAGTCTAGTGTGAAAAATACTGACTAAGAATATTAAGCATTTCTTCTTTATCTTCATCTCTTTATCTGTTTTCATTTGTCACAGAGAGGACAGTTGGAGTTTGTTGGCAAACAAATGCAAACCTGCTTGAATTAGACTGTTTCAATGGTGATTCATCTCGTCTACAGCTCCAAAATGGACACTTTTACAGAAACTCAGACGCTCCAAAATGAAACTTTTAATCAGACAGAAAATCAGGGGCCCTCTGCTCCTCCGAAGGTTCAGCCACTCAGGTCAGAGAAAAGAAGCAAAAGGAGTTCAATGTAGCACAAAAAAGAAGGAGTAAATTGAACAGGTGTCTCATTCTGATAAAACTGTGAACTTTAGACATTATTTCTGGATTACCAAAGTTTTGGATTATTTAATTGTAAAAAGTTTTGAACATTACTGAGATGAACCACCGTTTTTGAGCCAATCAGCAAAACTGAGTCTGTATTTTAGGATTTTTAATTGGGGTGTTTTTCTAAATTGTTTCTTTTATTGAGATAGATTAAGTGCAGCACTTTTTCTTTTTCCTTTCATTATTTCTGGATTAATTTTTCATGTGTTATGTGCAGGATATTTGGCGTTTCATTAAAGCAGTCCCTGAAGTTCAAACAAATGCACCTTTGGGCTGCAATCATTTATCTTCAGTTACTGCTTAAATATTAAAGTTGTGACCACAAAGAATTGTGGGATTGTCCCTTTGAACAGCTGAACCCTAAGAGCTCTTAGCAGTGCAGTTTGTTTCCTCATCTTAAAGCCAGTGGCAGTTTTAAGCACGTCAGCATGGGCGGCTGCCTGGGATGGCAGTTCAGAGGGGGCGCCGGCTCAGTGCTTGGAGAAAAACGATTGTTTTCTATATTTTGTTATTTCACGATGTTTGGAATGGTCTGAAATCAGCAAGTGCGTGAAGAAAAAGGGAAGGGGTGGGGGGAATCAGTTCATCAGTGGGTCTCTCCCAAATGAAGTGGAGGGATGGGGGAGGAGGGCGGGGGGCATTATATTACACTTTATATAAAATTTTAAAAGTCATTCATACCCTGAAATTCTATTACCAACATTTAAATACAGGTGTATTTAATTCATCTATTTTCATTTATTTATTGTGAATTTGCCAAATAAAAATAGGGAACACCAAACGATGTGGTCATTGAGGGGAAATTTGGTTTAGCCCGCTCCTTTGGTGGAAGTTTATTGCCAAATGTCGGAACACCAGAGAGATGGACAAAAACTGCCGAAGCCATCTTCTTCCAAGAGAAGAAGAGAAAAGGTGAGTCCTCATAGCTCCTGTTACTTACATTGACAGCTGTATGTAACATTAGTGGGGTAACTCTTAGAACATGGCATGACTCGGCTGTAACACAAAGGTTGAACTGTATAATCATTTCACGAATTTTGAATGAACTGTGATGGTTCTGCAGCACGCTGCTGCTGCCATCAGATACTGATGGGACAAATCATTCGTCTTTACTTTAATAATCATTTGTGGCAGCCTTAACATTTTCAAATGTTTCTGTAACCAGTTAAGAGGATTTTAACTGTGAAAGTCGGGAGCCTGCATTTATGCATTGACTAACTGAAGCCCCGAAGACTCTGTGTGTGTAGTTGCCCTACAGTTTCAGAGGGGTCCCATTGAAAGCACCTCTGATAGGATGGCATTCAGCACAGCTTGGCCTACCTTTGGGATTTTCCATCACCACCATTCTCACAGCACAATCTACATCTTAAAACATCAGAACCAGGACAACCTCTGCTGTCCACAATGTGTAGCTTAAAGTCTCCCGTGTGAAGGATCAATAGAAGCATAGAAACAGTTGATGCTGATTTATTTACAAAATAATACATTACTGTGTCATCAAATTTCTTTGCTCATCATTGCCTTTTTCAGAGTTGCAATGAATGTTTATAAAGTTTAGAGACATTTACAGACTGTTTTTTCTGTAAGCTCCTCTGAATTCTGGGGTACATCCTGTACAAAGATGAATGAGGTTTTTCTGGCTCGTTGTCAGTTGAATGCTGAGTATTCTGACACTAATGGGTCACGGCACATTGAAAAACACAGCCTAAGTTGATTGGTGGCACACAGTGGGGTCGGTTCCTCTGGGCTGTGGAGGAGAGAAGAAACAACACATTCAGCGGGAATGGTGCTTCATCGCCTGAACAAATGGAGAATTCCTGTCGATCAAAAGCTGTGTTTGGAGTCTTCTAGTGTTAACATCAGAATGCATTAGAATAGGAAAGAAATGAACAGTCATTTGCTGCACTTTTCTGGTCAACAGAGAAAAAATAAATTCAAGCATGTTAGTAACATTTGAGGGTTGCACGGTGGCGCAGTGGTTAGCGCCTCACAGTGAGAAGGCTCTGCTTGTGTTTGGAGCTTGCATGTTCTGCTCGAGCATGTGTGAGCTCTCTCCAGGAACTCTGGCCTCTTCCCACAGTCCAAAAACATGCCGCACAGGTCCAGAGTAAAACGTAGTCAGGTTGGCTCCAGCAGCTCTGTGACCCTGAAAGGAATTTAGAGGCTTCTGAAAACGGATGAATGGATGGATGGAATCATTAAAGATGGACTATTTTTGAACAGATCATCAATTACAGTGTCTTTTAGCTTGACTTAGTTTTTCCAGTTCCACCCGTCCTGCCTCTGACCCGGTTCTGTGTGTCCTTGCGAAGGACAGCTGTGATTCAAACTAAACTGAGCAGTGCAACAGAACTCCAGCTTTCTTTGTTTCAGATTCCCAGAGTAGTTAACCCAGCAGCATATTTCCACCTGAACCTCTTCATGCAGATTCACATCCTCAAGAAAAAACAAAACACCTGCCCATCTCCCAATATAATGAAATGTTTTCAACAAAATTGAAGCTTTATTAGCATTTACAAAAGAAAATCCGATTCACCTTCTGTCTGCTGACAAACATGAAGCTGATGACAGTTTTTGTCTCTTAGCTTTTGCTTGTTCTGTTCCTCGTTTGTTGGTTGTTTTGGATAATTCATCTGTATTTTGTTGCAACATTTTTTTCTGTAAAGTAAGGGAAATCCGCTCTGGCTAACATTTATCCATCACCACCTTGTTCTCCCGGACTGAGACCGAAAATGTGTCCTCAGTATCTATAGGACAATTAGAAAAGCAGAGGGATATTAAAATATGATAATATCAACAGCAGCGTCTGTGTCTTTCATCCTGCTGGCCACCATAACACCTCTGCCGCAGGTATATATCCTGGCTATGAGACACAGGAAATTAAACTTGTTTTCATTCCCCTGATATTTCCTGCAAGGAGATGAGATCACCATGGTGAACTCACCTCTCTCTGAGTAAAGCACAGAGCTGTCAGACGGCCTCTCAGAGGCCACCGCTGGGTCCTCTCGGCCACATGTCTTTCCTGCCAATAATCACCCTATTAAAATGAATGATTTTGCCCACAACTTGTACTGTACATAATCGTCAATTAGCCACTGGCGTCGAGACGGCACCTCTGCTAACCTCGCAGAGACGGCGGCGGCCTCATTATGGCGAGTGACACTCAGTGGTGATCATAGCCATCTCTGGGCCATAATGGCGACTGGAGCATCAGCTTCAGGTTCATGAGACTCACGCAGAGCCACGAAATGATCTTTGTGCAGACTTCATCATCCAAACAGAGGGAGCTCTTGCTTTTTAATGAATTAGAGAATTACAAAGCAGGAAACCTGAGACTTGGCAGAAAAAAGTCTGAGCTCACATTCTGCTTCCTGCTTCAATAACCCACATTCTGTCATTCTGTGCAGAAAATATTTACACCAAACTGTTTCACTCAACTCGTCCCAATTTTTGACCCTGTTTTAAAAACCTGACAGATGAAAAGGGTGAGTGGAGGACATGGAGTAAGCCTGCCTGTGTGTTAACTACTACTGCTGTGTAACATCGCCAGGCTTGGCTTTTTGATCATACGTATTCCGACTCTGATGAGCAGGTCTGGAACTCAACCTAAACAACAGACTTCAAAGAACAGCTAATCGAATTTGATGAAATTATTTTTGATCAAAACTTTGGGTTTAATAAACCCATTTGACGTTTTCAGTCAAAAAAAGTGAAAGAACCATGAATGAAAAAAAAGTAAAAGAAGATTCGGAAACACTGAACCTGTTTTATCATTCAGGGTGTTGTAGTTATTTCATATCCCCAGAGAATTGAAGGCCAGTGGTTGGAAGCATAACTCAACAAGGCAAAGCAGCGGCGCAGCTGAACGTCCAGCACTAAAACATGGAGCAGGTGTAAGATACCTGAAAAATGAAAACATATTGAGAAAAACTGTTTTATTGTTGGCCAAGTCAGGCTCCTTACACAGTATTCCATGGGTTTGGGAAAGGTCAAACTCAGGTGAAGCAGTCTTAGCATTTTGGTGAATCAGCAGTTCAGGCTTCAGGGCACAAACAGCAACACACTGCTTCTGTGGATTCAAAACACCAACTCTGACTTACTTATTCTCGTAACATTTCCAGATGAAAGCAATGGAAGGAAATACAGCAAAAGGTTTGTTCCTGTTCACTGGTGTTTGTAACCAACAACTCCTGCTGAAGTTTAGACCAGCGGGGCCACCATGCAGCGAGAGACTGCTCTGGTGAATGGAAAGCAGCAGCATCAGCTGCATTTCTGAATTAATCTCTACAAGACTCCCTGCTGCTAATGAGTGGATTAAATGCTGAAAAAGTTTGATGGAGGAGAGTACCCAGCAATTATGGCTGAAACTTCTGAGACCCAACCTCTGACAAGTGAAAAGGTACAGTGGCTTGCAAACATATTTATAGCCCTTGAACTTCTCCACATTTTCTCACATTATGACCACAAACATAAACATATTTTATTGGAATTTTATGAATAAGATCAACACAAAGCAGCACACACTAGTGAAGTGGAAAGAAAATTACACAAGAGTTCAATTTTTTTTTTACAATTAAAAACTGAAAACTGCAGTGTGTAAAAGTATTCAACCCCCTGAGTCAATACTTTGTGGAACCTCCTTTTGCTGTAATTCCAGCTGCAAGTCTTTTGGGGTTTGTCTCTACCAGCTTTACACATCTAGAGACTGAAATCCTTGTTCATTCTTCCTTACAAAACAATTCAATCTGAGTCAGATTAGACGGAGAGCGTTTGTGAACAGCAGTTTTCAGATCTCTCCAGATTCTGGATTGGATTTAGGTCTGGACTTTGACTGGATCATTCCAACACATGAATCCGTTTCATTTTTATCATTCCATTGTAGCTTTGGCTTTATGTTTAGGGTGGTTGTCCTGTTGGAAGGTGAATCTCTGCTCCAGTCTCAAGTGTTGTTCAGACTTCAACAGGTTTTCCTCCAATATTTCTCTGGATTTGACTCCATCCATCTTCCCACCAACTCTAACCAGATTCCCTGTTCCTCTGTTCCTGCTGAAGAGAAGCAGCCCCAGAGCATGATGCTGCCACCACCATGTTTGACAGTGGGTATGGTGTGTTCAGAGTGATGTGTTAGATTTCCTCCACACATAGCTCTTTGCATTTAGACCAAAAAGTTCCATTTTGGTTTCATCTGACCAGATCTCCTTCTTCCACACGTTTGCTGGATCACTCTCATGGTTTATGGCAAACTTCATACTTTTTGTGGTTTTCTTTTAACAATGGTTTTCTTCTTGCCACTCTTCCCTAAAGTACGGATTTGTGCACAACTGATGGTTGTTCTATGGACAGATTCCTCCACCTGAGCTATAGATCTCTGCAGTTCATGCAGAGTCACCATGAGCCTCCTGGCTGCATCTCTGATCAGTGTCTCCTTGTTCGGTCTGTTAGTTTAGGTCAGTGTTTCTCAAATAGTAGGGCTCTGTCAAGGGGGGCGCGTTTGACCTCGGGGAACATGCTTTTTTATTTTTTTTACTGTCCTAGAATAAAGTGCATTTGCACTTCCACTACACTAAGGGGCAGTGACGCTCTCATTGGCAGAGTGTGCGCAGGAACATTCGCTCAGTGGTGGAGGAGTTTTGTTTGTACTGAGCACACGCGCTTTGCACACAGCACAGAGTTTGAGTATGAAGTGTAGACACCAAGTGTAGCAAACCCTCAAGTGACACCATGAAAAAATATTTAACAGGGATGAAAAGACAGGCAGAGAGAGACGGAGATAAAGAGACAAGTGAAGATCTTCCGAAAGCTAAGACGGGGAAATATGACGAAGCGTATGTAGCGCTCGGCTTCAATAAATAAAGACGTCACTTAAATACATTACACCCCAATCACGCTGATAAGCTGCTTGAGTTTTTGTCAGCGAAAACGTGCTGAATATTGCCGACAATCATCCCGCTTTGTGACTGCTACTTCAGTAAACCAGCGAGCGTTGTTGGCATCATCCTACCACATTGCTCAGTGCAAAAAACCCCACACCATAGCAGAGGAGCTGATCCTGCCTGCAGCATCAGACATGGTCTCTGTCATGCTGGATGATGCAAGTGCTGCAAAAATAAAAACTATCCCTCTGTCCAATCACACTGTTGCTAGACGTATAAATGTCAATGCTGACGATCTTAAAGAACAGCTGGTAGATAAACTCAAAGACAAACGTTTTGCCTTACAATTTGATGAAGCAACTGGCAGCAACAAAGACTGTTTGTTTATTGCTTATGTACGTTTTGACACGACTAATTCCCTGTGTGAGGATCTACCTTTTTGTAAATATGTCAGAGACAGAGCCACAGCTGAAGAGCTCTTCCAAATGCTAGACTGCTTCCTGACTGAGAATGGGCTAAAGTGGGAGAACTGCTTTGGTGTTTGCAGTGATGGTGCACAGACCATGGCAGGGATGAGAAAAGGACTTCGGACTCTCATCAAGAAGGCCTCAGCTAATGCTGAGTGGACACACTGTGTTATACACAGAGAAGCGCTGGCATCAAGGCACCTTTCCTCTGAATTAAATGAGGTTATGACTGACATTGTAGGTGTAGTCAATTTAATAAAGACCAGACCACTAAAAACAAGAGTCTTCTCTGCTATCTGTGAGGAGATGGGAGCTGAACATCAAGCTGTGCTGTTTCACAGTGAGGCAAGGTGGCTGTCACGAGGAAAAGTCTTATCCCGAGTTTTTGAGCTCAGAGAGGAGATACGAATGTTTTTGGAGCAGCAGCACAAGTATGAAGTCGCAAGCAAGTTTAGTGATGAGAACTTTCTGATGAAACTGGCCTACCTGAGTGACATATTTGGAAAGCTCAATGAACTAAACCTACAGCTTCAAGGGAATGATCAACACCTCCCTCGGGTCACAGACAAGATCAGCTCTTTCACTCGAAAACCTGCAAGGGGGGGCAGGCGACTTGATGAAGGAAATACTGAGTCATTTGAGAACGTGCAGGAATTTGTTAACACTACAGACTATGATGCCACCTCAGTGATTCCATATTTTAATCAACACATTTCATCACTGATGGGATTCTTTACAAAGTAATTCCCTGAAAACAGTTCCCAGTGTGACTGGGTGAGAGATCCTTTTAATGCAGCAGCTCCAACTGGTTTCAGCTCTGCAGAGGAGGAGCAGTTCATAGATATCACATCTGACTCCACATTGAGACTAAGTTTCACATCCCAGACACTGAGTAAATTCTGGCTGAATGTGGAGAAGCAATACCCACTCTTAGGACAAAGAGCTGTGCACATTCTTCTTCCATTTGCTTCCAATGAGAAGCACTGGTTTAGGTGGACGGCCATGTCTAGGTAGGTTTGCAGTTGTGTCGTACTCTTTCCATTTGTGGATGATGGACTGAACTGTGGTTCGTTTCTCCCTGACCTGTCTGGTGTGTTCCTTACACTTCATGATGCTGTTTTCTCCCCAATATTCTCTTGACAAACCACAGAGTGTCAGCATCCAGTCGACCGGTTCCCTCTCCGACCACCAGAGGGAGCCATCACCAGAATACTAACAGCCTCTGTTCTCTGAACACTCCAACTCCCAACATGCATTGCATCCTGTCTGCACCAGCTGCTTCTCATCAGCTCATCACCACCACTGCATATATGCCTGCTTACCTCTCTTTTCCATGCGTAGTCTTGACCCTCCTAGTGACTGTTCAGTCTAAGCGGTCCCTCTGGCTGGCTGGCTGGCTGGCTGGTTGGCTGGCTGGTTGGTTGGTTGGTTGGTTGGTTGGTTGGTTGGTTGGTTGGCTGGCTGGCTGGCTGGCTGGCTGGCTGGCTGGCTGGCTGGCTGGCTGGCTGGCTGGTTGGCTGGTTGGTTGGTTGGTTGGTTGGTTGGTTGGTTGGTTGGTTGGTTGGTTGGTTGGCTGGCTGGCTGGCTGGCTGTTTTGAACCTTGCCTGATTCCTTCGTCTCCTGCCTTGCTTCCTATTTTGACCCTTGCCTGTCTTGACCAGGCTTTGCCTTGTCCTCCTGTGCTGTTCATTAAACTCTGTTTGCATATGGATCCACACGCCTCAGCTTCGTCCTTACACAGAGACTGTCACAAAACAGCTGGATTTCTTTACTGAGATGAAATGACACACAGGTGGACTCTATGAAGTCAACATTTGATCAGTCACCAACCATCAAGCAACTTCTGAAGACAATTGGATGCTCTCAGAGAAAAGGGGATTAATACTTTAACACACTGCACTTTTCAGTTTTTTATTTGTAAAAAAATACTCTTGTATATTTTTCTTTCTACTTCACAATTGTGTCACTTTATGTCTGTCTGTCGCATTCAATTCCAATAAAATATATTTATGGTTGTGGTCATAAAGTGAGAAAATGTGGAGAAGTTCAAGGGGTTTGAAGACTTTTTTCAAGCCACTGTGGAAGCATTTGAACTAAGAAGATAAACAAGAAAAGGTAAATAAAATAAGAATGTTATTTTACATGAAAAATGGAAAGTACAGTGTTTTGAAAACCAACAGCATTCAGACACATTGCTTTCAAATCTCTCAAATTCTTTTCACTTGTTGTAGAAAAGATTCCGTCAGGTAAGAGCAGCCGTGAGCTTGAGAAGTTCTGAGGATTTCTCTTTCAAAGGAGAAAGAGACAAATGTGTGAATCCAGGACTGAACCGACAACTTTGAAAATAAAGATCTTAATATTCAACACGATTTTGAGAAAGTGACATTTTTCAGAAACAGCACGATGGTTCCTGAAAGGTAGCTGTGGAATCACTGATTCTCAGAGTTCTGAATGAAATCAGTTCCTTTTCTTCCAGGCTGGAGGTCAAATAGAGTTTAGATTCCGGTGTCTTTTCATGGTGAGAGCTTCAGGTTCAGTTTCCAAAACGTTACAGGTCTGCTTTACTGATGTCAGAAAAATGACACTCTTACAATCTGAGTTAGATTTTATATAAACTTTCTTAACTGGGCAGCAAATATGGCGTGAAATGGGCAGGAGGAGGACTGTTCTGGGCTGGGCTGGTGTCTTCACTTGGTGGGATTGATGTTTTTTTTTTTTTGCCCTTCAGATACACACCAGCATCATTATAAAAGCAGTCTCTTCCAGATCCTGAATGTCTGCATGGCGTCACCGATGAATATTTCTGCTGATGAAGGCCTTTGACTGAATACACACTCTAACATGGTGCAGTAGTAAAATCATTGTCATACACCACCTCAGAGTTATTAGCAGAATTCTAAGGGAGGTGTATTTGTTCAACAAATGAGTAACTTTCAAGGACTGAACCACAAAGGTGCAAGAACAGGAACTAAAACATGTGCAACAAAGTCATATAATCCCAGCAAAATATTTTGAAAATACGAACAGCTTCACTTTTTCATTTTTGTCTCTTTCTTTTGAAGGAACAGTCTGATTCATTCACTCTGGGCCTCCTGCAGGGAACATGTTCCCCAGGAGACACCGTCTGGGTTTGTTGGCTAATTGGGATGATTTTAACAGAGCACTGTGTGTGCGTGTGTGTGTGTGGGGGGGTGCTCTGGCTTACTGTTTCTACTGTGCTGGAAGGAAACCAAACATTTACATGCTCATTATCGTCTGTTGGAGCTCTAAAAATAACATGCAGCTTTCACACTGTTCTGGAAGTGCTGCCGGAGCCGGGAGGCCACTCTCACTTCCTCATTCATCAATGCACATCTCCAGAAGAAAGCAACAGGTGAGGTTCATGTGTAAGCTTCTTATCTGATGAAAGCTTTTGGATTGTAAAAGCTCTGTTGTAGCTGGTAGCCATATTGGAATTCATCCTCATTCACTTGGCGAAAATATCCAGAACCAAGAAAACATGAAGAATGTTGATTTAGTTTGAAACGGGCTCAGACAGAACATGAAGAGTCAGTTTTTCATTCTGAGTCTTCTGGTTTTACTACTTTAAGATCATGGCCCAACCCCAGTCCTCAGGTTCTCCGTGTTTTTCCTGCACCGCCTGCTGTACACACGTGGACAAAATTGTTGGTACCCCTCAATTAAAGAAGGAAAAACCCACAATTCTCACTGAAATCATTTGAAACTTACAAAAGTAACAATAAATAAAAATGTATTGAAAATTAAATAATCAAAATCCGCCATCACTTTTGAATTGCTGATTAACATAATTATTAAAAAAAAAAAAAAACTAATGAAACAGGCGGAATTTTCGCTAAATTCCCTGCTGGTCTCATATCCAAAAATGGGTTCCCTAAGCTCATCAACCCGGCTGCGTGTGGGAGGAGCTACCAGCTAACGCTTTTAGCTTGATCACCACATGAAGCGGTGTCTGTGTTTATCTCATTTATAATGCATGAAAGACAGATGATGTCTAAAAATCCTTTTTCGTTTTTTCATAGAGCTCTACAAACACATATCTATGATCACATCTTCATGTGGATCGCAGGCCATCAAAAATAAATTCACAAATATATACTGTATACCATTGACCTCAGTGACCAGATAGCAAACACTCCTCACTGTAACTGCTCTCGTGGCGACAGCGGTTTGTCGCGAGCTTGTATTCTAATGATTGTGGAAGAACCTGGGTTCAATTAACCAGAGCTGTGTACTCAAGTCACATGATTTAAATTCGAGTCTGACTCAAGTCATGAATTTGAGAATTTTAGACTTTTCACAGCACTGACTCTTGACTTGACTCGGACTTTAGCCTTTTGACTTGGAGAGACTGGCTGTTTTCATTTTTTTTTTTTATTTAGTGTTATGCATTGTACATTCTTCCTCTGTCCAATATGTATCTGCTGTGTTTCTAAAAAGAATGAAACATGTGATATGAGACACAGTCAGAGGTTTGCAAATATTTATTGGTTCAGTTTTTTGTAAATTTAACTCTGACAGCCGAATCAGCCCCAAACTGGTCTGTGGTGAGAGGATTTAATATCCAGGCATTACCTTAATTTCTTCCATCTCCTGACAAAATAGTTACAAACATAGTAAAGTGGGTCTCTGTTATAGAGAAATCATTTTGGATTTTTAAAAAGGGGATGTATGGTGTACAAGGATTTAAAGGCAAAAAATACGACTCCTTATTTTACTCTGTCGATGAAATGACATGAAAGAAAACATTATCAGCAGGACTTCTGACTCGACTTGAGACTTGGCTGCTTTTGACTTGGGACTTGACTCTGACTTGAGGACAAAGACTTGAGACTTACTTGTGACTTGTAAAACAATGACTTGCTTCCACCTCAACAAATAATGCTACTATTGTGTTAAAGCAAGGGTTTCATAGACTAGATTTATTTGTATAAACTATGTTTTACTAAGAGTACTCACGTCTATAAAGAAAAAACATTCTGATGATGTATAAAATCAAAAGAATTATGCAGATGTTTTTAATTCTTATTTATAGTAAAGTGTGTTGAGTAATTTAGCAAAAAAAAAGAAAAAAAGATTAAATGAACTACTAATGCCGAATGTTGGATTTGATTCAGTCATTCGATTACGAAAAATATTAGGGATAGAATTAACTACATTCACCACGAGAACAGCTGACCCATTGGTGTGTTTGTCACTTAATAAAGACAGCTATGCACAGAATCCTGAATGAAGGGCTTACATGGGTTGTCAAGAAAAGGTTTGTTCATTCGTGGATTTTTCATAGTTTTTAAACAGGAATCATGTGTTTCTGTTGTAACAGCATGTTGCTTGTATGTTTAAACACTTAAAAATGGAAACTTCACATTAGTTTATGTGTTTTAAGTAGCTCAGATGCCAAAAGGTGTGATCACCCCTGATTTAGAGATTCTCTGTTATAGTGAGCTTCAGTCCTGCTGTGTCTGGATGACGGCTGCTTTCGCTGGGTTTCCGTCTCTCTCTGACCGTGTTTGAAGGCCTGATGTCATTAACCCGAGAGGCCAAAAATAAAAAAACAAGAATAAAATGAGGGGACCTTTTTTTATTGTTGTCTCACTGAAAATAAGAAAACATCATAAAGTTCAGGAGGTCTGAGCAGACTGCTTTCTCATCCAGCAGCGGTCCTCTGTCTGGCCGTGAGCTCCTCACCCGGGATCCGGCATAGTGAGCGTGTTCACTACAGCTCCACAGGTCCTGTAACAGACGCTCTAGAGGGAACCTGCTTTTACCGAACAGTAACCGGGACGGGATCTGGAAACCCTGCTGCCCATTAAGGGATAAAGCGGGTTAAGAAAATGAATGGAAGTTCAGGAGAACTATGGATTGATCCACCATATTGGAGGTTTTCGGTCCCTGAAAACATCACCTGCCTGAAGTTGAGTCCCTGATTGGTTGAGGAGATGCAACGACCTCCCCAGAGTTCCAATTTTTATTAAACTCAGGCTGGCTGTAGCGGCCACTCAATTCGCACGACGTTGCACAATTCGCGATGTATCCAGACTTTAGCGCCGCGTTGCTCAATTCACGTTGGCAGCTCAATTCGCTCCGCAGAACCTAAAGCATTGACTCTACATTGAAACTGGCCGCCTCTGTCATGTGAATCGCGTTCAGTTTGTAAGCACCAAAAGAAAATGAATGGAAGTTCAGGAAACCAGATTCACCATATAGGATGCTGTCACTGAAAAAGTCACATGCCCAAAGTTGAGTCCCTGATTGATTGACATGACATGACAACCTCCCTAGAGTTCTGATTTTGTTTTATTACTCTGGCCTGCCGCACCTGCTGCAGACCTTTGCGCCGCTCCGGCCGCTCAAATCGCACCGCTGGACCTCAGGTCACACCTGTACCATTGACTTAACATAGAAACTGGCTGCCTCCACCGCGCAAATGCACCACAATGTTGGAAGTTTTGAGCTCAGCTGTGCAATGTAGAACATGCTTTGAGGTGTTTGTGTCACATTTAGCCCTGACAGGTTGCATCATGGTCAGAGTCAGAACGCATTTACAGCATTTGGGTCACATCTGACTCATATTACACATTTAGTGAAGCAACTGGACTCATGTTGCAACCTGGGACGGTCATACTTCAAAAGCATGAGCACCCTGCTGAAGGTTAGGGTCTGTCACATCTCTGACTGCCTGATGAGGTTAAGCGAATCATCTTTGCACTGATTGGTTCCATCATAAAATCAACTACTGGATCCAACAGTTTAGTTGTACTGGTTTCTCTGCAGACAGACATTATTGAACAAGAGAAAGGAAATGTACACTTTGGAAATGTCCACGTAAGAGGGGACAATCTATTCTCAGCCCTGCTAAAGCAGGGTGGGGGATTTCTGAGTCTTCAATGGAGAGGAGTTCTTTTTCTAACTTTATCACACACACATCAGACGGCCCCATGCTGTAGAGGTAATGCGCACGCTCAGTTTGCTTTATCACAGTTTCAGCAGCTTTGCTCTTCAGAGAAAAACGAGGAAAAAGAATGTTTCTCCAGGATGTTTTCTCTGCAGTTGCTTTGAGTTGCTAAGTGGCTGTAAGAAGTTGCTAATTTGTTTTTATGTAAAATTGTATTTCAAAGACGGAAATTAACAGGAACACATATTCAAATGATGCGGATTACTACCGGATTTACATTTTGTAACTGTGCTAACCGTCAAAGTCAGAAGTAAGAGATGGAAGTTTGGTAGGAAAACAAACAGTGTTTTATTTAAGAGGAGGTGTTGAGAGTTCACAGAGTTAGAGTGAGAGAAAGTCTGCTCTGACCCTAGCCCTACTGGAAACCTGCTCCAACCCAACCTGCGTTGGCTGCCTCTCCTTCACCAAAAGGTGAATTTGCTGCTTGAGCTTAAAAAGCTTCATTTTTGATGGCAAAAATGCTGTTCTTTACCTTGCTTTTCCTGGTGATTTGTGATGCATTTTGCTTGCCATAGTTCATCGTCTGTCCAAAAATATGTTCATTAGCTTGACAGTCCAGCAGCGTGTGGGAGGAGCTACCACCAGATGTTTTCAGCGTAATTTATGGAGCAGTGTTTGTATATTTCTCATTACAATGCATGGACAACATGGAGGATGTTTACAGATCAGAATTAGTTATTTTAAAAGCTCTGCAAAAGCATTGGAAATCATGTCTGGGTTCATATAAACATCCAGAGATTCTCCCGGTCCACTCCTGCTGCAGAAGCTGCATCTGAGTGATGGCTGCTTGTCATGTCCAACCACTAACCAAACAGATATGAGCTAAAAACCTCTTGTGTTGAACAGATTTTACTGTTACAACAGATGGTTATACATCTCCTAAAAGACAGGTGGATATTTATATAAACCTCCCATCCATTTTCTAAACCCGCTTTGTCCCTTTCGGAGTCACGAGGCTGCCGGAGCGTAACCCGGCCACTCGTGGGCAAAGGAAGGGTACACCATGGATCGGTCGCCAGTCTGTTGCACACATTTTTATGAGCCCCTCTGGTATTTGAGGCTAAGCTTTATTTATTTTGATTAGGTCTGTACTGAACTACAGCTCACACACACATACTGTACTTATGCAAACAAATGCACACATGTAAAGCATTTCATTTATTTGGGCAATGGTGAGCTGAGACCTGTGCTCAGGAGAGTGGTCATGTTCTACTGAGGTGGTTGATGGAATGTGAAGGGAGTGCCTGGCCACCCCCACACCAAGACCCCTTCCGAAGCAACAGAGGCAGCCAGGGCACCCCCACACTGTGGGGGATAGCAGATAGAGGACGTCCACCTGGCGGGCAATCCTGTCAGCCACAGAGAACAGAGCCATCAGGGCCGCCACAGGGGCCGCCAATGCCAGAGAGCAGGGAGGCATAGGATCATGGAGAGTGCGAGCTCCAGCCCATCCAGAAGAATATACCTTTGGCTGTGCCAGGGGGCCCAGCACAGGGCCCCACCCCCGGAGAGCCCTCCCAGCACTGGCGCAGGGCTCCCCAAGGAAGCCCCGGCCCACACTCAAGGCCACCACCTGCCCACCTAGTGGGAAGTCCAGGAGAGAGCAGGGCAGGGGGAACACCCCCCCGAAGAGGGAGACGTCAAAGAGCCTTGCAAATGTACATCATTGGTTGAACAGTGTTTGTGTGTTCTTCCTCCCTGTGGCTTGAAGGATAGGTATGTGCCTCCTCTGTGTGCACACTGGCAGAGCCATGACTGCCTCCAAAGATCAGAGTGACTTCAGATTAGGAGGATGGATGTAATCCCTGTGGTTCTACAGCACAGCCGCAGAGAACAACAAATCAACCAGCATGGCACATTATGTCCAGCTTATACTTTCTGCTATTTTTCTTGAAAAAACTGTTTATTTGGATCAGCTACAGCTCAAAACTTTAAATCCACACTCACACTGGCATGGCAACTCATGTTTAAGCGGCAACTTTCACTGAAAACTATGAGGACGCCTGTAAACCCGTGTTTTGGGCTTCTGCATTGAAAACCCTCACATTCATGTATCGCTACAGAAGAGCCAATTGATTGAAAAAGGATCACAAAGGAGAACTTTATAGAGTTGTGTAGAACAGAGTTGAAAGTAAAACCCTGGAGAAAGATTCACGAAATTTGCACGGCTTTGACATTTTGCACCAAACCTCTTCCAGCTTCCTAGTCGTTCCTATCTATCTAGAGCTCCTAAAGAAGTGCTTATTTTAATGCTGGTTTATCCAAAGCAGCTGGACAGGGTTTTGTCCTGAGAGTGTCAGCAGGGATCACCTACAGAGCTTTGCATTAAGATACAGGCATAAAAGTAAATGAAAGCCTTGTTATCCACAAGTTAGCATTTTTAACGATTTTTTTTGTTGCAAAATAAGAGTATTATAAAATATTAGAAGGTTGATTACAAGGAGCAGTAGTCAGCTGAGAATAAGCAATGTCATGCATAACAGATCTACCTTTTCTCTTTCTAAGGCAAATAGGCAGAGGACCTGTTTACTTTGATGTTTGGAGCTTCTTTTGAAAAAGGCTGAACCAGAGGTTCCCTATAAAAAAGAAACTTGGTCTTAACTTTGCCTTATTTTTTGAGGAAAAATAGGATGAGAAAATCTAAAGAAGAAAAGACAAAATGAAGTTATTCTTAACAAATGGACATTATGAGGTTGGTCAGCCTGCAGCGATAAGCTGAAGCGACAGACATCTCCAGGCAGCAGTAGCAAAGTAAGCGGGATGAGTGTGGAGCAGAGGCGTGCAGCTAAAGTACTTGTTGAGTTTCGCCTGCAGAGTTTCTCACTGGCTCAGGGGTCATTGACTCCACAGCACTCACTCGAGCTCTTCCACACTACATTGGTCAGCTACAATCCAGCAGGTCTGCTGTTCAGCCTGCTGTGTGCACACACGTGCACAGACAGAGTTATAACGTCAGAAAGAAAAACATCAGAACAGTCAAAACAGCAAGAGAGCACAAGAGAGCAAGAACAAAAATACAAAAGAATACAAATATCATTCAGCGTTCAGAAATCAGAGCACAATAAAGACACTACAAGCCCTTTTTTGTGATAGAGAGAACTGAAACACAAAACATTATCAATGAGAGATTTGTCACATCTCTGCAAAAGAGGTTTTTATCCATCCAGCCATTTTATTCTAATATCTGGGACTGGTCATGGAGACGGCAGTCTCAGCAAAGATGTCCAGACTTCCCTCTCCTTGACAACTTTCTCTGGTGGATTCCAGGGCACTCCCAGGCCAGTCTCTGCCTCAGGTTGATTCGATTCATTTTTCCTCAGACAGATCTGGTTGGATTATAGGAATTTGTATCAATTATTTAATTAAGTTGATTAATTGCCTAGCAGGTGCATAATGTTAAGATATTCCAAATTTAAGGTTGAACTCAGCTGGACTCACAGCTTGGGTTCTGGAACCAGTCTGAGTTGAGCTATGTCATTTTCTGGAGTTTTCCAGTGCATGGATCGGATTGGAAGTGGTTTATTTCAAGCAATCAGGTAAGAAATGGACATATGTAATACAATCAACATAGGTTTACATCCATATAAAAACATGTCAAACATAGGATAATTAGGCATCAAATGACAGAGTGCTTGAAAGGGAGTGGTAGGAAGCAATCTTACATAACCCCACACTGACCTAGGCATCAATATCCGGTTTGTAACTTATGATCAGATATTGAAACTGTACCAACATTGATTTTGGTCATCAAACATCCTTTAGTAACAATGAATTACATTGCTATGTATGTAGATATAACACTATTAAAATGTGTCAGTTGCTTATGCAGTAGAAAAGAATCAGTGATCTAAGGTTCAAACATCCACTGATGTATATTATTTCTGATGAGCAAAACTCAGCAATGTTTCCAACATCTGAAAAAACATCATTTACATAAGTCAGTATATGGAAGATTGTATGGGGTGGCCCAGGTGCAACAGTAGGGCGGTCAACCTCTGATCGGAAGATTGCAAGTTCAATTCCTGCCTTGCCCACACATGTGTCAAAGTGTCCTTGAGCATGACACTGAACCCCAAATTCCATTTGGTGGAAGTTGGAGCCAGTGTTCAGCAGCAGAGCCGCCATCAGTGTGTGAATCGGACAATAATTGCATCCCAAAAACACAGTCAGTTATACTGTTTTGGACTGTTTTTAGCCTCTCCTCACAGCTGCATATCTGTGACCTTCAGTTACCAGGAAATCTAGTGACAGGAACATTGAAATCAGAGCTCGGACTGATTTAAAGCTGCTGCGCGTGGATGCAGACACATGTCCTCACATGCAGTGTTTATTTAATAAAAACAAAAGAATATAGTGCCTAACAATTCTTTCAGCTAAAAGACAAAATAAGAAAGAAAACTAAGTTTAAAATTAGTTTCTTGTAAGCTAGGTCAGCGGACGCACAAAAAATTGACTAAAACTCAAACCTTGGTACGGAACAGAAACAAACTTTCCAAGGATTTCAGGTCATTGTTGTTGAAAGTACTCAAATGGAAGATAGATTAAATACTGCTGATTCACTCTAATGCACCTGCTTTCCCTCTCTAAATGGGCCATGCCAAGATCATCTGTGAACAGTCCATTTGCCTGCTGAGCTAACCACGTCCATTAGTGTTCATCAGCCTTGCCCTCCGAGGGACCACTTTACAGACATCCGTTATATGTGGCGTTTACATGCTAAAAGGCAAACTGTTCATGTGCTCAGAGACAGACAAAGACCCTGCTGCCCTCCTGCTGGTTTTGTGCGTCCACAAAAATGTGCGGGTCTCCACGAGTATCAACTGATCGTACATTTGAGTGACAGAGGATAATCTGCACCTACTGCACATCAGCACTCACATGAAATCTGATTTGGTTGTACTTTGAATCAATTTGTTCTCAACAAATTTTGACCACTGCACCAAGCATCAGCCGGTTAGTGTCAGCTGAGTTTAGCAGAGTAAGCTGACACTCCGCTGTGGAGCTGGGAAGTAGAAGGGTCTGTTGAGTTCACTGATGTGTACAGAGAACTTTGAAGTGTACACAAACCAATTTAAATGTACAGTTCTGGGGACTCCGATCCAAATCGTGTAAACCTTGGTACTAACATCATCATTTGCATCAGCTTAAGCATCTCTGGTTACACATGACCTGATTAGATCTGTTTCTTTACACTGCAGTTTGTTTTGAAGAGAGCTCCTCTCTTTTAACCCTTTAACACCAAAGATTTAGGTCCAGCGTTCACATTCTTTCAAGTACAGTAACTTTTCAACCGTTTCCTCAATTAAAGTATTTCCAGTGGATTCTAAAGTAGAGAAAAGCAGCAATGCACTAACGTGCAACATTGCGCAATCAACATCAATCAGCTGATTTTGTTGTAGAGAACGGCAGCTTTGTGCAGTTATGCTACACTCTGTTATCAATGCCTTAAATATTGGTGCAAATTGATTTCAAAAGCTAGTTTTCTCTGTGTCTGAATCAGCTGATTCGTGTTAACATGCAAACAGTCAAACATTTACGGTGTGTCAAAAAGAGTGAGTAATTTAGGTGTCATCAGTGACATCTGTGTTAAACTGAAATCTTTTTAATTGATTGACACAAACTTGTAGGGGCTACATGTTAGCTGGCCATTCGTGAGCTTACACTGTTCTGGTCTGGAACACCTGCATGTGGCACACAGACGTAAAAAACAAAGGTTTACATTGTTTGGTACAGTAAACCTACTGATGTTGACAAGAACACCCAAGCCCCTACCTCTGTTTTAAAGTGAATCCCCAGAGTAGTTTGCCTTTGTAACTGCAAGACATGTCTGGATGTTATAGCGTTGTTCTATACATTCATTAAGGGTTAGCCACAGAATGTGAGACTGTACAAAGGCACTCATCAGCCTCTCACGCAGATATTGCCTCTTTTGCTTTGCTTCTGTGTCCTTTACCTCCACTCCACTAGAGTGAATTCCTGAATCCTAGAATCCAGAATAATAGAAGCATCAAAGTGTGCCTTCGGTAGTCATTCATGCTTCAAAACAAATAGCCATATAAGCTAGAGTTTTTTTGAACAAAATCACTTTGCACATGAACTTGTATTTTGAACAAATCCTAAACACTTGTGCAGAAAGTATGTGACACCTTAAATATCCCTCTGAATGGTCCGATAGAACCCAATATGACATACGACCGCACTGTTGTTCCTTGATCTGAGGTTCAACTGTCAGACAGAGTCTCCTCTCCGGTCCCCTTATATAGACTTTCCCAGGAAGGCTGAGGAGTGTGATTCCTGGTAGTTGGAACACACCCACTGGTCCCCCTTCTTGAAAAGGGGAACCACCACCCCTGTCTGCCAGTCCAGTGGTACAGTTCCAGACTGCAACGCAATGCAGCAGAGACGTGTCAACCAAGACACTACCGCGGCATCCAGAGACTTGGGGCACTTGGGGTGGACTTCATCCACTCCTGCTGCCTTGCCACCAAGGAGCTCATCCAGTACCTCAGTGACCTCAGTTTGGGGGATAGACAGCCCCAACACCAAAGTTCTCAGCCTCTGCTTCCTCAAGACAAGGCGTGTCAGCGGGATACAAGATCAAAAGATACAGCCTGACCTACTGACACGTTACTAACTCCGATGATACAGACCTGTTTTTAAGCAGCAGCAGCCCGTGACATCTCAGAGTAAAATGCGCTCAGTTCTCTTCTATTCTCATCACCAACATATGAAAATAAAAAGGTTCAAACAGAGAGAATAACTCCAAGCCGTGTCTGTCATTCTATCACTTATGGTTGAGATTTTCCATTGTCTGTAATGACAAAAGTTTAAGATTATTCAGTGTTGCATTTGGGTAACATTCTTTTATTTTTTGGCGCTGTAATCCAGTAAGAGGAAGCTCTCCGTTGTTAAGGAGAACATCAATTCTTGTGATCATGGTGATATCTGCTGTTTAAACAGCTTGGAAAGTTATAAAGAAGGCAGAGGAGTCTGGAAACATTACTGGGAGCTGATATATTTATTTTGTATTGATTTATTTTTTATAATGAATTACAATGTTTACAATCTTGAAACAACAAACATAAAAAACATACAAGTTAAAAAAAAAACACATTACATAACTGTCGGAATGTTGGCCACACAGAGGAAGTGTCGTAATGTTTGCTCATGTGCAGAATGATCAGGTAGTGGTTTCAGATTGGGGTGTGATAATAGCCAACAGAGAAGGTGTAAACAAAGGACTGATGGAACCATTAGTATCTGATCAGAGTAGCTGATTAACTTTGTCAACTGTCCCACACACAACCTAGAGGCGAACCTAATGAACACCAGCGCTGCAAATGTGTTAAAATACGACAAAGGCTTTTTCATTTTGGCTACAAACTGCACACCACATATCTTCCAATAGTGGTTGGTCTCCAAAAGATGCAGGGTCCAGCAGGTGTTTGTTAATTTAACACACACACACACACCCACACACTCACACACACACACACACACACAAACACACACACACACACACACACACCCGTAACGGCCAGAGGATTTTTGATACAGAGATTGATGAGGCTTCACAGAGAAACAGCCAGTGCTACTCAGAACAGAATACAATGTTCTTGATCATTTCAATAAATCCTGAAATGTCCAATGTTGTTGTCTGCATTTTTTGATCAAGTTTCAGTGCAAAATGGATCTATTACCCATCACCACTCTGTCTGTGATTGAATAAGCACTGGTTTCCAATAGACGCTTGTTTCTGATAAAAGCCAGCGGCTACATTTTTGGAATAAATGCCAGGGTTACGATTAGAAGATATCGGGTATACATGATTAAAAGACCACTGGGAACAGTTTTACAATAGGAGAAAAGTAGTTGAAGTGGGACTTTAAGTACTTTAAATAATACTCTAAATAATCAGCTGTTTTATGCTAATTCCTCCCATTTTTCCTGCTTCTACTTAAGTAAACTTGAAAGTCACAGCAGGTTGATAGTTCTTTGAAATGTTTCAAAGAAGGCTGAGAAGTCCAGTAGGGACAAAAACTTGTCAAAAATGTTCACAGGTTCTTTAAGTTGTCCCTCTTAGAAAGCTGGTCTGTGAATGCTCTTTTACTCAATTTGTAACTACATTTAATTCAATTTGGGCTAGATAGATGAAACAAGGATAACCCACTCAGAGTACAAGCTGTTACTTCCCATTTGTACATTTAATCCCAATTTATTTTTAAGTTTTGATGGTTATGGAAAGCAGCATTGATCAAATGAGAATTGATTTGACTGTTGAAGTAAAAGACTGATCATCCAACGACAGACACACAAGACCAGCTGCAGAAAGCACAGTTAAATACTTGTAACATACAGACTTCTACACATTTCTGCTGCAGAAAACCAATGACTTTTACTCTTTAGAGAACAGAGGGGAAGCAGTAAAGTTACTTATGTCATTATTCACCTGGGTAAGTTCGTCCATAATGCCCACTGGCGCAGATTCCTTTCTTCATCTGTTAGTAAACTTTGTTCAGTTAGTTCACCTCTCTGTCTTTGCATCGTCAAAGTTCTTTCTCACCTCTCTTTCAGTTTGTTTCAAACCGATATCTTCTCAGGTAACCTCTGACAGCCCTGGCATTTGGCAGTGATCACATTCATTCCTGCCGCGTGGCTGTGGGCATCCCTCCAGTACAAACCCCACCAAGCAGCCTTACTCATCTGCCTGGGAAAATGAAATTAGGGAAGACATGATGGCACAGTCATCCCCTCCCCACCTGCAAGCCGATTGCATTAGCAGAGCATAAACTCGATTTGGTGCTTTAGTGCGGCCGCTGGAGAGGAATTGATTTGGATTTAGCCTAACCGGCTCAGCCACATGTCCTCAACCATGAGGGGTAGTTTCTGCAGAGGGCCATTGGTGGTATAGAGACAGCAGTGCTGGGGGGGGGTTAATGGGAAACTAGAATAGTGATTTGAATAGTAAGCAGCGTTAATGCAAACACTTCAATGTGATGACTTGGCAGACACTGAAGGTCAGCTTATTACCATCATGGATCTTTTGCTTAAAAATATATATACATGTTCTGGGGTCTCCACAGAAAAAACAATAATGTATTCATTAAGGAAACATCACAAAAAGAATGAAATGGAATAAACCAAAGAAAATACTAAGATTATTGGTCATGTGTTCAACACTATTATTTTAGGAAGCAAAGTATTAAAATAGATCTACACATCAATGAGAGTACCCCTAAAAGTTATATTAAACTCAGGTGTGTCCTGAAGTGTGGATCATAGGTTTCGTCAATCCAAATCCGGCAGTTTAAAGGTGAAAATAGTCTCTGTAGTTTAGGTTGGTGCCATGATGTGTTCTTTACTGAACAGGAATCAAAGAGACAAAAAAAGCAGCATGTTAATTGTAACGCTATAAGGAACATCTACAAGCAGCTTGTTGTTTTGTGTGACAACCGATGATTCAAAGGTTCCGCTTCTGGCTGCAAGGGCAAAACTATTGACAAACTGAACGGAAGGATGATGCAAACAAAAACTAAAGAGCCCAGAACATCCTCCAAAATCATTAAAGGTTCAAGTGAAGAAGGGCCGTATTCCACCATCAGTTACTGTCTGAGCCAAAAAGAAATGTATGACAACCGGAAGAACACAGTTGGAAACAAACGTCAAAGGAGGATGACTAAAGTTTGCCACAATGCATGTAAAGAAACCACAAAGCTTCTGGAATATTGTCCTTTGGACAGTTGAAATGTCTGGAAAACAACATAAACAGTATATTTACAGAACAGTGTCATTATTGTGAAAGGTAGCTGAGGCTTGGTAATGGTCTGAGCTGCTCTGCTGCATCTGGTTCTGGGGGTCTTTAACCTGTGCAGTTTCCTTGAAATGTTGGAACCTTCAATCATTCTGGAACTAAGCCTTTAGACACGTGTCATGAAGCTGGGTCTCAGGTATCAGTCCAAGTCCACAGATTGTTCCAGCTATTTTCAGGACAATGACCTGAAACACAAGCAGCTCACTGATTTTTGAAAGTTGGTAAAAAACATGTGCCACATTAAAATTGATTGACGTACTCACGATGTTAGATCTAAAGGAACTGTAAATACTGGTGTTATGTATTAGCATAGATGATTACATTTTTTAAATATATTTGCTCAGATGTATGTGGTTAGACGGCCTATGTTATTTCTCTTGTCTTTGGCATTATGTCACAATAGTCCCCAGTAGAAATGTGGAGTTCACGAATGAATCAAATCTTTTGAACGACTCATTAACGTATCCGATGGGAATCGACTCACGGTCGGCTGGGAACCGTTCTTTATTTTGTTCTTTTTTCCAACCTCCCCTAAGTTTTAGTCATTGTAGTCATGAGCTTAGGTTGTTCTGTTCAGTTAAAAATGTTCTTTTGTTAAAATGTTTCACCAGAAACTTTTGAATGGAGCATCAAAGTAACCTAATGTGTTTTTTTTTCGTATATCAATAATGTGTTTGTTAGTTACATTTTGTTACCATATTTAAGTTTATTTTTAATGTGATGATTTTATTATACAAAAATAAATGTGTTTTTAACCACTCCAGACCTGACACTAAATTAAAGGCATGATGTGTTTTATCAATCCTCCAAAATGGACACGTCAGATGACGTGTAAAAGGATGACATCTATTCACAGAACTGTTTATTATTTGGTTTAATTTAAAGCCCATGTTCCTGTCTACTGCTGAACAGCAATACCTATAGTTTCTGTTCAGAAGAAAAGTTCTTAAGTGAGAGAATTGCATAATAACAGGTGCAAGTACATGAACTGTTTTAAGAGGATCTTTTTCGACACTGAATTTTATTTTGACAGGAACTTGAATGTGCTGCTGTCAGTTAAAATAAATCAAAATTTATTTTTTTAAATGTATTTTTTCATCACCAAAGTGATTTAAAAATCTGTAGGTAAATAATTTTGTACAAAGTCTTATATTTTCTAAAGCACAACGAGAAAAGGGCAACTGCCTTAGCTTGATGCAAGCATGAAGAGCTCAGTGGTACAGTGGGCCTCTAAGGGAAGTTAAGCAAAGATCCTGTCTGAGTAATTTAGTCAATGAGCAATAAACTTAAAGAAAACCACAGTTGCAACAATCAGAAACTTTGAAAATAATAAATTTTATACATATCGACGAGCTGCCTTAAAATCAGAGCCTCTGCAAACAGGAGGCGTAAAACATTTCACTCAGTACGAGTATGGCACTTTTCTATCTTCATTGAGGGCCAAAGCACTTCACGGTCACAGTCCCATTCACCCATTCACATACTGATGGCAGCACCGCGTCCAAACACTGGCACCAATCTCCCACCAGAGGCAATGTAACACTTTGACACATGGGCTGTCTAGGCGGGAATTGAACTTTCAATCTGTCGATCAGAGGCTGACCACCCAACCACTGCACAACTTCTGCCACAAAACAAAAATGTAACATCTGTCAATTAGTACTTTAAATTCAGTAACAATATCTGTTTAAAAGAAAAAAACCTAACTCACCTTTACCAGCTGTTACTTCTTTTAATGTTGCCTTACAATGGATGGCACACAGCGTTAAGGTGCATTACTGCCACCTACTGGTAGCTAGCTGTTGTAATGTAATCAAATGAGATTTATCTGATTTTTTTTTTGGGGGGGGGGGGGGGGGGGGGGGGGGGGGGGGGGTAGATATTTATTATTATTTATTAATAAATATGGTTTTGAATGAGGCCTTCAGTTGTAGGGCCATGTATTAAAAACATGGGAAGTTTCCAAAAGAGAACTTCTTACACTGAAATAGTTAATTGAACAAAACTGCCCGCCCCCCCGCCGCCGCCCTTTATGCTTGTTCTTTCCTCACTGATAACACCATAGTTGGGAGGGGTTGACGCGATGAGAACAGTTGAACTGTTATTTTCATCTTACCAGGTTTCAGCTAAACACATAAAATCAAGGTTTAGAATCAAGACCTGGGATTGAGAATGCAAACATAAGAGTAACAGCATTGTTTACCTTATGTTTCTGGATAGACACAGAAGGCATATTTACCTCAGTTAAAACCCTTTGTCCGTGTTTTGGCCAAACTACATTCCTCCTGCCAGTGACAAGAATGGTGTAAGTTTCTAATGAGCAGGGTCCCAGGTTTTTCTGGAGATAATCATGACTCTTGGTATTTTCACAGCCTGGACCCTCCACACATTAAATATCTTACTGCGGAGACAGGATTTAATGTCGTATAGGAGGGGGTGGGGCTTTACGTCGTCCCTTTGAACGTTCTGGAGACATTGTTATGGGGGACGCAAATGGATTGGCCAGGGGAGTAGATCTAAGCCCAATGCCTACTCGCTTCATCATCTGTTCAGTGAATTTCATGTGGGGGGGAAGAGGAGGAAAGGGGGGAGGGGGACCTGTCAGGGGTTTGGTGGCGTTTGCGAGGGAGAAGAACAACCATCGTCCTTGTTTGTGCTCTTCAGGGGCTTGGAGGCAGATAAAAAGTCTTTCCCATTTCTTATGTTTTTCTGCAGTGGGGGCGAGTCCATCTCTTCCTTGAATTCAGTCTGTGCCTGACCTTGACATTGAGATAAGTCTTTGTTTATCTCAGTCTTGGCATGACGTAAGTAGTAAAAAAGATTGGAGGAGAAAAGTTTAACCCCTGACTTGTTCAAACTGAATCCATTTGCTTTAAAAAGATGCCTGCATTCCCAGAAAACATAAAAGTTGTTCATAAAGGTAATTCCGTTGTCAGAACATGCCAAAGAAATCCACCTGCTTTGTGCCAACAGTCTGCTGAATCTTTCCTCTCCACCTGGAATAGTTGGGATGGGACTACTGATGAAAGCAGCTGCATTCAGAGAGCTCACAATTCTTATCAGTCCAGTAAAGTCTTGCTTTAGGACTTCAGATTTTTGCTCGGACACATCATTTGACCCTGTGTGTATTGTAATATTTTGTACAGTTGGATAGTTGTCCACAGTTTTCAGGATTCTCTCCTGCATGTCACTGACCATGTCTGTGGGAAAGCATAGGACTTTAGTGTTCCTGCTGCAGACCCACTGTTTTGCAGCTTCACCTCTCCATTCACATTTTTCTTCTCCGCGGTTCTTCCATGTACAGGAGAAGAGGTCCTCTGTCTTGTAGGAAGAGGAGGCCAGTCAGCCTCACCAATTGTTCCAGTCTGTCCTCCCATGTCCTCCAATTCTCGGCTGTATGATTTATTCTTTGGCTTTACACCAAGATGGCTCCAGGGAGGATTATCTCTCGATAATTTGCTGATGTGCACAGATGCTATTTCTTTCTCTGTCGTGGTATCTGTGCCTTTTGGCTGCCTGTTAGCTTTGTCTTCTCTGCTGAGTTGAGGTAGTGGGAAAGTAGTGTTGTTTCCATAAAGTCCATTTGCCTTGACATTCACTTCAATATGGCAAACCTTTGTTTCCAGGGCCTTTATCTTCTCGAGAAGGTCTTGGTAATCCCTTCTGAAGAGGAAAGGCATCCTGTTGCTAATTTGCCTTGAGTTAGCTACTGCACCACATATCAGGCTTCAGCTGTGTGCTGGCCACGCATACGAAGCACGTAAGATAGAATAATTCCAAAGGAAGTTTTTAGTAAAACAAATATGACCCAATAGTGTTAAAGTACTCAAAAGATATTGCTGGTGTGATTAAAAAGGAAAGGGGAAAAATAATCAGCAGATATTAAAAGCAGAGGAGAACGTGTACAGTGTACATCCACACTGTAGCAAAGGAGGAAGTGAACTAGAGTTAGTTTCCCCTGATAACCCAGAACAAATGTTCAGTCTGAATACACCCAAGCAGACCTGGTAACAGGAACTACTCTCTGATCCAGAGAACGTCTCGGTTCGTTTCCAATCAGACTGAACTTTGGTTCACTCTCAGTCTGAACACAAAATCCTCTGGGGGCGAAATTACTGGACCAAAATGGCCACCGTAGCCAAAAGTCATGTGATCTAAGGTATGAAGCCACCGGTGAGCCGAGGACAAATGTAAAGCATTGATTGTCGTGTTATCAAAGAGGAAATATGTGGTCCAACTGTTTACTTGTTGCAACTTTTATTTTTAAACAGCTGATTACACTTCTCACATGCTATTCTGTGTCTCATTACGCATCACGCACTGCTGTGAGGTCATCCTAATAGCTAGCTTGTGGTTCAATGATGAGACACAACAACTCATTGAAATGTGGCCAGGTGAATGCAGGCTGGTTAAAACAACTGGATACACGTGTTTTCTCACTGTTTCCCCAACATTCTTTATGTTATAAACACTTACCATCCTTTCTTCATACCCAGTGTCTCCTCAGTGCTGCAGCTGCTAACATCCTTTGAGTTAAAGCACACACGGCATGTCTTCTTTCCAGTAATCGTCTTGCAGTACCAAAGTAACAAGTAAAAATGGTGGTCTTGATTATATTAATAATTAAAATTATGTATTAATAATAATAATAATAAGTTAGCCATCCCAACAAAGATTTTAAAGCACTGCACCTCCAACTTTGTTGTTTTGACCCGCCACGCAATTCCTGGCCAGTGACTGAAGATATCTTTGGTCATGTGGTTTTGTCTACAAGCTTTGGTCAAAAACAGAAATCTCCTGTATACGCCAGTCTGAATACAGACCAAAGGCAATCTTCAGGATTTGATCCAGACCAAATGAAGTGGACTTTATTTGAACCAATGGACCTTCCCAGTCTGAATACACCCAAATTCTCTGTATAAGCTAAATTGATGAATAGGAAACTTTATTAAATATTGTTCATCTTACAATTTGTTATATCTTCATTTTGTTGAGCTCAATCTTCTCCCGAATAAAAGACCAGGGTGAAACAATTCCACTATTGCAAAGAAAAAAAAGTTTTTAGTTCTAATAATATTGGTGTTTCAATCTGAAATGAGCAATTGATGGGGCTATTGATTGGACAATTAACATAACACTTGTGAGCTAATTATCACAATCCAGTGAGAGTCCTTAGGCAAGACCCATAAAGCTACTGCCTACCTCAGAACATGCAACATCATGCTGGCTCAGTTGTCACCCACACTCCCAATCAGAACTTGGGAACACAGCCACAATAACCACCATTACGCTGAGCGAGGCAGCAACTGCCCTGAAAGACAAAATTACGTCTAGAGTGAACACAAGGCAACCCTGACAGCAACTAAAACGGTTGAGTGAAGTACCACCTGAAAGTCTCCTGAAAACAATGAATGAAGCATGGAGGGCAATTCCAACCACAACAGAAACCAATGAACTGGTTAACACTTAAGCAGCAGTGATCCTTACTTGAGATACTTGGCTAAAAGAGCAACCATGGGAGAGAACAATGCCCACTATGGAAGCAACGGTTGGATGCTAAGAACAAGACAGCTTAGAGAAAAGTGAATTAGATGACAGAGGCAAAAAGAGGTGCAATGAAAAAGCAAGTACATAAGAAATTCAGCCAGATCTCCAAACCTGAAGCCCTGGAAACTGTGTCCTGGCCTTGAGCAGCCGCCTAAAAGGGACACAAGAGACAATGAAGCCGGACAGATAAACAGGCTGTACGCAACTCAACCTGCAAAAGTGTACGCTTGGTGTCAGGGTCAACCAAGGCTGAAAACTGAACAGTACTGGAAAGTTATATGAGAGAAAGAGACAGCACAAAACAGCAATGCTCAATGGCTGGTCTCTCTGAGAAAAGAACACAACAACTTCCCTGAACAGAATCTAGTAACCATCACAGTGGCAGAAATCCAAGAAAAAGCCTCAGGTACAAAAAACTGGACAGCACCAGGCCCTGACATGATACATGCGTACTGACTTAAGAAACTCACTGCATTCCATGAGCGCCTGGCAGCACAAAGGAACCAGCTGCTAAAAGATGGGACTGACCCTGAATGGCTAATGGAAGGGTGGACAATCCTGATCCAGAAGGATCCCTCAAAAGGTCCAGTCCCATCCAACTACCGGCCAATAACCTGTATTTTCCACAACATGGAAGCTCATGTCAGGCATCATTGCAACCAAAATACATTGGCACATGGATCAATTTATGAGCAACACACAGAAGGACATTGGTAGAGATTCCAGAGGAGCTAAACACCAACTCCTGGTTGACAGAACAGTCGCTCAAGACTGCAGGTCACAACACACCAACCTGTGCAAAGCCAGGATTGATTACAAGCCTATGACTCAATGTCACACACTTGGATCACTGAATATTTGGAGCTGTACAATATCAACAGGAGTCTAAGAGCCTTCATAGGACA
Organism: Oryzias celebensis; assembly: GCA_014656515.1. Classification (NCBI taxonomy): domain Eukaryota; kingdom Metazoa; phylum Chordata; class Actinopteri; order Beloniformes; family Adrianichthyidae; genus Oryzias; species Oryzias celebensis. The sequence goes on from BNCR01000012.1 coordinate 47,568,921, forward strand.
CTCAAGGAAGTAGTGTAAAACCACCCTTGAAAACAATGGCAAGCAACTTGCAGAAATGTCCATCAAAGGTGGCCTATACCAAAGAGAGGCTCTGTCCCCACTGCTGTTCTGTACAGGTCTGAATCCTCTTAGCCAAATAATCAAGACTGACTATGGATACAGACTCAGGAATGAGGCAACCATCAGTCACCTCCTCCACATGGAGGACATCAAGCTATATGCTAAGAGTGAGCACAACATTGACTTCCTGATCCACACCACCAGGATCTACAGAAAATGAAATTGAGATGTCATTTGGCTTTGAGAAATGCAGTCGGATGGCAACAAAGAGAGACAAGGTAATCCACACTGAAGGGGTCTTACTCCCAGAAGGAACAAAAGCAGACATTGAGGACAGTTACAAGTATTTTAGAATTCCACAGGCAAATGGCAACCTGGAGTAAGAAACAAGGAAAGCCACAACAGCAAAATATCTCCAACGAGTAAGGCAAGTCCTGAGAAGCCAGCTCAATGGCAAGGACAACACCTGAGCAATAAACTGTTACGCACTGCCAGATGACTAATCAGATGGCCGAACCAAGAGATACAGACCATGGATGTTAAGACACAGAAGTTCCTCACCATGCTGTAGGGTTCCATCCCAGATCCAGCACCCTGAGACTGTATGCTAGCGGTAAGAAAGGAGGCCGAGGACTAGTGAGAGTGGAAGCCACTATCAGGGATGAAACATCAAAGATGCATGAATACAACAAGCTCGAGGCCCCAAATGGCAGTGTGTTCAGTGAATGTCTCAGGCAATGGACTGCAGAGGCGCTGGGGGACAGGTGCTCATGGGAGGACAAGCCCTTGCATGGGTTGTAACACTGAACCATAACTGAAGTGGCTGATATCAAGAAGTCCTACCAATGGCTAGAAAAGGCTGGCCTTCAGGACAGCACAGGAGATCTCATCCTGGCAGCTCAGGAACAAGTCCTGAGGACCAGAGTGATAGAGGCTTAGATCTACCACACCAGACAAGACCTGAGATGTAGGCTGTGCAAAGAGGCTAAAACAGTCCTGCACTTAACTGCAAGGTGTAAGTTTCTGGCCGGGAAAGCATATATGGAGCGCCACAACCAAGTGGCTGGAATAGAATACAGGAACATGTGTGCAAAATATGGACTGGAAACACTGAAGTCAAAATGGGAAACACCTCCAAAAGTGGTAAAGAATGAGAGAGTGATTATTCCTGTGGGATTTCCAGATACAGACAGGATGGTGGTGGAACCAACCAAACATTGTACTGGTGGATAAAGAACAGAGAAAAGCTGTTGTGGTGGATGTGGCAGTACAGAGCGATGGTAACATCAAGAAGAAGGAACATGAGAAACTGGAGAAATACTGATGGCAGCACACATCTCTCTGACTCATAGAAAGCCCTCCATTGCAGGATGTGCTGTGGTGCAGTGTTTCATCTTTTTTGTCAAGGCTTGATTTATTACTTTGCTTTCTAAAGTGCTGTTCAACACTTTAGAAGTAATATTTTATTTTTCTCTATCTGATTCAAATAAATTCAATATTGAAAAAATGTAACCAGTTTTACATTTTTCAGTGACCACTATGAGTTTTTTTTATTCATTTAGAGGGGAAAACAAGAATGTGTCCACATCCATAAAATCTGCCAATGAAGTCATTGGTAAGAAATAAAAGAAAAATTACCTTCTGAACATCATGACTTTTGTGATGTGGAATTTCCAAGCGTTTTATTGACGACATTGTGTCAGCAGTGTGTTGTGTAACTAATATATGTGCTAAGCACTTAAATAATCACTTAAAAAGGATGAATATACATACAGGTTGATACTTTCAAAGGAATTAGTTTGTTTGTCATTTTTGACGTTCAGCAGTGATTTTTGTGTAAAGTGACACATTTGTTTTGCTTGCTTGGGGGTCACAAAAGAGGAGAGCTCTTTCCTTTGTCGTCATGGAAATTATGGGAGAAAAAGGTGGAAGCATCATCAACTCTTCACATCGTTTCTATAGTTCAGTAGTTAATAGGTCAGCAGATTTTATATGCGGTGTTGCTAAATGCACTTTTAGTTGGGATCAGAATATTTCAGGAGTGCAGTTCTCCAAAGATCATTACATTTTTGAAGAGGAAAAAATAAAATTAGTGTTCTGCCAGACAAGGACTACTTTTGTCTTTTTTTCAGTTCTTAAGTGTACACGTGATAGCTCATGTGTAATGTTTGTCTAGGATTTCAATAAACACATAAAGAGAACTTTGTCCACTCAAATCAGACATGTCCAAAGTCTGGCTCCTGGGGCAAGGGCAGCCCACATTCAAACTTCAGCCAGTGGGTTTCTTTTCAAAAATTCATCATGTGCATCCCTCAGCGTTTTCTAAAACTGTGTTTATAATGGCTCGATTGTAATTGGCTCAATTCTGTTATAAATTATTGCAAAGCTTTGCCGGACCTTTCTGTAGCACATACTAGCTCAAATCGTAGTAAAAAGGAAGGTTGACAGCAAGTGCCAATTGGACAAGTGAAATACAAAAAAAGTACTTCTAAACATCACACGGTTAAATTTGGAAGTTTAGAGTGAAATTTTATAATGAATAATATGTAAAATTTCATTTGAATCCAGATTACATTTTTTTCCAGATGGACTTTCATCATTTTATGGTCTTCAAATACGAAACTGAATTTAATTAGGATGAAAATGTATTTGAATTCATTTCTATATGAAATAAGAACGTACAAAGAATCCCATTACAATTGAATTTTCACAAAATAGTTATTTTGCATTTATTGTTCTTATAATAGTCCAAAGAATGCAGGTTGAATGGCTGTCCTCACACATTTCCCCTCACAAAATCTCTGATTTAAACAGGATGTTTCGTCCCATTTAAAAAAAAAAAAAACAGAACTTGTGTGATTGCCAGCTTTCATAGATTGCCATTTACATTAAACTCCACAGCACAGCAGTTCAAACAACTTAGACAAGATGTCCACAAGGCTAATAACTATACACACAAGTCTAACCCAAATTCCCCAGTCACTGAGATCACCATTGATCACCATCTGCTTTGCTTAGCCCTCACTGTGCGAGTTTCCTGACATCCACTTTCAATCTGGCTCATTCATCTTGGTACACCCATGATCCTCTCTCTGACAGCATGGAGATGAACCCCAGTCAAATACTCATCTCCTGTACAGCCCACTTCCACAGTAATTCTGTGAGGCATTTACAATACACTGCAAGCCCACTGCAGACCTTGACTGCTCATCTACTGCTGGCTCTGTTGTTTGGACACCTCCACTCTCTCACTCTTTTAGCTTGCACTCATTTCTCACTGCAATCTTCAGTCTCTTTTTTTTTGCCCCTGTTGACAGCTTGTAAAGAGGGATTCTACTGGCTGCCGACAACATGACAGAGATGTAAGTGTAACTCTAAAAAAAACAGTCATTAATTCCAGTTTAGCTGCTCACATTACAGTGTGCTTGATAGAAAACAAAATGGAAAAAAATGATAATGGTTTCACCAAATTCCTACTGCCTCTGTTTTTCATGGTGGACTGCGTGGTTAGATGCAAAGATTTTTGCAGAGTTTCTAATGTAAACTGATAACACATACCTAAAACTTTTCAAGTGGTATCTTATTGAGTCCATTGCTACCAACATTGTACACTGATCTGGTGTGTTTGTGTGTGTATGTGTGTCTGTAGCTATGGCCAAGGATTTTGATTATGTCAGTGCATACACTTTTTCAAATGCAGAAGAAAATGCATGCTTCCAGGTGAACTCAGTCATTTAAAATTGTTACAGTATAATTGTTTCTGATTTAAGCAGACATCACTTCATTAGAAAAACAAGAGAATTACATTTTCTGTTCTCAAATAACAAGGACTACCCAAGTTAGGATGCAAACAGGTCTATGATGACACGACCTGTTGTTTTTAAGTTGACTAATGGCTAGAATGTCCATTTGGGTGTCTACTGGTCTTTGAATTAAGTTATATTTAAATTTTTCATAGATTTTCTTCTATTTAAAGATCCACTCCAATGAAAATAGTCTTTTGGTATTTTAACATGTTCTTGCAGCTTCTTTCTAGTAACAGAGGACCTATGTAGATAATTTATGATTAAAACTGCATTTCTGAGGATTTCTTAATTCAAATGGCCTTGTATCAGAAAACTGGATGCTTGAAAATGCTCAGAGTAATGATGCAGTTACTGAAAGGGGCGTGACAAATTCTCCCTCACCGCCCCTGTGGGCAGCCTGGCCCACTGAGAGCCTCTTATGTTGGACAGGTTTTACTGTTACAATAGGGGGTTGTAAGATTTAAGGTGTATATTAGTATAAACTCCTTTTGTAATTTAAACTAAACTTTATTTATATTTATTATGTTTGTTTCCTTTTTTGTTGGAGTGGATGTCAGGGTTGACGTGCGGACACAAATGCAGAAGGCAAAGTATTTCATTTATTCAAATAAAGTTCTCGAAAACCAGAACACAGCCTCAGAAAGGTACAAAAACCACCCGACCACCAGTGCAAGGGAGACGAGGACATAACCAGAGGGAGAGGATCAGGTAAGTGTCAACAGGTGTGCACATTAGGGAGGGAAGAGACAAGAGACCTGAAAGAACAGTAGTGAAACACAGGAAGTACAAACCAACGACAAAATAAAACAGGAAGTGAACACCAAAACAAAACAAACAACAAATGTCCTGGGTCCAAAACCACTCAGTGGATGGAAAAGAAAAAAAGGAGAAGATGAGAGAGAGATCAGAGAGAAGGGGTAATGGCAGAAAAGGCAGGGGAAATTGGACACCGTACCCACTGTCAAACATGGTGGTGGTAGCATCGTGCTCTGGTGAGAAAATTAAGAGAAGTTCAAGGGGTATAAATCCTTTTGCAAGCCGCTGTAGCCCAACCAGGCTCACCCAATGTTGGAATTTTGGAGAGGCCCAGCACCTGAGGGCAAAGACCAGAACCGACACATAAAAAAACACGGACACCCTCACAATGTGATTCCCGCTCATGGTCTTGCCAGAGAACTAACCTCTCCCTGTGTGTAGAGGGGGCTGCCGGGCCCAAGAGGCCGGCACCCAAAAGACAAGGCCACTGCTGCTGAGGGCCTTGTTCCCTCCACCAGGTAAGGGGGTAGGGGACAGAAGGCCAGAGGTCTCATCCTCCTTGTGTAATGTATATGTATGTGTGTGTGTGTGTGTGTGTGTGTGTGTGTGTGTGTGTGTGTGCGTGTGTGTGTGTGTGTGTGTGTGTTGGATTGTATTTGTTGAGACATAAAGGCATGTGTAACAAAAGGTACAGTTAAAATTAGGGAGTATCCCACTTTTAGGATGGGGTCATAGAGAAGGTAAGGCCAGATCCAGAAATGCGGTTATGGGATGCACAAACAGGAATGAACATAGACATGAACTCCTGGGTGTGGATGCTGAGCTCAGATCAACATGACAGTGAAATCATCTCCAAGTGTTGGTCTCCCAATTTTGGCCACATTTTAGGTCCCATTTCTCAGATCCAGCAGTGATTTTCACAGGCTGGCTGATAACATCATTTCTATAAAAACAGTTTTGTTTTCCCCCACCTAACGACTAACAGAATGGTGGCAGACTTTAACAGTCTGGTTGGATCTGCAACATCTGCCAGGATTGCAGGGGGGAGCACTGATGGTGTTTCAATTAGGATCGAGACCCCCACTCCCACCTCATCCCTAAGTTTAAACTATGAGTTTTTTGTGTTTTTTTTTTTCTTCTGCATGAAGCAGTATGACTGCTCAAATGGAATCAGTATGTGACCACTGTGTTGATAATTACAAACATTTGCGGAATATTTATTTCTAAATAGTCTGGGTCTGTGCATGCCACAAGAGTCAAAACTGCTAAAAACAGCAGCCTGAGTGCAAAAGGTGCACTCACTGTTGGACTCATACTATCTGTATAATGGAAACAGTCAGAAATAGAACATCACTCAGGAGATGCATTTGGAGATTGATACCATAAGTAACCACACCAAGACTTGTTCTGAGCTGGTCTAAAGTATCATGAACAGAGAAATAGCCTCTTTCTAAAGCTTTATACATTCATCCTGCTTTTGCGATGAAAGGTTTTGTATAATGTGCATTCTGTTGGGTGGTGGTCAAGAACCTCATCAAATTTATGAAGCAGCTTGTGTGGCCTGATCACAGAGGAGAGCACCCACAGGGACAAGCAGATCTATAGGCTCATGTTTGCAAATCTCAGAGCACCAAGCCGCGATGCTGCAGCTCCTTAGAACATCTGTTAGAAAGAGAGACACACAGTTCTACAAAACACTCAGATTTCATATGCGCAGTAAAGTCTTTTCACTAATATTACAAGGAAAGACTGTTCCCTATGTGCCTGTTCTATAATTTAGCTGAGACATAATAAAGAGTTCATTTAAAAAAGTGTTTTCAGAAGTCACTGTGTTAAAAATATTTGTACCTTTTTTGAATAATTGCTCTTGCTACACTCTTAACAGTTCCTCCTTTTATCATTTAAATTTTGTCTTTGATATTTCTCAGCTTTTTCCTCTTTTGCTTTTGTTTTTATGTCACTTTTTCAATGAAGTGACAGGTATTTTGTGCTAATTAACTTCATGACCTTGAAGTTTATAGAGCCATATTCAACAAAATTTCAAAACTTCTCCTTTTCAGAAAAGTACCTGCTCACACACTATTAAAAACAACAAAAAAGGGAGTTATATTACAAAACAACACATCCATTTCTTTCCATACCCCTTAAAAATGTTCCACTGCTTTACATGTTTTTTTTTCATTTCTTTTTCCTTATTATGAAAAAATCATGCAGCATTATTATTTATCACGCAGTGCTGTCTTCCAGACAGTCATGTCTAATTGAGTAATACCTTGACTACTGAAATATAATATCCATACAAAGCAGCAAGCATATATTTAAAGCTGTTGGTATCTCTGGAGTCCCACTTAGATGAGATAAAACACGTGCTGTTATGTGATGTCCATGTGCACTACTTATTATTGTTCTTTCTTTTTTTCTCTCACTATTATTGCAACCTTTGTACTGATTGAGTTCTGCTGTGCTGACTTGTTCATTGTTTTTAGTAAAATATTGTTTTAAAAAAAGCAGAAACAGCTGCAGTGGGCCCAGACATACATGAAGACTCATTTTCAAACAGTCTTGTTCACTGATGAGTGACATGCAATCCTGGATGGTCCAGATGAATTGAGTAGTGGGTGGTTGGTGGAGGGCCACCATGTCCCAACAAGGCTGTTACATCAGCAAGGAGGTGGCAGAGCCATGGTTTTGTCTGGAGTAGTGGGGGAAGAGCTGGTCAGCTCCATTAGGGTCCCCAAAGCGGTATTGTTTGGTACCAGTTGCTGTTGCATTCAAAAAGGTCCGAAGTTTTTCTGAATTTCTCCAAAGTAGATACAGACAGTGAGCTTTCTTAAATATAACAAAAACGTGGCTATAAGGGTGATAACACCAGTAACCTGTTTAAACACCGCACTAAAATGCACCAGATTCTAGCAGAGAGGTGTGCAGTGTTTGGCTGGCTAAGTCAGGGCTGCTCATTCCCGGTCCTTGAGATCTGCCACCCTGACTGTTTTCCAGATCGCCAAACCCAGCCAGCTGCTGATTATCTCAGTCAGACGTCTCCACATTCTGATTGAATGAACACACCTGGTCCAGGTAATCAGCAGCAAGCAGTGCAGGGAAAGCTGAAAAACTGGCAGGGTGGTAGATCGCGAGGACCAGGAAAGAGCAACCCTGGTCTAAGTGATACGTCTAACACTGTTATTGTTTTAACAGGTGTGTATGCTAGCAGTACTCACGTGGAGCATGTGATCAAAGTGTAGTTTATCAAAGATATGAGCATGAGATTTTAATAAAAATCAGGAGTAAAAAGGAATATGTACACCAGCACTGTAGAAAACAAAGATCATATAATATTAGCAGAGTAAAAGTTAATATCGTGCCACAATAATAATAATTTACTTGACATATATTTAAAATTAATTAAAATACGACATTGTGCATTTTTATTTCCACTGCTATTATTTATTATTTATATTTTGTTATTTGATTTACTGTCAAGTGTCAGCGCTCAGTATTCCCCTCTGTTCATCAGCGGGAGCCGTCTCCTGAGTAATAAAGGTGCATTCACACCGAATGCGATTCACGCTGCGCTTTCGTGTGACCTGTACCTCCTTCAAAGAGAAGTCACTGCTCGCCGTGTGGCCAAAAATGTGTTCCCTAAGCTCGCCGCCTCAGCTGCTTGTGGGAGGAGCTACCAGCTAATGTTTTTTTAGCTTGATTGCTACATGAAGCTACCAGCTAATGTTTTTAACATTATTGCTACATAGAGCTAGCAGCTAATGTGTTTAACATTATTGCTACATAGAGCTAGCAGCTAATGTTTTTAACATTATTGCTACATAGAGCTAGCAGCTAATGTTTTTAAACTTAAGGCTAGATGAAGCTACCAGCTAATGTTTTTAACCTTATTGATATATGAAGCTAGCATGTTTTTAGCCTGATTGCTACATGTTGCTGGCAGTCAATGTTTTTTGAGCCTGATTGCTACAAGAATTTTGCAGCTAATGTTTTAAGCCTGATTGCTATATAGAGCTGGCAGCTAATGTTTTAACCTTATTGCTACATGAAACTAGCAACTAATGTTTTAAGCCTGATTGCCACATGGATCTGCGTCTCTTTATCTCATTTACAATGCACGGGAGACACAAATGATGTTTAGAGACCAGGTTTATATATTTTGAAGAGCTCTACAAAAACATCAGTGATCGCGTCTCCATGTTTGAGTTCATGAAAACTTTTAGAGTCTCTGGTAGCCAAAGCAAGCTTCTCTTCTGCTGCTGTGTCTGATTGGCAGCCACTTCTGCTGTGTTTCCGTCAGTCTCTGACTGAGTTCAAATACTTACTGTCCCTCATTAACATGAGAGGGCAATGAGCTGACCTTTTTTTTATTACTGTCAATAAAAATAAAAAAGATCATAAAGTTCAGGAGGTCTGAGCAGACTGTTTTCCCATCCAGCAGCGGTCCTCTGTCTGGCTGTGAGCTCCTCTTCCGGTAGCCGGCATAGTGAGCGTGTTCACTACAGCTCCATTGGTTCTTTCAACAGACTCTCTAGAGTGTACCTGCCTTCACTCAACAATAACCGGGACAGGATCTGGAAACCCCGCTGCCCAGAAAGGGATACAGAGGGTTAAGAAAATTAATGGAAGTTCAGGAGAACTATGATCGATCCATCATATTAGATGTTTTCTCCCCGCTGTCACTGAAAATGTCACGTGCCTGAAGTTGAGTCCCTGGTTGAGAAAACGCAGCGACCACCCCATAGTTCCAATTTTTGTAAAAATCGCACTGTTTCCAGACATTCGCACCACGCTGGCCACTCAATTAGCAGTTCACATTAGAACCTCAAACCATTGGTTTTACATGAACTGCATTTGGTGTGAATGCATCTTGACACTTCCTGGGCCTCGTCACTACATTTCTCATCTGCCTCTGCTATCACTTCCAGAAGCTCCACAGCTGTTGTTCATCTGCTAATCAGCCACAGGACACTGCTCAAGGCTACGCTCAATGCGAAGTATTGTTTGTGCCGTCCTACTTCTTTCCTGATCTGATCACGTGTTACCCGACTCTGCCTCTTTGCCACCGGTCCTGAGTCCTTTGACTGGATTATCACACTTAGTTTAGTTAGCTTTCCTCCTGTCTGCCTGTCACTTCAGAAGGAAGTGGAACCAGCCGTCATCCCGTTTGTGAGATATACTCTACACTTTGGTTTTAATTGCACTTTTTAAGTTGTTAGCTTAAAGTGTATGTTATAAATACAAAGACACATTACTATGTATTGATAATTTCATGTTACTGTTGCAAATAACGTTTAACTAATGTATTGTTTAAAATTGTTCTTAAAAAAAGGTATTAGGGAAAATAGTCTGTTATTTGACTTATCCCTCCTTGTTTTCACACAGAAAAGTACTGATTAGAAAACTGATAAGAATACCAGATTGGTAAGCAGTAACGATAAGAGGAGTAATATCGATAAAATCTCAACGATATCCATCCCTACTTTGGAGCATCCTCAAGCCAAATATCTGTGAGGGTGGAGGCAGTTCACATTTACACAGCTCTAGGAGGCTATTTTGACATCCTGCAAAGAAATTCAAGCAGAAACTCTCCAAAAACAAGTTCAGTGGATGCAAGAACTGTGAAGGGTCCTGTGTGCTTTTCCTCTGTTTCAGGAGACATTTAGAGTGTGCTATCAGCCAGCTTGAGCAATGTTTCTGTGTCCACACTATCTGCCAGATGAAACCAAGCTGTCCCCTGGCAGCTATCAACCAAACTCTATACATTTCCCATCCGTAATAACGTGCTAATATTTTTCCTTTTGTTCAGACTTTCCTATGAAGGGCATTCACACAGACATACTCTTACACACACACACACACAACCTAAAAATCTCTTTGAAAGCTTCCTGTCTGCTGCAATTATAGGAGGTCACGGTTTTTCATTGACTCTTAGCCAAAGCGTAGTTTCATTGCTTTGTATCATTGTGCTGATTTACCTCCATGATTGCTGCATCCTGTCTGTCAGTCTTTAATTGAACCGTGTTACCTGAGCTCCAATTTGCATGCGGTTTTATGTGACTGTGAGCTCAAGGTTTCTCATACTAAAATCAAGAATGCTTGATTTTTTCCCTTCAAACCTGCATCAAAGAGTGAATCATATTCTGAGCCTGGACAGATGTATGCGTGTCTTCAAGGTCGATGCGTTTCAGTTTGGGAAAGGAAAAACCTGGGTTTATACAGACAAGAAAAGAGGCATATGATAAAGACCAATCAACGTGTGGCAACATGACACTCTGACATCAGTCCAAACAAAAAAAAAACACTTCAACACAACAGCTTTTTTGAACTCATGCCTAGATTATTACAATCTTTTTCCCATCATACTCTGGAAAAAAGCAGAAGCCTTTGTGACAGAGCAACACTCTGTTGTAAACCTTAAGCAACAACAAAAAATAAATAAATAAAACTGGATTTCTTGCAGATGACGCAAATGAAAAATGTAATTTTGGACTTAATAATCTTTGAAATGAGATACAATGACCAATGAATGAAAATCAAAAGAAGATGATGGTCAGATAAACAAAGGGAATGCCAAAAAATAGACAACCAAAGCTAAAACACATGAAAAAGTCTTTTAATCCACTTCAGCATAAAAGAAGACTAAAACCCTGAGAGTTCATACAAACTGAGCAGATGTGTAGTCACAGACAAAAGCAGGAATATGAACTATGACAGATGAAAGGCTGCCAGAAGACAAAGGATGTTTGTTCAACTTCTTTTGCAGCAGTTACATGCAACTACAGCTGCAAAAGACTTGCTCAGCATCCACAGCACTCAGTGTGTTTTTTATCCCGGCCCACCCACCTCTGTCCACACCTCTGCAAATAAGTAAAGACATCATTAAAATTCTCTTTCCTCCTCCGTCCCCTTTTGATGACAGCTCTGCTTGTTTCCATGTGTGCTTTGAAACAGCTCATTCCCACCCCCAACACAAGCACTATCACTCCGCTTCACCCAGCAGTACGGAATCATCTGTTTTGACATTATTAAAAACACCAGCTTCTGAACAGGAATGCAAATGTGCAGAGCAGTGTAATAGATAGCATCATGCGCCGCTGCCCTGCAGGGAGAGCTGTGGACAGAGGAGAGCGGGAGAGGAAGAGGAGGGCAGAAATGAGTGGTGCTGAACTCGCTGCAGCATTATTTAAATTAGCATATTATCACATGCAGAACGTCTCTCTCCAAATGTCAGACTGGCCCTGTGCTCTCGCACCAGTGATTGGTGGTGATGAGAGAGCACAATAAGTTAAAGTTTAGGGGACTTCATGCAAAGGATACTCAAACAATAGCAGTTTGCCGTTTGAATTTTCCTTTTTAAAGGTCAAAACTCAAAGCTTCTGCGGGATTTCATCAGCTGCTTTCATCACTGTGTATTCACCTTCCGTAGCTTTGCCTTTTTTACTCAATTTTTCTGTTTTGTTTTCAGCATTTGTCATTTTGCCACTCACAGAACGCAGAAAACTTTTTTGGAAAGGCAATGTTTTTCTAATCTTCTATTGTCCAGTTCTGGTGATCCTGTGTGAATTGTAGCCTCAGTTTCCTGTTCTTAGCTGACAGGAGTGGTAACTGGTGTGTTCTTCTGCTACTGTAGTCCATCTGCATCAAGGTTGGATGTGTTCAGAGATGTTCTTCTGCAGACCTCGGTTGTAACCAGCGGTTATTTGAGTTGTCTTTCTATCAGCTGGAACCAGTCTGGTCATTCTTCTCTGACCTCTGACATCAACAAGGAATTTCCACCCACAGAACTGCTGCTCACTGGATATTTTCTCTTTTTCTGACCATTCTCTGTAAACCCTAGAGATGGTTGTTGGTGAAAATTCCAGTAGATCAGCAGTTTCTGAATTATTCAGACCTGTCATCCAGGATGTAATGGGTCAAATGGTACCAAGTGTAACCAAATTACTTCTGTGTTGTTTTTAAGAAAATAAAAGAGGTTGAGACACAGCAGCACCCTTGTAGACCACCTCCATGTATTGCAGATCTGACAATTTTCCAAAATGAAAAGAGAAAGATGTTGTGGCGTCTTGTGCCAGTGGCCTGGTTTTTCCTTTGTCTTCGTACCTTCTGTTTCTTTTCTTCCTCCTGCTTCCTTTTTTCCATCATGTTTGCACCTGTGCTTAATTGGTTGGCCGTCCTATTTAAGGCTGCTTGCTCCTGTCACTTTTTGCCAGATCATTCTCTGTGTCTCCGAGCACCACGAGCCTTCCAGCCTTTACAAGTTGTGTTATGCTGCAATAGATGCAGAGCTATTCTAACCTTTTCTGTGTCCAGCGATTTTTCTATAAGAGAACGCCAATAATAACAGGATATTTGGCATCACTGAGATAAAATGATGATTCATATTGCTAACATTGCAGGACACCCACCTCTCCAGACAATGAAACATAAAGGGGGGAGTGAAGGCAAGCTTCCAAACATGAGGGGAAAACCAGCAAAGAAGGATCTGGAAGGGACTTCTTTTATTTTGATTGACCAAGATGCTGGTGTGTACTCTCTTGTTTTTAGTGTGTATTCAGTCAGACGCCGTAGCTGAGTGTCGTAGCAGGGTGATCCTGACCTGAGACCTCCCTGTTGAGCTCTGCAGAGCTCTGCAAATATCTGAATACGATACACAATGTTAAAGCGGTTACTGTTAACACATGACTGCCTAAAACATTGTGTATTTGTTTCATTGTTGGAGTAAAACAAACGACTGGGTTTCTCACAGGTGGATATGATTCAGTTGTGAATTCAGTTGCTTGTTTATTGCGCTGTCAGGGGTCTGAGGAACTGTTAATGATTGCAAACAATCTTGCCAGCATCCTGTTCTCCACCATCCTGATGACATGTTTAGTGCCCACAACAAATTCTGTCTTTTTTATTAGCTTGATCAGTCTGTTGGCATCCTTTGCCTTTATGCTCCATCTGTAATGTGTGTGTTCACATATGGGGAGAGAGTTAGGGGAGAGGGCATTCAGCAGGACCTGAGGCAGATAGAAAGTGGAGGTGCTGCAGAGATGTGTCTGTTATGGGAGGTTGTGGGAAACTGTGAGGACTGGTGGGAGGAGATGGGGTGTTGATATGTGGGGGAACAGTGCCAGGAGTTGTATTTGAAACTTAACTTCAAATCTGTAAAATATATTATTTATTATTTTATGTTTGTTGTTGTTCTGGACAGACGCAAAAGAGATGGTGCAGCAATAACCATTGGCAAGTGAAAAGGGGAAGAGGACAGTGGCTGGGGCATCAGAAAATCCAAAACTGGACAAAAGAAAAAAAAAGACAATTGACCAAAGCTGCTTAAAATGTATCATTATCATTCAGCAGAACAATTTGAAAGAGGAATTTATCATTAGCCAACCATTCATTTTCTATACCAGCTTGACCCTGTGCAGGGCTACTGGGATTGCTGGAGCCTTGGGCTGGGTGATGGTGAATGTTTTTGTCACAAGAACGGGCAGACAGCTGGTTCCACTTGCAGCGGGTTTGATATGAAAGGCAGGCAGAAAGCAGCCAGGCTGCACTACAAGTCGACAGAGCTAAAACAGAGTCGAGGATCAGGCTGAAAGGTCGGGGCAGGCGGCAAGCAGCAGAGTCAGGAACAAAGCCGGGTCAAGTAACAGGTGATCTGGACAGGTTAGAGTGCTCGGTTTGCTGGCAGAAACAACAGAGTCAATACTTCGCCCCGAGTGCTTGACTCAGCAGTGCTTAAAGGTCTGATGACATGATGAGGACCAGGTGTGGAGATGGCTGCAGTCAGTATTCAGGTGATGGCTCTCGCTGATGACCAGAGGGGGAGACAGAGCGTTGCCTCCTGATGGTGTTATATCACGATAGTTATTTCTGTAACAAAGCATTCATTCTACAAATACATTCTAATGTTTTCAGGTTTTACAGAACAAACATTAAATTAACAAACATTTTTCTCAACATCATGTGAATAATCTAGGAACTAAAAATAAATTCTCTGAATTTCTTCACATTGTTTGGTTTGTTGCTGCTGTGAAGGTCTGAACTTTGTTGTTTTTCTGGAGAATTCTGGTTTATTTCAGTCTGAGATTGAACATGCTTGATGGCGCTGCTTTAGGTGATAAAAAGGTTGGTGGGATTTCCAGTTTTAAGGTGCATTCACACTAATATACACAAAATACACACTATTCGCGTGGCCAATTCAACCTGCCACTTTCTCGCTCGTGGCCAAAAATGTGTCCTCTAAGCTCGCCACCTCGTTCACGTGTGGGAGGAGCTTGCAGCTAATGTTGTTGATCCCTACATGAAAAAGTCTCTGTATTTCATTTCCAATGCATAGAAGACACGGACGATGTATAGAGATCAGTTTTTTCCTTTTTTGAAGAGTTCTTCAAAAGCATCAGTGATCACGGCCATCAAAAATAAATTAACAAATACATAAACCATTTACCCACAAGAACACAGTAAAATGCAATCATCAAATAGCAAACACTACTAAAGATACAGATCTGTATCTGTGGTGACAGCTGTTTGTCCTGCACTTATAAAACTACCACTCCAGATGTAAACTGGTTCAAACCTCAGAATTTGTTTTAAAAATATATTTGCATTTTATTAAGCATAAAGAATACATCATTTTTTAAAAATACATTTCTATGAACATCTTTTTAAAACAAACAAGAAAAATTAACCCTTAACCTAAAGGTTTCATAGACTACATTTATTTTTGTTAGATATGTTTTACTAAAAAAAGCTCATGACTGTATAACATACATTTCAATGATGTTTTCAATCTAAAGAATTATTCAGATGTTTTTAATTAATATTTATAATAATGTGTTTAGCAGAAAAAAGGGGAAAAAAAAGATTCAACGAACTATGAAAGCCGGGTGCGGGATCGCGGAAGGCTATCAAGAAAAATATCAATAGTTATTGTTTTATAAACAAGCCCTTATGAAGCGTAACCCGCAGCTACGGTACGGTGAAGGTTGGGTTCACCATGGACAGTTAATCAAGGCCACACAATCGCAGACACACACCTCTGGGGAAAACTTAGAACCACCAATGATCCTATGAAGCATGTTTTTGGACAAAGGGAGAAAGCACAAGTCCCTGGAGAATCCACGCATGTGCTGGGGGGGGGCACGCAAACCCCAAACAGAAAGAACCCAGATAGGGAGCCTTTCGCTATTGTTTTCGGTTTTCAGGGGTTTGCCAGCTTTCACCAAACAGGAACAAAACTACAGAAATAAAATGCCTAGTTCCACAGAACACTCAAACAGCAGAAGAAAAGTGGAACCCTGTTCGTATAGCATCTTTATCTACTTTTTATTGTAAAAGCCACAGAACTTGTGTGACAATATGAAAAAAGGGAGAGAAGTCAAATTGATTGTGTGAGTTTAATTTTTTTATTTTCCTACAATAAGTCCGCAATCATGCTTGGACATAATGTGATCTTTTCTTAAATGATCAACGTAAAATAAAAATTAAGTGCTGTTGCTCTGCTTCTGGAGTTTAGTTCTAAAATGTTTGATGTAACGCAGTGTAACGGTCAGCTTGAGAAGTAACAAGCAAGCATGAGGAGCTGAAAGACAGCAGCCATTTTCAATATCTTTTCTTTCTAAAGCCTTGAGTGAGAAATTGTTGACTGTCAGCTTCCAGTGTGAAGTGCAGCAGCTTTCAGATCCAAGTCAGAATTCCGTTTAATCCCATTTACATACAGAATGTGTAAAATAAGAGGATTCTCTCAGAAAATCAACACACAAAGGCGCAAACTAAACAGCTCTGAGGCCCGCAGCCATAAGCTGTTCCTCAATTAAGGATTTGTTCTCCTCCTTTTCGAGCTTTTGTGAAAACAAGGAAGATGGACAACTCAACAGGAACTTCAGCTTTAATCTCATCTTTCTGCTTCCAGCTGTCAGCCTGCAGGGATCGCTCAGCCAGAGGATCACATCATCCTCTTATGCTGGATGTTGGACTTAAAATGATTAAGTGGCAGCCAGGTGGACTGAGCTGTGACGCTGTTTGCTCTCTCATTGTGCATAATGACCAAAAGCAGCTCACTTTATCTGAGGTGGAGCAGCAGGTACAGACCTGCTGAAATCACACTGACACGTGTTTAAAAGAACTTATTGCTCCTGCAAAATATCTTTTGGTTATTATTTCGATCCAAAAACTGCTTTGCCTATATTTCCCAACTGCTCTGCACTCTGGAAGACATTGTGTACAGAAGATGCTTGTTCCACATTTCTTTTTGGTTTATTTTGACTTTATCTTTAAAACACGCCTATGAAAATTGTGTTTGGTGTCCTTGTAGCTCCGTCCGCAGCTTTCCCCGAAGTTCTTTTTTCAACATTTTTCTCATACATACATCCAGTATATAAAAAAATAAAACTTAAAATTGCATTTCTGAGTTTTCCTCTTTTCAATTTTCTAAATTAGGAACAGAGGAAACAATGCAGTTGGAAAAAACTTGCAGGTGTGACAATGCAACTTTAATCGGCAGTCCACAAGCTCCACTCCATTCTGATGCATCGATGAAACAACGTAGTTTTCCTCACCAAGCTGGCATGTGGCTTAAAACTTTACTGTTGGGGTTAGGGTTAGATACTGCTCGCTGTTTAAGTTGTACCATGAATGTTACTTTGAGGTTTTTAAGGGCTGTAAACTGGTGAACAGATGAATGAAGGACAGTGGGGATGAACGTAATCTGTATCAACAGTCCCGCTCAGAACTCAGAGGTGAACTCCTGCTGCTCTACAGAAACTATGTTGTAGAAAATGACACCGTATTTTTTTAAAAGTATTTTTTATTTTGGCTAAAAACAGCAGAATCATAACTAAAAGCTCTCTGGAAATGCTTTGAAAATAGATCAAAAGATGAGCGGAGTGGGTCTTTAAAGTTTTGCTGTGGTCACCACTGTTAAACCAAAGATGGGTAGAAACAAAATGCAAAACATGCTAATCTGAAAAATCTATCTCATCTAAATTGCACCTAATCTGTTGCTCTCACTTACTTAGATTTGTGATAAATCCATAGCCAAAGGGTTGGTACTTCGGAAGCATTATAATTAAAACTTTTGTTCATGTCTGAACTGCATAAGCCGCGTAGACCACTATGTTTCGTATGTAACACATTTTCAGCATGTGTCCATCTTAAGAGGATGTAAAAGCATGGAGAATCTGAGGAAGCAGTTTCTGGATTGACTGAAAACTCAGATTCTACAGTGGCAGACCTTTCGGCATGGCCACGGCTGCCTGAATGTTTGTCCCTGTGGTGGACAAAGTGCATTACTTCAAAAGACTTCCAGAAGACTGTGTTGGCTGTCCCCATGCGGTGGAGCATTACAGTCCGCTTGCTGCAGCCCTGGCCTCCGCCCCTATGGCAAGCAGAGTACAATGCTCCACTGCACAGGGATGGCCGTCTTCAAACAATAATCTACTCCAAAAACTTGAAAGATGGGTGTATAAAATCAATATTTCCTGCACAAAATCACAAAATTGTTACATAAAATCTAACATATATGAAAACCCAACATTTACTGTTTGAAAAGCATATTTTGCTACTAATAACATCATCTATTTTAAATCTAAAATTCAAATCTAAAATCCTAAAAAAAGACCACTCTGACAGAAAGCAGTGGTGGTCTTCCCCCTGCGATGGAGAATTGCACTCTGCTCGCCGGAGGGGTGTTCGTAAGAGCAACCGTGATGACCGTCCCTGTACGGTGAAGCATTGCACTTTACTTACTGCAGGGACGGTCTTCTGGACAGTTGAGCCAGCCATCTCCGTGCTGTGGAGCATTGCACTACTCTCGCTGCAGGGTGGACGTCAGGGTGACCGTGATGGCCATCCCCTGGAGCATTGCACTTGAAAAGCTATTTTTTGCTATTGATTACACCATCTTCATTATGGTCTTTAATGTTACATTGTCATTAAAACCTTATGTCTATTACTTATGATGTAACCAGTCAACTAAAGCTACAGTATGATAAAACATAAAGCAGGCCAGGATGAGAATAGATGATTAATCTCAGAGAAAGTCAATGAAAACAGAAAACTGAGATGCAGCGAGTATGTCATTTACAAGTTGAATAACAGAAAAACAAAGGTCAGTTAATATGAATGCATCTGCTGTCCATCTTTCATTTCAATGCTCATAAGTCCAGTTCCATGAAGTTCAGTGTAAGTCAAGTTCAAAGATTAATCCAGATAGAATTGTACAGAACCAATGTACAAAGGTCTATGTGTACGTTTCCTATCGCCCAGTCCAAGGTGGCTGAATTGCAGCTGGGCAGCTTGAGTTGGACCTTAAGTCAAGGTCTAACAGCTTCAATTCCATTAGAACCTGGCCTGCACAGAACAGGACCAATAATGATCACTTCTCATAAGGGAAATGACAGTAAAGTAGAACCCTATTTTCAGTTTATTTTACAAGAAGAAAGAAACAAACAAAAGTTCAAAAAAAGTACTCTAGATAAAAGATAATTATCCAATTATGTGAATATAAATCATTCAGTGTATCATTTCCTATTATAACAGTGGCAAGAAAATACTTCAGCATTATGTTGTGTAAACAGATATACAAAACAGCAACACAAAGAGAAAGCTGAAGATTTGAAAATCTTTTTCAAATGTAAAAAAGTGACATTGTGAAGGGGTGTGCTGAACTCTTCAATGTGGTGGTTATGCATCAAGAATCGTCACCTGAGGATAAGGAAATGTTTAGACTTGATGGAGTAACAACCTTAGAAGGAAATCAAATCTTTTAAAAAAGGTCCACTCTGACATTATGACATTTTCTCTTGACACTCCTTTTAATGAGCAGGTTTTTTTTAATTTGGCTTAAATATTAAAGAACATTGGAAGATGAGGTGCTGTAAATTCAAATTTTCTCTTGAGGGCGAATACTTTAGGCTTGCGATGAAAAGTACAACAACACACCTGCAAAGACTAGATCTACCCAACATCAAAATAAAATGCAGTAACCTTTTATTAAGATTCAGGGCCTAGATAGTGACTTCTGCTTCTCTTTGGTGGATGAACGCTGGGTTACTGTCAGAAAACAAAAACTGCACTGTGGCACTGTGTATAAAATTCAATATTTGCTGTTTAAAATCACATATCTGCTATAAAATCCAATATTTGTCATGAAAAATTTAACATTTGCTGTTTGAAAAGCAGTTTTTGCTATCGGTGTCAGTCAGTTTTTGGAGACTGCTTCTGCTTATCAGGTCAAATTGATTTGTCAGGTCTGTGAAGACGGGTATCTGCTCATCACAGCACTTCTCCTGCAGCTGATAGAGGAAGAAGATAGTTGGTATTTACTTTGGATTTATCAGCTCCCAAAACCACATAGCTGGTTTGAGTGGATTCAAGTTCAAGTACAAAAGAGGTGAGTAGGGAGATACCACAGTCCTGTGCATGTCGTCTGTGCATGGTGTCCCCCCAAGCAACTAACACTGGTGTGTCAGTGGCACTGGCTTCCTAATCTCCAGGACCTTAGATGGTTTGGTATCAAGTACTAAATATAGTGGGTATGGAAAGTATTCAGACCCCCTTACATTTTTCACTCTTTGTTATACTGCAGCCATTTACTAAAATCATTCAGCAAACAGGTTAAAGGAAACTATACATCCCCTCGTGCCTTTTCTACTTACGTGTGATAAACTATGGAATAAAGTTTGTCAACATATGAATTATGATATTGTTTAGAAGTTGATGGCCAATATTTTTCCGATTGTTCAGAAGTGATCCTATTGCTTTTTAACTGTTTTTTATTAGAGCACTCAGTGCAGCAGATATTTTTTGTAACCTTGTCCAGATCTGTGCTTTGCCACAATTCTGTCTCTGAGCTCTTCAGGCAGTTCCTTTGACCTCATGATTCTCATTTGCTCTGACATCACTGTGAGCTGGAAGGTCTTATATAGACTGGTGTGAGACTTTCCTAATCAAGTCCAATCAGTAGAATCAAACACAGCTGGACTCAAATGAAGGTGTAGAACCATCTCAAGATGGTCAGAAGGAATGGACAGAACCTGATTTAAATATGTGAGTGTCACAGCAAAGGGTCTGAATACTTAGAACCATGTGATATTTCAGTTTTTCTTTTTGAATAAATCTGTAAAAATGTCAAAAATTATTTGTTTTTTTGTCAATATGTGGTGCTGTGTGTACATTAATGAGGGAAAAAATAAACTTAAATGATTTTAGCAAATGACTGCAAAATAATGAAGAGTGAAAAATGTAAGGGGGTCCGAATACTTTCCGTACCCTCTGTTCATCAAGCATACAAGGCAAGTGTTGAGGTCCTCCAAAGTTGGTGTGTTTTACTATTCCATGATGGTTATATGGGAAGAGCATCCAGGGTTGACATCTGTCACCTTATTCAAAACTACACATTACAGTTAATATATTTGGTAACTTGGTAAATATTTTCAACACATGTAAATGTATCTAATTTTAAAGAGAAATGAATTTACAGAGTAAAGTAAGTTCAAGCCCTCTTCTTAAAGGGCGTAAAAGATGCAAAATCAACCTTTTGAGCTTTTAAGAATGTTATAATGTTAATTCCTCACTATAAACAACCCCAAAGTGGCATTTTTATCTGTTCATGTATTTCTGAGAATTCCTCAAAAAACCTGTGCTGAGTACCAGCCCCTCCCAACCCTCTAAAATGAGTGGGTTCTCACAAGCTGACGTAGACAAGAGCCCCTTCCATGAAGAGTCAGTGTTGCAAGCCCACCTCCAAGCGAACACACGCCTTTTCTGTGAAACTACACAGCAAATTTGGAGTTACATTTAATACTGTTTCTGAATGTTTTTGGTCCTTTTCAGAGTTAGTGTTAAAACAACTCTCTTCTTTGTGTTAAATTCTGGTGTATCTTTTACTCAAATCTAGTAAAGAAATTAACTCTGGCAGAGACAGCACAGTTTTGTTCAAATTTGAATATTTGATTTGTAGAGAGTAAATATAACTGTTTAGTGTTGAAACATTACTTTAATGAGGCGTAAAACGTACTCAGTCTTCTAGAGACTTAGCGCTGCACTGGATTATTGAAGGCAACACTAAAGTGTTAACCTTACTTTCAAAAGAAGTAGTAATTTACTTTTCAGCAGAGTAAAACAAACTCAAATAGAGACTACTCTTCACAATTGACACTGTAAGTTGCAGTTTAACTTTTACACTTTCAGTTGTCAAATGTCATCTTATTAAACACTGCTAAAGTATACAATTGAAACAAGTTTTTCAAAACTTGAGATTTTTGTCTAAAAATCATTTTTCAAAGCAGTATGTCACATTTAATTTTGCCCCATTCGTTTTGCAAACTACTTAAAAAAGTGAAACTAACTACTAACTACTACTTACTAAAAAAAAACAATTAAAAAAAGCATGAATAGTTGTCGAATGAGGTTAACTTGCTATGCCGGGTACCCTGTTTCACAATATAAGTTCACATTGCTCATTAAGACAAACATGCCACAGTAACAGTGGGGCTGTGGAACTACATTTTTTTTGCCAACACGAAACGCCAAGTAAATAGCAAAATAGCAAATTTTGATGTAAATCGTTTCAGGGGCACATGAAAGACAAATCTACTGACATAAAGTTGTAACCAGCTTAATAACATCAGGCCTTTAGAACATTGACCTCAAATATGCATGAAATGACAATATGGAATTATAAACAAGCCAGTGTCAGTTGTACTGTGCTTTCACACAGTTGTGTTCAAGAGCTAGTGAAGCAGTCGGGCCGGAACTTCAGCAACACGGGACTTTCCTTCTTTCTCAACATCTATGTTTTACAGAGTTGTCTGGAGGAATGTGAACATGTTGTGAAGCATTGGGTTGTATATTGTGGCAAAAACAAAATGGGCCTTACATAGTTCAAATGTACCAAATGAGCAAGCACTGGCATTTTTGTCAAGGATAATACCGAATTGGTGGATTTCTTTCCTACTTCATCCTACAGCCAGGAGATCGGGTTGAGTGTTTGTTGTGATGAAGTCAAGATGTTCTTGAATGTGGTCTGAAAAATCATGACTTGTGCATTCAGACTCTTATAACCTCGGGCAGAATGCTGAAGAAGCTGCAACTGCTGCAGAATTGATGAGAGGTCACTGTCCCACAGTGTAAATACACAAAAAAATGATTATAACTGAGCAAAAGTCAGACGTGCTCATAATTTGGCCCTTTAAAGACCCACTCCAATGAAAATAGTCTTTTTTGTGTTTTCGACATGTTCTTGTAGCATTTTTTTAATAATAGAGGGCCTATATAAAATAATGTATTATTACACACGTGGACAAAATTGTTGGTACCCCTCAGTTAAAGAAGGAAAAACCCACAATTCTCACTGAAATCACTTGAAACTTACAAAAGTAACAATAAATAAAAAATTATTGAAAATTAAATAATCAAAATCAGCCATCACTTTTGAATTGCTGATTAACATAATTATTAAAAAAACAAACTAATGAAACAGGCCTGGACAAAAATGATGGTACCTCTATAAAAGATTGAAAACTATTTGACCAGACTGACATGATTAACTCAGGTGTGTCCTTTCATTGACATCACAGGTGTTACCAAACTCATAATCATTCAGTCTGCCTATTTAAAGGGAGACAAGTAGTCACTCTGCTGTTTGGTGAAAAGGTGTGTACCACACTGAACATGGACAACAGAAAGCCAAGGAGAGAATTGTCCCAGGACATCCGAAAAAGAATTATAGATAAACATCTTAAAAGTAAAGGCTATAAGACCATCTCTAAACAGCTAGAACTTCCTGTGACAACAGTGGCTCATATTATTCAGATGTTCATGACCCACGGGACAGGAGCCAACCTCTCTGGACGTGGCCGCAAGAGGAAAATTGATGACAAATTGAAGAGACGGATCGTTGGAATTGTATCCAAAGAGCCCAGAACAACCTCCAAAGAAATTAAAGGTGAACTCCAAGGCTAAGGTACATCAGTGTCAGATCGCACCATTCGTCGTTGTTTGAGCCAAAGTGGACTTCATGGGAGACGACCAAGGAGGACACCACTGCTGAAAAAC
The DNA here is from genome assembly GCA_014656515.1 of Oryzias celebensis. Classification (NCBI taxonomy): domain Eukaryota; kingdom Metazoa; phylum Chordata; class Actinopteri; order Beloniformes; family Adrianichthyidae; genus Oryzias; species Oryzias celebensis. The sequence goes on from BNCR01000012.1 coordinate 47,592,593, forward strand.
AATCCTAAAAAAGCCAGACTGGAATTTACAAAAATGCATGTTGACAAGCCCCAAAGATTCTGGGAGAATGTCCTTTGGACAGATGAGACCAAACTGGAGCTTTTTGGTAAGGCACATCAACTCTATGTTCATAGACTCAAAAACCAAGCATACGAAGAAAAGAACACTGTCCCTACGGTGAAACATGGAGGAGGCTCAGTCATGTTTTGGGGCTGCTTTGCTGCATCTGGCACAGGGTGTCTTGAATGTGTGCAAGGTACAATGAAATCTGTAGACTATCAAGGCATTCTGGAGAGAAATGTGCTGCCTTGTGTCAGAAAGCTTGGTCTCAGTCGCAGGTCATGGGTCTTCCAACAGGACAACGATCCAAAACACACAGCCAAAAACACCCAAGAATGGCTGAGAGAAAAGCGTTGGACTATTCTAAAGTGGCCTTCCATGAGCCCAGATCTGAATCCCATTGAACATCTGTGGAAGGAGCTGAAACATGCCATTTGGAGAAGACACCCATCAAACCTGAGACAACTGGAGCAGTTTGCTCATGAGGAGTGGGCCAAAATACCTGTTGACAGCTGCAGAACGCTCATTGACAAATACAGAAATCGCTTCATTGCAGTGATTGCCTCAAAAGGTTGTGCAACAAAATATTAAGTTATGGGTACCATCATTTTTGTCCAGGCCTGTTTCATTAGTTTTTTTTTTTAAATAATTATGTTAATCAGCAATTCAAAAGTGATGGCTGATTTTGATTATTTCATTTTCAATACATTTTTATTTATTGTTACTTTTGTAAGTTTCAAGTGATTTCAGTGAGAATTGTTGGTTTTTCCTTCTTTAACTGAGGGGTAACAACAATTTTCTCCACGTGTGTAAAACCGTGTTTCTGAGTATTTCTTATTTCAAATCATGTTGGATCAGTAGCCGGTGAAAACTGGATGCTTGAAAAAGCTCGGACTAATGATGTAGCTACCGAAATGGGCGTGCCACAGTCTTCTCCCCCCATGTACACCCTGGCCTGCTATAGGCTATGATGTTAATGTTTCTTCACAGATACCTGCCATTTACACCCATGCTATGCTGTAGGATAAAACTCTTAAATGTCCTTTTTACATGGTTCCACAAATCAGCAACTTTATTTGATTGAATCTTCATCTTCTGTAAAATGTTTGCGGTTGGTTTATACGTAGACTTTGTGATGAAGATTTTCCTTTTAACGTCAGAGTCGATGCTAATAACCGGATGCTAACGTTTGCCAAGTAAAGCACATTTATTTTTTTTTCATTTTGCTTTATTTATCCATCCTGCCTTAAAAGTTTGACTTGACTAAATGTGGCAGCCCATCAGAAAGTTACTTTGATATGTCAAATATAAATACATAACACAAAAGACGGACTGTACATCCAGTAATCACAAAGCAAAAAGCCTTTTTATTTTGTAAATGCACTTTTATTCATTTTTTTTGCCCCAAACTGTAACAACATTTAAATGGTTTTAGCAGCATCAACTTTAGCTAAGTCCAACTTTAAAGATGGAATGTATAAATAAAGCAAAATAAAAATGACACAAATTTGCTTAATTTATCTATCCTACGTTGAAAATCAGACTCGAATAAAGTTATCGTTCAGATCTGAGCATCCACTCTGACATTAAACGGATTTTTGTGGAACCTTGAAAAGGGGAGTTTTTCTACAAGAATTGCAAGGGTGAATATAGCAGTCATCTGTGAGGCAACGTTAGCACATAAAATTTGCTAAAATGTGTGAAAAATGAATTATACAATGAATCAGGATTTATGTTAGGATTTTTTTTTTTACAAACAATCCTTCAAAACAGCATCTCAAACAAACGTTACAAAGGTTATGTTACGATATGTTTGCTTTTGTTCTCCTAGGATGGATAACAGGCATCTGATAAGCAGATCCAAGCATTATATTTATTGCAATAGTTTTTCATCTTTTTCATCTTCAAAAACATTTTGCACTCGTAGTGAGAGATTTGTGTCTGTGTGAAAAAGTTTTGTACTTGTAATCAAACATTTGTGTGTCTTTAAAAATGTTTTCTAACTTTAAAAATAAATGTGTTTGTGTGTAAAATGTTTTGTACTTCTGTCCTGATTGGCTTACACACAGACAAAGTAGTTTTTCAGACAAAACAATTAGAATTACAAGTGCAAAACCTTTTTACAGACACATAAACGTTTTGTTACAATTACAAAACCTTTTAATAGACGCACAAAATTTTAACAAAAAAAATTTTAATTCATAAGAAACGTTCACAGCCAACACTAATCAGAACAGAAACTACAATGTTCTTGTGATTTCAATAAATACTGAAATGTTCATCTGGTGTTGTCTGCATTTCTTGACCGAATTTCATGGAAAAATGAATCCTTTAACCAACACCATTCTGTCTGGGATGGAATTCAACATCGGTTTCTAACAACTGACAGGACGGCTTTCACTTTTTTGGAATAAACGTCTGGGAAACTAAAGACAAACACACAATAACACATTAATCGTTGCAAAAATCTGGAAGTTTCTCATACGCAGACAAATGCAGACATGCTGCCAAATCCTGCTCTTAGTTGATGTCAGGAAATGACATAATGTCTTATTTCTGAGTAGGAAAAATATTCTTGAAAATAACTCATATTTCATTAAAAAAAAAGTTCTTTACTGTGCCAAAGGAAATATATTATCATTTATTTAAAAACAATATACTTTAAAAGACTTATGGAAAGCATGGTATAGGCTTTTGAAAGAGAAAACTCTTAATAAATATTGTGTATAATGTGTAGTTGTAGCAAACATTGTTTTTTTGTTTTGTATGAACAAACAAATACATTAATATATTTTTATGGCAAAAAAAGCTATATTTAGTTACTTTCATAACTGACAATGAAGGCCTGCTTTGGCTGCTTTTGAAAAAATGTCTCAACTGCAATCAAACTCAAGCTTACGTAACCCACAACAATGCTGTGCCGTACTGTAGAGTACAGCATGTGAGACAGGGTGTCCTTCATTTCAGCTTGTGTTCACTTCATTCATCATTGTTCATTTCACGTTGACTTCCCTGAGCGGTGTGGGGTTTACTCCTGCCCTCGATGTGTGCGAGCTAAAGTAATCCCTTTGAAATGACTTATTGTATTGTGCTTTACAGACAATGTCATCATTTGTTTTAATAGAGAGCAGCTCCTAATAACAAGCCCCAATGAAAAGGTCAATATTATCTCTCTGGAATGGGCTGTATGAGCTGCAGCCCCAAGAGGAGGATTGGAGAAATGAGAGAGAGTATGAATCAGATGGAGAGGGAGAGAGGTGCAGCGTCTATTAACATTTATGAATAATTTAATCCTGCATTGCTGGCCAGAGTCCAAGTGCATAATTCACTAATTGCAATCAGAAGGGGAAGGCAGAGGGAGCAGTGAGAAAACATGTCTGTCTGGGTTTGTGTGTCCCTGTGGCTCAGAGATATGGAGGTTTAGGGTAGGCTGTGTTGATGCAAAGAACAGAATTGGAAATGGTCTTCTCAACAGGCCTGATTTACTATTAAAGCAGCAGACATTGGGCCCTGGAGGTGTGTTTTTGTGGGCAGTACAAAAAAAGAAAAAACACACACACACACAAAATGTGTCGCTGACATGAATAATTTTGAAGCTGTGGAAAGACTGATTTTCTTTTGCCTAGTGTTTGGTAAACACATCCTGACTAACTCTGCGTATGCAAACTCTGTGCTATATATCATAGCTGTAAGAGTCCCTTTCATAATTTTGCGTAGTGAAAATCATTGGTGATCCAATACATCTGATTCAAGGATAACACAGCAGAACAGTTGGAGGCTGACCCCACTCTCAGCCCAGATTTGAAAAATGCAAACAAAGGGGCGGGATTAGTGCAGGCGGGCTGAGCCAGGGAGGTGTGGTCTTTGTGATTGATAGTGACAGTGAGGTTAGCTCAAGGTGACGTACGCTGGGTCTTCAATAATGGAGAGTGAAACAACAAAGTGAGGCCAGTTTCACCACAAAACTTTCTGTGGAGGTTGAGGATTTTTCTCCTCCACCTTCTCCTGCAGCAGGCGCTCATGGTCCAGAACCTTATTGTTTTGAGCTGCTGGCTCAAGAGGCTGCCTCAGCAATGCCCGAGGGTGGGGGTTCAATACGAGTGCCACAACGAATCAACAATGCCAGCTACAGGGGACCCAAATGCCGGCAGAGGATACATTTCTTTGCACAGCACCCGACACAACTGAGGGTTTGCAAGACCAAAGGGGACTGAGTGGTAAAATGGCACTAGCATCATAGCTAATAAAGGCTAACGTATTAAGCAAAGAATCCTGAGTGAAATGTTCATTGCAAATCCTATCATGAGGGCAGAGTTCGCTGAATTCAATATCAAATGCACTCAACCACTGCTGCCTAACTTCCAAGTCCACTGGAAAGTTGTGCAAGCCAGAAGATTTTTGACGATTGAAAGCAATACCAGCAGTGTTGGGTAAGTAACTTCCAAAAAGGAATTGATTTCTTGACTTAGTTATGGATTAAAACTGTAATTACATTACTTTACTCATTACCTATTTGAAAAAGTAATTCACTACTTGTTTACTTTATTTTACTTTTTAAACTTTTGCAAATTCTCAAGTGAAGAACAGCTTCGCCCAAACAAGATCCTCTTGTCTTTTATTTAACAGAGCTCCTTTGAAAAAGGTTCTTAATCTCAATATGACTTTTGTGGTTAAATAAAGGTAAATTAAAATATATTTTAAAGCAATAACTTTGTGCAAGGTAATAATAATTTGTTCAAGACATAACCTGGCTACATTTTAATTCAGACAACAGTGTTAACAATGACACAAAGATACTGTAAGTTAGAGCACATGTGGTCCATGCCACTGCTCAAAGTCACAGGGAATTACCGTTATTTCTATATTCATCTCTATATTCATCTCTATAGCCATGTCTATTGTCATCTCTATCAAATCTGAAACTAAGCCAGTCTTCTGAAAACACAAAGAACTTTTAAACGCCTCCATGTTCATTTTGGCTGAATTTCTGTATTCCATTACAATGAGCTGCCCCAGTTTCTCTCTCTACATCTGCCTTTTGTATACAGTTCTGCAAGTCAGCTAATCTATGCACACACACGCACGCACACACACACACACACACACAGGCACAGACCCCTCGTTGAACGTGAACTAATATTGACCCCTAGTAACGGGCAACTTGGAGAAAAATAAAGTAAGACAGAATGCATAATAATAGAAAAAAAGAACTGCTCCCAGGAAGGAGCCGGCTCCTGTCGTTCCCAACTATAGAGCGGCTTTAGAGTCGTTTCATTTGTAATCGACACATCAGTACACGGGGCGGCTCTCTGCTCTGCTGCTCACCTGACAGGACTCCTTGCAGTGTCTCTTTTCATCTCATCTTTGAGCCAGTTTGGAAAGCCCTGTGACTACAGCAACAGGGGCATGTCTATACTCTGACCGATCCCCAACTCTGCGTGCACATGCATGTGCACATGCGCATGCACCACTTACCCAGCTTTTTTAAAAATTAATCTCTGTTTCATTTCATTCAATGAGCGAAATCGTCAGAGCCTACAAAACCTAAGCAACAAAGTAACAAGGGTTTCTATGTTCCTGTAATTGTAATTAATTACAGTAATTTGAACTGTAATTCGTTACATTACTCTGTTACTGACAAAAGTAATTAAATTACAGCAATTTGTTACTTTGTAATCCGTTACCCCCAACACTGAACACGAGCCATGCTAAAACTAACACTGGCAACGATTCAAAGATGGGCGGGGCTTTTATACTGGAGCTGCAGAGCATAATGGCGTGAAGCTTCTGAAATGGTGGGGGACTTGGATGAGTTGACCAATCACAAAATTCAACTGTACTACCTTGTTTCAACCTCTAAGAGACAGCACACAGATGGTGTTGGACAATAATTTCAAGAATTAAACAAGTTTATTTTACATTATCAAATATTTGGCAAGGACCAACAGTTATTACTGTAAAGCGCCATTTCTGCAGGTCAACACCCAAAAAAAAATTGATTTACTGGTTACTTTAATTTCAAAGTGTTCAAACTAGTGAAAAGAAAATGTACACTACCCAGCACAAAAATCATGTTTTTAAATAATAATAATGTGACTTTGATCATAGCACAAATGTTTCTTGTGATGTTAAATGACACCTTGTGCAGCTTACTGACCATTCCTCCAGCTTCAGTCTGAACAGTCACAGAGGTGAAGTCAGTGATGATTGGCTTTCTCATAACCAATGATGTTATTCCATCAATCATCAGGGTAGTTCACATGTTGATTGTAAATATCTTTCAATGTTTACAACATTTCGTTTTCATTTTGAACCTAATCATTCAGTTATAGTCATCTGCCCACCCCCACCCCCACTCGTTAATAAGAACACAATAAGACTGTGATTTAAGACCTACAGCATCTAGTGTAAAGCTATGCTTAAATTAGATTTATTTTGTTGGATTAACAGAAACATTGGGATTGTCCACAAAAAAGAAATGCTTCAAACCTCTTCAGGAGAATGAAGAGTATGGTTGTGCTCCTGAGAAGCTTTGCTGGGCTGTAGACATGTTATTTTCTGTGGTTAAAAAAAAAAAAGAGCAGGAAGAAAATGACATAAAAACCTTTCAGACACAGCATTTACCACTGGTGTCTCATCCATCCATCATCAAGTCTCACAAGCCCAAATGTCAGGCAAGGCGACTCCTCAGAGCAGCTCTAACTAGATAGCGACAGAGAACAGATATGCTATTGAACAAGAGCCTAAAAGTTCCAAAGTAGTGCTTTTGTTCATCACAGTCGACCTGATAAATGCTTCAAGGTTCGACACAGTTTCAGCAAATGGTTTCTAGTCATTCCCGTCATTGAGAACATCCCAAAGACAGGCCAGCTTGATGATGGAACCTCCAAGGATCCATCAATCCCTTCACTCCTCTTCTGAACCAGGTTTTTCTTTCTTTTTTCTAAGCACCAAAGCAGTTTTTGTGACATTAGTGACATTAGTAATCAATTTCATTGTTTGAATTAGCATGCTAAAATTAAATTTGAATCAAATAATATGCTAAAAATTGATGTTTTTGTGTTTTGCTGGCACATAATTGAATGTGTTATATGTGCTATAATGGTGTTACGTCCCCCTGCTGCTGCCACCACATCCTGTCATGCTGCCTCACCCGGCAGGTGAAGCCAATCATCTTAATCAGCACCTGCCGGGTATTTAAGACCAAGAAGGCCACACCAAAGAGGGCAGAAGGCAGAGGCAGATCAGGAGGCTGAGAGCAGGAGGCTGAGAGCAGTAGGTTTGGTTTGTGCTGGTTTGTGCTGGTTTGTGCTGGTTTGTGCTGGTTTGTGCTGGTTTGTGCTGGTTTGTGCTGGTTTGTGCTGGTTTGTGCTGGTTTGTGCTGGTTTGTGCCTCTTTTGGTTCCTCAACAGTCTTATACTGTTGGGTTTTGTTATTTTAATTTGGGTTTGGGACCTTGGTAGTCTTAGTTTGCGGGCTTTGTTTCTGTTTTTGTTTTTAGGTAGTTTTGATTAGGCAGCCTTTAGCAGGAAGCTGCTGACTCCGACGGCCAGCATGGCTGGGTCAGCTGTCTCCCTGACCTTTTGTTATGTTTGGCCAAGGTTCCATTTCCCTTTGGTTCGTCATTTTGTTTAAACCAGCACTTGAATTATTTTGGGGGTTTTTTGTTTTCAGGACACAGAGTTTTGTTTATTTAATAAACTGTGTTCTTTTTAATTCTCGTGTCCATTCATTTCTTTATGTTGTGACCCCATCTTGTCTACCCCAAGACCAGAGCCATGTTGGGGTCGTAACAAATGGAAATGTTTGGCTTTAATCTTAAATTATATTAACACTATGGACACAAAACTTGAGTTTACTATGAGCCTAATGGATTACGTGTTTTACTATGATGCCATTGTGTATTATAGAAGTCATTCTGTGAGGTAAAATTGAAGTATCTCTCCCTTAAACATTTTACGGAGAAGGAAGATTCAAAGGAACATCTGATAATGTTCCTACAGCAAGGCTGAATTAGGCATCTGTTCTTTACCAGCTGATTAACAGAGTCTGTTTAGTAAGTGGGCAATGGTAAAGCTCTGTGCTTGACTTTTATCCCCAGTGACTGTCTGACACTCCCAGTTTGGCAGGAAAGCTGCTGCTTTACATACTTGTTTTATTGGCAATTTCCTGTCTCCACTTTTGGATGATTTGTGGAAATACAGTAAGACTTCTGCGAAGGTGCTTATCTGCTGTTAGCTCTTGATAAGAACTAAGAAGGACTTGTTATGACGCTCCCGCCCAGACTCTCCCACTGTCCGCCGGTGGAAAAGAACGGCAGCACCCTCAATAATCAAAGGTGCCAGATCTTTTGGCTAATTCCTTTATGTACAGTTGCAAGAAGAGATGTGGAATTTATTTGGTCTCAGATTCAAGTCCGACTGTTTAATCACTTTCTAAATAATACAGTGAAGTTGGAAAAGGAACCCATGTCTGCACTGATCTTTCTTTTGACATTTGTTACGTAACAGTTCAACTGTGAAAAAAAAGTAATAAATAAACATGAGAACTCACAGCAAACATTTCTAAATATACTTATCATTTCATTTTTATAACAATTTTCCTTTCACTTAATGAAAAACTGCCATGATGCAATTAGATGAGAAAGACCAGATAAAGGTTTTTGAAGAGCGCAAAATTCACTTGTTTTGTTGTTTGATATGACCAGCATGCTTAAGTCTTTACTTTCACTAACACAAATGTGAAAGAGCACCGTAGGCTTCGTGTTTATGATGTTTTTGAGAAGCAGGGCCGTTGTTCCCTTTGTTGAGCAGCAGTCATAAATCTGCTCCCAGAACCTGCAGCTTCCCTGTGGTCTCTGTGTTAATGTAAATCAGTCTTGAATGCTTTTCTCTCATTTTCATAACCCGGTGCACAGTTGCCAGCAGAGATCCCTCCCGAGACAGCGCTCAGCCTCAGCTCCATATTCAACACTCTGCTCTCTCTGTGAGCATTTCCACACTTTTCAAACATACATTTATCTGCCTGTTTTTTTGTCTTTTATCTTGGTGGGTCTTTGTGCAGCTGGAGGTGCAAAAACTAATGAGCTTCACTGCAGCCCGCAGGCTTCATTCCAGAGTCAACATCTGAGATCAATATGCCCATTTGCATTTATGTGAAGATGTATGTGGTGGTTGTCTTTATGGTAAAGCCATGTTCGCACATGAATCGTTCTTCCTGCACTACCGTGTTTGACGCGCCCACCCCCGGACTGGAGGGGGTTAGGACTTGTTTGAATAAGATGGAGTGAGCACGTTTTCTCTGGGGTGTCTATGCCAATAATTTAAATGTGAGGAGAAAGAGGGAGACACGAACAGCAGAGATAGGGATCATGTTACACAGATGGCTCCTGGCTAATGGCCGTCCACATCAGCTCTGCTCCACTGTCACTTATTAAACCTCATTGTGGGCTGCAGCCTCTCTGCGCTGACAGACAACTGACACCCTAACTAGCCAGTTATTGTGACCTTCCGGATTCTTCTGCATAGCCAGAGCAATGAAACGGCTCTTGTCAGGGGTCAGTTACATATTAGTGAAAAAGCGCCAGTTTCATCTCATTTAGGAGCCAAGGGAGGCCGGTGATGTTGTGTCCGCCTGCAGCTCCCCCGACAGCAGCAGCAGTGCTGATGAGCATGTGCTTGGCCCCAGAGTTCACGCCCCGGCCCCTGGATTGATGGCATGTTGATATTTAATGATGTGCTGCCAAACAAAAGCAAAAGGAAGAATGGACAAACCTGCTTGAAAATGTGGGCTCTTTTAAATGTCATTCTAATTATCCATCCGGTTTTTCATCCAATTTACAAGGAAATATTTTCACCATTCGCTGCCCTTTTAGTTCCCTCTTCTTTCACCACTGAAGTATGTTGAAGAAGTATCCGCTGGTTTTTGGGAGGGTTTTCTTTAATTTCCTTTCATTAAACAGACGCAACTCTACTCAAACAGTGTTTTACCCCACAAGTAAAATTAAAAAGCAAAAGAAAGCAGCATTACAGTTTTACTTTTTTTTTTTTTTTTTTGGGAGAAAGTAAGATTTGCATTAAGCAGTTTGACTGTAAAAGTAAAATGTGTTGTGAAACATAGAAGCACAAAGAAAACACAAAGAAAACAGTAAAACACAATAAACAAAGCACCAGAAACTGCTTAGGAACAAAGTGCTGCCAATGATCAAGCTTTTTTCTGGCGGCTATTCATGTTAACCTGGACTGCAGGGAGAAAGCACCGAAACACTGAATCATGCAAACGTTCTAAACCTGCATGATTCAGCCGATGTGGACAATAAATTCAGTTATCTTCTGCACGAAAACACATATGAATTTAAAAAAAAGAGGAGGCATGTGGCAGTTATCTGCTAGGATTGGTGTAGAGGTTCAAAAGATAAAGTATCAACATCAAAATGTTTGAAATGTTGCTGCCGTGCAGAAAAAAACAAAACAAAACTCTGAAACAAACCTAAAGCCTCCAGACTGCTCACAGATTCAATTCTTTAGTGTGGAGAAAAGATCACAGACAGACAATCCAAGCCTCCTAAAGTGTGAGAGCTGAAGACGTTTTCTGTGAAAGGCTTTGCAGATACTATTGGTGGATCACAATAAGATCCTCATTTTTCATCTTTTTTGCCATGACTTAATTCTCTTTAAATTGAAAAGGTTCCAACTCAAAACTGTGCGACCTGTCTGTGTTGGACACGTGATGGAATCAATGATGTTGCACCAGCATTATAGCATTCAGCTCACCCGACACAAATGTTTCTTGCTATATTAACACATTTGATTTAGATGAAATATTTTCCAAAAGTTTATTATGTGCACCAAAAAGCAAATTATTTTTTGAGTATATATGCTCCAATAAACCATTTATTGTATGTTTTATACCTGTTTTATTAATTTAAAATTCACTTGATAACAAAAAGGGGTAAATATCATGATGTCAAATTGATAATAAAGTTTTGACATCAGTCTGATTTGCACATTAAACTTGTTTTTTACCTCAATTTGATGTCAAGCTGTGATGTGGATTTGACGTCGTTTAAAAATAAGTTGTACACTGGGTAAACCCGGGATATTTCTACACTCACTGCTGCGACTGCTGGGATATGCAGCAGTGTCCATTCTGATCCAGTTTGAATTGAAAAGATAACATCAAAAATACATCTTAAGCCATATGCTGAGATTTATTTAAGCCTAACTTAATTTAATTAAACCTCAATCCTGCAGAAACAGAAGAAGCATGGAAGCCAATTTTGTACTAAACTGATGTCAGTTTGATGTTAAACATGTAGCCACTAAACTGAACTCAAATGAATGTCAACATATAACCCAGCATTTTTAATGTTGTTTTTACATGTGCAATTGAATTTCTACTGTTCATGTATTTCCCACACTAAAACAATGGTATGAAAACAAAAGTTAAAATAATGTTATTTATCATAATGTTATTTCCAGAACCTGCAGGAGGATCAAATGATTTCTCTAATAGGTCACGACAACAACAAGGTAGAAACGTCAGCACAAATCCAAGCAACAGAAATGAAATGAAAACATTCTGAAAGTCAAACAGGAAATAGGTGTCAGTCAGACACAAAAAAGCTCAAATTGACTGATCCTGAGCTGCAAGCAATGCTTCACTTCATGTTTTTTGGTTTTCCAGGGTCTCATGGCGTGTCTGCTCTAAATTCATCAACTTTGGACAGTAAGTTTTTACACAAGAATCACGAATGGGAGAAATTCTACCAAAAGTAGATCAATACATGACTCGCACTGAAACAGCAGATGCTGAAGGCAAGACATCAAAATCAATTTAGGAGCACAGCTGTGACTGGCTGATTTTCTGACAAACTTGTGTTGATCCGACCAGCATGCAGGTGTCTGAAGAAGATTTTTAAAAAAAGGCAGCAGCTTTAATCTCTTCTGTGTCTTATTTCACAACATTTGTAACCTTTCTTCAGTTCAAAACCCACAAGCCCAACATTTTTCAATTCCCCCAGGTAAGAAACATTAAAAAATGAAACCATTTTCAGTCATTAGCTGTCAACATTTTTTCTGAGCATTGCAGCATCTCAGACTCAGACACACAATTATTTCTCAAATGTAGATTTCCACCTTTGTTTGTTAACAGAAAATATTATATATGAGTATATGAGTTTGAAGGAAAGCAAAAAAAAGGCTTTTTAATACATTAAAAATGAGGCAGAGAATGAATGTTGATCAGGGACTGAGGGAATCTTTCAGATGGATGAAGAGGAACAGGTGCTGCTTCAGAGCTGTCATCTGAGGACTCCAATTTTAAGCAGTAAAAAGCTAACTTTTACTTTTTGGGGAAAGCCGAACGAGAGAAAAATTGGAGCCTTTTTCATTTAAGGTGAAAATGCGAATTGAGGTGCAGATCGGAGGACCTGCTCGTGGGGGTAGTGTTATCTGGCAGGACTGAATGAATTTAGAAGGCGATCCTCCCTTTATTTTGGATTGGGGGGCGACAGGATTTTTTTAGCTCAACAAGCACCAACGCTCTGTCTGAAAATGGCAGATAGTCACCCGCGCAAAAGCCCGACCTGCCGCCAAGGTGGGAGGCGAGCAGTTCAACCCGGAAAACAGAAGAGGAGCCATACACACCTCCAGCTGTTTACAGCCAAGGAGAACATCTGGAGTCCAGATGGATCCATTCCAAAACTACACTCAAAAAGTCCTTTGTCTTTTTATACTTTGCCACTGACACATTAAGGAAAATTTGTGAAAAACAAATAAAAAAAACTACAAAAAACAGAATTCCAGGACAACTTAAAATGAACCGCAGTTCCTCCAGAAGATAAATGCAATTTTTCTGGGCTGCCTGGAAGCTGAAGCCAGGAAGACTTGATAGTGCAGACACAGCCTGTATGAAAACATCAGAAAGAACACAGCACGGGGCTGTGAAGCCTGTGACGTGCCTCTATGTGGAGGCCTGGAGCAAGATTTGAGGGTTTTTCCCTGCTTTCATTTTTTATCGGAGTACCAAATATAGGTGGTAGATGAGTAAACAGTAAAAACACAAAAGAAGAAGAATCCCCTCCCTGCTTGTTTGGTGCTGGTTCAATGTGAACACTACCTGCAGAATGCACGTTCATGAAACCGCGTACAACACATTCTTGAACGCCCCACACACGGCCGGTGTGAAGGCAGTAGTTTCAACATGTCTCACTATCTGACTCTTGTCTAAAAGTGTTTCAGAGTTTCATAAACTTGTCACTCTTGCTGCGTGTAGTCGGAGCTTCCGGCAAAAGTTTTTCTCGCCCTCATCATGGAGGCAATGATAAGGGAGGATCATGTTTATTTATTTTCATGAGATTGTTTAGAGACAAGAGCAGAAACTGCGTCTAAATGGCGTTCAGCCGCTCTGTGACCCAGTCGGACAACTTTATGTGAGAAGGAAAGATGTTCCTGTGTTTGTTCCCAGTGAGAGAGGGTTTTATAGCAGCAGGGGACACAATCGAATATTTTAATCTGATCTGAAAAATGATCTAAACCGGGATTATAAAACTGTAACCAAATCTGAACCGGGAGTCCTGTGATCCATTGCACCCCTAGTCACAACGCAGGAGGTAGACGGAATACTCAGGAGAGTAAAACCAAAAAACTTGCCAAACCTAGAAAAATGTATACACCTAAATGAAACAGATAAACAGAGTCTCATCCTTCTGTTTCACATTTTCTGCTTGTTTTTAGCAGTAAGCATCTGAGGGACTCTCTCACTTGTTTTCAGTTTCAGTGTGGCAGGAACACCAATGTCACAAACGGACAGACAGCTGGTTCCACTTGCAGCAGGTATATTTATTCACACAGGAATCAAGCACAGCTAAAAGTCCACAAAGCTAAATCAGGGTCAGACAGGCAGAGGTCAATCATGGGCATAAGATAATCCAAGAAGCAATTAGAGTAGTCAGAATGTGGGCAAGGGTCAGGGCAGGTGGCAGACAATCAGAACACTAGCAGAGTCAGAGAACAGAACATCGGATCAGGACTGAAAGGCTTTACTACAGGCATGGTGGCACAAACAATACTTTGCTCTGAGCGAAGCTCCATGTGCTGCTTAAGAGACAGATGGGTGATTGTCAGATTGAAGTCAGGCAGCGAGGACTGCGTGCTGGGGCTGCTGGGAGGCGGAGTGGGTTTAGTGCTCTGGAGACAGGTCCCACCAGTGACCAGAGGGGGAGACAGAGCTCTGACTCCTGACAACCAACATGTTATAGCTAGAAGAACCCCAAAGAAAAATAATGATCTAAAGATGACAATATTTTTAGTACATCAAAGAAAAAGTCCAACTGCTTACAATAAAAGCACTTATGACTGTTCTCTTCTTCTTTGTGGATTTAAGATTAATATTTTTCGAACTGGATTTAAAGCTGCCAACCTGGATAAGGAGGGACAACATCATCAAAAAGAAAGGAGGAGTCAACTAAAACGTATGATGAAAATGAATCTCTTGACTACTGTTGGTTGTTTAAATGTATGGATTCACAAATGTTTCCATTGTTCTGAGCAAAGTAGAATGAAATCTGCCCATTCAATTACAACAAATCTAAAGGAGAAAATGTTTTCATCATAGATTGTCAAAAAACAGATCTAGTCATGATGTCATATCTCAAGTTAACTTGACTGCAAATTAGACAAAAGCAGATTTTTTGCTAGGTGAGCCAGGATTCTCAGCTTCTGCTCATAACAGCTCCATAACTTCAAAAAGGACCTTGCTGCAGTGGACGCAGTTTAGTCCTCCTTTCATGTTTGCTGTCCTGTCAGTGAAAGTAGCTGTCAGTGGGAAGTTGGTGCAGAGTTGCAAACAGACAGTAGACGTTGTTCTCCTCTGAACGGGCAGAGAGAAGCCGCAGTGTTTCACCCTCTACAGCAGGTAAAATGGCAACATTAAGGCGCTGTGACGTGTGGACAGCATGCATGCAGACTCCTGCGGTGCTGACACTGCTGAGTGTAGCTCTGCCCTCTTGGCTGCTGCCATTTTGTCTTCATATTCTGACATGAAACCCAACCCCGGCTTCGACCCGAGGGGGGGTGGCAGTCACGTTTGACCTTTCTCTGTTTCCTGGTAAATCGGAACTACTCTTCATATCTAATGATGCAGAAAGAGTCAAACATGACCTTTAAAGTTACAATAGTGTACTGTGAAATTGCACGCCTACCCCCACCCCCACCCCGAACATTCGGGAGCCACCAACAAGTACATGAACTGTTGATTTCCATGCTTACCTGGCTCCACTATCAAGACAAATGGATGTGCAGAGTCATCATGATGACTAGGTAATTGACATTGATCTAGGAGATTAGGCGTGGAGAGTGTTGTGGGGTGTAGTGAGGGAGGGGTGGAATGCTGGTGGGGGGGACACTCAGAAAGGTGTTAAGCCTTACATGCTAGTTTGATTAGCTTTTTAAACAGGCTTATTGAGGCGTGGCAATGGCGCGCTCGCTGTGGAGGAAGACATTTGGCTGTTTGATGGGCTCAGCCTTCATGCTGTCAGAAGGATGCATACAAACCAAAAGAACTGTATGCAGCAGGAACACAGCCTAGCAAAGGAGGTGGTTTGTGACCACAGCTAAGAAAACAGGCTTCTTTTTCTTCATGATTGTTTTTCTTCCGCCTTCTGCTGTCAGCTTCCAAATATACAAATATTTCCCTGTTCATATATGTTGAAACAATACCGTTATGGACACAGTTCATGGATTATTTGTTAATGAGAGTAAAAGTGGTCATTTGTAATGCATTTGTTACCATCATTAAACGTGATGACTTATGAACAACAAAATGAGAAAAGACAAAAACCAGGAGCTGTCCTTGCCCCCTCCCTTCCAGCCCAGCCCACCCCCCTGTGTGAGAATAACTGATTTGTGTTGGAGCTTCTGCCTGAGAGAACTGGCTCACAGAGAGGAAGGCTGGCTGTCCGTGTGTTGGAGGAATGCTGTTATGAAGGCAATTATTCCTGCAGAGTAATTAGTTATTGTTAATGCAAGCTCTTTATCACATGCAATTTATTTCATTATTGAATTATTTTTGAAGTAAAAGAGCTTGTTACCTTGAGGATGTTTAATGTCATGCATTGTTTGTGTAGTTTGGGGGCACCAGCACATGACATGCAAACCTAAAATCCAGAACCTCATTAGCTGTTCCTATTTTGCAATTATAATATAATACTATTAGGTTTACATGAAATATTACTTTGCAGATACTTTTGTTCAACGTTTGTTCACTCTCTTTTTCCTTGTCCAAGGCTACAAACAACTGTCCAACCTGGGATTTAAACCCCTGGCCAAACATAAAGCCCTAAAATGTATCTACATGTCACAATGTATTTCAACTGCTTTCAAACAATAAACTGTGATCTGTTGTGATATCAAAGTTTTTTCCCTTTTACATACACCTGTTTCATGTATTAATGACCTGTTTCATTTGCTCATCTTAAAAGCTGCTGTTGTCAATCTTCTCTAATAATTACAGTAATACAGTTAATTATTGACAAAAGGATGGTCCTACTTAATATACAGAACAAACTGATATAAATTTAGAACATTTGTGAAAATGTGGTAGCTAATAATCACCACTTTGTTCAAATGGGCACTTATGCTGTCTTAAAATTGTTAATTTTTTTATATATTCATAAGATGTTTTGGTTTTAAGTGACTCAAGTGTTTTAAGTGTTCCGAGTAGTCTCATTACAGCCTCTGTTGTTTTTTTTAAACATTATCTGCAGCGCAGCAACAGTGCATTAATGTAACTATATGGTGATATCCCAGCATTCCTTTGTTAAATCTCCCGCTACCTTACAGCCAGTGTTGTGTAAATTACTTTCAAAGAGTAATTGATTACTTTCATTTAATTACTGGAAGGAATTGTAATTAAATTGCTTTGCTCATTTCCCAATTTAAAAAGTATTAACTTTCGTTTTTTCCACTCAAATACAAATTCTCAAATGATTAAAGCAGCACAAACAAGCTGCCCTTGTAATATCCACAAAATAAAAACATAGAGGCAACACAACAGTAATCAGGGTTTTTAGCACCACCTCATTCATTCCAACAAATGAACATGAAAAAAAATCTACATTGTATAGTAGCCTTCATAATGTATAGACAGGTTGCTCATTGACACTAGGGCAGTGGAAAGCAGTTCATCTTCAGAACATAACTTGCGCTTAACTGAAATGTTTTCATCTTTGCTTTTCAACAAATGTTAAATAATTCAAATATCTCCAGTTGCTGAATGTCCCTACGAATTCATCCAAATTTTGCTCTCTTAGTTTGACCAATCTCCAACTCTGCATTAGCTCACATGCGTGTGCACATCCATCAGTAACTGTTTTTTATACTATCCATCTTGTTTAATCTAACCAACAGACAATGACAGTGCCAACTGTTTACACACATTGCTTATTAGTTATCTATGGTTTCACTGCACCAGAATTCGCGCAATTAAGTAACGAGGGTTTCTGTAGTCTAGTCATTTTAATTTAAATACTGAAATTTGAACTGTAGTTCACTACAATACTCTGTTACTGACAAAAGTAGTTTTATTACTCTGTAATTAGTTACCCTGATACTGCTTAAAGCACCTCACAACCTTAAGCTAATGATGGCAAAGCAAAAAAAAAAAGAAAAAAACGGCAATATTTGAGCTCTCCAGATGTATTTTTAAGCCAGATCCCAGTTTAGACTGGGAAAACAAAGACGAACATGGATCTATTTGTCTGTGTGGCACTGTGTGACTGGAACAGGCTTTTAAAAATAGCTGCCCCCCATTTAATTTTGTCAAGTTTAGAAACCACCAGCAACATTACTGTTATGCCCATCTAAACTGCAATAGTTTGTGTGTTGCAGAAGGGTTTCTGAGTCAGTACTCACTTTTGCCAGCAGAGGGCGCTTGGAGTTCCATGCATCAGTAGCTGACGTTAGAAGAAGAAGCTTAGTCAGTACGTGGTGAGCATGAGCAGAGAACGTGATCCAGTGTGCTCCAGTCGTTAATTGTTCCTAAGATGTTTTACAGTGTTAAAAAACTAAATATGTGGCACAGAGAGTGAGTCGGCCCATCATTCCAACTGTGTAACATCTGCAGTTGTCTGCATCATAGTTGAGCGCAACAGGGAGACTTTACACCCATGGTAGTATGGGTACAACATGAGATTTTTCAAACTAAAGGTTTTCATCTGCACCAAATCTATCACGATTTGAATAAAGAAATACTAAGAAATGCAATTTCAATCTTAAATTGCT
The DNA here is from genome assembly GCA_014656515.1 of Oryzias celebensis. Lineage (NCBI taxonomy): Eukaryota > Metazoa > Chordata > Actinopteri > Beloniformes > Adrianichthyidae > Oryzias > Oryzias celebensis. The sequence continues at coordinate 47,610,934 of BNCR01000012.1, forward strand.
TTGTGTATTTCCTCCATTTGTGGGGTTTTGGAACCAGGTCTATTCGTTGTTGTTAGTTTGTTATCACTTCCTGTTTTATTTTGTTGTATTTCCTGTGCTCACCATTGCTTTTCAGGTCACTTGACACTTCCCTCCCTGTGTGTTCCCTCCCTCCCGGCACACCTGTGTGTTGTTATCTCATCATCTCTCCCTGTTATATACCCTCGTCTCCCTTGCACGGGTTGTCGGGTGGTTCTGTTTCCTTCTAGGATATGTTCTTGGTCTTTCGAGACATTAAATGAAGAACTATTCATTTTTGATTGCCGTCTGCGTTTGTGTCCACACGCCAACCCTGACATTACCACCAGACCAGTAACATGGACACAGCAGACGTGGAGACGGTACGGGCACTACTTCGCCAGCAAGAGGAACAGATGTCCTACCTGCGTCAAGGGTTACTGGAGATGTCAAGCCGTCACGAGCGACAACTGGCCGCGTTGGGTGGTGGAGCCCCGACCTGCGCATCTCTCTCGGCTTTTCTGGAGGCTTTTCAGCAGGTGTTCCAACACACCAAGCCGGGCAGAGAAGCAGCTCGAGCCCTTATGCAACTACGGCAACGGGGAAGACGGGCAACTGACTACGCCATCGAGTTCCGAACCTTGGCCTCCACTAGTGGTTGGGACACCACTGCGCTCATGGACGCTTTTGTGGAGGGACTGTCCGAGGAATTAAAGGACAGATTAATTGCTCTCGAGTTACCTTCCTCCTTGGAACCGCTCATTGCCCTGGTTATCAGGATCGATAACCGTTTACAGGACCACAAACAGGAACATGGCAGAGTGGCACCCCGCTTCCAACACAGTTCTGTTGGGCGCAGGAGCTTGGACTCACCTGACTGTGCTGTTTTTCCCACAGAACCCCCGCCTCTAGTTTCTGAGGAACCTATGCATCTTGGCGGGGGCAGACTGACAGTTTCCGAGCGATGGCGGCAGGTGAGTGCCTTTACTGTGGCGGCCGGGGTCATTTCTGCAGGGATTGCCCCAACTCATCAATAAGAGTGGGCGCGCTTAAGAGCCGTGGTCCGGCTCCCACAATCCCGAAACCTGCCTCCTGTGTTTTGGATGTTCAGGTTATGTTCCAGAAAGGGGGAGTTTCTGTCAGAGCATTGGTGGATTCAGGAGGAGAGCAGAACCTCATGGACGCCGAGCTAGCCAAACAGGTCGGTCTTAAGTCTGAGTTTTTGCCCCGTCCTTTACGAGTGGTCTCCCTCAACGGCCAAGAATTAGCCACCGTCTCATGAGTCACTGAGCCGGTTCATCTGATTGTGTCAGACAATCACCACGAGCACACCCGTTTTTTCCTTTTTTCCTCCCCTCAGAACCCACTGGTATTAGGTTGCCCTTGGCTGATGGCTCACAACCCAGTCATCGACTGGCCCTCCAGCCGTGTCTCCGGCTGGAGTGAGAAATGTCACACCACCTGTTTGTTTTTTTTTTTTTTAATGGTAACTTTGAACTTGATTGTTCCTGCCTTCTTAATGCTTTATGAATATCGTTTGACTAAAGGTTTAATTGGCAAAGCCACCACGTCCATAGGGAGAACCTGGAGATAACGGCAGCATAAAAAACCCCAAAACACATTTTCAGGTGGTTGGAAATCTGTCAGTTAAGCAGGTAAAAGATCACCCAAGTAAAATGTTTATCAATTTATTCCATTCCCTCTATTTCTGTTTTGTTTTAAGACAAAGCTTTTTAATGGATGACCATCATTAATCATGTCATGTCTCCTGCATTGCCCCAGTTTGGACAACAATTTAATTTCTTTTTGTGTTTAATAAACTGGTATTTGGTACAAATGCAATTAAGCTGACTGTGATGAATGTCTCTACAGCACCAGTTCTAATTAAGAGCTGATGAGTGATACAGTTTCCACAGACGACATCTCCCTCTCTACCAGATCCACTGGTGGCTCAGCCTCCTGCGGCCTTTATTTGACTGAGGGCATGATGGTTTTCTGAGCTGCACACAGAAATCCTAAAAGCAGAAGAAGTTTGAGCAATAAATGGAGCAGATCGGTGATGACAAAGGAATTTGGTTAGTGTTACCATCATAGAATGACATGTTCAATGTCCTTTGTTGTTTTTGTCATTTGGACTTCAACAGTTCTGAGTGTGTAGATGATTGCACTCAGTTACTGAGGTGCACAAAAGGAGCAGCAGTTCTCCTTGGTTTTGGCTGTGTGAGAGTGGTAAACGTGCTTGGTCCTGACACTGCTAGATAATGTCTGATGAATGCTCGTCTTTATTAGAAACCATTAATAAGGCGAAAGCTTCTCTCCGTCCTGTCTGAACCGAGACAATGTGTGTCAACATGAACAATTACCAGGCTGATAAAACACACATGGCCTCATCTTCTTCCCCACCAGGGCTGTGATAGATTCCAGGGGATGTGTATTTAGCTCCAGAGGAGCCACATCAATGTCTTAATAAATCTTTGAGCTGTTGATCTCCACAGGCTCCATCTGCAGGGCAAAAGGTGGCTTTAGGAGTTTAGACTTTGTTGGTTTTATCCTGCGTTACAATATTAAAAATAATATATATATCTTATTGCCTTCTTCCTTGGGGAGTTTATGCGTTTAGGTTCTTTGACAATCTTTGTGTTTTGCAAGCCTGTAAGCCAATGCTATGGCAAAAGTGGGTACAAAATTCAAATACAGACAGCCTTTCTTTGATATGCTCTTTAAAAATTGAGTGCGTAAATGTTATTGACTTTACAAGAGAACTAGACAAAGGAAACCTCTCCCCTTGTAATCCAAATAGGAGGTACCTGCTGGCCCCAAGAAGCCAAAATCCCATAGACTTCTACTGAGAAGAAAACCGCTGTTACTTAGTTATTCGATTTTTCTGAATTCTTGCTCTGATATATTTTTTTAACATGATCTTGCTAATCCTTTTTTTTCATATTTTTCTGTGGTGCAATAGGGTGTGGACTTCCAACAAACTCACTCCTGATTGACAACAGTACTTGGCATAGAAATGTAAATTCAGACTGACTCGGACCAATCACTGCTTGCTAACCTAATCTGGCTCTAAATGAGGAAAACTGTCAACTGAATAGGCTTCATTGCATTGGAACTGGAAGTAAGACTTTGGGTGACAACACACCAGCTCTGTCCAGTTCTCTTATACAGTCAATGGTAAATATATCCCTGCCCAGATCAGATGGAAAGACTATAAAAAGATGCAGTAAACACACAGGAGTGCAAAAAAGTATTTGCCGTTCAAAGATCCAGCAAATTGTCCCACTTAAAAAGTTGAGAGAGATCTGAAGTGTTCATCAAAGGACCACTTCAGCTGTGAGAGACAGAATGTAAAAGGATAATCCAGTAGATGTCATATTATGATTTTAAAGATTTATTTGTATATTTTTGCAGAAAATAAATATTTAGTTAATAATAGTTCACCTCAACACTTTGTAACTCTGGTTTTAATGACAGATGTTTTCTGCTGCTCTTCAGCAGGCTTCCACACTGTAGTTGCTGTTTTGGTCCATTCTTCCATGCAGATCTTCTCAGTAGCTTTGATGTGTTGGGGCTGTTGCTGGGCAACATAGACTTTCAACTCCCTCCACATATTCTCTAGTGGACTGTGGTCTAATGAATGGCTTGAACACTTCCCACGAACCATATGTCTACAACATATGGCTGGACTTGGGTAACCAAACATAAGGATACTGAGGATGTTGCTTCGAAAAACGGGACGCCACAATCCATTGAAGGCAAAGTGGTTGAGGCATACACCTTTATTTCTGAGTTAGCCTTTCCTGATTCCCTTTGTTTAGTTTAGTTTTGCAATCAGCCATTGTTTATGACTGACTTTACGTTCTTTTGTATAAATACCAATGCATTTGATATTATTGTATTGAGACTATTTTAATTCTGATGCTGGGCTATATAAATAAAATGTATTTGAATTCACTTACAGCTGTTTCACTCCTCGGCTGGTTGAGTCACTCAAAGAGAAAACAAACAGAACCAAAAAAAGTACTGGACAGTTGGAACATCCCTTCACATAAAATCAATCTACAAAGGCCAAAGAAAATGTATTTCCTGTGTAACCAACAATTCAAGACAATAACAAAAGCAAACACAAAAATTCTCTTCTGTGACAGCGCATCAGCCACTACTTTATCTGCTATCCTTTTGTGCTTAATTTTGAAATTGTACTCCTGAGTAAGCGAGGCCCACCGCATGAGCCGCTGGTTATTGTACATCCAGGCAATAAATTAAGATCTGAGCAGGAGCCCACATACACTTCAAAGTGTTGTGAGGGCAAGCAGGGCAAGGACTTCCTTTTCAACGGTTGAGTAGTTTAACTGATGTTGTTTGAACTTAGTAAAGAAATAAGAAACTGGTTGAGATATTTTATCTTATCATTTTCTGCAGTTGTAGTAACTATTGAGGAACAGGACTAGTAGTATTGTTCCTGCCACAGATGCACTCACATTGACTTCCAATTTAAATGGGATGGAAAAAGCAACGGCTAATACAGGTGCACTGCACAAGAGTGTTTTTACTGCCACTGGGCTACACAAAGCTGTAAAAGGGGAAGTAAGCACAGAAAAGTTGCAACAGAAACACATGTTTTAATATTCCATCCCAAGGAACTGCCGTAGTTCACATAGAGAGGACAGAGTAGTCCATGATAGCAGAAACCTATGCATTGAGTGGATGAACCTGATCTTGTCCCATCTGCTTATCCAAATAATTTAATTCAATTCAATTTTATTTTATTTCTATAACCCAATATCACAGTCATAGCCGTCTCAGTGGACTGACATCAGTATATTGCAAGAACAAAAAGTCAAACATGTAAAAGTAAACAATAGCTGGTTGTTAAACAGACAAAGCTGAACAAACATCTCTGCCCTTACACCCTCCTTCTCAGTGAGGAAAAACTCATAAAAAAAAACCTCTGTCTTTTTTTGGGGAAAAATAAGAAACCTCAGGGTTTCCCTCATGAAGGAGAGATCCTCAACCCCAGACAGACAGGTGATCAAATCAAATCAAACTTTTTTTGTATAGCACTTTTCCTATGAAGCATAACACAAAGTGCTTTACATTAAAATAAAACTGATTAAAAAACAAGCACAACCATATAAATGTAGGACCCCCCCCCCATCCCCACCCTCAACACACACATGCAATCTACCCAACCCCTTTCACAACTCCCACCCCTTTACTGATGGAACCCATTGGGAAACAGGCTGAGCACGGAGAAAGTTGGTAGTTCAACCAATTATAGTTGGGTCCTCTTCCTCCGAGGACAACCACATAGCCAGTCTAATGCAGCATCACAGGCGAGGACCCAGCCCCACCACAACAAGGTGGCGAGGCAGGTCCCCACCTAGAGCCGCAGCAGCTGAACCATAGCTGACCCAGAGGGAGAGGACTCAGCCGAGGAAGCACTGGAATTAAAAATGATAAAATGTAAATATAAATTTAAAATGGAGCATTTGATAAAAGCAACAAGCAATAAAACATGAGAATAAAAATTATTCAAATAAGCTATAAATAATCCAGTGTAAAATCATAAAACATGATAAAAATAATAAAAACAAGATAAATTAACATGATAAAAACTAACTAAAAGCTAATTTAAAAAGATAGGTCTTGAGCCTTTTCTTAAAAACCTCTATGTTCTCTCCGGCAGACTGTTCCATAGACGGGGGCCATAGTATTTAAAAAAAGATGCCTCTCCATAATTTTTGGTTTTCACAGTTGGAATGATCAATAGACCACTGCCCGATGATCTCAGGGTCCGCGAGGGTTCATATTTAACTAAAAGATCAGATAAATAAGAAGGCGCAAGACCGTTAAGACATTTAAAAACCATTAAAAGTATCTTAAAATCAATCCTGAAGCAGATGGGGAGCCAATGCGGGGATTTTAAAATCGGGTTGATGTGAGCTCGCCTTCTGGTCTTGGTGAGAACTCTTGCAACAGAATTTTGGAGAAGCTGAAGGTTCTTAATGCTATTTTTTGGAAGACCTGCTAGAAGGGCGTTACAATAATCAACTCTACTGATTATAAAAGCATGCATCAGCGTCACCATATTAGCAAGAGAGAGAATTGGGCGGACCCTAGCCAGATGATAAAAACCAGTTTTAATCACCTGCTTGATATGTGGGCTAAATGTTAGCTTGGAGTCAAAAATAACACCCAGGTTTCTGACTGTTTCAGAAAAATTGAATGAAAGTTCTTTAAGTTTCAGAAACTGTTTCTCTCTCTTGGCTTCAGGACCAATAACCAAAATTTCAGTTTTCTCCTGGTTGAGCTGCAGAAACTTATTTGCCATCCATTATTTCACATCTAAAATACAATTAAAAAGTGCTTCTATTGGTCTTGTGTCATCAGGAGACATAGCTATGTACAGCTGGGTATCATCAGCATAGCTATGAAAGCTGATGTTGTGCCTCCTGATGACATTCCCTAGAGGAAGCATATAGATGTTAAAAAGTAAGGGGCCAAGGATGGAACCTTGAGGCACACCACATTCAATTTTGTGGACCCCAGAAAAGTAAGTGTCCATGCTTACCATGAAGTTTCTTTCTATGAGATAGGAAGTCTGTTTAACAGGATCAGGTGATCAACAGTGTCAAAAGCAGCACTTAGATCCAGTACTAATACTGTGATCTGACCTGAATCCGAGGCACATCTAACATCACTAACGATCTTTAACAGGGCTGTCTCAGTGCTATGGTTTGGTCTAAAACCAGACTCGTTCACCTCAAATATGTTATTGTGTAAGAGAAACTCATTCAGCTGAATAAAAACAATTTTTTCCAGAATCCTGCTTAAAATTGGCAAGTTGGACACTGGTCTGTAGTTATTAAAAACCGAAAGATCTACATTGCTTTTTTTTAGTAATGGTTTCACCACTGCAGTTTTAAAAGCAGTGGGAAAAATACCCGTTTGTAGAGAGGAGTTTATGATGTTTAAAATCTCGCTCTCAAAAGATCCATAAAATGATTTAAAAAGTGATGTGGGGATGGAATCTAAAAAAACAGGTTGTTGGTTTAACTTGGGAGAAAACTCAACCAAGTGTTGCAGCTTCAACCAGGTCAAAACTGTCCAGTGCCTCCTCGGGTAAGATCAAGTCATCATTTTTATCACAATTGCTTCTTTGTTCCATCAAGATACTAGATCGTACAGAAGCAATTTTGCTCCTGAAGTGGTCAGCAAAGTCCTCACACAATGTAGCAGAAGCTGGCATTGTGGTCTTATTCATGTCTGAGTTCAATAAGGATTCTATTGTGCTGAAGAGGACTCTGGGATTATTTTTATTTTCAGAGATGATGTTCGCAAAGTATGAGTTCCTGGTCTGTTTTACAGCCTGGTTGTATAGTTTTAGTTGATTTTGGTATAGTTGATGGTTTATTTCAAGCTTATGTTTTCTCCAACATCTTTCCGCTGCCCTAGCTCATCTCTTCAGTTGTTTAAAGTCTTCGGTTCTCCAAGGGGGTGTGGGTTTGATTCTCATCTTTTTAGATTTTAGTGGAGCAACTGAGTCGAGGCCGGATCTAAGTTTACTGTTAAAACTTTCAACAAGTAGGTTGCAGGGGGCTGGTAAGACAATTGGAGAGTTTGAGAGAACAGTTGAAATACATTTTTCGACCACTTCAGGAGTCAAGTAGCGCTTCTTCACAGTTCTCACAGAGGTCTGTTGTTTTATATCAAAAGTAGTTGATGTTAAAAAGCACACAGTAATGATCAGAGACCGCCAGATCCACAACAGTGGACACACTTGTAGGTAAACCATGACTGATGACCAGGTCAAGAGTGTGCCCCCTGTTGTGAGTCGGCTGCATGACATGTTGTTTAAAATCCAGAGAAGCAAGCAGGTCCAGAAACTGAGTAGCAGAGCAGTCCGACTCCTTATCTACATGCAGGTTAAAATCACCAGTTATTAAAATCATGTTGAAGGAAGTGTGGACAGATGCCAAGAACTTGGAAAACTCCTCAATAAAACCAGTGTTTGGTTTTGGTGGTCTATATACGGTGATGAATAAAACTGGAGGGCTGTTAAAAACAAAGGCATGGTGTTCAAAGCTGTGGTACTGATCTAAAGTAATTTGCTTTACTGCAAATGAGTTGGATACAATAGATGCAGTACCACCACCCTTTTTTCCCTCCCTGGTTGAAAAAACAAAACTAAAATTTGGGGGGGAGGCCTCTGTGAGAACAGTGGATGCATCTGTGCTCAGCCATGTTTCAGTTACAAAGAGAGCATCAATGTTATAATCTAAAATAAAATCATTTATAATAAAAGTCTTGTTGGACAAGGACCGAGCATTAAAAAGTGCCATGTTAAAAGATGGTGGTGGATTGTTTATTGTTGAAACTGCTTCCTCCTGCTTTGGTGCTTCCTTTAGTGGGCAGAGGCAGCGCATGTTTGGTTTCCTCCCAACACGCCCTCTCATGGCGGACCTGTCTGTAATAATGGTCTCAATGACATAGAGGGACGGGACAGCAGGTCTTTGACAGGAAGCACCGAGAAAGGTTGGAGCAGTTATGTGTTGGAGATTGTGGGAGGAATGTACAGAATCCAGTCAGTCACTTCCACACACGGACGTTTGTGCAGATGAAGATGTGGTTTGGACTGGTGTGGTCATGATGGGGGCAGGTGATGTCTGGACAGAGTGTCTGATGTTGGCAGCTAAGACATTACTGCCCAGTGGACTAGGGTGGATTCCATCAGTTTTGTAAAAAGAGTTTCTGTTCCAGAACAGATTAAAATTGTCAATAAAAACAAATCCGTTCTGACTGGAAGCAGAATGGAGCCAGGAGCTCAGACTCAGCAGCCTGCTGAACCGGCCCTGGCCACGGGAGAGGGAGGGAAGGGGCCCAGAAATAAAAACAGTCAATGGACAGGACTTTAAAAAATTAAAAAGTTTGTTAAAAGCTTTTTTAGTCGTTTCAGACTCTCTATAAGATGTATCGTTAAAACCGACGTGTAAATCAGTCTCCTAATAGTGGAAGGGAAAGAGCGCAACAGTTCTGGGAGTTTCTCCATGATGTCCAGAACTGTTTGTCCAGGAAAACAGTGAGTTACCGCGTTAAAGAAGCGGACCTTCCTTATTATGGAGTCACCGATGATTGCTGTCGTCGGGGCAAACAGTGGAGGAGGAGACGCGGGCGCAGGTGAAGCGCAGACCGGTGAGGCGACAGCGGAGCGTCCCTGTGTGACGGCGGCGGCCTCACCCTGTAGCCGGCGGTCGGTCTGGGATGGCGGCGAGGCGCGGGTACCGCTGGAGTGGAAACGGACAGCCTCCTTCAGGATCCGACGGCGGGAGGAAGAGGTTGCCGACCGAGAGGAAGCGGGGAGCTCCAGCCAGCGACGCTCATCGGAACCGGATGAGGCTTACACGGTGATCCTTGAAGGTCGAGCCGGATCGCTGCCCGCCGCGGTGCCTGCGGGTTCCATCGGAGTCTCTGTGGCGTCTCGCCGAAGAGCGGGAAACTCGACGATGGAGCCCAGGTCTGGTGGAGTCCCTGCCGCTGAGGCCGAAGGAGCCGGAGAATCCGCAGCCAGACTTCCGAAGTGGTTTGAGAGACTCAGCGCAGGCTTTTGAGTCTCATCAGAAGTCTTTCTGGGCATTCGGACAACCACTTCTTCATCCAGGGACCTTTGTTTGGGAGTCGAGAATGAAGAAGGCCGAGGGCAGGTGGAAGGATCCCATGGAGCTGTGTCCTGGAGAGGGAAGTTAGCCGCTTAGACTGTGCGAAGGAGACATCCATGAACTTGGAAAGTAGCGCGTCTTTCATTTCCAGTTCAGCTCTTAAACGACGGATGTCTTCCTTGAGGTCAGTAATGATTGCAGTAGTTTTACCGAAAAAATGTGAGTCCAGGTCAGCCGCTGCTGCAGCTCTGTCCGCCATGTTGTTTTTACTATTTAACTATTAAAGAAAAAATAGCTTAATTCATACTATAACTACATGGTTGAATAACAAGTATATGTCTAATAAACAAACATGTCTAGATAAACAGCTACACGTTAAGATAACAGCTAAATATTTAAATAAAAAAACGACATGTTTGAATAGTGTAGCAGATAGGCTTCATCCAGATGAGGTAGAGGAGCAGTAAGTTAAATAGTCTGTGATTGCTAGCTAGCCTGGCAATAATCCTGTCCAAAGAGGAATGTTTGAAGCCTTACTTTGAATGTAGAAACTATGTCGGCCTCCCTTACATGAGCTGGGAGTTTATTCCATAAAACAGTAGCTTGGTGGCTAAAGGCTCTACCTCCAAATAGCTACCTCCTGACTACTTTTAGAGATTGTAGGAACCACAAGCAGTCCTGCACTTTGTGAGTAAAGTGTTCAAATAAGTCACTGTAGCTCTCCCAAAATGTTACCAATTAAAGAGTAAGCTAGGCCGCAGCTGCTGAAAGACAGTCCTTAGGGTAACTTATGTGGTCACCCAGCTGTCAGAGAAAACAACAACATAATCAAGATACACCTTACACTGTGGAACATTTCCAAGCACAAACAGCATCTGATGGATGCTGGAAGGGGGCAAGAAAACCACAATGGTATACCTTTTGTTGATTGCCCGTTAAGTAAGTTAAGAAGGCCATAACATCACTTGAGAACCTTGAAATGTTTTTTTACGTAGTTACTTCTCTGTTGCCTGGGCGATGTGTGTGTTAAGTTATCGTTGTTAATGTATCGCCGGCTCTCTTCAGGTCATTGGCCAGTTACCCTGTGCAGTTCTGGGCTGTTTCCCTAATGTTCTCCAGATTATTTGTACCTCACCAGCTGAGATCTTATAATGGAACTCCAGTTGGAGGGAGATTGTCAGTGATCTTGTATTTGTTCCCATTTCTAATAATAGCTCTAACAGTTGATCTAGCCACTCTGTGTCTTTGTAGATATGGAGAAAGCTTATGACAGGGTGACCAGAGAGGAACTGTGGTTTTGTATGAGGAAGTCTGGAGAGACAGAAGTATGTTAGAGCAGGACATGTATGAGGGCTGTAAGACAGTGGTGAGGTTTGCTGTAGGGGTGACAGAGGAGATCAAGGTGGAGGTGGGATTACATCAGGGATCAGCTCTGAGCCCCTTCCTGTTTGCAATGGTGATTGACAGGCTGACAGATGAGGTTAGACAGGAATCACCATAAACTATGATGTTTGCAGACGATACTGTGATTCGTAGTGATAGCAGAGAACAGGTGGAGGAGAAGCTAGAGAGGTGGAGGTTTGATCTGGAAAGGAGAGGAATGAAAGTTAGTCGCAGCAGGATGGAGTTCATGTGAGTGAATGAGAGAGACCTGAGTGGAAGAGTGAGGTTACAGGGAGAAGGGAGAAAGGAGGAGGATTTGAAGTATCTACGGTCAACAGTCTGGATAATGGAGAGAGTGGAAAAGAAGTGAAGAAGTGAGAGCAAGTCTCAGGTGTGATAGAGGAGTTTCACCTCAAATGAAAGGAAGGGTTGACAAAACGCTGCAACAAAGGTTTTGCCAATGGAGTTTTGTGATTGAAGGTCATGCTCTCTTCTCCCCTGCCGTACTGAGGACTCTGCTCCACCTTCCTTTACTCTCTGTCGCTCAGTCCCATCATCCAAGTATGAATTTAGATCTTGTTTACCAAGCTTCATTGTCATTTTGAACACTTTCCTGTCTTCCTATCATCTAAGAATTGGACGGTGTTTCCCTGGCTCCTGTAGCTTCTCTTGGCTTTGAATTATTAAAGCTGATTTCTTGCACTCCAGAGTTGTCATATGTTGGGTCCCTGAAACAAATCTCGACAGATTGCTTTATCTCAGTTTTTTTTCGGGTGAAAAATCTTGTGACTGATGTCTAGACATCTGTTTGATCTTGGAAGAACAGATGAAGAAGTGTGTTTTATTTTTTAGTTTCCATCAGAGTGAAGAAGAACAGCTGCTCTCTGGGCCTCTTGTTCTTCATCCAGCAAAAAGCTAGTTACTGTAGATCCTTTCTGCTAATATTAGTAGTCTGAATTTACTGAGCAGAAATCTCAACAGGCTTTGATGAATGGGTAAGCTTTTAAGTATACTATGTCTCTTCATGCCAGAGTGTGTCCTGCCTGCACAGAGGGTCACTGTCATCCTAAACCAGCAGTTCACATCAGGTGTTGATTCATGCTGTATGGGAGGAGAGACTGTGTCCACAGCTCAGCCCTACACTGTGCTCCAGGTTCAACCTGATATTGAAAACGTTTGGAGTGAAATAAGAGCTGACCCCATGCTTTCTACTGTGTGTCTGCTGCAGGCATGTAAAATCATGCAATATGTCGACAAAAAATTCATTCAGCAGGTAGTTTATCACACTGCCATGTCGATGAGCAACAATTGGCTCTTGCTTTCTATAAGAGTTCTTCTTTTATCACACTTTGTTTCACTTTTAGCTGAAGATTTAACTCTTCTAGGAGAACTGATTCATGATCTGAGAGCCTTATCAAAAGGACTTAACACTTTGTCTGGAAATGAGCTGTTTTGTTTCCCCTGAAAAGAAGCTCTCTTCTTGGAAAAATAAAGGAAAATACACTTATACCTGTATTTTGGTGAGAAATGCAAAGCAGTAGATAGATGTGATTTTGCTTGCATTATCATATCCACGGCAGAGCTAGTGGCAACATGAATGGTGAAAGAGACATTCCTAATGTCCCATGGAGCTCCCATGAACAGAAAACAGTCTGCTTGTGCATGAGGACATCACTGAGAAGCTTTCTAGATGAAATGCTTATTGTGATTTAAAAAACTGCATATTCTTACTGTGTTAGAATACACAAACGCAATAACTGTAGTTTCTAATCTTTTCACTGTCCAACAAGTGAAGGTACTTGGATTTTCCTATTTAAAAATGCTAAAGTCCCCACAACATGTATCTTGGCCAATTACAGATCAAAACCTGAATGACAATGAAGAAATAATGCGTACGGCATAAAATGATCTCTTTTTCTGAAAATGAAATCACCTTTGCTGAGAGCACACAGTCATTGTTCTGTTAGACATTCAACTCCTTCTGAGATCACTGATGCTTGTTTTTCAGCACAGCACCTGAGACAGGTGAAGATTGCACTTGTAAATCATTGCGGTTCTTTTGGTTCTTGTCTCAGTCATCATGCAGATCTGCACCATGTTTGGCTTGTAGCTCTGTTAATGATCTAGTTTGTGCATCAGTTGTCACACAGATGGACTTACTTGACAGTACTCTGATTACAGTGAAGCCTATTCTCCACTTTGAACCTACAAGGAATCCTGGCCAACAAACTCACATCAGTGTTCTTCCACTTCCGTGTTTAACTGCCAATATGAGAGATTTAGCCTTGAAATGTGCGATACCAGACATCTTGTTCTCATCTGTTCAAAGACTTAAGCTGCAGAAGTCTTGTTTTTGCAAGACACATTTTTTTTTTTAAGCCTAGGGTGAGAAGCTCGGTCACCCGGGAGGAGCTCGGAGTAGAGCCGCTTCTCCTCCACATCGAGAGGAGCCAGTTGAGATGGCTTGGGCATTTGGTTCGGATGCCCCCTGGACGCCTCCCTAGGGAGGTGTTCCAGGCATGTCCCACTGGGAAGAGGCCCCGGGGAAGACCCAGGACACGCTGGAGAGACTATGTCTCTCGGCTGGCCTGGGAACGACTCGGGGTCCCCCCAGAGGAGCTGGAGGAAGTGGCCGGGGAGCGGGAAGTCTGGGCATCTGCTTAGACTGCTGCCCCCGCGACCCGGTCCCAGATAAGCGGAAGAAGATGGATGGATGGATGGATGGATGGACATTTTAAGCCATTCTGTCATAAAATGAGAGAAGCAAGCTAAAACAAAAACAGGAACAGGCCATTTCTAGTTACCTTAAGGAGCATTTTCCAATGGTTTTATGGACATTAGGGAGAAAATTGCTGAGTCCTGCAGAATGTAAGCACTGGTAATTTCCAAACAGGGGTTGCTTTTCTGTTTTAAGCTAGTTTTGGGCAACACTGCCCCAATTGAGCAGCTGTTGAAACTGCATGTTTTCCGAGCTGTTTAATGCACTTTGGTCATTATTTTTCATATTTTTTTCTCTGAGAGCACCACATCAAAGGCCTAGTGAAGGTGTGAGACTGACCAGCTGTTGTGTTTTTCAATCTGAGCTCACAGAATGGAAAAAAAAAGTAAGAATATTGTCTTGAATGCTTCCTTGGTTGCGAAAATTATCTTTCAAACTGCCAATAAATCCACATTTGTTTGAAAAGGCTTTATTGAATCTCTTTACTTCGATGTGCAGCAACAGTCATGGCACTACCGCCATCTATCAGTCCCACTTTTGCAAGTTTAGATGAACTTGTTGTGAGTACCTCATGCATTCAGTTAATACCTGTCTGCTAATTACACTTTCATTCACTATGATGTCAATATCTTTAAATTATGAACAAAGAAAAAAAGCAAAACAAAACAAGAGCTCTTAAAAGACTATTTGCTGTTGCATTGAAACAGCCAAAGACCTGTCTTGTCCAGGGATACATTGACATCATGAATCTGAACCTCAAACTGTTTGCCCCCCTCCCCTCCCCCTCTCCCTCCACAGTCTGTAAAGCTGGGACAATCTCAGAGTTCAGCAGTGTTCCAGCCAAAGCCGTATTTGCTTTCGTTTTTCTTTATATAGTGTATTTTTGTGTGTGTGTGTGTGTGTGTGTGTGTGTGTGTGTGTGTGTGTGTGTGTGTGTGTGTGTGTGTGTGTGTGTGTGTGTGTGTGTGTGTGTGTGTGTGTGTGTGTGTGTGTGTGTGTGTGTGTGTGTGTGTGTGTGTGTGTATAGAGTGGGACTTCTGTGTTTTGTGCATCTTTGTGTGTTTGTCTCTGATTTCTTTCAGGTGTGGTTGTTTATTATTTTGGCCTTGGTTCACCCTAAAGCCTTTTGCTTCCCTTTAAAGTTACTGTGGGTTGGTGCTTATTGTTTTATTGTACATAAATGTGCTACTTTTTTATGGGGACAAATCCTTTGGTGTTTTTGTGATTGATTTTAGCTGGGACGTAACTATAAATTGTTATTTTACCTCTAAGTTATGTTCCACTTACCCCTGACTTAAAGGGGTGTAAGACGCAGGCAGAGCTTCAGCTGTGTGGAGCTGCGAACAAACGTTGTACAAACAAATCTTTAAATAAATCGATTCTCATTTACAGAGATCGGGTTGATCAGAGCTGGTTTCCTTTTTGTCGTCTGCAGGGATGGACATCAGCTCCACCTCAGTTACCTGTTCTTGCTTTTTTTGAGGTAGAATCTCTCACTTCTTCCCTAATTTGTTTAGTCTTGGTCTGACCCTTGGGGGGAAGCCATACATGCTCATTTAAGTAAGATTTCTCCCTTCAATAACATCGAAGAAGAAAAGGGGGCAGTGCAGACGATCAGTGGATTGAAGACAGATTTTCTTCATAAAGCTATTCCATCAGTGAAGCTGTGGAATCAGATCCTCAGCGGTCAGAACCCAATGGCTCACACATGTTTCTCATTAGTGATGCTTCAGCAGATTCAATTTTAAACTGTATAAACATTACACGTACTTTAAGTGGAAGCAGTGGAGGTTTATGTGCATGTGACATGTCTGCATCTCTGCCATTGAAGTGGAGAAGTTCCCCACACATGTTCATTCCTACAGAATGGCGTATTGATGACAATCAGGGAAGATGTGTTGATGCCACCAGACAACTAAGTGCAGCTCACACAAGTTGGACAAGCTTCTGACCATGAGCGTGGTCAAAGGCAGGGCTGCGACCTTGTGTAGCTGTGGAGTTTGTCTTTTTGTTTGATTACATCCTACTGGAACTTTGGTGCTGCTTGTTTTATAGAACTTCCCGTTTTAGAATCACAAAGTAATAAGTTGCTGGAGATTTTTTATCATTACCGTCAGGTGTATTTTTTGTTCAGTTGGGTGGGGCTTGTCCACACGCACACTCAGATATTACATTCATACCTGTTTGCTCCAAAGATCTTCACAAATATGTCAACACGAACACAATACAACTACAGCTTACAGCATGCAAACACAAACATGTAAACTATTTCATTCTGTCACTATAATATTTCTGCAAAAGTGAGCAGACACCTGTGCTTAGGTGAGTGTTCATGTTCTACTGTGGTGGATGATGGAATGTAAAAAGAGGGGGAGTGCCTTGTCACCTCCACACCGAGACCCCTACTGAAGGCAAGGCAGCAGTGGCAGCCAGGGGCCCCCCAGCCACCTTGAGCAGGATTACAGTTCAAGGAAATCCAACCACCAGGCAACCCAATGTCGGCCACCCAGACCAGACGTGAAAGAACCTCCACAGGGGCCCCCAGCCCAGTGCGAGCCCCAGCCCAGCCAGAGGACAGCCCAACCGCTGTGCCAGGGGGCTCAGCCCAAAGCTACATGCACAAGCGAGCCGCCCCAGACAAGCAGCTCACCACCACCCGGGAGTTCTGATAGTCATTGTTAAAACTCGATAGTCATTGTTTAAAGAAGTTCAAAGGATGAAATGCAAACATTTTTAACAAACTTTAACACTGGATCTTTTTTTCCTTAGGCAGAAATTAGAGTATTTTAGAATAAAAAATACTTTTTGATCAATTCGAGATGTATTTATTTTGGCAGACTCAGATTATCTCAATGAGTCTCTCCTTCATCTCTGTGTCTACGTCTCCTCACTATTAGTCTTGTCTTGCACAGAGGGAATTTTGCTCCCTGTGATGGAAACATTAAGCCTTATTTCCTCTCATAAGTGCAGTGCTATTAAGGAGACATCAGATTATGAATAAACAACAACAAAAGCAAATAGAAGGGAGGAGAAAAACAAAAAAGAAGTGGGTAAACAACAAAGGCCGTGGGTGAGGAGCATAATAATTGTGTGATTTATTCTCCACTGAACCACTGCCGTCATAGCATAATTAAACATGAAAAGCTAAATTTATCGTGGCGCGCTCAGCCTCCTCATTTATTTAAAGCTGAGACTTTCAGAGAGGGGGCCTTTTCTAATCCACCCGCTGGGTCTCTTGTTATCTTTTCTCCCCCTCCCCCTGTCCCATTACAGAGCATTAAAGCGCACATTACTGTGGGAGCTCCATCATCAGAGACCACAGGGTCCACAGAGGAGCACGTGAGGGAAGGATGTGGAGAGCGGCAGAAATCCAGAGAAATAGAGGCGCAGACTGAGTGGTGGTGGTGGGTCTGTTACACTCATTAGGGAAAAGAAAAGCTCTTATTTAGATGCAGCCACCTTGGCCTCATGTCCCACATGATGGCCACCTATTTGTTGCCTAACAGCTCCATCCACTGCAAACTTGTACAATCCATCTGGTATAATGAGAGGAAGCAGGGGAGACGCCTCTCCCACCCAGAATGCCGAGTGTCTTTTTGTCATTAACAATCACCTCAACATGCACTAATTGGCCGCTGTGTATCTCCCTCCTCCTGGTTTCTTTCCGTCTGGAGAACGCCTTCACCCACAGACAAACAAACTTGTCACTGCTTTGATTTGTTTACATCTTCTATTTGTTACACTGGCTTCCTTAAACTATAAATCAGAGGAGCGGCGTAGCATGGGGAGCTAATAACCCTCCTTGTACATCTGCCTTCATAAATTATGCAGAAGCCTGGCTGCAGCTCGTTGTCTGTCAGCCCCCCTCCCCCCTCTCGCTCCTGTCAGCATCAGCTCCTTGCTAAAAGCTGCACAAAAGACTAGGAGCATCTGGGAACCTGAAGCAGAGGTGGTTGTGGGGGCTGTCAAGACTCTTATTTTAAACTCTTAAAAAAAGAGCTTCATTCAAAACGGCAATTAAAAAACTTTCACTAACAAGCAACTGTGTGCACCTCTACTCCCTGAGTGTAAGAAGTGGACTGAGAGTTCTGCCTGCAGAACTTAAGACAAACAAAGCTGACTGTTTGGCAAGACGAGATTTTATTCGCACCTGTTTACATGCAACCAACCATTAAAAGTGATGGAAGTCCATATTGTCCACACCTGATACGTGCGGCCATAGCATTGCCTGCGCACATTTTTTAACCCGAACCCTAACTGTAAACCTAGCCCTGCCTTAGTTACGTTCAATTAGTCAAATCATTTTAGGCAATGACTTTTCAAGGAAGAGAAAAAACACTTTTTAAAATTATTTAAAACAAAGAAAAAAACATGTTTGTTTGGTGGTCAATAAACCAGCATTATGGAGGAAAGAAGGTCGAACTCAAAGCCAGTGAGCTGTGTTAAAATATCTAACATTTGATATTCAGGCGCATACACCTATGAGGAGCTCAGGTGGACCTGGATGAGACAACAGAACCAGAGCCCAGTGATGGAGAAGCAGAAAAGTGACTGGAGGTGGATGCAGGTTACTTACTGTATCTGGCAGAGTGGATCACACAGGCGACAGGTGACAAAGAGAGCTGAATATTGGAGCATTAGTGACAGGAGTATCAATACCAAGGTGTTGAAGTATCAGTTACAATACATCACCAATTTTGGTATTAAGTACTCCACTAAAGTATCGATTACTAATTAATAAAGAAGAAAATAAAGGTGTGTGCATCATTTATGGGTATATTTGATTCATAGGTGAGTTACTCCAGTGCTTTGTGTTGACATTTTCCTCTTCTCACATCATATTGAGCTGTTCCAGCAGTCACATGACCAGAAGAGCCTTGCATTGTGCTTGTTGCCCTATTCAGCTTTCCAGGAAGGATTGTGGCAGGAGTTTGACACTCTGATTTTGGCTTCTCATACATCAAACATAGATGCATGCATTGAAATGTGCAGAAACATGGGAAAAAAGGGGTCCCAAGAAATCAGGAACCGTGGCTTGGTGGACAATACATGGGAGGGCATTTCCACTATTGAGCATATCTCTGAACTGTTGCTACATCTGTTCCAGCAGAGAGGGTGTTTTCTGAGGTAGGAGAAATCGTTAGCCTGAAGTGCAATCATCTCAAACATGAGCATGTTAATATGTTGCTGTCCATAAACACCAATCTGAAGCTATAAAGACACTTTTTTTGTTCTTTTGGTTTTGCATTTTTATTTTTTCATATATATTTATTTAAATTTTTTTTGTATTGTGAAACTTGCACAGTAAATGTTTATTGTCTGGACTGTCTTTGGTGGTCTTTTTTTCAGTTAACTAATAGTATGCTTGAGAGAAAAAAAATCCCCAATATAAAATTACCAGAAATCAGTATGGGTAATTGTTATAGAATAGTTTATGTAAGAAGTCATCAATATTGTATCAAATCTTAAGTGTGGTATTTCCCATCACTATGGAGCAGGCAGGTTTGAGGAATCCAGGTGATCAGTAGAGGAGAGGGAAGGAGCTGGCACAGGAAGATGACCATGTAAGACAAAAAGAGTTGAGAGGGAAGGCAGAGGTCCCAAAAACTGTACAACCTGTCCAAGCAACTCAACACCATATTTATAATTTATGAATGTAAACTTACAAAAAGCTTCCATTTTGCCTCTGTTTCTGTCAAAGTCTCAAAAAAATTTTTTTTTCAATACAGCAAAGATTCAGGACTGCAAATATACAGACTGTATATTTTCACTGGACAAAATGAAGTATTGACGTCATCCATAGAAAATGCCTTACCTCCAGCTCTTGTGAAATGAGGCAAAAACCATCACCAGTGCTACCTGATGTACGCGCCACCATTTTGAAACCAGTCGACAAAGATTGGTCCAAGTCCATCTCATTTTTCAGAGGAACTACAGTCGCATGAGTGAGCTTGTTCAAAGTCCACACCCCTTGCACTGATAGCAGGCACGGGAGAATCTGTCAATCAAACTTTTAAGGTGGAGCTAGTGGGCACCACATGCTTTTATGAGGCATCTGATTGGTCAGTTTATAACTTGAATAACTGGCAACAGAAAGAAAAAATATAATGAAAAAAAATTACAATTAGAAAGAACATATTAAGAAGAAGGTATCAGAGCAAGAACGGTTATTCAAATAAAATGACTGAGTAATAACTGATTTTGACCTTCTTGGAACCAGCAGGTACTTCCTGTTTGCAACACGAGTGTTATATGTCATTGAGTTCACTCAAATCTTATTATTCTGGAAGCTGCTGAGATCTCAAACTATTGGGAAAAAATACGAACCTGTAGGGTTTTGGACCCGGGACAATGATTGTTTTTGTTGGTGTTCACTTCCTGTTTTATTTTGTTGTTGGTGTTCACTTCCTGTGTTTTCACATGACTGCTCATTTCAGGTCTCTTGACACTCCCCTCCTAGTGTGTGTTCTCTCCCTCCCTAATGTGCACACCTGTTGATACTTACCTCATCCTCTCCTTCTGGTTATAAGTCCTCGTCTCCCTTGCACTGGTTGTCGGGTAGTTTTGGTAGCAGCTTGAGTATATATATGTTCTGCTTTCTGGATCCTGACTAAAATAAATCAGAGACTTTTGCTGTTACGAGTGCTGTCTGCATTTTGTGTCCCCACGTCAACCCTGACAGAACCTTTTTTCTATCCATTCAATTTTTTTTCATTTTTTATGCCTGTGAACATTTTTTTAAAACAATATATGTTTTTTTATTGAGGTTGTCAATGTTAACACATAAATACATGTGATTGATTTAAAAAAAATGACACTTAATATTTATTAAATTACACTTCGCTAAGCAACTGTCTTCCGCTTCGCGTCGGACAGTACAGGCTTCCACTGTGTTTAATTTCCTATAATGCACATTTCAAATAGCATTATTCCTCTTCATTTAAAGTTTAAAAACACAATCTTTGTTTCTTATGGCTGTAGATCAGCATCTTCGTTTTACTGAAATAATAATCCAGACATAAATGTATTTGCAGTTCTGCTTATCTTACTGTTGTGTTTTGTGCACAAAAAATACACTTCTGGGATATCTAAGTTAATATTTTATTAATTTTAAAATTCAGACAACAAAAATGAAGGAGAACATTTTATCCCTGGCCTGTTTTTGTTCAAAAGTTGCATTTTGTCTTATGCAATTTACCTAGTAAAACCTTGTGATCAGTCATATTTAATCACAACCAAAAATTTGATTTCTCTGATTAATTTCTTTAATTGATTGACAGCACTAGTTTTATTTAAAGGAAAATATTCTTCCATGTTCAACCACAGGTATACATGTGCTTTGCTTTCACTCCTCTTTTACTGACCTTAACTGAAATTTAATACTTAATAAGTTTAGGACAGGTTACAAACCTGCCAATCGGTGCAAATTGTCAGAGGATGAAAATTAAGTCTTTAACCAAGCAGGTCCTGAGAAACACTGGTATCCTGAAACACTGAGCCTGGATAATTCCTGATCCCTCACCCCCTCATTGCATTTGAATATCAACCTACATATAAAAAGTCCTGATTAGAACAAACAGCTGTCACTCAAAAATTGGATCAATCATTTCTACTCAGAGGTAATCAATTATTACATTATTATTCAAAAAGTTAAAAATATCAATGAAAGACAAAACTAACCCCCCGTGTTCTACCAGCAGGCAGCTCTGTGGGGAGCTTTGCTGCAGCACAGCAGGAGTCTGAATCTAAACCTTGGGAGTTGAATGATCAGAGTTGGTGGATTCTTCTATACACACATACAGAACAGGTTTCTATGGTAACCTTTGGCATCAGTGGACCAGTTTCAAAATCTGCTCTGTATTTTATCTTATTTTTTTACAAGTATTAGCTCTGTGCTATGGGCCTGCTTTATTAAGAGCCCTAATAAGGCCCACAACATTGCATGAAAACCCATATATGCTGAAGGTGCTATTCATATTTTGTTTGCAGGGCCTTTACTAAGACAGACTGTACAGTAACGCAAACAGTAGTGTGAACTTGACTCTAGATTGGACACTTAAATCAATGCAATGGCAGTAGTAGAGCATAAGGAAATAAAATGATCAGCAAACTATTACATAATTTGAGCGCAGTGTTTAGGACACAAGCTTTGAGGCAGAATGCTCAGGAAACACCACTTTGAAGCTGGTCATCCTGGATCTGCTCTGGTCTCCGATGCACTGCCACCCATCACTTTGTTAGCTCTAGCCTGCGCCAAACTCCATGTTCTTGCCCTGCTTCGGCTCTGCCATTGCCTCGTCTCAGCCTCCTCTCCCTTCTGGATTCTAGATCGCAACTGCAATGGAGTGGGGTAGTGATCCCCTCCTGGGATCTTCTGCTTTACTTGCCCGGCCTCATTGCTACTCACTCCCACCCCCCATGCTCGGACATTGACTTCCTCTCCTGTCTCACTGGAGATCCTGCAAGCTCCTGCGTCCTTTGCCGTCTTGGGGTATCACACCCAAAAGAACATCTGCTCCTTCCACACCAAGTTCCTGCCTAAATAAATTGACTTTTTTTTCACTCTTGGGCACGCTTCTTTGGCTGTCCTAGACACACCCTGACAGAACATTCAAGCCATGATGGACCCAAAAGAGGCAAAAGTGGAGAGGAAGGCACAAGTGGAGTCTGCCATTCATGACTATGAGACCGAGATGGGTGAGCTATCGACCGAAATGACAGAAATTACCAAGAGACTCAAAAACACTAACATAATGGCTGATGTACTGCCATTTGAAACTGAAAGTTGACCTGCACATGTTCCCTTTTTCCATCCTCCAGAAAGATACAATGGGTAAGTTTTGCACTTTTCTGACACATTGTGAGATCCAGTTTCTGCTGCACTAATACTCCTTTTCCGATGAGTAAGCCAAAGATGTGTACAGTGGGTACGGAAAGGATTCAGACCCCTTCAATTTTTCACTCTGTTATAGTACAGCCATTTGCTAAATGATTTAAGTTCATTTTTTACGTCATTAATGTACACACCGCCCCCATATTGACAAAAAACACAGAATTTGTGACATTTTTGCAGGTTTATTAAAAAAGAAAAACTGAAATATCACATGGTTCTAAGTATTCAGACCCTTTGCTGTGACACTCACACTGTGAACATATATTGAAATCAGGTTCTGTCAATTTCTTCTGACCATCTTGAGATGGTTCTACACCTTCATTTGAGTCCAGCTATGTTTGATTCTACTGACTGGACTGGATTAGGAAAGTCACACATCTGTCTGTATAAGACCTTCCAGCTCACAGTGATGTCAGAGCAAATGAGAATCATGAGGTCAAAGGAACTGCCTGAAGAGCTCAGAGACAGAATTGTGGCAAAGCACAGATCTGGACAAGGTTACAAAAAATATCTGCTGCACTTAAGGTTCCTAAGAGCACAGTGGCCTCCATAATCCTTAAATGGAAGATGTTCGGAACGACCAGAACCCTTCCTAGAGCTGTCCGGCTAAACTGAGCTATTGGGGGAGAAGAGCCTTGGTGAGGGAGGTAAAGAAGAACCCAAAGATCACTGTGGCTGAACTCCAGAGATGCAGTCGGGAGAAAGTTGTAGAAAGTCAACCATCACTGCAGCCCTCCACCAGTCTGGGCTTTATGGCAGAGTGACCCGACGGAAGCCTCTCCTCAGTGTAAGACACATGAAAGCCTGAATGGAGTTTACTAAAAAAACACCTGAAGGACTCCAAGATGGTGAGAAATAAGATTCTGTGGTCTGATAAGACCAAGATAGAACGTTTTTGCCTTAATTTCAAGGGGTGTGTGTGGAGAAAAGCAGGCACAGCTCATCACCTGTCCAATACGGTCCCAACAGTGAAGCATGGTGGTGGCAGCATCATGCTGTGGGGGTGTTTTTCAGCTGCAGGGACAGGACGACTGGTTGCAATGGAGGGAAAGATGAATGCAGCCAAATACAGGGATATCCTGGACCAAAACCGTCTCCAGAGTGACCTTAGACTGGGCCGAAGGTTCACCTTCCAGCAAGACAATGATCCTAAACACACAGCTAAAATAACCAAGGAGTGTCTTCACAACAACTCTGTGACTGTTCTTGAATGGCCCAGCCAGAGCTCTGACTTAAACACAACTGAGCATTTGTGGAAAGACCTGAAAATGGCTGTTCACCAACGTTTACCATCCAACCTGACAGAACTGGAGAAGATCTGCAAGAAGGAATGGCAGAGGATCCCAAATCCATGAGTGAACAACTTGTTGCATCTTTCCCAAAAAGACTCATGACTTTATTAGATGAAAAGGTGCTGCTACTAAATACTGAGCAATGGCTCTGAATACCATGTGATATTTCAGTTTTTCTTTTTTAACATATTTGCAGAAATGTCAAAATATCTGTGTTTTTGTCAATATGGTGGGCTGTTTGTACATTCATAAGGAAAAAAGATTAACTTAAATGATTTTAGCAAATGCTAACTGGGTATGCTGCACAGGGGGCACTGCTGAATGGTCGGGTGGTTCTGCTGTATGTTCATTTTATCTAAACTTATCATTAGAGTTGAACTGAGTTTTGGATCCAGTGATACCTTGGCAGGACGCTGTGCACCCACTCCGGCAAGACGCTGTGCACCGGTTGTCCCATTTTCTCCAAGGAAAAGACTCAGTCGATGACCATGCTATTAGGTTTCGTACACAGGCAGCTGACAGCCGGTGGAACGACTACGCCTTGTTCGACATGTTTTAGCAGGGTATCTCTGAGCATGATAAGGACGAACGGGCAGCCTCCCTCCTCCAGACCATCGCCTCTGGTTCGCCATGCAGTAGGGGAGGAGGAATCTATGCAATTGGCCAACCCAGTCTTTCTCAGGAGGAGGGGGACAGGGGCCTGGACAAAGGACTTTTTTTCTACTGCGATTCTCCTGAGCACCTAATCAACGTCTGTCGGGCAGAAGTCAAGGCTCCACAAGCGAGGAAGATTAGACCAGGGCTTTTTTTTATGTCAGGGAGAGATTTTTCAGAGACCGTGTTTATTGATTCTGGTTCTGATAGCAACTTCATGTCTGAAGAGGTCATCAGGAGATGGGGAATCAGAGCCTTCTCTTTACCACAGCCACTTTGTGTCAGGGCCACTGACGGCCACCACCATCATCACCAAAAGTTGCTTATTCACAGAACCTGTCAAGATGCAGATCAAGAACCATTTCAAGCAAAATAAGTTTCACATCATCAAAAGAACTGACTCACCTCTTCTTTTGGGTGTATCCTTGTTAAAACATCCCAGCCCTTAGATTGACTGTGTCTTTTGCCTTTGAATTTCTCCAGGGGACAAGGGTCTTCACCAAACTGGACTTGCACAATACTTACCATCAGGTGAGAATGAGAGCCAGAGACAAATGGAAGACAGCGTTCAACACACCGTCAGGTCTTTTTCTAATCATCCCATTTGGTCCCACCAATGCACCTGCTGTCTCCCAAAACTTAGTGAATGATGTCCTAGGTAATATGATTAAAAAGTTAAGTGTTTTTCTACCTAGATGACATTCTGATTTTCTCTTGTTCATGGTGGCGCACATTCAGCATGTCCACGCTGTCCTCCGGAGACTACTTCAAAACCAACTGCTTGTCAAAGCTGAGAAATGTGACTTCCATACTTCCATCACATCATTCTTGAGCCTGGTCATCGAAGAGGGTATGGTGTGGATGGACCTGACAAAGATCAAAGCAGTCTCTAACTGGCCAAGTCTTTTGACCGCCAGACCATGGGAGATTTGCTAACAGGTGGCAAGACAGAGAACTGCTGCGACTAGGGGAGGCAGCCTGCTAGGGCCTCCTGAACTTTGATATTTAAATTGAGACAATAATGAAAATTTTTGGACAGGTGTCGAGCAGCAAATTCACAGCTCAGAAAAGGAGAGGCAGCCGACGCAAATTTGACCCACAAATTGCGTCCAGTAAAACAAGATAACTTCATGACTTGAGCTTCTGGCTCTCCTTTGTATTTACCATCCAGATTATTTTTTTATTAAAGACTCACATGTATACGCTTATTTTAAGCCTCTTAGCATTTTCACTTTTGGCTACATTTTTTTGCATCAAATCAAGCACACAGATGTAGCCCATTAACAAGCTAACGGAATGTTGATAATTGTGTCCAGTAATAAACATAGTAAGTAGACTTCATGTTACACTGACCTGAGCAGACAGATAATTAGGAAGGTAAAAAGTAAAAGTAACAATATAAACATATTTACAATGGTCCAAAACAACAAACATTGAGTAAAAAGTCCAGCCAAACTGCCACTTTTCCATCAAACTCCACAAGTTTCTGATGCTGAACTAGTTCAAACATGTTCTGAGGTAAGTGTCCTCTGACGTCATCCACTCTGGGTTGCCAGATTTACACAAATAAGTGAAGTTGATTTCTGATGTTTTCAGCACAATACATTACCTTTGTTATTATTGCTATATGTATGTAAAATTAATTAATTCATTTTCTGAACAGCTTTATCCCTTTCGGGGTCACGGGGCTGCCAGAGCCTAACCCGGCTACTCATGAGCGAAGGCAGGGGACACCCCTGGACTGGTCGCCAGTCTGTTGTAGGGGCCACAATCACACACCTGCACACTCCCATCCACACCTAGGGAAAATTAAGAGTAACCAATTAACCTATGAAGTATGTTTTTTGGATGGTGGGAGGAAGCCGGAGTCCCTGGAGAAAACCCACACATGCACGGGGAGAACATGCAAACTCCACACAGAAAGGTCCCCCATTGGTGACACTGTTTCAAGTCTCCCAGCCAGGACTTGAACCGGGAACCTTCTTGCTGTGAGGCACCCTGCAGCCCTGTGTGTAAAATGTATTTAAATAAATTATGATAAAAAATTACAAATAAAAATAATGTATCATATTAAATCCCATGCAATAGTTTAAGTTAAATGAACAACATCACAATTTCAAACATTTACAGGGTCAAAAAATCCTTTTTTACAGTGTACATGATCTGTACAGATCCATTTAAATCTGATTCCCCTGTTACACTCTAATGAGGGGACACATTGAGACTGACACCATGAGTTGTTTCACTAACAGTGCCAGCAGTAACAAGCACCATGCTAATCTCAGTCCCAATGAAAGCATATCTGTGGGTCTTGTTCAGCTGGAGATAAATGCTTTCATTTAACTCAGCATGAGGTGAGGGCTGCGGCACTGGGAAAACAACGTTCCTACTGTGCAGTTCAGCCTCTCTGTCTTACAAAAGGAAATTAATTGTTTTCTCAGTGATAGAATTAAACAACAAGGCTGTTCTTTCAAAACAAAAAAGAAACTTACATCATAAAGAGGATTGTCCAACTGGTAGAAAGAAAACCCAACAAACACTTGCATAATTGGAAAGGTTGGGTTTGTTCTCATTGCTAATACTCCTACAGTGTCAATGGAGCGAGTTATTCACACGAGTTATTCACACAAAGAACATTTCTGAACATTTTTTTTTTTTAGATGATAAGAACATCTTACCTCACATGATTTGCCACTCTTTTTTGTAAGCACGAGTTCTATCTGTGAAAGGCAAGAAAGGCACCACAAAGATTTTGAACATGAGATATCGCGTGAGATGGTAAAGCAAGCCCTGTGAAGGTGCAAATTAAATTTGAGAGTGCATTGAATTTGTATGATGCAAGGTGTGTGTGTGTTTGTGTATGGAAGGTTAGAGTAATGTTTTACAGATAACTATTCTATGTGAGCAGATTTTAATTTGATGAAGGGGAACTATTTGATACGCCAAATCAGGTCTGGACAACCCTGGTCCTCAAGAGCATTCTTCTACAGATTGGCTGACTCGAGTGATTCCACATCCTGAATGACTGAACACACCTGGTTTAGCTTCTTAGCAAGCAGTCCAGGGAGACATGGAAATCAGGGAGGGTTGAGGCTTGAGGACCAGAGTTGGCAAGCACTTAACAACATTAAACTTAAGGTACTTGAATTGTTTAAAGATCCTAGGTGCCTGACTAAGATGGCGCAAAGAAAATTCTTGTCTGGCCATTGCAATCTGCTGTAATGAACTGAAAAAATAAAGGTTGAATTGAGTCCTAAATTAATGCTGTGCACGCATTTATTTATTCTGTGCAGTTGGAAAATGGCACTCAGTAAGAAATTACTTTGTTCTGAAACTGGCCATGATTGGTTATTTAAGGTATTTTAGACATTTATATAATAACTGTCCCCTTCGTCATTTAGACGTCCACAGCTTTGCCAGAAACGTCATAAACAACACACTTGTGATGAGCAACTTATTACAATGTTTAATTGCCATTACCAAATAAACTGAAAAAGCTAAGGAGATGAAATGGTCTAGACTTTAGCAGTAGAAACTCCAAGTTTAGACACCAGCGTTTCTCAATGACAGTAACATCTGTTCACCGACAGCTGTTGATAAACCTTGTCCTGATGACGGCTCGTTTTCCTCTTTTCCGGCATCTTTTACAGCACCGACTGTGTGGCAATCTTCTTCCACCGTTCTCAATTCATTTTTGTCGGCGCATGTCCTCTGGAAGCAAACCAATACTTCTGTTGTCCATCGGGTCCACTTTTCTGTGAGGGTGATAATTTATAAGCAAACATGTAGTTTAGCGTTTTACTTTTGGCTTCCACCATATCCCCCCTACTTCTAGTTGGCAGTACACCAGACTGTGCCTCTTTAAGCAGCTCTACACCATACAAACACAACAAAGTATCGCAAGAACCATCTTGGGAAAGATATGAAATCATGAGCCCTGTGGTTGTTGCTGCTACAAAGCAAAATGAGACATGTACAACTCGGTTTTAACTAAGGATGAGTACTGTACCAAAAATCTGTGTCAAGTTGGTTTTGGTACCGTAAAAAAACAATGTAGATTCCAACGCTTTGGAGTGGGCTCATGTAGGAATTAGTGAGGCTGTTTAGATGTGCGCTGTGCATTTGCTTGGCCCTAGCTTCAATCAAAATACTGAAAGCAAAGTAAAAGAAAGTTTGTCTGCATTACACAGCAAAAGATTCTATTCCAGTGACTTGATGGATCAGAGTGCCATGTGCAATGCTTTAAAGAAAGTCATTGTGGCGATGAATGGTAAAATACATGTCGTGTGTGGAAATGGAAATGCAGCAATCCAATGCAGACTGTCAAGGAAATAAAGCATCTTTGCCACATTCAAGCGCTCTTCTTCACCCTGTCACAGCGGTTCAACACAATCACATTTTTCTTGAAAGCGCCTGTTGAAGCATCGTTCATCCCACTGAACTGCTTTTGACTACATTGACTACAATTTGACTACATTTAGCAGTGCTGGAAATAAACACTTTTTTTCTTCTCAACCATAAATATAGAACATTACTGGTTGAAGAACATTTAATCTTTGTGAGTTTTTAGATGTAAAAAAATATTTTGTTGTGAAAATCAGACCACTTTGACCCTTGATAATTTTTTTCTTAAATTAACAATAAAAAAGCACTACAAATTTGCTTGGTTAAAAGCAACATGACATAATATACAGTTGCAGTGGTTAATGTTCTGATTACTAAATATCATTAATTTTACAAATTTTTATTCTTGTAAAAGGTGTATTCATATTCAATTTTTTTAGTCATACTCACGAAAAACTGTGAGATTCTCGCCAGAGTCTTGTCAATACCCCCCCCCCCCCCTGCAAATTTGTGAGTTTCCATTCAACAGTCAGAGCTTATAATAGGGAGCAAATGTTCATAAAATGTATTAAGACGTGACCAAAGTGGGCTGCGCAGTGTTTAGCACTCTTGCCTTACACCGAGAAGGTTCCCGGTTCAAGTCCTGGCTGGTGGGCTTGAAACAGCGTCACCAATGGGGGACCTTTCTGTTTGGTCACTCTAAATTGTCCCTAAGTGTGGATGTGAGTGTGCATAGGTGTGTGATTGTGGGTCCTACGACAGACAGGCAACCTGTTAGGCTACAGCAGCCCGGTGACCCCAAAAGGGATAAAGCAGTCTGGAAAATGAATGAATGTGATTAAAGCGAATGCATCAAGATTTAGTGACAGCTGTATCGGTTTGTAACATAAGACATAGGTCAGATTTAGCTAGTAAATTTAGTAGAAACAATGCATATTTGGTATTTTTTCCCTATATAATCCCATACAAATGACTCACGGACTGGTACCAGTCCTCGTCCTGTGAGTAGGGGACCACTGAATCAAAGTCCTTCTGCATCCTAAAATCGCATTACATGGCAATGTGGCTTTTTATGCCCAATGCTTAAACATTTCCCATTTGAAATCCATTAATCTATTTCCCTTATTAACTCCATGAAAATATTAACCAATAAAACCTGTGCAGCAAGACAGTGTTGATATGAAACTAGAGTTTCAACGGCTCCTAGAGAACAAAGAAGAAACCTGTTTGTAATTTAGGAAAAAACTGACTGTATTGAAATCAAACTCAGTTTGAAGGGGACAGATAAGTCAGAAAACGTCTAATGCCTTTGGTTCCTGTTTAAAAAAGGCAGAGATTGCCAGTCTTGAATTGCATTATTTTCAAAAGTAGCTTGGTGAAGCTTGTTTACGTTTGCTTCACTTTGAAATGGAACATCAATCATGTAAGAAGTGGATTTACACAAGCAGCCTTTTAATCTAATGGTCTGCCGAACAGAGCAGAAGGAATCTTCAACCAAATTCCACAAAACCAATTGTAAAAACATTTCTTACCACGATATCGGCTTGGTCCACATTTTACCAGCTGCCCGTCTGCAACATGAAGCAGATGTGAACAGGGAGCGACAGAAGACAAATAAGGGAAGCTAAATAAAGGATGTAAAGTCTTCCAATTATCCAAATTAGAAGAAGTTTTTATTGGATCAAAGCCAGTTTCATTTCATATTGTGCATACACACAGACACGCACACGTGCACACACATATATAGACTCAGCCTTCTGTTGAATTTCTGGTAAAGCTCACAGCAGCTTCATGTTAATGTCAAACAAATACAAGTGAAGGCAAATGGAATAACAAGAAAGAATTAAAAGACCTGGCAGGGAGATCAGACAGTTGATAAGCAGAAGCTATTGTGCTCTCTGCAGAGTCTGACACTGGCAGAATAAAAAATCTCTAGGAGGATTTTAGGAGGAATTTAAAGTCTGCTACCAAAGGCCTGGGAGCTTGAGGGTCCTGCAATATCTTAACTGTTCCTAGCACTGCACTATTCTGGATTGAGATGTCTGAGGATTTTCCAGGGGTCTGCTGTAGACACTCCTCCAGTTTGGGGGTTACAGCCCTGAGTACTCCAATTACCACTGGAACCACTGTTACCTTCACCTTCCAAGCTTTCTGTAGTTCTTCTCTGAGTTCCTGGTATTTCTCCAGTTTCTCATGTTCCTTCATCTTGATGTTACCATCACTTGGTGCTGCCACATCCACCACAACAGCTTTCCTCTGTTCTTTATCCACCACTACAATGTCTTTCTATCTATCTACACAGGGCTCTAAATTCATTTTTTTGGTTACTAGGTGGCTGGTAACATCAAAAGTCTACCAGACAGTTTGGATTTTTACTAGCCAAACATTGATACGGAAAAATAATGTTTGTATTTCAAAGTATTCCCTTTATTTGTAAAGTAGTAGTTAAGGATTACTCTCTCGCAACAACAAAAGACTAATTATAACTGAAAGTGTAGTCTTATGTCAGGTTTTAGAACAATACAGAAATATTATAACATTTTAATAAAAGACCCTTCTGATCTCTGAACTATTTTATGAACATATATTTCTTTAAAGCATCAAAATTATCAACAAACATTATAGAGCAAAGCATTGATGATCAGTACAAACACCCTAACTCCATCCCTCACCCCATGTGCACAATCAGGCAGACGCCAAGTGTCTGTGGCATTTTGATGTGAGCCAGTGTAGCTATGGCTCATTCCATTAAACAGTTAATTTTTGGGCAGTGGCATACCCCAAAGAACATTCTGGTGAAAAATCTGCACCACATTTGGGGTGGATCCTAAACGTATCCAATAATACAGCAAGCAGATGGGAGATATTGAGAAAACGGCTGCAGGAAAAAAAAAGAGCAAACTGATTTCCTTATGGGGGAGTTAAGATAGCGAGTGATGGTTGTAACATGGATTGTTGAACAAAGACGGAAAGGTGCGCATGTCTCCAGGAAAATGATTGGCATGAAAGCAAAGAGGATTTTTGATACAGAGATTGATGATTCTTCAAGACGTAAAGAAACATTCACAGTGTTTGTTCTACAGATCAGTGTGTTGTATTTGTGAGTCTTGTTGTTGTTGTGAACCATTTCAAAGAGCAACAATGACATGGAGAAAAAAAAGAGTGTGTGTTTGTGTTGAGCAAATGCTAGAAAATACCATTACACCTGTATTCAGCAATCGTGAGCTCTTAGTGAAAGCGCATGCATGCGAAAATTCCATGCAGTCCCTGAATGCACCTCTTTCTGCGGCAAATGTGACTATAAATGTGCTCAATAAAGGCAGAGTTAAATGTTTGAACCAACAAAGGAATGGATGTTTGCGGTAGCCAAGTTGGGTGGGAAGGCAGACACCTGCCTGTTTGAGCCCCCTGTCAAAGATTTTGAACAATCCCACATCGGCCAAAGTGGCCAGTGAAATACTTCTTGTATCCGCCAATTGTAAGTTTGACCCCAGTTTTGGCGGGTGGGCTCTGTTAATTTAGAGCCTGTACATATACATAAAAAAATATCCCATATTTGTGTTTGATACTTTCTATTCATGAGCTGTGTTGTCTAAACTCCTGTTAACTTGAAGATTCATATGTCTCACTGCAGTACTGTATGTCATCTCACTTTAAACGCTTTTGGAGTTACCCATTTAAGCATCTTTACTGTTTGTGACTGTATAGAAGTCTTATTCTATTTCTGATCCTTTTGAGACCTCAGACGAAGGCAGATGATAAAATTTCGGCTAACTCAAAATACCACTGCTTTTCTTTGTCACTTTAAATACATAAATTAAAGGAACCAAATCACAAAAACAATTATCACTGGCCATATCTCAGTTACAAAAGTGCAATCAGCCCCAGGTTTATTTAGTGATGTGACGCTCTGTATTGACGCTTCACAGCATGTGTGGTGCCGAGCAGGGGATCGGGAGTTTCCCCGGTGCTTAGAGACTGCTTTATCTAGGGGAGGAGTTGAAAATGATGACGTCCGAAGCTTCGCTGCCTGACTGTACCACAGGATTAATGAAGTGGTTCAGATTGAGCAAAGATGAAAAAAGAGGACAGTACATGTTCACAAACAACGAGACAACGTGTCAGCCATTATGCTTTTCCAGCCCTTGATGTGATGCACTTCCAGATTGAAACCCTGCAATAAAAACACCCAATGCATTAGCTGCTGGTTAGCATTTTTAGTCGACCAGGAAACAGCAAACGGTTATGGTCAGTGTAAACAATACTTTGGTGAGATGGAGACCCCACACAGACCTCAAAATGTTGAAGGGCAAGAATCAGAGCCGAGGCCTCTTTTTTAATTGTAGAATTTACTCGCTGATGTTGGTTAAACTTCCGTGAAAAGTAGGACACAGGGTGTTCAATCCCATCTTCTCCACTATGTAGAAGGACAGCCCCAGTTTCACAGGCATCCACAGGAAGTTTAAAGGGTCAACTGAACACCTGTGCTGCCAAAACAGGCCAACAATGCTTTGATAGTCAAAAGCATGTTGACAGATGCTTGACCACAAAAAAATTGACCTTGGGACAAAGCAACTCTGTCAAAGGTTTAGCAACAGATGAAAACTTCTTACAAAAACCCCTATAATGGCCCACCACCCCTAGAAACCAACGCAAGGAAGGAGGCAGGAAAGACAAAATGACCTGTATAATAATAACAAATGTTAACTAGTCAGAACTGGCCCTGCTACACAATCTTTCCAAGGTATGTTATAGTCTCCCGGCCAAACTCACACTTGGCAAGATTGAGAGTCAAACCAGCAGTGTGAAACTTGTCAAACGCCACGCGCAGCATTTCAATGTGAACATCACAAGACTCCGAAAAAACAAAACACTCATCACAACACTCTAAACCAGAACAGAGTTGACCAAGCGCTGGAAGGTGGCTGGAGCATTTGTACCCCAAATGGCATAATATACTGTAGGAAGGCATCAGGTGTCACAAATTCTGAAACTTCCAGAGCACGACGAGTCAATTGCATCTGGGAGTACCCCTTTAGTAGGTCAAGTTTAGTGACAAACCTGGCCTCACCAACATGATCTACACAATCTTCTACTCGGGGTAAAGTATAACAGTCCAGTTTGGTGACAACATTAACCTTTCTAAAGTCATTGCAGAATCTGTCGAAGCCATCTGACTTCACTGTCGGCAGACAGTGAATGCACTGGAGCTTGGTACCGCAATACCATGTTCCAACATTGCCCCACTTCTCAATGGACCTACACCTGATGGGGGCCCCGAAGAGGAACGGTTCGGGACTGTTTAATGGGTCCATTTTACAATGGAAATGCTCAAAATACTGTACCGGACTGCTCAGTGGAAAAGAGGCTTTGAACATATCACATGAGTCCAGCTGTCCTTTTTTGCATGTTTCTTT
This sequence comes from Oryzias celebensis, assembly GCA_014656515.1. Classification (NCBI taxonomy): domain Eukaryota; kingdom Metazoa; phylum Chordata; class Actinopteri; order Beloniformes; family Adrianichthyidae; genus Oryzias; species Oryzias celebensis. Next base: position 47,645,295 of record BNCR01000012.1, read on the forward strand.
TACCTCCAATGGGTTGTTGAGAGCATCAACAATTCGCTATGTCATGGTGGTGACATCATAAACATTCAAGCTGTGGTTCGAACGCATGTTATTACAATAACACCGGGCATGGTACTCTGACATATTTATTTTAATCAGTTACTTTAATACGTGAAACATAACTATGCAGCACTTTAGGATTTTGAACTTTACACTTCAACTCCACGTAACTGTACACACTAACTTTAAGTGATTAACGCTTCGTGATTAATATAATTATTGAAAAAAAAATACTACGTTGATTTAAAACTGTCAGCATCCGGTCGTCTGGAATACTAACATCCTCTGTGCTCTGAACACTCCAACTCCCACCATGCATTGGACCTCAGCCGTCTGCACCAGCTGCTTCTCATCAGCGCATCTCCACCACTGCATATATGCCTGCTCACCTCTCTGTTCCATGTGTAGTCTTGAACCTCCTAGTGACTGTTCAGTCTAAGCGTTCCCTGTATTTGCCTGCCAGTGTTGTTTTTGACCCTCGCCTGTTTCCTTCGTCTCCCGCCTTGCTCCTTACTTTGACCCTCGCCTGTCTCAACCATGCCCTGCCTTGTCCTTTTTGTGCTGTTCATTAAACTCTGTTTGCTTATGGATCCACACGCCTCGGCCTCATCCTAAGGTCCTAACTGAGTGTGCGCAGAGCTCTCGCCGCACTAGCTCAGTTTTTTTTTTTCGCCCTAACTGAGCTGGCTGCTTTAACAGAAAAAAAGGCGGAAACGCCGATGTAGCCACTGGAACGCCGGTCTGAGCGCCGGAATGCTGGTTTGGCTGCCAGAATGCCGGTCTGGCTGCTGGAACAACGATCTGGTTGCCGGAACGCCGGTTTGGCTGCCGGAACGCCGGTCTGGCCGCCGGAATGCCGGTTTGGCTGCCGGAACGCTGGTCTGGCCGTTGGAACGACGGTCTTGCTGCCGGAATGCCTGTGAGAAAGGAGACCACTATGACTAAACAAGGGGTTAACCTTGATCTTAACAAACGTCAAAAATACGTCTGACACACCTCCTCCCGAGGTGCTCAAAGAGGAGGAATGCCCATAAGGGCAGTTAATAATAATCATTTCAGTATAAGTTCACAGTATTATTTATAGCTGTTATTAATAAACATTACTATATTAAAAATGTATGAATGTTAATTATTTTATTTACAAAGAATAATAAATTATGGTGAAATTGTCATGTCTTATCCAGGCGTGTCAGACGTATTTTTGACGTTCATTGAAATCATGCTTTGCAACTTGCCCCGTTTTTTCATAGTGCTTTCCTTCATCATTTTCTTTCTTTTTTTTTATGTAAAGCAAGGTGCTCTCCTTAAGTCCGTAATGTCGCCCAACCGATGATAACTAAAGTCTACATATATATTTACCTAATAAAGGGATTTACACTAGTCAACTTAAAGCACGAAAAAACCCTCTGCACTTTTTTTTATTTTGTTCTTGGTCGTTCCTTATCATTTTAATCCACGTTTCATCCACCGTTGTTTTTTCTATTAAATCAGATAAAAAAAAAAAAAATGAAAGCCCTGGACCGTTGCCTCGTGGATTTGACCAGAAATTTCGGCCAATCAGATCAACCAGAAAGGTTGCCGCCCCCTGAGTGACAACAACACCCCCTGAAACTGAACGGGCGCAAAGAAAAACTCTCTCACCACGCGTGCTAAGTTAGGACTGCGCAGTGCAGTTGTAAGAGTATCAAATATGCGCCCTTCAATTAATGGCAGAGATGTGACGCCATAGACCATCTAATCAGGTAGAGCATCTCATGTATTTTGGACCTAGTATGGACCTAGTATATTTTTTCTTGGTTTAGGAGGACGTAATATGTTGCCATCCAAGTCTTGATGTCACTAACGCAGGCTTTACGTTTCTCTATGTGGTCATTCTGGTCATGTTTAATGGATAAATACAACTGTGTATCATCTGCATAACAGTGAAAATTAATCTAGTGTTTCCTGATTATGTTCCCTAGAGGTAGCATGTAAAGCATAAACAGGATGGGTCCTAGAACTGAGCCCTGTGGGACTCCGTGGCTAACTCGACTATAATGGGAGGAATGTCCATTTACATGAACAAACTGGTACCTATCAGATAAATAGGATTTAAACCATTGAAGGGCAGATCCTCTGATCCCCATGTCATGCTCTAGTCTCTGGAGTAAGATGCTGTGGTCTATAGTGTCAAAGGCTGCACTAAGATCTAACAGGACCAGAATAGAGATTAGTCCCTTTTCTGTGGCCAGTAACAAGTCATTAGTCACTCTAACTAGTGCAGTTTCAGTGCTATGGTGAGGTCTGAACCCTGACTGGAAATCTTCAAAGAGGCTATTGTCATGTAGGTGGCAGTATAGCTGTTTAACTACAACTCTTTCTAATATCTTTGAGATAAAGGGGAGATTTGATATTGGTCTATAGTTGGCCAGAATGCCAGGATCTAAACTGGGCTTTTTCAGAAGAGGTTTAACAACTGATAAAACAGATAAAATAGATTGAAGCTTTGTAGCGACGTCCAACCATTTCTCTTTTGTCCCAAAGACAATACCTACGTTTTGTTTTTGTTCAATTGAAGTAAGTTGTAAGTTGAGCCTGTACAGGATCTTGATCTCGTGGTGTCATTGTAATGTATATCTGTGTGTCATCTGCATAGTTATGGTAACTAATGTTGTTGTTCTTTATAAACTGGGCCAGTGGGAGCATGTAGATATTAAATTGACGTGGCCCAAGGATGGAGTCTTGTGGGACTCCACATGTAATTTCTGTCGGCTCTGATGTGAAGTTACCAACTGACACAAAATATTTCCTGTTACCCAAGTAGGTTTTGAACCAGTTTAGTACTGGCCCAGAGAGACCCACCCAGTTTTTCAGTCGTTTGAGTAATTAAGAATTAGTTTAACTGATGAAAATCAGATTTTTCAATTATCTTACCTAAAAATTGCAGGTTTGATATTGGTCTGTAGTTGCTCATTTGTGTTATGTCCAAACTGTCCATGTTTAGTAGTGATTTGATTTGATTTGATTTGTTTTAGTGGTTCTAAGAAAACACCAGATGTTAAAGACAAGTTCACAATTTGGAGCAGGACTAACTCCAGGATCTTTGAAACTTGTTTGAAAAAACGTGTGGATTGAATATCAAGACAGCAGGAGGTTGAGTTCAGTTGGCTTAGAGTGTCCTCCAGATCTTTACTGTTTATGGGTTGAAACTGAAATTTTTGGTAATGATGTCAGAGAAATAGGACTTCCTTGCATTGCTCAGTTGTAGATTATAAAAGTGAAGTTTCTCTTAATGGATATCATAATCAACCTGCAGTTTAGTCTTTCTCCATTTGCCTTCGGATTTCCTAAATGCTTAATTTTCAATTTTTTACAAGAATGGAATTTCTCCATGGAGATTTTTTTCTTGCCTTCACCTTATTGGGAGCAATACTATCCATGATACTTAGTATATTTGCATTAGAGCTATTGACAAGTTCATTGACCAAACCCCCTGAGAGGGGAAGTGTTAGAGAGAAAATCTGGTTGATTATTTTGCTAGTACAGTACAACAAAATTGCTAATTTGTGGAAGGGGGGAGATAGGGAGGGTAGGCAATTTACTTAAGGGGATCAGTGATGGCAAAAAAAGAATATACATCTAAAGAAAGTTCAAGGCTTGCCAGCGCTCTGCCTTTATGGGCAAGTGAGGCAAAGTGCCTTTAATCGGTTTGATGAGAAGTTGTGAGTCTTTGCAGCCCAACGTATCCCTCCGCAGAGCTCCAAGAGCTCGCCACACACTGTTTGCAGCTTCCAGGCTGACCAGTAAATCAGAAATCCTCCGACCCCAATTGTGAGAAATCTGATGATCATTAATCCAAATAGCTACACATCTTCAACGTCTTCCACAGACAGCTGGGCCAGACACATCTGCCTTCACTTGCCCCATGGATTGTTGGTGTATCCAATCGTGTGAGTTCCGTCTGGGCAGGTGGGGTCCACTTTCCCGTTCTTTAGTGAGGAAAAAATGTTGTTGATTAAATTTAAAGGCCAGCTGATCAGATCCATTTCTCAAGAGCAAAATGCAGAAGGGTGCACAAAAACAAAAACTGCAGGCTCAGAGGGAGGACCGAACAAAAGCCTTGGGAGTGGCACAGGAGGAGAAAGAAGAAGCATCTGACTTCAGCAAGAGCCCTAAGTGAAAGTAGTTACTACATGACTATTTTCTTCTTAACATTTCTAATCATTTATTTTATTTAAATAAATGTTTTTTGTACTAAGGTAACCATTTTAAAAAAAAAAGTTTCTTTTTTTTAATTTATGTTTTTTTGAAAGTCAAAACAGCCCAGAAATACCACAATAAGTTATTTAAAGAAATACAGAATTGAATGCAAATGCTTACCATGCTTGTATTCGTGTGAGAGATGTCAAAGGTTAGATTTTTTGTGCTGAAAAATTATCGAAAAATTTGTTTTGCACATTACACCTGTAGGTGTGTAAGTATTTGTGCGTGTGTTTGTGTATGTGTGTACACTTATCATTTGCAAACAGTGGAGTTGAGTTTATTCTTGAGGGCTCAGATAGACAGTGACAGCTCACTACAGAGCAAAGGCCACCGCTGGCCTGAAGGCAGGCAGTGGGATGAGACAGGAAATGGAGGGAGGACTCGAACCCTGCTTGACTCCCTCATGTGCACAAATCTAGTGGGTGTTGACACAATCACATTACCTAATACACAGTTGAGGCACTTTTGAGAGCAGCGGACAGCAAGTATCACCTTTGATGAAAGGAAAGACTTCAGGATTGGGGGATGGCAGCACAGCAAGGCTCAGAGGCAGATGGATGGAGACAGGGCTACACTCAAAGGGGGATTACGGATTAGCATTACATCTAGGCAAATGTCACCATCTTTTTAATATGGACATCAACATTTCTTTTAGAGTACAATCATGAAAAAATACCTATAATATCACCAAGCTTAACTGTGACAGCTTTAAACAGATGACATACGAGTCAGCCACAAAAAAAGTCAATTTTCATGAGCTGTAATTTAGCTGTCTGTGGTAATTAAAATGATCATAGATCATAGATCATTGTTAAATGCTGTTAGTAGCTTTGTCCTTTCTGTGTTTACATACAACACACACAACATAACTGTACCTTCAAATTAAATCGAATAATTTTCATAAGAAATTATGTCCAATAACTTATTTAGACAACCTAAAGAAAAAATAAACTAATTTGATCATCAGAACTCAGATGCCCTTTTAAAAATGTGAACTCATTCTACCAGAGGCAATGTTTGGTGAGGTAAGAAAATGATTGATCCAAATGACAGTGCCTCAAGTTTGCTTCATGAATTGGCACAAACCTTGCTAACCACAATGTTTACTTGTGGCTGGTGATGGAAGAAAAACTGGGAATATTTACTAATGTTAGGTTTGTTTGTTTGTTTTTTTTTTTTTTTATTTTCACAAGAATTTATAATCTCAGCGACAGCATGAAAAACTAAACTGCAATAGCTTACTCCTATTTCCACTCTAGAGAGCTCTGCATTGCATGTTTGCAGAACATAGGGGAACTCATAGGGGATTGGACTAAAGAAGAGTACATCTTGGTTTTTTTTAGTAAATGGCAGAATCTCTTAAAATAGCTACATGTATTTAAATAATAAATGTGTATTAATCATTTCATTCATTTTCTTTCAGGGTCACCGTGCTGCCAGAGCCTAACCCGGCTACTCATGGGCGAAGGCAGGAGCCACAATCACACACCCATATCCACATCCACAATTTAGAGTGACCAATTAACCTATGAAGCATGTTTTTGGATGGTGGGAGTAAGCCGGAGTCTCTGGAGAAAACCCACGCATGCACGGGGAGAACATGCAAACTCCACACAGAAAGGTCTCCCATTGGTGACACTGTTTCAAGTACCCCAGCCAGGACTTGAACCTTCTTGCTGTGAGGCAAGAGCGCTAACCTCTGCGCCACCGTGCAGCCCTAATAAATTTGTATTTACAGTTAAATTTAAATTTAAATGTATCTGTTGTAGACAATTGTAGCAGCATCCGGCCCCCTTGAACTTTTCAATCTTTTGCCACATTTCAGGGTTCAAACTTAAAGATATAAAACTGTAATTTTTTGTGAAGAATCAACAAGTGGGACACAATCATGAAATGGAATGAAATTTATTGAATATTTCAAACGTTTTTCACAAATAAAAACTGGAAAATTGGGTGTGCAAAATGATTAAGCCCCCTTAAGTTAATATTTCGTTGCACCACCTTTTGCTGTGATTACAGCTGTAAGTCGCTTGGAGTTTGTCTCTATTCGTTTTTCACATCGAGAGACTGAAATATTTGCCCATTCCTCCTTGCAAAACAGCTGGAGCTCAGTGAGGTTGGATGGAGAGCGTTTGTGAACAGCAGTTTTTAGCCGTTTCCACAGATTCTGGATTGGATTCAGGTCTGGACTTTGACTTGGCCCTTCTAACACACGGATATGTTAATTTTTGAACCCTTCCATTGTAGATTTTGCTTTATGTTTTGGATGGTTGTCTTGTTGGAAGACAAATCTCCATCCCAGTCTCAGGTCTTTTGCAGACTCCATCAGGTTTTCTTCCAGTACGTTCCTGGATTTGGCTCCATCCATCTTCCCATCAATTTTAACCATCTTCCCTGACCCTGCTGAAGAAAAGCAGGCCCAAACCATGATGATGCCACCACCATGTTTGACAGTGGGGCTGGTGTGTTCAGGGTGATGAGCTGTATTGCTTTTACACCAAACATAACGTTTTGCATTGTTGCCAAAAAGTTAGAATTTGGTTTTATCTGACCAGAGGAGCTTCTTCCACATGGTTGGTCTGTCTCCCTGGTGGCTTGTGGCAAACTTTAAACAACTCTTTTTATGAATCCCTTTAAGAAATGGCTTTCTTCTTGCCACTCTTCCATAAAGGCCTGATGTGTGCAGTATACGACTGATTGTTGTCCTATGGACAGACTCTCCCACCTCAACTGTAGATCTCTGTAGTTTATCCAGAGTGATCATGAGCCTCCTGGCTGCATCTGTGATCAGTGGTCTCCTTGTTTGAGCTGAAAGTTTAGACGGAAGGCCTGGTCTTTGTATATTTGCAGTGGTCTGATACTCCTTCCATTTGCACAGTGCTCCTTGGGATGTTTGAAGTTTGGGAAATCTTTTTGTATCCAAATCCAGCTTTAAACTTCTCCACAATAGTATCTGGGACCTGCCTGGTGTGTTCCTTGTTCTTCATGATGCTCTCTGCTCTTTAAATGGACTTATGAAACTATCACAGAGCAGGTGTATTAATATGGAGACTTGATTACACACAAGTGGATTCTATTTATCATCATTAGTCATTTAGGTCAACATTGGATCATTCAGAGATCATCACTGAACATGAGAGAGTTTGCTGCGCTGAAAGTAAAGGGGATGAATAATTTTGCACGCTCAATTTTTAAGTTTTTTATTTGTGAAAAAAAAAATTGAAATATCTAATAAATTTAGTTCCACTTCATCGCTGTGTCCCACTTGTTGATTCTTTAAAAAAAATTACAGTTTTATATCTTTCTGTATGATGCCTGAATTGTGGCAAAAGGTTGAAACGTTCAAGGGGGCCGAATACTTTCGCAAGGCACTGTACATTACTATGCCTGGTTGGTAAGTGAATAGGTTAAAAAAGGACACCTAGAAACCAGAACATCTGAGAACTGTGAGCTGGGCTTACATTAAGATTATATTACATTATATTTAACTTTATTTTCATTACACATATTTACATTTACAAGGTAACAAAATGCTGTTTGTGTCTAACCTGAGTGCAAACAAGCAGTAAAGTGCAGGATATAAAGAGAATAAATATTAGTTAAATGTGCATTAATGTGTCTGAGGTGGATATTAATACAATATACAGGATAGTACTACTATAAACACTTAATCTGCACATTTACAGATTTACAGGTAGGCTCATTAAAAATGTACAGGTAAAATAAAATCACCATCACCTGAAGACTCTTCCATTCTTTGGCTGAGAAGCTCCCATAACAGATTGTCACACAGCTGGTTAGGATTCTCTCTGATGTGCTACAATGGAAGTTCACCAAAATGACCTAGGAAAAGAGGCTCCTCTAAATTGTTCTTAAGAAGAACAGCCACTTCTGAGTCTTCTTGATCCCCAGGAATATAAAAGATGAGACCAGCACAACAGCCATCCCATCAATGTGGATGGGGGAATGTAAGCCTCTGTTCTCCCTCCTGAAGTCCATGATGATCTCCTTTGTCTTGTTGGTGTTGAGGAGCAGATTATTGTCTTTGCACCACATGGCCAGTTGCTTGATCACCTGTCTGTAGAAGGTCTAATTAATGTTACTGATGAGGCCAATTGCCAAAGCCTTGTCCACAAACTTAAAAATGTTGTTGGTTGGGTTTGCAGTCGTTAGTGATGGATGGGTAGAAGAAAGAGCTCAGCGCACATCCCTGTGGTACACCAGTGCTGACGGTCGTGGAACAGGTGTGATCTGACCTAACATATTGAGGTCTGTTGCACAGGTATTGCAGGATCCAGCGACAGAGTGTTGCTGTCCAGATCTTTTTATAATTCACTTGGGATGGTATCATTGTGTTCAATGGCAAGCTGAAGTTGGCGAACAGCTTTTGTGCACAAGTGTTGTTCTTGTCCAGGTGTGTTAGAACAGACTGCAGTCCAATGCAGACTGTGGACTGTGTCCACCATGCTTCTGTTGTGATGTTAAGTAAACTGATGTGGGTCTAGTGTGGATGTGAGAGAGTCTTTCAGATATCCTAGGACAAGATTCTCAAAGTACTTCGGGATGATAGTGTGAGTGCTACAGGGCAGAAGTCATTTAGGTTTGATGGGCTGAAGTGTTTCGACACTGAAACAAAGTGGTGAATATGAAGCATGTTGAGATGTTGTCTGTAAGAGACATGTTGAAAAGGTCTGTGGACACTCCAGGGAGCTTTCCAGAAAATGCTCGGCGGACATGCCCAGGGATGCCATCTGGTCCATCATCTATGATCATTGACGTTAAAAAACTCATTTTAAATGTTGACAAAAACAACACATGTGATTGGCACTTACCACTCTTGAAGAAGAAAGTCTCTGCTCGATTTCTGTATAAAGAAACATTACTTTGAAACAAAAAGAAAAGACAAAAAAACACTTATTGACAGTAAACTGCCCTGGGACCATCACACAAATAGCATTTTCTTCAAAATGTACCACAGCCTTTCAGTAATGAAAAAGACCTTCAAATGAAAGACTAAGCCTTTCTGAAAGCAGATGAAAAGAACAAGTAACAAATACAACCACATGTTTATTGAAAAAAGCAACATTTATGGTTTTTTAAGAATTTAATCTTAAGCTTCTTGTGCAGTTTTCACCCAAGTCTGGACCGAAAACAATGTGTTTGGGAGTCAGAACTCACCAGTTTTCTTTGCCTTTTTAACCACGAGGACTTTGGATCGATGCAATATGTCATCCCTTTATCGTCAAGAACTCTACATGAGGGAAAAGTAAACGTTTGCATTCAAGTTTAACTGACTTTAACCCTTTCATTCAATGATATGAATTTAAGAGAAAAGGAAAAATGCAGACAGCAGTTCAGAGCCATCTGTTGTTCTTACATAAATGCGTGAAAGTTGCATTTTGGACGAGGAGTTTGTTCTTGACACATTGTGACTGTTGATGACAGTCTCTTATTTAACTGTTCAGGATAACAGCAGTGCTGACCCAAGGAAAAGGGTTCTGCTGCAGGGACTGAAGATGAACAATATTATTATGTCATCAAAACAAGTTTCATGGACATCAAATTGGTTTAAATGCAGCAACTTTAAAGTAAAGTAAAGTAACTTTACTTCAACTTCTACTACAGTCAGTCTTGGAACCCTTGTCATTACAGTAGCTTGAGTTTTAACGCTGCCAGAGAAGTTAAATTTTACCTTGCAGAGCTACCAGGACAGTCACAGCAGCAAGGCTGAGCAGAAACGTCTGGCTGGCTGAGAGAGACATTGTAGAATTCAAACTGGAGCTGGACCTGCAGAAGCTGTGAGCATCTGAACTCAGCTGCCCAGTGGGTTACTGTGTGGTAATCAGGGAAGCGCTATCTTTTATACTGAAGAGCTGCATGAAAAAAAGAAGAACTCTGTTAGTCAACATGTCAGAGATGGAAAACACAAATCATAAAAGCTGTGACGAGAACACTCACACCTTAGTGGCCTGTGAAGTGTGAGCTCCTCAATCTCAATAAGGGAAGAATTTCCCTTTGGGAAATAGTGTTTTTGGTCATGTTCTGAGCTGCCCTTTCAGTCACAGTTTCAGATTCATCATGTTTCACAGCTGTCTTCAGTTCAGTTAACTACCCGCAGTGTTTTTAAGGATCTGGTTTTCAAGTCATCTGTGCTGCTCTCTCACCTTTTTGTTGCCCCCATGGTTATTGTCATGTTTCAGTATATTTACCAAATGTTTTACTTTTCTGCCACCTTGCTTGGTTTCCTGCTTATTGGGTACTACACCACCGCTTCCTGACCACTTCAAAGAAGCCTGATTGGTTTCTTATTGTGTATCAATAATGGGTTTGTTGGTTACATGTTACTGTTTTTACGTTTTTTTTTTGTTTTTTTTTTGATGTTCTTATAATAGTAAAAAAAACTTTTTAAACACTCTCAACATGACACTAGGAGACCTTGTGGGTTTTAACAATCTTCCAAAATGCACACATTCCAGATGAAAGAGAAAAATGATTACCTTTTTGTCAGAACTATGTTATTATATCTAATCTATTTTTATTATAAATGTAAAGCACACATTCTTTTTTCTGCTGCACAGTTGTACCTATAGTTTCTGTTCAGAAGCAAAGTTCTTAAGTGAAAGAATTTCATAAAAGATGCAAGTAAATTACTGTTTTAGGAGGATCTTTTTTCACACTGAATTTTATTTTGAAAAGAACTTGTTACGGTGGCCCTGAAGTGCAAATCACATTCACAAATCACTTGACACGAAACAATTTGAAAATAACGACGACAATTAAAAGAAGCAAAACAAATGTAAAAAAGAACATTACATTTTAGAAAAAAAAAAATCAGAAACCAGAAATAAATAAGTGAAAAACTTTTCAGAAAAGAAAATTAAATGAAACATTTAAAAAAAAAATCACGATGACAATTAAAAAAGTAAAACAAAAATTTAAAAAGAAAATTACGTTTTAGAAATCAAAACCAAATCCCAGAAACCAACACAAACAAAAGAAACTTTTCAAAAAATATAATGAAATGAAACATTTAAAAGATCACAACGAAAATGTAAAAACCAAAACAAAAAAATAAAAATTATATATATATATATATATATATATATATATATATATATATATATATTTGCAAAACAAATTAAATGAAACAGTTCAAAGATAGCAACAATTTTGAAAAGTAAAACAAATAGTGAGGAAACAAGATTACATCTGGGGACTCACGACCACAATTTAGAAACCAAAACTTTACAAAAATAAAGTCGGGGAACAACATGAAAAAAAACAACAGGAAACCGCAAAGCGTAGGTGCTTCAGGTGATCGGGATTGGTTGATGGCGTTTGCGTTTGGTTTTGTCTGACTGTCAATCACTTTGTCTAAAAGGGAAAAGCAGAAGGTTTTGATGTACACAGTGGTTACGAATTGAGAAATCACCAGACTTCTGCAGCGGCTGTGGCCATAAACTTAAAGAGGAATGTTCTGTTGAAGACACCGTTCAACCTTTGAGTAAGTAAACGATGTTCATCAAATATTTATAGTAGCCTGTTACTGTTCTGTTGCCTGCAACAACCCTAACAGATAAAATGACTGACATCGCTTTTCTAATTGTTGTTGTTATATTTAAATTATTTCCAGTGATTTGTGAATGCGATTTGCACTTCAGGGCCACCGTAATCAATCAAAATTTTTATAAAACCTGTTGAAAAAACACTGCCATGGTTTAAATATTTTGACTATTTCAAAGTTAGGCATTTTATGTAAAAAGCCCAATGGTTGCAAAAAATAAATATTTTTTTAGAGTGCAGTAAGATTTTGCGGCTGTAGCTCAGTTTTGTCAGTAAGAAACTGGATCAAATGGTTATTTTAGAGGTTGCAGACATTTTGTTTAATTGTTCTATAAATAACATAATTCAAACTACTAACCCACACTTTTTATACATATACACGCTGCTTATGTTGGCAGAGGAACATTTGCAATAAATCTATATCAGATTTTAACGTCTTGTCCACATATGTCAAAAGAAGCTATAACTGATATTTCAAAAATAATTCAAGCTCAGTTATTGGTGGGGAATCTGAATTTAAATTATTCTGCTCCAGAATTTTTCCCATTAAACATCCCTGTGATTATTTCCAGGATTAAATGAATAACCTTCAGGCTAGCTTCTTAAAGTGAGTAAATATTTTTTTAAAATGCCAAATGAGTCATTCTTTTGAACGTCTCTATTAAATGAACTGATCCAAAAGATTCAGCTCCCTAAAAAGAGCTAGAAATTCCATCTCTGTTTAACAGAGCGAGCATTTTTAGCCTTTGCTGTCACCTTATTAGACACAGACAGACACAACTGCTGTTGACTGGGCAGCTCTTTAAGGCATTGCTCATGGAAAGATGTGCTGCATCCAGAATGAGAACGTAGTTCTGTGCTGGAACACGTGCAATACATCACAAAGGTCACAAATCACATTGTAGAGCCGCCGTCTTTAACTTACTTTACTGGGTTTTTCAAAAACGTCCTATCAAGTGGGAATCACGTTTTTATGGAGAGCACTGTCCTGTTTAACCCCTTGATGCCTAAGTTCATTTGCAGCTTTGAAAAAAAAATACTGATGTTCTTGCTTTCAAGCAGATGCTAAATTGAGGTAATTAGTGGTTTGATGCATTTTTGTCTTCATTGGTTTCAAAGGGTTAACAGATGTTTTATGAAATTTTTTGTCTATAATATTTAGGAACTAAACAAAAACTGGAAAACTATGAATAGGATTTAAGCACCATCTCTCATAACTTACGATTCCAGTCAAAGCGTTGGCTCATTTCCAACCTATCAAACTCTGGTCATTGAGATTCATGCACACTTGAGTTTGCATGGAAACACCAGATCAGGGAACTAAGAAGTGAGTTTGACAACCACAGCAATGATGAGGACATTTCCGAGTGTAATGAGGAACTAAGATGAATTATTGGTTAGAATATTGTTTGTCATCAGAGCCATTCTTGAAATATTTTCAAACGTTGCAGTTAAAATCTGTGTAGTGCTACGTCCCTTTCTGTCTAGGGATTGGGTGGAGCATAACATAAAGGTAAATTAACATACATAAAAAAAAAGAACACCAAAAAGACATTTCCATAAAATAACAAATTTAATTACATCAAAACCCCCACCTATCTGAACACAAAAACATCTTACCTGTTTATGAAGGAAAAGGGAAAACAATGATAAAACCCCAACCTCCCTAGTCTAACATAAACAGGAGAAAATATGCACTAAAGAAAATGGCAGTTCACCCCTACAGCTTCACTTTACAACATAACTAAACAAACTAATGACCTCAACGCAAAAATACAAAATGCAACACAAACATAATCAAGAGACAACTGACAGCAGTCAGGTTCCCTTCTCACCAGCTGGAGGTCCACACAGTACTTTTAAGGTGGCCTCCATCAGCTTGGGTCCAATGGAGGCCACACCCTCCAGCACCCCACCTGAAACAAATTAAAGAGACACACAGAAACCCACAAAGATCTGACGAGGCAGATGGAGAGTCCTAACAGGAATAAAGGTGTTGGTCCAGATCTTACTTGTTATACCATCAATGGAAAAAAAGAAAAAAAAAAATCTTGTGACTTTGGAACTGGATTTGCGAATCACTTTTATCTTCCCTGCAGTTTTCTTGCATTTGTAGCTTATTCAGCTTCACAGTTTAGAATTTCAGCAACAGCAGCAAAAAAATGTCAGTGTTCGCACAATCAAATGCATTTTATCAAGGTTTTACTTGAAAACAGACTTTTTTGTTTAATTTTTAGCAGGTTTTTCTTTGGGTTTTTTTTGGAAAAATGTTGGTACTTTTAGCCACACTTGGTAACTGTTTAAATGTGTCATTATAAACGAGTATAAAAATATCTAAAGATCTAAAGCTGACCGCTGAGAGAATTGCAGGAATCTGTTTTAAGGCTCTGAAGTCTCAGGTTGCAAAGCTCTGACCTTAGCACATAAATACACAATTAAAAAACTAAACGGGGCAAAACAGAGCAAAGAAAAAATATAGAAAACAGAAGCATTTTTAAATGCCTTTCCTCTGCAGGAGATCAACTTGATCTATGTTTAGGCCATAACTCCAACCTAATACCAACCTAATGAAAATATCTGTTCTAATCTCTGAATCTCCTTCAGATTAAATAGTTTTAACAAACATAAATGCTCATTAATAACTTTTCAGTTTTCCGAAAATACTTTAACTAGTAACTTTGAAAAACCTTACAGCCCTATACTGCCAACAAAATCAGAGTCACACCATTGTGTTTTTGCAATTTCCAAAACCGTCCATGTTGTCAAATTAACATTGTTAACTTTATATTCGTTCAAATGTCTTGCAGTTGACCTGTGATTTTATTTAATTGTGCAGAGAGCTTAGCTTGTTACAATGCTGCTTTGCTGTCCAGCTAATTTGAGGTATTTTGTTGCAGGTGTTCTTGCAAACAATGTAGCTTGTTGTTTTTTTAATTTGTACTTGCTGAGCTATCTCAGCCACTTTCAGAGTACATTTTAAGTAGGAAATTGTCCATCATTCAACTTAAACAGAAGTAAGAGAAGTTTGTTTTTTTATTTAATTTTGTGTCATTTTATATTATGTACCCTACAATATTACTGCATTTAGAAATTATGCAAGACTATTCAGTAATGAAATAAAATTCTCCTGATGTAATGGCAATAAAGTTTACTTCCTGCTTCTGGGACTTAAAAAGAGCCGTTCTTTGGAGGCGGAAAACACTTGATGTCAGCTAGCTTAGTGTGTAGTTATATTAGCCTATGAATCCACTACATTATCTGACTGCAAATACAGCCGGTGTGACAAAAAAACAAACAAAAAAAAAAAACTCTCAGTGTTAAAGGCTAAGTTTTACCAGATATTTTTAAGTAAGTGAGACAGATGGTGAGAGGTAAAGTGGGATGAGAGGCTTGATGTAAAGGTCTCTCAGAGTTATTATTAGCCAGTTACCGTAGCAACAGCACAAAGAGAAAAGTAATTTTTCTGAATGACTTGTTGACTTTGTGTCATCTGTGACATTTCTTTCTTTAATTGACAAAGTGTTATTATCTTCAATGTCACAGCACACAAAGACTGAAAATAATGTGTATTTGTAAAAAAGTTTTGCCATTTCTTTTTTTTTTTTGTTAGTTGAACTTGAGGTAAGGAAATTAGCTGTAACTCAACCAGAGAACAAAGAAGGAACAAAGACTGAAGTTTAACTTTTTATTTTTTTCTACAATGTTGTATTTGTAAGTGTGAAATGTTATGCTTGAACACAGCTGTGGTGTGTTCACTAGAATTGCCCCCCCACAGACATGCAAGCTTTTTAAAGGTCTCCTTTAAAAAGGAAAAAAATGGGAACTCTGCTTTTTTTAGTCTGCAAATGTCTTTGTTTTGGGGGATCAAACGGTAAGATTTGATAACCCAGATGGAAGTTGAACTGATGAATCTTCTCTGACCAGCAAAGACTTCCAAATTTATGTTGAATCTGCAGCAGTTTCTATGAGGTAAGATAGCTGTCAATAAGAAACGTATTCATTAAGAAAAAAATGTATTCATAAAGAACACTGTGCAGAAAAAAAATGAGTACAACATTTAGTTTTATGTTTAACATATCTCTTTTGAAAACACATTTTCTTTGTCTTTATTACGAGTTTCTCCTGTTAAACTGTCAAAAATCTGTCACTGAGTCAAAAGCATTAACATGGAGTCCCCGAACATTGATTCTTCAAAGTACGCATGCGTGCTGTTCTTTGAAGTTTTTTTATTTTCTATTAACTTCTATTAATTAATATATATTACAAGTTTTTTGAATGTGTTTGATCTCATAACAGGAAATTATCTTGATAGCCATAGGTCTTTTGAAAATAAAATAAAACAGATCAAAATAAAGCAGTTTGATTGTCAGGCTACAACAGCCGATCGTGTAAACAGTGCAGCAGCGGATCGTTTTAGACCCAGAAGTGGTGAAAACAGCTTAAAAAGAAGTGGCAGACATGTCACTCAATTTATTAGATGTAAAAAAAAAAAAAAAAAAGTCAAACATGTCTGCCCCGGGTACTGATAGCATGAGGCAAGGGTGCATCTGGACAGGTCTAGGGGCTGGAGTGGGCAGGCTCACCTCGCCTGTCCCAGGAATAAACTGCCCAGCTAAGCGGGGATCCCCCACTCTAATATGCCGCCTCTGGCCAGTGTTCTCCCACCCAGAACAATGCCTAAGACTGGGGAGGCCAATTCTGGCAGGGAAATGGTCCTTGGCACAACACCAGCACCGGGGGGCTGCAGCAAAGAGACAGGGATCCCTGCTCGGGCATTTTTATTTTCTGCCATAATTCTCTTATCAACAACTCTCTTTTTTTTTTTTTTGCTACGACTTTCGGGTCCATTGCTCCGCTGTTCCCACCTGGCCAAACAGAAGCGGCTGTTAATATCTTTTTCTTTTTTTTCCAGCAGAGCTATGGTATCAAGATAATTTTTCTGCCATTGGATCAATAACATTCTAAAAATTTGAATTCTATTGTAGTATAATAAATGAGTTGCAATGCGAAAGTACACTCAGTTGAATCAATGATCCAGGACTCAGTGTTTATGCCTGTGACACCGTGATGTATCTTTGACAGTTTAACAAGAGAAACCCGTATTCAAGACAAGCAAGAGTCGTATTTAAAACAAGGACAAATTGTATTCAAAACAGACATGTTAAACGTAACACTAAATGTTGTATTCATATTTTTCTGAAAGTTGTGCACAAAGTTATAACTTTTGCACAACTTTGTTTTATGAAGAACAACTTTGTTTTTATGAAAACGTTATTGGCGGCTATCTTTCCCCATAAGCTTCCGTCTTGGTGAGTTAAACAGTACAGACTTAGTTCCAGCCATCTCTCATATATGAACAACAATGAAGTTGCCGGCTTAAGCCTGACCCACTGGAGCTTCCATGGCACAGCAGTTTAACCATGTCAGAGTTTATCTAACCCCAAAGAGTAGCTCTTATGGTAGTTTTGATAGCTCTGGTGTCATTCCAGAGTGTAAACCTTGCAGAGGTGGGCTGCTATCTTGACTTGAGAACATGATGGAGTGGTGTGAGGGTGATCCATGGTGCATCTCACTGAATACGGAGGGATTAAACACCACCTCCTACTTCCTTGGTCTATGTGCTGGGTATTCCTCAATACTGTTGGTAGAAAGGGTTTGAGTGGAGCCAGAGGCGAAAAGCAACCCCCTGAGTCGTTGTTGGCATGCCGCTGCCCGGCTGGTGTGCAGTGAGTCGGCCATAAGGGTTTGGTGTCTTTACCAACAACACTTAGATGCGTGACTGAGACTGTCTCTGATGTTGCTCCCCTGCTGGGACCACTTGGCTAACTCTGTAACTTTCATATGATTGTCACACGCACTGAAGTGAGGTGTTAAGAATAGATTGGATGACAGCACAGTACCAAAAACAACCCCCCTTTTTTTTAATCTTTTTTAAACAGCTCTCCGAGGTAACAAGAATGTGAATCAGACTAAATGTGTCCATATGGTGATGTTACATCTGGTTAAGATGGCATAACTATTGGTTCTGTTTAATGTTTAGCTGGAGGGCCATTATGTCAGGTTTTAGCTATTGTATGTAAAAAAGAAAAACGTGAACCACCAGGTAGCTTAAGAATTAAGAACAAATCATCTCCTCATGCTAAAATGAAAAACTCAGTTTAATCAAGACTATTAAAAAATGTATAAAAATGTTAATTGATTAAAAAATAGCTAAAGGCTCCAAATGCCAACCCAAGAAAGATAAACAAAGCCATAGTAAAACAGACATGCATCAAGATGAAGTTCATCTAAAATGGTTTGCATTCAAAGCAATCACTTGCACAAATCTAAAATGTTCAATAGTTGAATATCACTGAAAAAGATGGAAGGTGTGAAAACATAAACCTGCACCATTCATTTTGGCTTTGCTGCAGTACTTCTGGTAGTGAAAATTCTGACATGACCTTTATGATAAAAAAATACACTTTTTCCTTCAAAACCTTTTTTGAACGTTGAGTTCAATGTAACTGCTAGCTCCACCCCGAGGTGCATCACAAGCAGGCTCCCCCTTTCGCCCCACAAAGTGGTCGTATAAGGAAAGAGGGTAGGTCGGGGACAGTGTGAAGAGCCGACTAACCAGGGCCCACATCCCCCACCCTACACAGAGAGAGAGGAGCCAATAGGGAGTCAGTCCCAGGGGCAAGCACCAGCCCCCACCCCCAAGCGTCAACCCTGTAAGAGGTAAGGCACCGGCGCGTTGGGAGTCATCTGCATTTTTGATGCACCATTGGCTTTTAATTGCTGGCTCCTTGTCACTTGTCATTTCCAAGATGCCATGACACTCTTTACAATAGCCTCTGATGTGAATGTATTTATTTGTAACAGTAGGGTAGACCTTGGCTCTTTGGAACACAAATGTACATGTGTTCTCCATCTGCTTCTAAGTCAGATCATTTATGATGTGCGTCCAAGTACCAGGCTTCAGGAGCAAATTTGTCTTTATATACTACTTTTTGTGGCTGAATTTGATCCATTCTTCAAATGGTATGTCCAACTGAAACGTTTGACTGCCATTTTGTCTGGGTGAAGAGGAACTTGGGATTGAGTCTGTGTCAGCTGTACAAGCACGATCATTTTCCTGATCACTGTATTCCAAAACTGACCAGATGTTGTGCCTGTTTGATTTTACAAATGTGTACAGGGCCTTTGTAGTCATCTTTCCTTCTAGCTGCTGACTCAGCTTTGTCCAGACACTGGAAGCTGGAGTGGCTATTCTGCCATTTCGAATTATGGCCTCTTTTGAGGTGCAGAAAACATAAAATATCGTTTCTCTGTCTAGTGATGGCTTCTGGGGCATCTAGAAAGAATGAAAAAAGTGATTAGGATTAATCATTTCTTGGCCCACACATGATTGTATTCTAAATTCTGTAGACCTATATTATGGTTCAATCAGGAATAATTTAAGTTGGAGGGAACACTAGAAAGTAAATTTGAAACCCAGTCATTGCAAATATCAAAATGATAAAAAATGTACATATTTAAAACAGTTTGGACTCGAAGGGACACATTGTGAACTTTAAGGAATTATGGGAAATGTCAATAACATTTCGAATTGAGAAGAAAGTATTATTGTACTAACAATGTTTAAAAGGGGAAAAGCGTCAATCTGAAACTTGTACGACAAAAACTTCCAACCTTAAACCGTTCCCAAATGAATGATTTTTCTTTGGAACAGCTGCTGTTTTTATTCTCAATCTTGTTTCTTGTCTTTTTTTTTTTGTTTGTTTGTTTTAGTCCTTTTTCACTTAAATTCCACCATTTAGAGTTTGATTCAGTGCTGAGTCTAATGTGACTAGGGGGGCAGGGCTTTGAGCTCCTTCGCTGTCGTGATATGATTCCCATGGATCTCCAAGAAGTTATTGTGACATCAATTCAACTCCAAAACAGCACTACACACTTTATACTCTTTTCTCATACAGACATGTGAATTTACACACTGTGTTGTCTTAGTCTAATCTTTCAAAATGTAACCCTTCATAGAAAATAAATACAGTATTAGAATAGTGAAAGTAATTAAAGTAAAGTTAATTAGTGAAAGATCAGATTGCAATGAAAAATGTGTACATCGACAAGTTTAATGTGCAATGTTTCTTTACGGCACTGAGGGGTTTGATTGACAAGATGACAGCCAATCAGGACACAGAAAACAACAGTAGCAGTTTCCAACGACAACATGACAAAGCATGGAAATTAGAAGAAGCGAGATCACTAAAGGGGAACAGTCATACAGTGAGGTAACACTGTTATGATGTTTTTTTCCCAAAGTTTCATACAGTAGCATTACTGGTATGTCAAAGTTTGGTTCATCAGAGGCAGAATGGGAGTTCTGGAGCTGGAATCGTAACAATCTCTTTGACACCCGAGTCAATGAGTTCCCTTAGCCAATGAGCTCCAAGCCCTGCCCCCCACGTGACGTTAGGCTCAGCACTGAATACATCAACAGTCGGAATTTAAACTTTGAACTAAGGAATTTAAGTGAAAAGGGACACAACTGTTGGAAACAAATGTTAGGACTACAAAATACATTATTGTTATAATCATAAATATATATATTTCTCATTTGGTATCAGGTTTATGTATGAAACTTTTTTTTTAATTTCAAGTTTTAAATTTACAGTTTTATCTTAATTGTTTAGATTAAATTTTTTCTTCTATATTTGTGTTTTTTTTTTTTTTTATTAAAATGACATTTTATCAAGATTTGTAACATTTCTTCAAGTTTCCAATTTACAAATTTAAGTTAAAACGGTTTCTTAATTTTCAGTCATTCCATGCTTACAATTTATGTTTTGAAGGTTAGGACTGTTTTCAAATGTTCTTTTCCATTTCAGATCTGTTTCTTCATTTACTTTTAGATTATCCTAATTTGGCCCCACACTACAATTTGTTTGGAGCCACATGCCTCAGCAACCTACAAACAATTTCTTGTTAGGTCAGCTTAACCACCTATTAACTCCCTATTTTGCATAAAACCTCAGTATTGTATTGTTACAGTATTGTTACCTCAGTAAGTTCACTTACCTTGTCCATGAATCAGATTTTTGTACTTTTATGGGGTTTAATAAATGGAATGTGTACAAATACTCAAATAACAAGGTGTACTTGTTTTCTATTACTTTGCAGAAGCTTCTTAGATGGAGCAGCAAATCTCTCGAACTCTCATTCACGAGAGTTTTGAAGGGTTGGTGACAAGGAAAAAAAATGGATTGAGAGGAAGAAAAATACCCCAGACGTCCTTACATTTCATGAATCCTATGACAGAGCTATGATTTCCGAACTTGAGCTACAGCTACTTAAATTACCAGTGTCAATAAAAAAACAAATTCACTCTTAAAGGACACATTATATTCTTTCGGCAAACTTTGCTGCCGACTAATCACGAATGTAAACAGACATTTGTACACGTCATTTTAAACACATTTTCCAGCAATAATACAGGACGGGCTGCATCAGATATTTAAAGGTTATTTTGCATCATATATACAGTAGCTTGTTAAAAAGGTCAAAGGCCAGAGATGTAATCAGTTTGTGCAAAGGGATCCGGTGAGAACCCCGCCCACATATTCAGGTGTTCATCAACAAAAGACTTACTGATTGTGGATCGAAGTGTGATGTCAACTAATAGAACTTGTGATATCTCAGCAACGGTGGCAGCACAAACGATCATTCCAACGGCACAAACCAGCACATACGTAGCACTAACGGCTCCACCTATTTGCAGGGACTTTTTACGTAGGTGGGGGGTCAGTTTCATGATGGTAGTTACTATGTGTTCTATATGAGCCTATGTGAGCTGTTTGCGGTATGTCGGTGAGTGTGTGCGGGATTGCGTGTATGTGCGCGCGCACCTGTCTCATGCATAAATAAATAGTTACTTACCAGGGATGTGTTGCCTTTGGTTCATTTAAAGGGGGGGGGGGGGGGGGGGGGGGGGGGGGGGGGGGGTGTTAAAAAGAGGAAAAAAGAAAAACAAACACATTAAAACAACAACAGAAACATGAGAGAAATAAACTGCTTTAATGAGATGGAGGTGTGGATGGTTGATGAGCTGATTTTCCATCATTTAAATCAGTTTAGTCGGTTTCATCAGCACAGCATGGACGTTCTGATCGCAACATCTGGGTGTCTTCAGCGCAGCTACGGGGTGATCTCGGGGTCCCGAAGGAGCCATCCATCAACGTAGAGTCTGTCCACTGAAACAACAGCCGGGAACAGGATCTTCCTGCGCCGGAGGATCTCTGCCGGGAACTGTTCGTTGACGCTGAAGTGTGTTCCCTTCCTCTCCCAGCCGCGGCTCCTCACCAGCTCCTTCTGTTTATAGTGCTGAATTTAGCTACTATGGGTCTCGGACGTTGGTTATTAGACCTCCTTCCTCCGAGTCGGTGCTCTCTATGGAAGGAGATCTTCTGGACCTCCTCCTTGGGGAGCTTCAGCTGGACCTCCATGAAGGACTTCACCATTACCTCCGGGTCTTCTCCCGCCTCCTCTGGAATCCCAGAGATGACCAGGTTGTCCCTCATGCTCCTCGCCTGAAGATCCAGGAGGATTTCCTTGACGGAGCGGTTCTCCTCAGAGAGACGAGCGGTGTCGCTGCTCAGAGTCTGGACGGTCTCTCTCAGGGCCTGGTTCTCCTGCAACTCCCTGAACTCCGAGGACTCTCGCAGGCCTTGGAACTCTTTGTGGAGAATCTCCAGCATGTTTAAATGGCAATCAAGACTGGAGAGATTTTTATCAATCGATTCCAGGATGTCGCTGATGCCGCTGCCTGGAGAAGAGGCGGCCCCGGGAGAGTCTTAAGGACGGCCGCGTTTGGAGGAAGGAGTGGTGGTGTTGGTCTTCCCCATGACGAAGTTATTGTAGCAGTCGTCTATTAAGTTCTCCAGGTCATCCAGCCTGTCAACAATGTAATAATCTTTTTAGAGGTTTTGTTCCTTCCTGCTGCAGGTGAGGATCTGAGTGGTGGAAATGACAAAACCACCTTTGACCACTCAGTGATTACACTGTACTGGCTGCATGCCCACACAATATAACGCTGACAGAGAGGTTACTTTCTCAGTGATTTAAGTCCAGCTAGGGGTTAGCCGATTAGCTAGTGTCAGCTTTCATTCAGGACTTAGCAGTCTTTGTAACTTCAAGAGTTAGATAAAGTTGAAAGTTGTTGAGTTTCTGTGAGTAATCCTTTTACCTGCGTATTCTGCAAACTTCAAACCATTTTTGTACTTCATAACTTTTATACCAGAACGTAATAACGGCAGAAAACAGGAATGTGCTTCAATCAATGGAGAAATGTTTTCCTGCAACTTGATTGGTTGGATCAAACCAATGTGGACCTAATTGGATTGGATGTCATGCCGGCATCACACACGGATGTAAACGAACAGAGAGAAACCAGGTGCTCATTTTTAGTAACCGGTTTAACAAAATCAGAAATCAAACCTGCACTCAGAGTTGACTGACTCAGAGTTTGACTCAGAGAAGTTGATTTAACCAACTCTTTTCAGCTGTTCTGAAACCGAAAACTCTGAGTAGTTGGACTCAGAGTCAGGTGTGAGCGTCATGAGCAAAGACATTGCAATTCACCACGGCAACATTACCAAACACCAATAGGACTTCACGTCGACAGAAATTGATGTGCTCCTACAAGCAAATGCCGACTACGAGCACATTTTCCGCAAAAAGAGCAGCACAGCTGCATTGGCAAAAAAAAAAAAAAAAAAAAAAAAAAGAGTTGGCGTGGGAGAAAATAGCTGCCAGAGTTAATACATACGTTTACATGTTAATAATTTCAATTCAGTATAAGTAGCCTTCTATATAATGTCAGCAGTCATCATTTTGTTAAGTAAGGAATGCTTTTTTTATCTGTCAACAATTTAACGACTCATCTCAGTAATTGCATGAATTACAGATTTTCGTACAAATTAAAAGCGCATTTTAATGTCTACTCTTCCTCAAAAGGTCAGTGGTTGATATTTTGGATTCATAAAGTCATGATCCATAAGTAATCCAAGATGTTTCATCCAGTTGACAGGTTGACAAGTTGACAAGTGTAGAAGGTTAGCTGCATTAAGCATACAAATAAATGTAACCCAAAGTCACAATAATGGCAAAAAACCCCCCCAGTAAAATAACCACATTACTACAGAGGCAGGACAAAATTAGGGGTGGTCTGCCAAAACAGAATATTATGACGTGTTTTTGGTTAGCACATCAATAAGAACTGGTTTAAACATGGATTATTGATCAAAGACAAATGTGCACGTGTCTCCAGGAAAATGATCGGCCTGAAATCGAAGAGAATTTTTTTATGCAGAGATTAATGTTTCAAAGAGAAAATAAACATTCACACCCAGTGCTAATCAGAACAGAATACAATATTCTCATCATTTCAATAAATTCTGAAATAATCTTCTGTTGTCTACATTTCTTGACTGAATTTCACTGCAAAAGGAACCTATTGACCATCACCATTCTGTTTGTGATGGAATAAACGCCAGTCTCTAAATACACACATGGACAAAATTGTTGGTACCCCTCAGTTAAAGAAGGAAAAACCCACAATTCTCACTGAAATCACAAAAGTAACAATAAATAAAAATGTATTGAAAATGAAATAATCAAAATCAGCCATCACTTTTGAATTGCTGATTAACATAATTATTTAAAAAAACAAACTAATGAAACAGGTCTGGACAAAAATGATGGTACCTCTATAAAAGATTGAAAACTATTTGACCAGACTGACATGATTAACTCAGGTGTGTCCTTTAATTGACATCACAGGTGTTACCAAACTCATAATCAGTCAGTCTGCCTATTTAAAGGGAGACAAGTAGTCACTCTGCTGTTTGGTGAAAAGGTGTGTACCACACTGAACGTAGACAACAGAAAGCCAAGGAGAGAATTGTCCCAGGACATCCGAAAACAAATGATAGATAAACATCTTAAAGGTAAAGGCTATAAGACCATCTCTAAACAGCTTGAACTTCCTGTGACAACAGTGGCTCATATTATTCAGAAGTTCAAGACCCACGGGACAGTAGCCAACCTCTCTGGACGTGGCCGCAAGAGGAAAATTGATGACAAATTGAAGACACGGATCGTTGGAATTGTATCCAAAGAGCCCAGAACAACCACCAAAGAAATTAAAGGTGAACTCCAAGGCCAAGGTACATCAGTGTCAGATCGCACCATTCGTCGTTGTTTGAGCCAAAGTGGACTTCATGGGAGACGACCAAGGAGGACACCACTGCTGAAAAACAATCCTAAAAAAGCCAGACTGGAATTTGCAAAAATGCATGTTGACAAGCCCCAAAGCTTCTGGGAGAATGTCCTTTGGACAGATGAGACCAAACTGGAGCTTTTTGGTAAGGCACATCAACTCTATGTTCATAGACTCAAAAACCAAGCATACGAAGAAAAGAACACTGTCCCTACGGTGAAACATGGAGGAGGCTCAGTCATGTTTTGGGGCTGCTTTGCTGTATCTGGCACAGAGTGTGTTGAATGTGTGCAAGGTACAATGAAATCTGTAGACTATCAAGGCATTCTGGAGAGAAATGTGCTGCCCTGTGTCAGAAAGCTTGGTCTCAGTCGCAGGTCATGGGTCTTCCAACAGGACAACGATCCAAAACACACAGCCAAAAACACCCAAGAATGGCTGAGAGAAAAGCGTTGGACTATTCTAAAGTGGCCTTCCATGAGCCCAGATCTGAATCCCATTGAACATCTGTGGAAGGAGCTGAAACATGCCATTTGGAGAAGACACCCATCAAACCTGAGACAACTGGAGCAGTTTGCTCATGAGGAGTGGGCCAAAATACCTGTTGACAGCTGCAGAACGCTCATTGACAAATACAGAAATCGCTTCATTGCAGTGATTGCCTCAAAAGGTTGTGCAACAAAATATGAAGTTATGGGTACCATCATTTTTGTCCAGGCCTGTTTCATTAGTTTGTTTTTTTAAATAATTATGTTAATCAGCAATTCAAAAGTGATGGCTGATTTTGATTATTTCATTTTCAATACATTTTTATTTATTGTTACTTTTGTAAGTTTCAAGTGATTTCAGTGAGAATTGTGCATTTGTACTTCTTTAACTGAGGGGTACCAACAATTTTGTCCACGTGTGTAAACGCCAGACTGGCTGACAAATTCCTGGAATAAACATCTGGAATGCGAAAGGCAGATACATACACATTATGCACATCCGGCTTTGCAAAAATGTAGATGTTTGTTTTTGTGAAAGAAACGCAGACACGCTGCCCAGACCAGTTCCTCAGAGATTGAGTTGTCATACTTCCCGGTAGGAAGTAAGTAAAGAAATAAGATCACAAAAATAACTGATCATTGATAAATAATTTGTTCTTTAGTGTGCCAAAGGTAACATGATCATATAAATGATTATAGTTTACTCTGAAAGGCTTAAGAAAAGCATAGCATAGGCCCTTAAAAGTAAAGATATGACCAAAAAAAATAATCTAAAACTGAGTTATGAGACCTGGAACGAACAGCCTTAAACAAATGTATACAGAAGACTTTAAAAGCAACGTCTTTTATTTACAAAGAATTTAAATAACTTACATGATAAGTTAAGAAAACGTCACATTTCTTTCTAAGTCAATTGAAGTTTTTTTTAGTAAAATAGCAAGGATCCTGTCTGCAGTCTCGTACTTTTGGATGTTTTCATGACGTGAGCAGACCAGTCCATTAGTAACCTAAATGTAGCCTGCGGGACTGAACAATACTGCGGGTGAAGGACCAAGGCCGGGCTGTGTAGCCTACACAAAACAAATATGTAAACACTCTGATTTTAAAAGCTTAGACATACCTAAAGTTTTATTTGGAAAAAAAAGTAAAAAGAGAACATTCAGAACAAAATGTATTCAAATGAGTAAAATGACAACAAATTGCATCAACTGACAACCAAGACAAAGAAAAGAGTGATAGACAGACCATCCTTTATATATTAGACTTCCCAGACTGCAGATGTGATTAAAGAACAACGTCACATAGGAGCTGTTCTGGATGATGGCCTGAACAGAAGCTCCTGCAGGAACCGGGCTGACTGATGCTTGCTTCAGCTTTTCAAGCTTTTTCATAAGGTAAGAAGGCACACTCATCCATGATGTACATGCACAGACACATACACAGGTCTTAGTTCACAACACCTCTATTTTTTGTGTTCAAATGAGACACATCCAAGAGCTGCTAATTTACAGGGAAAGGCTGCAGCCCACACTTTGTGCTGCTCCTATCAGGAATGTAAGAGAAGGAATGATAAGGTGGCACGAAAGAGGGAATGAGCTGATCTAAAAAACACAACTCTTTCATGTCTGCAGTCTGGATAAGTAGCCTTCTCAAAGCTCAGGTAAATGGGAGATATCACTGGCATTACATTTCTGTCTCTCATTTAGAGCAGGCAGCAAAAGAAAAATCAACAGTTTTTTTGTCACAGCCACTGTCACATATCTGTCTGTATGAAGATGAGAAAACAAATCCAGCTCCAGGGAGGAAATAGAAATGTACTTTTGTGTTTGGTAAAGTCATAGTCGAGCTTCAACACACAGCATGCATTAAGTTAGATTTGCATTAAAAATGTTTTTGAGCTCTTAGGGCGTGATTTATCGAAAGCTTGTTTTCATAAAAATGTGTGCAAATTGACAGCACATACAAAAAGAACCTGCTCCTGATGTACTAATACAACAAATTAGGAGAGTACATCCAAACAGATCAATTTAGAACATATTGGATTTATCCTGCACAAAGCAGGACTGTGGTCGACGTTTTGTGTCCATTTCTTTTAATGTATGAAATGCGAAGAGGCTCAATATTAAGAGTAATGTAAAGTTCTGTTATAAATAGACAGGGCTAAGCTGTAGATAAGCAGAACTGGAAAGGCATTTACAGAGGGTACGGAAAGTAGTCAGACCACCTTAAATATTTCACTGTTATATTGCAGTCATTTGCTAAACTTATTGAAGATCATTTTTTTCCTCATTAATGTACAAACAGCACCCCATATTGACCAAAAAAAAAAAAAAAACAGCATTTTTTGCAGATTTACTAAGAGTTAAATATCACATGGTCCTAAGTATTCAGACCCTTTGCTGTGACACTCACATATTGAAATCAGGTTCTCTCCATTTCTTCTGACCATCCTTGAGATGGTTCTACACCTTCATTTGAGTCCAGCTGTGTTTGATTCTACTGATTGGACTTGATTAGGAAAGCCTCACACCTGTCTATATAAGACCTTCCAGCTCACAGTGATGTCAGAGCAAATGAGAATCATGAGGTCAAAGGAACTGCCTGAAGAGCTCAGAGACAGAATTGTAGCAAAGCACAGATCTGGACAAGGTTACAAAAAAAATATCTGCTGCATTTAAGGTGAAGGGAAAGAATGTAAACAAATGGATATAAGTGGAGGTCTTACTTCCACGCCAACAGTCCCCCTTACAACTCAGACCGGAATTTCTAATGAACTCCTGCTGCTCTGCAGAAACTATGTCCTAGAAAACGACTCAGGCTTATAGATTTTGGCTAAAAACAGCAGAATCATAATTAAAAGACCACTTAGAACACTGAAAATAGATGAAAAGATGATTAAAGTGGGACTTTAAAGAGCTTCACTGAGTAGAAGTTTGAACCAAAAAAGAAAGACTTATAAAAGCTGTTTTGATTATTACAGAGCATACTCACTATCACTTCATAGGTTCTGAATGAAAATATTCTTTGATAGCAGCAGCTATGTTAGAGTCTACCTTTAATGTTTTTGCTTTAAGTCACTTCATGTCAAATTACTACAGTATCTGTTAAAGTGATAAACAGATATTGTCATCCAATCAGCAATGTCCCATGATGCTGACCTTTTCCAATTTCTTTTTGCTTCATTTTTTAACATTTCCTTTTAGTTTCTGGAAATAACGTTTGTTTTCTGAAATACTTCAGTTTTTATTTTTTATGTTCTTTTGTTTTTTACTTTTTTGGTTTGTGGAATATTTGATTTGATTCTAAAATGTTATGTTTTTTTATTTTTTGTTTTTTTAAATGCCATTGTAGTCTTTATGTTTTCAACTGATTTGTTGATGTGGTTTGAACTTCAGGGCCACCATAGTTAATCTTTTAACACCAATAATGTCACAGTGACACCGAAATAACCAATAACAGATATTTTGACATACCGTATTCTCCAACTGTTCAAACAATCACCATGAATCAGTGGATTCTGACGCAGGAAAAAGCTGCCTTTCTTCCTGGTTTTGCATCGATACACTGCACATTAGAATGCTCCGGCGCAAAGCCGCTTTTCTCCAAGGCAGAATCTGCTGATAAACGTTGATAAACACTTCAGAACTGCACAGTGCTGCATATCAGCGCAAGGCTGTTTTTCTCTGCTAAAGACTCCTTTGGTATTACATTAATTACGTTAATGGTTGAACATTTACGGTAGACCAAATAATATAAACTCTGGAGCTAAAGCCCTGATTAAAGAGTCTTAACAGAGTTTTTTTCACCCACTCCGACAGCTGCCAGCACCAGGCGTGGGTGCACAGGGTGCATGTGCACGGACCTAAACAGAACGACTCAGTGTTACATTCTCATTATCAAAAACTAGCATTCTTATTTGAGGTATGTTACACCTGTGCACACAAACAGGAAAAAGACTTTCAAAGTCACTGAAATTATGTTGGGGGTTTTTTTCTCAAGGATTGGGAGCAGGGTGAGACCATGGATTTTTTTATGCAAATCATTGAATAAATCAGGTCGCACTCTAGAGCCCTGTCTTTGGGCATCTGTCATCTGACTAACTTCCCTCTGAGCTGTCTTGAACTTAACCATTTTATCATTGCTTTCATGATGGGTATTGTTATGTAAATATAATATATATTTATAAAATCAACTTTGTAACGCTTCATGCTTCATTTTAACAACGATTAGATATTTATGCTTGACTATTCAATTCTGGTTTATTTTGAATGATCCGATCCAGTTCACTGACCTAGTATTGATCCAGAAATATATATATACACATGCATATACACACATTTAGAAATTGAACAAGACAGAAATGGACTAGCAATGAGAACAGGGTTCTGTTGGAACGCTAATTCATGCTACATGCAGAGAATGTGGAGTGAATGGATGCTTCGAAACCCACAACAGGGCTTAACTGCCAAACAGCTACTAGCTCCATGCTCTAACATCCATAAACTGCAACTGCTGTTATGACTTGAGATTGATGAAGTTGTAACACCATGGGGGAGTCACAACATCAAGTCAGAGAGGAGGCTAATAACTCTCTAATAAGCCCCAATAACAACAGTTACGCTGAGCGAGGCAGTAACTGACCTGAAAGACAAGATCATGTCAAGAATTAACACCAGGCAACCCTGACACCAACTACGACGCTTGAGTGAAGTACCACTTGAAAGTCTGATGGAACCTGTTGTGATAGGAATTGCCCTCAGTGCGACATTCACAATCATAGAAACCATTGAACTGGTTTATACTTCAGCAGCAGTGATCCTTGAGATACTTCGCGATAAGAGCAACCTCGGCAGAACACAATAGCAACCATGGAAGCAACGGTTGGATGCTAAGATCAAGATGACTCAGATGGAAGTGAGTCAGATGACAGAGGCAATGGGTATTGCCCCGGCATCTAACCCAACCAGGTTCGCCGCCATGTTATTGGACCATGGGAGACAACTTCATTATTTAACAGCCGTCACCAAAGCTGTCATGAAGCAGTTACAGATGTACCCATCGGGTAATCTATCTCCTTCGCTGTCTTCACACCCTTCCACGACAGACAGCTCGGGCAATCTCTCCACGCAGAACATGCCTGCTTCCAGTACTCACCTTTCCTTACCTGACAAATTCAGCGGCAAACCGGAACTGTGCAACGGCCTCCTCATGCAGTGCCAGCTGGATCTGCATCAACAGGCCCACCTTTACTTCACTGAAGAAGCCAAGGTGTTCTTCTTGTGTTCTCTGTTCTCCAGTGAGGCTTTGGAATAGTTGGCTGCCATCTGGATGCTCCTTGATCCTCCAGTCCTACGACGTGTTCACACGGTTGTTACTTGGCGTGTTTCAACACCAGACCGAAGGAAAAGAACTGGGTGAACAGCTTATCGACATTAGAAAAGGTGCACAGTGCAGCTGCATACTCTCTATGATTCCAAACCTTAGCCACCCAGATCATGTGATCACCATGCAGGCTTAAGACTGTATATCCCCGGGGACCCTCCCATCCACCTAGATGGTCGGAATGGCTGATGAGTGAGAACTCTCTCATTTTTTAAATTCCAGTGACTCTCATAGCCCAGGGAAAGCACATCACAATTTGAGCTATGATAGATTCAGAGGTAGCAGGAAATTTTATTGACCTGGACTTTGCTTATGCTAATTATATTCCTCTGCTCCACTGCACTTCGTGGGTGGCAAGCTCTGCTATATATAGTCGACCAGTGAGATCAGGACGGATAAAGTATCTTACACAAGACGTCCAACTCCAATGTCAGCAGAACCATCTAGAGAACATCCGCCTATTTGCCATTTAATCTACACAATGTGCTGTCATCCTGGGGCTCCCATGGCTTGAAAGATATGATCCCACTATATCTGGTCTGCCAAAGGAATCACCTTCGCTTCATCTATCTGCCGTCATCGTTGCCTACAAACTGGTCTTCCGTTGGACTCAGGTCGCTGTCCTCCTCAGTACCACTAGATCGCTTCTACTCACCTCAATATAAGTAACGTTGATGCGTCACTTGATACACTGCCTTCACTGTATTAAGGTTTACAGGAGGCATTGGAGCGTGTTACATGTCTTCCGCCCCATAGCTATTGATCTGCTACCCAGGTCCACACCACCACGGGGTCAGGTCTTTCCCCTGTCACAACCTGAAACTGAAGTCATGCAGTCTTATATCGAAGAAGAGTTACAGAAAGGTTTTATTAGACCATCCACTTCTCCAGGCGGGTTTATTCTTTGTGAAGAAAAAAGATGGAGGCCTTCGTCCTTGTATCGATTACCGCAGCTTGAATGAAACCACAGTCAAGTATCGTTATCCTCTGCCTCTAGTTCCTCCGGCCTTAGAACAGTTAAGACAGGCTCGGTTTTTCACTAAGCCAGATCTCAGAAGTGCCTACAATCTGGTACATGTTCGGGACAATATGAGTACCTTGTGATGCCGTTTGGTTTATGTAAATTTGTTTCAGGCACTTGTAAATGATGTATTTCAAGACATGCTCCAAAGATTTGTCATTGTGTACATTGATGACATTTTGATATATTCTAACACCCATGAGGAGCATGTCTTTGTTACGGGGGGAGTTCAAAAACCCAGACACAGAGAAGACTTGGACACAGAGGGGTTAGTTTGCTCCAAGTGCTCCAAGAGCTTTTGAAGGGGAACTGCGTGGGCCAATTTAGAGAACCTGTCAATGATGGTCAAAATCACAGAAAAAAACCAATGGAGTTCGGGAGCCCCGTTATGAAATCCATGGCGATATGGGACCATGGTCTGGAGGTCAATGAGAGACGGCAGCAGGAGGCTGTTGAGGCACTTTCACGCACACAGGACACAAAGAAACAAATGCCCTAATGTCAGAGGCCTCTGTGGGCCACCAGAAACGCTGTCCAACCAGGAAGACAGTATGAGTGACTTCTGGATGGCAGGCCAAACATGAGCAGTGCCCCCACTTTAGCACTTAGGAATGGAGACAAACAAACAATGCGCAGGGCAAC
Source organism: Oryzias celebensis (assembly GCA_014656515.1). Classification (NCBI taxonomy): domain Eukaryota; kingdom Metazoa; phylum Chordata; class Actinopteri; order Beloniformes; family Adrianichthyidae; genus Oryzias; species Oryzias celebensis. The sequence goes on from BNCR01000012.1 coordinate 47,677,930, forward strand.
CATCCGGAACAACAGAGACACTGGACACGGAGGCTTTGACCCTCCGCTCCAGGTCCCACTTTGTAGTAGCCAACACCATGTCTTGAGGGAGGATAGTACCTTCTTGCTCTTACACCATGGGTTCACTCTCCTCCTGGTGTTGTCGGGACAGCGCATCCGGCTTGATGTTCTTGCTGCCTGGCCAATAGGACAGAGAAAACCTAAACCGGTCAAAGAACAAAGCTCATCGGGCCTGGCGTGAATTGAGTCTCTTGGCAGTCCTTATGTACTCTAAGTTTTTGTGATCTGTCCACACGAGGAATGGGCATTCGGCTCCCTCCAGCTAGTGGCGCCACTCTTCAAGAGCTAATTTGACAGCGAGGAGCTCTCTGTTCCCTATGTTGTAGTTTCTCTCTGCAGGAGTAAGCTTGCTGGAGAAATACGTGAAGGGGTGTACTTTGTTGTCAGACGCTCTCTGGGACAACACAGCACCCACCCCTGAGTCAGACGCATCTACCTCCACAATGAAGTCTTTGGAGGTGTCAAGCTGAACCAGGATGGGAGCCAGAGAGAAACGTCTTTTTAGCTCTGAAAAACACTTTGTTGGTCTTATCGTCCCAGAGAAAACGTACCTTCTCTGACGTTAACTTGTGGAGAGGTGCAGCGACTGTACTAAAGTTCCTGATAAAGCCTCTAGAAATTTGTGAACTCAAGGAAACGCTGGAGCTGTCTCCGCCCATTTGGCCCAGGCCACTCTAAGACAGTTTAACCTTAGCACTGTCCATCTGAACGGAACCTGGAGAGATCACATGTCCTAGTACAGTTGATTCTCCAGGAGTCGCAGAAGCATGGCTCTCACATGCTGCACATGCGTCTCAGAGTCTGGCAAGAAGATCAGAATGTTGTCAAACGAACGTATTGATCATGTCGTCAGGGACGTTGTTTACGAGGCACTGAAGCACAGCTGGGGCGTTAGTAAGCCAAAGGGGCATAACCAGGTACTCGAAATGTCCACTGGGTGTATTGTAGGCCATCTCCCTCTCTGACTCACACCAAGGGGTAGGCAGTGCTGAGGTCTAACTTGATAAAGATGTTAGCGCCTTTCAACCGATCAAAAGCAGTACTTAGCAGGGAAAGGGGGTACGTGTTGCATACTGTGATGTTGTTTAGTCCTCTGTAGTCAATGCAAGGGCGCAAACCTCAATCACATTTACCAATAAAAGATGAAACCTGCTCCCGCTGGGGAGGAGGAAGGATGGATGATTTCTGTATGAAGTCTCTCCTGCAGGAATTGGTCCATCGCCTCTCGCTCAGGAGGTCTTAAAGGGTACAGGTGACCTTTGGGCGGTTGAGTTCCTGGGAGCAGGTCGACGTAGTAATCGTAGGGGCAGTGTGGAGAAAGGGCTTTAGCCCGAGTCTTTCAGAACGTATGTTCCTCCCTCACACCATAATCAAGTGCTCCACCTCTTCCATGACACCCCTGCAACTGGACATCCAGATATGGCCACCATACAACTCCTCATGCAAAACTCTTTCTGGTGGCCTACCATACAGGCGGATGTCGCACAGTTTGTTACCAACTACACCACCTGTCAAGAGAGCCAAGACACCTTGTCAGCTACCAGCTGGCCTCTTCCAGCCATTGCCTACCTCAACGTCCATGGTCCCATGTTGCTGTGTATTTCATCACAAACTTGCAAAGATCCCAAGGCGATAAAGTCATTTTATATGTTATTGATCGCTTTTCTAAAGCATGTTGTCATCTCTCTCTGCCCAAGTTACCCAAAGGCATGAAGACAGCCGATCAACTTCACCGACGTCTTCCGGCACTATGGTCTACCCGAAGATATCGTATTTGACAGGGTCTGGAAAGAACTATGGAGAGGCTTGGATGTTAATGTGAGTCTCTCTTCCGGTTACCATCCACAATCTTATGGACAAGTAGAGCGCCTCAATCAAGAGGTCACTCGGTTTTTGAGGACCTATTGTTGGTCTAATCAAAAAGACTGGCGTCGATTCCTGGTCTTGCCGGAGTACGCCCAGAACTCCCCCAAGAAAGCTGCCACTGGCTTGACACCTTTTCAGCGTGTGTTGGGGTATCAACCTCCATTCTTTCCCCGGTCTGGTGAATCCCCTAACCTGCCTGCTGTGGATGACTGGTTTCGTTGATGCGGAGAGACATGTGAGGCAGCCCATGTTCAGTTGGGTCATGCAGTCCGTAGGTTTCAGACGCAAGCTGACAAGCACTGTCGGGAAGGTCCCAGTTTAGCTCCTAGACGGTGGATTTGACTTTCCACCAGGGACCTACGACTACGGCTGCCATGCAGAAAGCTAAGTCCTTGGTTTGTGGGTCCATTTAAGATAATCCAACAGATCTCGCCTGTTTCCTTCCGGTTACAACTGCCGCCTGAGTATTGGATTTCACCTACTTTTCCTGTCTCTCTGTTAAAACCTGCCGCAGCACCCGAAGACGTGGGGGCATGGCCAGGACACCCTGTTAGCGGCTCTCCTCCCCTCACCATAGACGGCGAAGAGGCCTACATTGTCAATGAGATCCTGGATTCCCGTCGTCGGTGTGGTCGTCTCCAGTATTTGATGTACTGGGAGGGGTATGCACCCGAAGTACGCTCCTGGGTCACTGCTGACGACATCCTCGATCCCTCATTGTTAACGACCTTCCATCTTTGCCACCCAGACAGGCCCGCTGTCGACTCTGGAATCAGATGGCCTCTCGCTTCTGGAGCCGCTCACAGAGAGGGGTCTCTGTCAGGTCTCAGTCACCCATGTCCACCTCCAACCACCTGAGGGAGCCCTTGCCTGAGTTTTGACTGCTCACCCCCTCCTTTCCTCATCTTCCTGCATGCACTGTATCCTTCTTCCTTCTGCCCAGCTGATCCTCATCTCACTCATTAGCCATACTCTTTAAGCCTGTTCCTACTCTTGCTTGGTTCGTAGTCTTGGAGGAGAGCCTGACAGCTATTTTATTGGTCCAAAGCGTGCACCTTAACCTGTTGCATTTTGGTATTAGTTGTACTTTGGCCAACTAGTTTTTTGTGTGTACTTTCAGTGGGAGCTTTTAATATGTAATGCCTTTGAACAAGCTTTTTTTATGATTTTTAGCACAGATTTCACCAGTTCGATTGTTTATATGAATTGTATGCTATGTGGTACAAGAGCAATATGGATTAAAAGACCCTGCATTTAAGTATTTGCTTTGACTCTTGCATTGAACCCCCACTTTGTTACACGTGTAGCTCTAGAGAAAGGTAACACATGATTGTTTCTTTGGTCCAAGTTCCTTTTTGTTTGCCCTCCTGAGCTAGTCTGTATGAAGCTTTGTCCCAACTGCTCTGCTGCAGCAATAGATCTTGCAAAATGAATTTCAACAAAGTCCCAGTGAGGCCTTGGATATTAGAGAACTCTGTGTTTTATTTTTTCTTTAGATAAAAAAAAAAATATTGAAACATTAAATTTTTTTCAGGCTTCATCCCATTCTGTGACATATTGTACTGATTTCTGGATTGATCTAATGTCTTCTGATGATGATCAATAAGCACTTCATCTTTGTTTCTTGGTAATATCAACACTTAGATATGCAACAAAATCTGCACTTAGGGTGGATTATGTATTAATTCTAAATAGAAGTTAGGAACCAGATGATGGAAACTATATAGAAAGATAAAGTAAAAGTAAAGCATAATAGTGGTAGAATTCTCCATCTTGCTTTCTCCCAATCCCCTTTAATAGAAAAAATTAAACTATTTAATAACCATTACATTGAATAATTGCATACTTTACTGTATGTATAAGTGAAAATGACTATATATTGAACAAGTATCATGGCATAATTTACATGTGTATGTCAATGTATATATTTTTTGTCTTTTTGTTTTGATTGCTTGAAATAACACAAATAACTGATGTTTCATCTTTTTATCATGTAACATTAAATGTTTCTATTTGTTCCAAAGTATACATGGTACCTAAAGTATTTATGAAACATAAAACCTTGTAAGGGTTCCGTAGTTTGCTTTTTCACTTGTGTTCTTCATTTTTGGTCATGTTTTAAGTTTTTCCCCCATCAGTAACTCCAGGTTTATGTCAATCATCCACAGACGTTTAATTTCTGTCAGTTACCCTCAGTCTTTTCAAGTGTTTGGCTTTCAAATTATGATTATTTCAAATTAAATTATGACAGATTGCACTGTTAGGGGCAAATGTAAGCTGCTAATATACCTTTGAGGTGTTCTTCATCTTTGAGTCATGGCTGTGGGAGAGCTAGCAGATCACCTTCAGCTTTTATGCCTCGTACAGTGTAAGGTTTAATGATCAAGCTTATCAAATGTTCTGCTCTGAAATAATCATATTTTATTTGTTTCAGTGGTGAGAGGGTTTTATCTTTTAGTGACAGTTTATTCTGCCGGTTTTCTGAGGTGGGCAGATGCTTTGGGGGCACTGTCTTGTTGCACAGATAAGAGTGCAACTTTCACTGTTAGTGAAAGCGTAAATGACAAGACGAGCATGAAGAAACACATTGTGCTGTTCATTCCTGCAGATTGCTCTTCTATATTAGTCAAACAATTAGCTAAGAGACCAATGTGAATGGCCAAATTGTGCCCATCTATACAGCAAAATGTGTGGTTATTATCCTGGTACTGAGAGAAGTGTATCCATGTGTATGTGTGTGCTTTAGCAAGCCTTGACTAACCCAGAGGTACAGAGGCCACATGAGTTTTTGCAATTGTGTGGACTAGTTGAAATGGCCCTAAATTGTTATCCCAGCCATCAGGCACAGCAGTCATGGTTTCAGGGTGAAGCACGGTTATCTCCATGGAGACTTCTTGTTAAGGGAAGTCATTAGGTTCCTGTTAGCTGAGGTCTCCCCTAAGAGATAACACGTTTTTGGTTGACAGGACAGCTTGAACGGCCTGATGCAGTGTAACTTCTGTCACAGGGTGGAGACCCAAAAAGGGGTTGAGAGGATCTTCAAGGTCACCAAAAACCGGTGGAAAATATTTCCACAAGTGTCTATTTCCTGCTCATTAAAACTCGGAATCAATAGAGGACCAAAATCCTACTCAACACTGTCTTTTCTCTTTTTTCAGTTTTTTTTTTTCAAAACACAAGCTATAGAGTTGAGACTGTGATAGATGTTATTTTTATGGTAACATTGCCATAGCTAAAGTCAGTTAATCAAAAGGATGCGTCCATTTTAAAAAGAGGCAAACAGCAGGTTAGGACCTGGTCCTCAAAATCAGACTGTATTAGAGAACTGGACAGAGTGAGTGTGACGTCATCCATAGAAAGTAACTTGGTCCCAACGAATTGAAGTCAATTCAGTTGCTATTTTTTTGTGGTATAGACGCTGACATGTTGGAGTCAGACGGCGTCAGTAAGCGGTAATTCATCCAAGTTCTCATGTACAGTCAATGTTAACCACCAAAGCTGTTCTTCAAAAGTGTTTCCATAACACCCATAAAGGCTCTGGTTAGGTTTCTGTAAACACTAGGTTCTAACAAAATGAAGCCAATTCAGTTGCTTTTTTTTTTTTGCAACTGTTGGAATCAGACGTCAGTAAGCAGTGATCCGTCCAAGTCTGTCTTAATAAAGACTAGTTGTTGGATAAGAAATTAAAGTTAGACATGTACTCATTCTGTTTGTGATGTTTATTTTAAAGTAAACATGAACTGTTTGTCTGAATGGCATCCCTATCTTTGAATCTGGGAACGTCTTTCACACAATGAGCTGAAGAATCCTTTTTCTGTTTGAAACAAACACATCCAGGCGTTCCTCGTCTTTGAGCAATAATTACATCCACCTTACAGAAGAAATCAGCTTTGCTCAACAGAACAGGAAGGAGAGCTGCTGTCTGCTTGTGCAGTCAGAGAGTCTATGGAGAGATTGTATGTTCTTCCCATGATTCTTTGCTTCTTCCAGGGGGAGAATGTCATCTATCAACAACCCCAACTGCAAAGCTTCACAGCCCTTTTTATGTATGCCATTACTTAAAACCTGCCAGTGATATTAAGAAGCAGGAACTCTACAACCTCTTTTACAGCCAGGGTTATTATATAGCTGGAAGGAGAAGGCAGATTTAAAGAGCAGGGAGGGAGGAGAGGAAGGAAGGGAGAGATAAGGAAGAATGCAGGACCCCTAATCTAATGGGGCTAGCAGCAAAAACCTGTCTCTTTGATGTTTTTATTGTTTTAATAACACCAGAACTGCAGAGGATTTGTTCTGATCTTGTAAAATTATAAATATTGATTTTGGAGATGTGAGTAGGGCTGGAAGAGAGGAGGAAAAGCCCCCTCTTTCTGGAAGCCAAGAACAGAGCCTGCTTCATAATGCATGGAGCTGCCATGTTGATGGAAGTGTGGATCTGCGCTGATACTGTGCTCAGACTCAGAGCAGGAAGCAGTCACTGCCTGCTTGTTTGTTAGACTTTTGTCTTTTGCATCTGCCACTTTTAAACCTAATCTTAATGCAATTTTATTGCTGAATGCACTTCTGTATGAACTCAGAGATTTGCCAAAGATGAAAAATAATATTTTCATTAGAAAAAAAAAAGAAACATCATCATTTTTGAAAAAGCTTATTTGCTTTCTTGTCAAGTGTGAAATGAAAAGATCAACTAAAGTCTGAAACCTGCAATGAACGAAGCAAACTGCCAAATTTTGTTTAAATATCATAAATAAAGGCAACAAGTTTCACCATGAGGAATAAATGCATTTTCAGTTGCCTTATGTGTTTCTGTAAACAAATGAATTTGATTAAAAAAAATAAATAAATAAAACTGATTTAGATGAGAGTTGGTTTGAAGCTGTTTATTATCATCACACATTTTAAACAAAAGAATACCACTATTGATGTACATTTTTTTAGAATAAAAGCCTTTAGATTTCAGTTATACAATTTAAATGCAGTGTGAACGTTTTTGAAGACTTTCTCAATACTTTGCTTACAGTATTTGACAAAACACAATTATCAAAACAGTTCTGTTGTTCAAAAGATTTTTGAGTCACAGCCACTTTGATTTCAGAAGTTCGAGCTTCTTCGACTGGTGGGAAAAAGAAACAACATTCATTTCAGGAAAAGTGCTGTGTGTACTTGTGTGGACTGGTGAAGTGTGCCCCACCTACCATATGAGGGATAGGTTCCAGCATCGCCGGTTTTACACACAAAGGCCGCCACCCCTCAAAAGAAAGAGCATCACCAGTTTTTTTGCAGCTGGTTTTCTAGATAAAACCAGCCCATATTTCCACATGAAGTTAAGGAAATATGTGCTGGAGCACCCCAATCGTGTCAACTTAGAGTTCTAATGACAATAAAATGTGCTCTCTGTGAAGAAAATCCAAGAGGAGAGCATGAGAGGAGGAATAAGGGAAAACTCTCATCTGTGGAGGATGTGAACAAGGAAACAAGAAACAGGTAGAGGGGCAGGGAAGGGGGTTGTGTCACCGCTTATGATTCCACAACACACAAACTGCTGCTTCCAAATAAATGAACAAACAAATAGACTATAGTAAAGTTGATCAGAATCAGGTGTTCTGGCCACAGGTGTGTGAAATCAATTACTCAGACATCCAGACTGTTTTCATGAACATTTGTGAATGAATGGGTCGCTCTCAGAATCTCTGTAAATTCTCAGTGAATTTTAGTTTTTGTATGGTGGTTACTTGGTTCTTTTGGTTTGCATTTCCATCTTCGCTTTTGATTTAATTTCAAGAAGTTTTTATTTTAATAAACTATTTTTTATTTAATTGAAACTATTGTCCTAGTTCGTTTTTTTTTTTTTTTTTTTTTTTTTTTTATTGTGTTTATCAAGTAATGAAAAAAGGAAACTTACAACTACAACAAAAAAAAACCATTCATGGCACTGAAAAATAAGTAAGATTTTGAGGTTCATACTATTTTACGAATAATATCAATATTGGTATTGATATTGGCCATACTGACTGGTATCGGATCAGATTGGTATCAGATCGATACCCAAATGCTCAGTATCGCCCAGCCCTATTATCCATGAACATCTGTCCCACAACATGCATCCAACCCTGTTACCATAACCTCTGCTACTATCAGACATTGATCCTGTTATCGATGAATATGTAGAGGAAAATCAGAGAAGTGAGGGTTTACTTTAGATCAATTTTGAAGCCAATAAAACACACCAAGGTGAATGCAACACAATATAACACAGGGCCAATCAGGATGCAACCGCACAGGTGTCAAACACAAAGCCTGCGGGCCACATCCGGCCCTCAGAGTAATTAGATCTGGCTCTTCAGAGCAATCCATTTCATTAAAATAGCAACATGTCACGCTAGTATCATCATATTACAATGTAATACAATATTATGAGGTTAGAGAGATTCATTATCAGGAACTCTAAGTATACCATCAGACGCAACATCACAAGTGGGTCATCGTCCTCTCCCTCCTTTTCACTGCAGAAAGAAATAAACATAACAGGATAAAATCCTGATAAAAGAGCAAAACAGAGTAAAACAGCCAGACAACAGAACACCCAGACAAAAACCCACATTGAAACCTCAATCCACCAGAAAGACAAATGAATAGCATCCCACAATTCCTTGCGCTGCAAGATCTGACAGACGACTTAATCGCAACGTGTCTGTCTGTGACTTTCACTATAAATATTAACTACAAATCCCATCATGCAGTGCGTCAGCTGCCTTGCTGAAAATCAGTGTTGTCAGAAAAGGTGGTTTCCTGCCCATTTGATCCTAAATTTGCAGGCAAAAATAGCTTTGGGCTGGTGGACATAATATGGGTGGGTTTGGGTTTGGTTCAGTAAACAACATTTTAACCTAAACAACCTAAACAACATTTTATAAACATTGAAACACGTTTGAGATGGGACGAGCACTCAAGCGAGGCAGGTAAGTCAGAGACTCGCGTTTAAACTTTCCTTGCCATCATGAAGAACTACTTATAAAACAAAAATATGTCCATTAATCTTTTTTCTAAATGTCATTTATATAAATAACTTTTAATAAGTCTTAGCCTCAAAATCGCTGTATTTTGCGTGTTTTCTTTACTAAGGTGCAGACTGTGAGGTGAAATGGCGCACGAGCGCAGCTTTGACTGTGCAATCCCTAACAAACTGGGTCATTGTGTCTTAAATTTATCAGTGGTATGCTAATAATGTCATTCTTTATGAACTATTTATACATTGAATGCATGTCTTTTTTTTTTCCTGTGGCACTTAAACAAAAGTAACAGGGGAATAAAGACATTAGTATCCGTCAATGTCAGTTTACAAAGCCAACAGAAATTACCTAAGTTTAGTAAGTTTGGTAGACAGTTGAAAAAATGAAGTTTAGGAGATCATTGAGGAACTGTCAATGTAAACACAGTGTCTTTAAAAAGGGTCATTTTAACAGAGTAAGCAAATATCCTTGGCAAACTTTAAGTTGCTCAACTCTTTTTGCCACAGCTAAGTGATACAGTTCAGATTGCTTCAGACCAATTCAATGAATCAAAAATGAAAATTTAAAGAACAATTTCTTTTTCACAGAATTGCATGTGCATTTTCCTTTATTTTTCTGTTCTTTTATAGCTCTCCTGTGACTCAGCACCCCCTACCAGGAAGAGCTCTGGAAATCAGCTGCAGTCTGTCACTCCTCCATCTGTTCAATCTGAATTCTTCATCAGATTGAGTTTGTAATATTCCACCTGTGTTCAGCAGCAAATGCTGGTGCACATAGACTTAAGAGATCTAACTATGACCTTTAGATTAAGGACGAACTAGACAGGTGTAAGGGCTTCATTTGATGGAGTCCATTACACCGACTGCACAGTCTTAGCTCCTGTGAAACTCGCACAAGTTCCAGTTGTTCTGAGTTTTAAATAACCTTCTGTATGATCCGTTCATTTACTGCTGCTTACTTTATTATCTGTCAATAAGTCACAAGTCCAATGTCTCATCTTTAGAAGTACCAGGTTAATTTCAGTTGTGTGTGTGTGTGTGTGTGTGTGTGTGTGTGTGAGTGTGTGTGCATTCCCATCAGTCATCCTTGCAACAGGCAGGTTTCTGAAGGAAAGTTGGACAATTTGCCTGCACGTGTGTAACTGAGCTGAGAGCAGCTGGTGAGTGTGCATTAATCAGCTTTGACTGGAATATCTGAGCACCTTAATTGCATGGAGAGAAATGTCAGAAAGCAAATGAGTCCAACATGTCAATGTGTTAATTCTACTATTGATTTCATTGATGCTTCACTTACACTTTTAGCTCATTAAAGCCAGACAGATACCACACATCTAACACAAACACAGAGCACTTCTTTCAAAGGATTTTCTGACGCATCCTCTATCAGCCTGCAGAGATACACGCCTGATCAAAACTGATGCCTGAAACCTCCAGAGAACAACTGAGAAGTTCCTCCACATACCCAGCACTAAACTGCTCTGTTTAGGATGTAAACAGTGCTTTAAGTGGACAACAAGAAGTGACGGTACTCTCTGTCATTGAGGTGGAAACATAACATGTAGAGAATCTTGAATATAAATATTGATCAATAAAAAGTAGTCCTTTTTTCTGTGCATAATATGAAATAAGAAAGAGGGCATTCAGGTCAAGTCTTTAAATAAAGGTAGTCATACATGATTCTTTAAATGGGTGTATAATTACAACATTGATTTTAATTTGATTTATAAATAGACAAACAAGGCAACTATCAACAGTGTAACGAAAAATGTAAAATTTTCCTGAAATGGAAAAACTAAGTGATGCTGTAATTAAATGAAATGTTGAACAAAAGAATGCTAGAAAATACATAAATAAAAAACAAAACAAAACATGAATTTACTTTCATTTTTGTATAACTTGTTGAAACAAATAACATTCAAGACAAATTCCAAGTAAATTGCTTCGGTTCTGTAAGAGATATACAATGAATGAAAATGAACCAGACAGTGCTTAATTAAAGACAGCAAATACAATCTAGACCGTTTGTACCACCTCTGAGGGTTAGCTACAGTAACTTGGACCAGTAGGTTCGACTGTGACCTTATTACTTTTGCTTTTTAAAAACACCTAGATGAAAAGAACCACAGACCACGATATAGTATAAGTTAACTGGCTTATTATTAAAGTAGACATTTGTTACAATACAAATCCACATACACAAACAACAACACAAAATAATCTGTTTGGGTTAATCTTGTTAATTCGATAAAAAGGATTTTTGCTTCAACCTAGGTTTTGTTCTGGAGTTTAACTTTTCAACCTTTACTTTATGGTGGCGATCTAGTTTTGTTCTTCTTTTAGTTCTATTTTAAGTTCATGTTTTAAGTTCTTACTAAGTTTCGTTTAAATTCTAAGTTCAGTTCTGTTTTCACATCCTTAGTTAAATTCGGTTTCCTAAATTTTATTTTTTTTCCTTCTGGTGCATTGCTTTGACCAACAACAATATTTCAGATTTCACATGAACACTTTACAGTATTAACCATGAAATAAAACAAAACAACAATAAATGTAGAACTCAAAGTGAAAAGACTGAATAAACCCAAATATAAAACTCTTTTTTTCTCGTGAATTAGGCTCAAAAGTGTTCGTGATGTTTTTCTTCCTTCCAATCTGGTCCAGGAGAGCTCTGCTGTTTGCAGTGGAGTAAGGAAAGTTCCTACCAGTTTCCAGTGGAAAGGAAAAAAAGTTGTCCGATGTCCAGCAGAGGGCGCTTAGTTCTCTGCTAGAATAGCTTTAGAGGATTCAGGGTTGGCTCGCCATCTTGTTTCATCCACACATCAGCTCATGGATCTTGGAAAAGGAGGCTATTTCTTTCGGCCCAACCTTAATGGCCTATTATACCAACGTAAACAGCACATAATGGCAGATGGAATGTCTGGGCGAAGCTTACACTTTTTCTCACCAACAACTTCTACACTTGACAAATATAACATAAAACAACAGAAATGTACTACCTTTAAACCCCAGCAATTTCTAATCAGCATCACTTCAAAATGCAAGAACTGTGAGGACCCCGTTTTCCACAATGCATTGTTTAGAAGTCTACCAGCTGCACTCACCTAAGTAGGCTCGCCTTGCACCACCCTTTTCTCATGATATTTTTGTGCTGATTGACATGTGGCGCTGGAGTGAAAAACTAGCTGACATAAACCACGCACCAGTCGATCTGCGCAGCGCGTCACAGACACACTGGGCCTGCTGTCAGATCTGGCAGCACAAGGAATTGTGGGATACCTTTCCTTATGTTTATCTGGTCGGATTGGGATTTAAGTGTGGATTTTTGTCTGTGTTTCGTTGTCTGGCTGTTTTACTCTGTTTGGCCCGTTTTACTATGTCTCTCGGCTGGCCTGGGAACGTCTTGGGGTTGCCCCCAGAGGAGCTAGAGAAAGTGGCTGGGGAGAGGGAAGTCAAGTGCATCTTTGCTTAGACTTCTGCCCCTGCGACCCGGTCCGAGCTGAAGAAGATGGATGGATGGATGGATGGATGGATGGATGGATGGATGGCCTTTAGTTATTTTATTATGTTAAGTCTATTCTTTCTTCACCATGAATGAGAGGGAGAGAGAGAATTATGATGTCCCAGTTGGACACTGATGCTGTTAACAGGTGTGAATAGAATAACCTATATCACTTTTCTATATTGTAACTTTAGTTAAGTTGTTCGTTTCTTAAAAATATTGAAATGGGTACTAACTGAGTACTTCTGGCTTGAAGAACTTGTGATACTCTATAGAGCAGGAGTGTCAAACTGCAGGCACCTCAAAGTTCGGCCTCCTGCTGGTTTTCCAGAAATCTGCCATTTCTGCAGCTGATTACCTGGATCAGATGTGTTTAGCCAATAAGGAGCTTCAATGGCAGGTTGGTTGGAAAACATGTAAGACACCAGAGGGAAGTCTGGGCATCTTTACAGAGACTACTGTCCTCACAACCCGGTCCTGGATAAACAAAAGAAAATGGATGGATGAATGGATGGATGGATGGATGTGTGTCATTCACACTGTATCCACTCTGCTTCACCATGAAGACTATTTCAGGTAGAAATGTTTTTGTGGCTAAATTTACTCATTCTTCACATTTTGGTTCAATCTTTTTTTGTGTGTATTTATCCTTCTGTGGCTGTTTTCTATGCTGATGGTACACTATGTATTATTGTCATATGTTCACTTTCTCTTATAGTACAATGCCGAGCATCATTCCTTAGTTTAAATAGGTTACTACATGTGCCTAAAAAATGTATACATGATCACTACGCCAGGCAGAGCCATACATTACAATCATTCTGAACCTTGTTCAATGACATCATTAAACTTCTGAATCCTGCTTGCTTCAAAACCCATTTTTCCTTTGTGTTCAGCTAAAAATGCAATTGCAATAATAATCATCACAATAATTCAAGGCTAAGTAAAAAGTAGGACAAAAATCTGCATCTGCTAACCTGTTTGTACCTGGTTGGCCCTACTAAACATAAATCAGTCAGCTGAGAAAGGCAAAGGAGGAACCAAGATTTTAGTGATTGATAATTTGATATTTACAGGGTGATTGTTCTTATGGTGCTTGAAGTGCAAATAGCATGTAATGATCTGGAAAAAAGGGTAAATTGTTCGACAGTGAACTTACAGGGAGAGGAAACATGACAAAGACAAAGGAAGTGGAGGGAGGAGAGTAGAGAACCACAGCACAGTGGGTAGTTCCAGGAGGACCAGAGAAAATTAAGATCAAGTATACAATTCATATATTCTCCCTGCCTCTCCACACATCACAGCTTATTAGAAGCAAGAGATCACAATAGCTGGAGTTCAGATGAAATGTGGTTCTATGATTTACACTTCATAGCTTGACAAAGCTCTAAAATTCAATCTCAGAGTACTCACAAAAAAAGAGGTCTTGATCAGCCACCGTCACTTGACAAAAAAGAATAGCAGTCTGTTGATACAATACATATCGCGTATTGCAATAAAACTCAAGACTGTACCAGAGCAATTTTACACTATTTTTTTAAAGAGTATGACTTAGAAAAAGCTGTAACTAAAATTAATATATTTACAATACAACTTTAATGTTAATACAGTGGCTAAATTCCTTTTATTTAATGATCACAATGCTAAGCACTTCAACTGTATCTCAATCTGTATATCCTCTAATAGTAGCCCCGGCGTTAATCCCAAAAATTTGGGAGCTGGCCTGGCAGCTGTTAGAGACCAATATTTGTTCCATCACAGACAGAATGTTGATGGTTAACGGGGTCATTTCGTTCGCAAAATGCAGACAACACCAGATGAATAAAAGTATAAATTTCACAAAATGAAGGTATGAAGATAAGATGAGTTAAAGATCAACTGGTGTATCAATAATGTCAATTACGTGGATGTGTGAACTTGAATGTGTAGAAATAATCCAAGCTCTTTTAAATACAACCAATGAGTATTAAACTGTCTAATATGCAATAATGATTACTGAAATGTTCTAATTACAATTAATAAGCTATTGATTTTCTTAACTTGATCTGAAATATGTAGCATTCATCACTAGATGAATGTAATTATGTATTTTACTGAAACCCAATGATTATTACATATCAGTTACATATCAGTGTGACTCATTAATGTTGACTGAAAACATGTAATAAATATTTCAGAGGACAATCAATAAGCACTCTATTGTTACTTAAAAACGTGATCTACAATGCGATGGGATGATTTCTGGATTAATGTGAAATTGTATTCAATGAGTATTGCTGTTCTGATGTGTGATTCACGTTCACCGTTTACTGAAATCATGAAGGAACGTTTTCTGAGAATATCACCAAAGACACAATTTTGTTACTTTAAAAAAGCCTGCACTTGATCTGATCAGAACCAGATTATGAAAGCATTGCAAAACTATAAAATGAAGTAACTATGCAGGGGTGGAATTGTTGTGGAAAAAGCACATGTAATAAAAAACAAGTGTTCCCATTGCAGTTTAGTGAAATATGTCAATTTCGATACGCCCTAAATACCACCTCTTCCAAGAAAAAAACTTGAAAAACTTTTTTTTGATACAAGCAAGTTTTTTTTCGAACTTGTGGTGTTTCCATTAAATGAATTTAGTATCGCGAATCCAATTTGCATAATTTAAGAGTTAATGGAACACGACCAGTGTCTCTCTTATGTTATGAGGAAGGCAATATCGTTAAGGGTCCTTGCTTCTAGAATGATCTTTTAAAACATTTGTTCCACCTTGCAAGGAATCTTTAAACAACTTCTGCTCCAAACATTTGCAAGAAGTCTTGCAAAGTCTAATGAATAATTATAAAACAAGTAAACAATGAAAACAATATTGAAAATGTATGCTAACACAATGTAACAGACTCCTTACATATATCTTCTAATTAAAGTTCATAATATCCAGTCTTTTGACATCCAAGAAGCGGGGGAAGTTTTTTTAGGAAAATCAGCAGAGATATGATGGTCTGTCAATGGTATTGAAAAGTTTCTCCCATCATTTGGAAGACTAAATCACAGTTGGCTGTGTGTTGAGGAATGCTTCCATGCACTCATCTCCCGTTCGCTACTCATCAACGGTACCAAATTATGTGGGACCTTCTCCCACCTGAACTTTTTTCTGGAGTGTTGACGAGGATCTGAATTTAAGCTCAACAGTTTTTAACCATTCAAGAAAGCCTATTTTGCTTTGTAGTGTTCCTGAAAGAAGAGGAATACTTTTTTTTTGGGAAATAAATATGTATCAGACACAAACACACACGTCTGGTCAAGTCTTTCAGACTTCCTGTATCTTCATACTCTTTGATCCCAGCAGGTTTTAAAGTTAGAAACAGAATATCTATGTCAGGGGTTTCAAACCCCTTTTGGATTAGTGGCCACATTCTGATCTCAAGTGAGCCGGACCAGTAACATAATAGCAAAAAATCCAAAGGTCAGCTTGTTACCTGTAGCTTTATTTTTGTCTTTTTCTTAGTTGGAAAAAATGTCTCAACCAAAACAGTGGCTTAATCACGCATTATTACACATTCATTCACAGAGGCCAATTCATTCATTTTCTACACCATGGGCGAAGGCAGGGGACACCCCTGGACATGTCGCCACTCTGTCACGGGCAAAAATAAAATGGTTTATTTAATTTGAGTTTTTTACATCTGACATTAAAGCAATCCCGATAGTAAACTCAAGAGGAGCTACAGAAAAAAAAAAAGAAAAAAAAAAAAAAACTGAACACCCAGCCTAAAATGTATGTGTGCAAATTAATGAAAAATTAAATCAAATTAAACTTGCAAACATTTGTGAACAGAAGAATTTGGAGTTAGCCTCCTCTGTCCTGAAACATTTGACCTTCACCAGGTTATCCCGACAGCACTCTGCCGTTAACACCAGCCTCACTCAACTGCAGCTTGTTAAAATCCCCCCGTGACAATTTTTTTTTTAAACATTCCCAGTGGGGATTTAACTATGACTGTGAACTTTTTAACAAAAATCCCACAGCCTACTTGTCTTAAAAAGTGTTTTTCATGTTGATCTGAAGCCTCTTTTCAAAATAACCACTGGGTGTGCGTGGCGTATCCTCGCCCCGGATTCCCCTTGTCTGATTTTGATAGCTGTGTGTCTCGCTAGCAAATCTTTTTGTGAGCACTAATTATGAAGTTGGGGCAAATTAAACGACCTAAATCAGAAATCATGTGAGCGAATGTAAAATGCATCTCATATATTTTTCAAAATAAAAGCTGTTGTTACACACCAAATCCCCATCTGGTGGCCCGTAAAAGGACGCAACACAAAATGAGGCCCCATGTCCCCCCAGTCTCAAAAACCAGCACACTTAAAGCAGGTTAAGGGATTTATTTTGGCTGAAACTCCATAACTAGAGCATTTGCTTCGGAGTGGACAAAGGCCAAAATAACAAACAAAACAGGCCTAACTAACAAGAACTTAAATCTTACCTAACAAAACAAAAATAAACCAAAAGACATTAACTTACCTTCCCTAACATAACAAAAACAAGATTCAAACTAAATTGCAGCCCACTCTGACAACTCTAAAAGCGGCACAGCTGGCTTTGGGAGCTGTAAAAATGAGCCTTGCTTGGTCTTTTTCCTGTTTCCTTTTATAGCAGGTGTGATCCCAGGTGCAAAGTCCTCCAGCCACTCCTCTCCTGGTGCAGGAGAACCACACCAATCACAACCCAGCACCTGCACACTGAAACTTTTCAGGAGAAAAACAACAAAAAAAAGAAAACAATTAAGATAAACGTCCTGGGATGTAAAACTATTTTCCATGAAACACAGTCAAATATGTACATTTAAGCCTCATGTAAGACAAAAGTGTTAGTACAAATTCTGTGCTTGTATGAACACAAGTCATGTGGAATGGAAAATGAGGGTTTGTTTACTATTCCTTCTTATATAAATGGCGGGTTATAGCATGTACCTACGAGAGCTCGGAGGTCTGTGAGATCGGCAGCAGAGCCTGTGGCTGCAGCAAGACTGCAAATCGTCTTCAGCCAGTGTGAGTCATCTGCTCTAGCTAGACCGCTCCACAGCTAGACCGCATGCGGTGTGAGCCCGGGGTTAGAGTACATGTGACAGAAAGGTGTGGGCGTCGTAAAATTAGGAATTAACTATATTTACACCTGCACAGCAGTCCATTGCATGTGAACACAACATTTTTTGGTGCATAATGCAATATGACACTGTCGAAACCCTCAATGGATGATGTTTGGTGCCTTTGGCTAAGTTTTGCTATATCTTTTAGAGATGTTTCGTTTTCCACAATCCTCTCCAATTTAAACAAAGCTCCTGCAATCTTGTTGATTACATGCCTGATATCAGCCACATTTTTTGGCAACAGGCATCCAAGGGAGGGTGCAGGTACTCTAAGAAGAGGATGTTGTTGTGGCTGTAGATGTTCTGTACATGGTTGCATATCAATGTCCACTTGAACACCAGGTTCTTCGCATGAAGAAGAGATGGTGCACCAGCAGAGATGGTTTACAAGGTTCTGTTGGGACCTCAGATGGGAGGTTCATGAATACCATGAATGAACTCTAAAAACATTCATTCATTCATTTTCTGAACCGCTTTATCCCTTTCGGGGTCACGGGGCTGCCGGAGCCTAACCCGGCTACTCATGGGCGAAGGGGGGGGACACCCCTGGACTGGTCGCCAGTCTGTCGCAGGGGCCACAGTCACACACTCATGCACACTCACATCCACACCTAGGGGCAATTTAGAGTAACCAATTAACCTATTAACCAATTAACCTCTAAAAACATTAAAAAGTAAATGTAACAGTTAAAATAGTTACATTTAAAAACAGCCAACTCTTTCAAACTTTTCTGCCCAACTCCAGATTTTTCAACTCTGGAAATCTGCTGTGCAGCCTTGACTGATGACCTGGTTCAGGTGTGTTCAGACAATTAGAACATGCCAAAGCAAGGTATTTTGGAATACATGCAGGAAAACAGTCAAGGCCTGGAATTGTCCATCCATGTTTTATAATCTGCTTCACACCCTTCTTGCAATCAGGACAATTACCAACATCTGGGCAGCAGGTGAACCCAGTTCATCCTGCTACATTAAGTCAGTGTATTTCACAACTTCTATTTTTATGTCTTCAAAATTGTAATGTTCAGATCAGAACTTTATGAAATCTTTAACACGATGCATGCGTATGATGCTTAGTTTTCTATTCTTTCTGTTTATTTATATTTAACCAATTGGAGTTCATATCTTTGAATGAGGAAATAAAGAAGAACTTCAATGCAGCTCTTTTAATTGTCCTCCTCTGTAGAAACTGACATTTTTTTTATTGCTCTTTCACAAAGAATAAAGACTGAATTTATTGATTGTTGATAGTGTTTACCCTCATTCTGATTCCTGTCTTTTAATTATACCTTTACATAAAATACATAATTGAAAATTATGTGCATCAGCATTAGGTGAGAGTATTGTTTGATTTCCTAAGGAACTGAAATAATTTGGATCTTGTGTTGTGCTGCATCTTTGTTCTTTGAGGGAAATATGCTGTGTGAACACGTAAAGCTGCTGAATATTGAATCATTTTATTTGAGGTTGAAACCTTTTATGTAGTAGAATTTATTTGCTGGTGCATGTGAGGAGCAGTATTCTTAGTTGTGTTCAGATGAAGGCTGTCATGCACGTTCTTTCTCAATATTCCTGCTGCACTGCCACTTAGGCCTACCTGTATGGGTGTGTGAGTCTTAGAAGTGCACGTGTATTTGTCCGCAAAATAGGGAAGTGAGGGTGGAGTGGTGGCTGGTTAAAGAGAAATGGAGAAAAGAGCTGGTTGTCATAGTAACTCAGGTTTTCAAGGAGAGTCAACCATTCATTTCCAGAGTAAAGACTCCAAGGGAACACTTAACTCTGTTCTTTGCCTAAGGATACTACTTTAAAACTTCCTCTCTCCCCACCAATCCTGTCTCCATACTTGGCATGCCCTCACTGAAGTGTCAATCTGAAGTGAAACATTTCAGCTTCTGCCTGCCACTCCATCTTTCATCCCTCTTCTCTCTTTCCCTGCTTCTTGAGTCTTTTCCTTTGCGGTTTCTTTACCTGCTTCCCTCCTGTCTTTCTTTTTTGTTAATTCTTTAAAGAAACTGGGATGATAAAGGTACAGCATGTTGATGTCAGGCTCACAGTATAGTGATCAAGAGCAAGTTTGGTGAGTAAGTTGATGGTGCAGAATAGAAATAATGAATGTGATGCATTGAGAGGACACCCACAGCTGAGATCTCTAAGTTATCCAACAAGTTACTGTTCCTCATGTAGTTCTTGTAATGGGCTGCAACTGGTAATTATGCACAGACTTGACCCAGCTAACCATCTCTGCTTCAACTGTGTGAACTATAAACAGTTGCTTTTACAGAACTATGAGTGACAAATGGATCCAAAAATGCAATTAGGCCTACAGAAGAGTGCTACATAGTTATTGCTGAAGAGGATATAAGTGGAACTGGGGCAGACAGCTGCACCTGACCACCAGCTCTTGGTGGTGACAGAACACTTGACAAGAAGGGACAACTTCAGAAGAAGCCAAACATGATTTGAACATGAAAAAATGGTCGTTGCAGCAGCTGGAGGAGCTCCTCATTCACACATCATTCCCTTTTGTTTTGTCGTGATTATTAACTTACCAAATAAAGATGAGAATGAATCTGTTGGTGGATAAAGAGGTCTTCATATCTGTCTTTGTGGGTCATATCCTTGAAGCTGTGAGATTTTACATTTTGCAACATTACATGTCTGTAACTTTTTTACAAGAAACTTTTTAACACAAAGTTGCACTGTGTCAGGGCTCGCCGAGATACTCCCTCCTGCGACCCATAGAGGGAACACTCACATTAGTATTGAGTGCCAGTCTGTCTCCATATAAGCTTTGCTGTGTCACTCCATCCATGCGTAATTTTGCATTTACATTCCTGTTGTACAATCCAAGTATTTCTTGTCTTCCTGTCCTTGGTTACCGACTCTCGTCTGTTTTCTCGCCTCCTGCCTTCTCCTGTGGACCTTTTGCCTGCAGCGATTGATTGAGAACAAGCTGTATGTGAAATATGAGAAATGTCAATTTCACCAAACTAAAGTGTCGATCTTGGGATATGTTATGAGTGCAGAGGGGGTGGCCATGGACCAGGAAAAGGTGGATGCAGTGCTGCAATGGCCTCAACCTTCTGCCGTGAAAGAACTCCAGCGTTTCCTGGGCTTCACCAATTTCTACCAACGCTTCATACTTAACTACAGCATTGTGGCCTCGCCTTTGACTTCACTGCTGAAAGGTCCCCCTGCTCAACTGCATTGGACACCCGCGGCTGAGGAAGCCTTCGTGTCTCTCAAACAATGTTTGTCTCAGGCGCCCATTCTCCACCATCCGGACCCCTCACTTCCGTGCATCGTGGAGGTGGATGCACCCAGTTCTGGTGTGGGAGCCATCCTCTCTCAACGTCAACGTCAGCCCACCAAAATGTACCCGTGTGCCTTTAATTCCAGAAAACTGTCTGCCGCTGAACGGAACTACGATGTGGGAGATCAGGAGCTACTGGCCATGAAAGAGGCCTTCACTGAGTGGCCCGGGTCCAGAAATGGGAAGGCAGATGCATTATTTCGCCAGCATGAACCTCTAGAGCAGGGGTCTCCAACCCTGTTCCTCGAGGGCTACCATCCTGCTTGTTTTGCAGCTAACCTTGCTTCAGTAGATGCTGATTAGCTGGATTGAATCAGCGCAGTTTCTGATTGACTGAACACACCTGATCCAGGTGAGCAGCAATTACTGAAGCAGGGTTAGCTGCAAAACAAGCAGGGCGGTAGCCCTCGAGGAACAGGGTTGGAGACACCTGCTCTAGAGGAAGAGGTCATGAAGTCCGAAACCGTCATACTCCAGTCTATTGTCTTGGCTCCCATCCAGTGGGATTCCATGACAGAACTCACCGAAGCCAACGAGGCCACATCCGTTATGCCCAGCTGATCGCACCTACGTTCACCCGGCACATCGTGATCAAGTACTCCGCTTCAACCATGACTCTCCCGCGGCAGGACATCCAGGTATGGCCACCACACAAGCTCTTATGCAGAACTCTTTCTGGTAGCCTACCATGCAGGCGGACGTGGCGCAGTATGTCACCCGTTGCACACTATGTCAACAAGCCAAGATGCCTCGTCAGCTACCCGCTGGTTTGCTTCAGCCCTTACCCACACCTCAACGCCCTTGGTCCCATCTAGTGGTCGACTTCATCACGACCTCCCAAGATTGCAAGGAAACACTGTGATTTTGTCAGTTATAGATCGTTTCTCAAAATCCTGTGGACTCCTCCTTCTGCCTAGCTTACCAACTGCTATGGAGACGACAGAGCAGCTACTCAACCACATCTTCCGGGGCTCTGTCAGGGCTCGCCCAGATACTCCCTCCTCCGACCCAGAGAGGGAACACTCACCAGAGTATCGAGTACCAGTCTGTTTGCACTGCTTCCGGTCCATGGTTCACCAAGATGTCTCTCGTTTTGTCATCAGGCACTCTCCATATAAGCTTCGCTGTGTCACTCCAACCATGCATAGTCTTATTTTTGCATTCTTGCGGTACAATCTAAGCGTTTCTTGTCTTTCTTGTCCTTGGTTACTGACTCTCGTCTGTTTCCTCGCCTCCTGCCTTCTCCTGTGGTCTGACCTTTTGCCTGTTGTACGACTTTGCCCATGCCTGCTCCTTGTTCTCATTAAACCTGGTTGCTTATGGATCCACATGCCTCAGCGTCTACCTTACACACTGAAGGGTGAACCTTTATATCATTGCGTTAAGTTTTGCATGTGCACATTTGAACTGTTTT
Organism: Oryzias celebensis; assembly: GCA_014656515.1. Lineage (NCBI taxonomy): Eukaryota > Metazoa > Chordata > Actinopteri > Beloniformes > Adrianichthyidae > Oryzias > Oryzias celebensis. The sequence continues at coordinate 47,700,223 of BNCR01000012.1, forward strand.
CATGGACTTTTTTGTGTTGAAGACCTTTAAAATAAGGGCACTTGCATCCTGAGTCAAACATGTTATCAGAGAGTGGGGTCTAACTCCTTCATGAGTCTTTCAAGCAAAGAAAATTCTGTTTAAAGCCATCCATTTTTTTTTTTCCTTGCCCTAAACATTGTTGCTGTCTCTCATATTTTGGAGGCTGACAGCAGTGACAGCAGCTGATGCAGCTGATGGTCTTACAGACCGGCCAACCTGCAGCTCATAATTGTCCCAGAGATGAGGCTAAAGCTCAAGGCAACTGCCCTTGTGTTTTTTAAGGCTAAACTAAAACATACCTGCGCTTGTTAGCATTCAAGTCCACTCAGTTCTTTTATTTGGTCTGTCGTCCTGTCCACTCTCTCTTCAATCATTCAATAGTTTAGAAGAACTCAAGTCATTTGTCAGAGGTTTAATACAGGCTTGCTCCTCCAGGCAGTGGAATGAAGCAGGCAGGCTATTTATTTGACTGTGGCAGTTGTGACTGTTGGTCTGCAGGCTACTGATGTTTGGGCAAAACAAACAGGCGTTTGAATTAAAAGTCAGAGCCATACATTCTGGACTTAACATATGAGTGCCAGATATTTTTTTCTCTTTAAATGGGTCATGGCAATGAATCAAAATTTAATCTTTGCTAAAACTGAACGTTTTCTCCCATCCGTCACTGAAAGAACATCGTTGATCACCGTAAGCAGTGCACATTACCCAGGTTTCATTTTTAATGACAGTCATCCATTAACAGAAAACTTTCATGGTTGTGCACTAAATTATGATCCTATGGTGAGTCTGAACCTTGGTTGCCTATGCCAAACCTAAAGCTGACCAGTTTCATCTTATAACAACCTCATTGAGGTTTGGAGTGACAACTCAATTGTCAATGTGTTGCAAGGTTTTTTTGCAGGAGAAATGTCAAAATCAGTTAAGATCTGCAGCCTCTATGATTTTTACATATTTAATCAAAGAACTGCCTCAGCATGCAAGTGTGTTGATTTTTTTAAATAATAAATGTTTTAAATTTGCATCAGTCCATCCTTGTAAAATACAGAGTGGTGTAAATGAAAAAAACTATACATTTTTTCAACAATAAGTTTTTTCAACAATAAGTTTTTAAAAAACAATAAGTTTTTTCAACAATACGTTTTTTCAACAATAAGTTTTTTCAACAATAAGTTTTTTCAACAATACGTTTTTTCAACAATACGTTTTTTCAACAATAAGTTTTTAAAAACAATACGTTTTTATGATGAGAATCTGGCAGATCCTGTGGTCATCCAGTAACAGGCTTTAGTTATTTCCACAAATAAATTCAAACTCAGGGACAAGCAACTTTGCAGTTGGTGCAAACTTTTAAGGGCTGCAGAGAAGATAATACAGTGCCTTGCAAAAGTATTCGGCCCCCTTGAACTTTTCAAACTTTTGCCACATTTCAGGCTTTAAATATAAAGATATAAAACTGTAATTTTTTGTGAAGAATTAACAACAAATGGGACACAATCATGAAGTAGAACGAAATTTATTGAATATTTCAAACGTTTTTCACAAATAAAAACTGGAAAATTGGGTGTGCAAAATGATTCAGCCCTCTTAAATTAATATTTTATAGCGCCACGTTTTGCTGCGATTACAGCTGTAAGTTGCTTGGAGTTTGTCTCTATCAGTTTTTCACATCGAGAGACTGAAATATTTGCCCATTCCTCCTTGCAAAACAGCTGGAGCTCAGTGAGGTTGGATGGAGAGCATTTGTGAACAGCAGTTTTTAGCTGTTTCCACAGATTCTGGATTGGATTCAGGTCTGGACTTTGACTTGGCCCTTCTAACACCTGGATATGTTTATTTTTGAACCATTCCATTGTAGATTTTGCTTTATGTTTTGGATGGTTGTCTTGTTGGAAGACAAATCTCCATCCCAGTCTCAGGTCTTTTGCAGACTCCATCAGGTTTTCTTCCAGTACGTTCCTGTATTTGGCTCCATCCATCTTCCCATCAATTTTAACCATCTTCCCTGACCCTGCTGAAGAATTTGTCTTCTCCTTCTTTGCGCTGAAAATTTCGACAGACAGCCCAGTCTTTGTATATTTGCAGTGGTCTGGTACTCATTCATTCATTTATTCATTTTCTGAACCGCTTTATCCTTTTCGGGGTCACGGGGCTGCCGGATCCTAACTCGGCTACTCATGGAGGAAGGCAGGGGACACTCCTGGACTGGTCGCCAGTCTGTCGCAGGGGGGTCTGATACTCCTTCCATTTCAATATTATCGCTTGCACAGTGCTCCTTGGGATATTTAAAGTTTGGGAAATCTTTTTGTATCCAAATCCAGCTTTAAACTTCTCCACAACAGTATCTCGGACCTGCCTGGTGTGTTCCTTGTTCTTCATGATGCTCTCTGCGCTTTAAATGTACCTCTGAAACTATCAAATAGCAGGTTGGTTAACATGGAGTCTTGATTACACAAAGGTGGATTCTATTTATCATCATTAGTCATCTTTCTGTTTGAAGCCTGAAATGTGGCAAAAGGTAGAAAAGGTTAAAGGGGGCCAAATGTAAGGATGAGTTTTTAATGAACAGCACAGGAGGACAAGGCAAGGCATGGTCGAGACAGGGTCAAAATAGGAAGCAAGGCAGGAGACGAAGGAACAGGCAAGGTTCAATACCACACAGGTAGTCAGATACAGATACAAACGCTTAGACTGAACAGTCCCTAGGAGGTTCAATGCATGCTGGGAGTTGGAGTGTTCAGAGAACAGAGGCTGTTAGTATTCTAGCGATGGCTCCCTCTAGTGGTCGGAGAGGGAACCTTCCGACCAGATGCTAGTGCAAGGCACTGTAGTTGAAAGGCGACTATTTTATCGAGTATTTTTGAAATGAAGAGCTGATTGGAGATTGGTTGAAAGTTGCTGAGGATGTTGGGATCTGAGCCAGGTTTTTTCAGAATTGGTTTCACAGCTGCAGTTTTAAGTAGTGAGGGGACAATAACAGATGTCAGTGAAGAATGAATTATGGTAGTGATAAAAGGGAGCAGTTGGGAGGGACAAGATTTCACTAAAAATGTTGGAAGAGGATCGAGCTGGCAGGTAGAGGGTTTGGATTCTTTGATGAGGAAGAAATTCCGCTGTGGTCAGGCAGCCGAAAAGTAGAAAATATGTGAGACACAGAGAAAGAGTCAGTAGGAATTAAGGGCGGGCCAGAGGGATGCAGGTGCTGATGTAAAGTTGAAATGTTTTGGTTAAACTATGACAGAAGGGAATTGCAGGTAGCAGTGAAGTACAAATGAGGGGGAAGATTGTCAGGGGCCTGAAAAATATTATTCATTAGTGAAAAAAGAGTTTTGGGATTCCCTTTATTTACACAGATGAGTTTAGAGTAGTAATCTCTTTTTGCGAGCGACACCAAATCTTAGTACAGTATGAGATGGCTTTTCCTTGTGCACAGACAGAGCAGTTCTTCTGAAGAGCTGCTCCAACTGGCAACTTCTAGCTTTAATTTTACTGAGTTCAGGAGTAAACTATAGAGCCGATTTGATGAAGGAAACACTGCGAGTTTTGAGAGGAGCAAAGAGGTTCAGTATTTCAATTAGACTATTATTGTAAAAAGAAACAAGTTCATCAGGAACAAGTGAATCTTGGCTAATGTGGGAGAAGAGTGTATCTATATTAATATTTTTGACATTGGGAAAAGAAATGAGGCGCTAAGGTTTAATGACAGCTAAACAGACAAAAATTCAAAATGAAACAAGAAAATGATCAGATACATGAATCTCTTCATCAGAACAGTTTGTGGGGGCTAAGCCGTAGCAGCAGACTAAGTCCAGGATATGTTCTTTGATGTGGGTAGAAACAAATTGATTGAAGTTAAAACTGTCCAAAGACGAACCGAAATCTTTAGTGAGGGAAAGACTGATATTGTCAATATGAATATTAAATTCCCCCATCACAATTATATTAGGTGAGAGGGATGACAGGTGAATGAGTAGAGTTCAGAAGTGATCCAGAAAGTCACTGTTTGTCTTGGGGGGATGGTAAACCACTGCTATGACAGTAGGAGTAGGTCCAGGTAGGATAAAGGCGAGGACCGGTAGGACTTTCCAGTTCACGAAATAGAAGAGACCTGCGAGACCTCCCCCGCGACCAGAGCAGTGAGGTTGAGAGATGTAAACAAAGCCAGGCAGGGTGGAGTCATTGAGTTGTGAATGATCATTTGGATGCTTCCAAGTTTCTATCACTCAAAGAAAGTCAAGTTTATGGTCAGACTTAATATCCTGGATCAGCTGGCCCTTGTTCGAGAGAGAGCAGATGTTGATGAGGCCAAAGTTGACTATTGCAGAGTTTTGGCGAGCACTCTGTGGTCCACAGAGCATCCGGTGTTGAGGAGGGTGACGAGTGGTGGAGGAGAAGTATTGGACAGAATTGGACGAGTCATCCTGGAAATGCCAGTGTTTTAGGCTGTGACAGTGTGAACAAAGTTGTCCAGATGAAACATACAACAAATGTGTATATCTTTCCTTGATGATCAAAGTCCACACATTATCAGTTATCAGTGAGTAGTGACAACAATCATGTCAGTGTCCACTCAAAACGTTATATTTTGAAAATATAACCAGATTTTCACAATAAAATATGTCGTTTGACAAATGCAATCGTATTTTTGTGTCTAAACAGACAGTACACTAGAAAATAAACACACAAACACAACACGCACAAAACAAACAAATAAACACACTCATGCACAGACACAAACTCACAGTTTAATGTAATGGGCCGACTACGGAGTGGGGGTCGAGTTGGACATAAAATAAAACAATCAACAAGAGAGAGAAGAGAGCATTTGGGAGCAGAAGAAAGGATATTAGGACAGGATAATAACTTACCCGTGATGGAAAGAAAAAAAGTTCTAGCAGAAACGCCTGTTGCCGGACGTGGAAAAACACACAAGCAGACACGCAAACAAATACAGACACACACACACACAGCAAAAAAGATTAACATAGTGGGCCGTCTACAGAGCAGGGGGTGTGGTTTGGGGTTTTAAAAACACAATCAACGACAGAGAAGCTGAGAACAGTTGGTGACAAGTCAGGATGGAGATGTCAAATGAATTGTAGAAGTGGAGAAGTACAGGGAGTTAAACGATCTCCAGCACATGTTCTGCAAGATCTACCATCTTCTAAATAACCACAGCTGAAGCACCTGTTGACCGTTGCGAAAAAATACGCGTCTGGTGTGTGTTGCAAGTGAAAGCGGAGACCGCGCAAACTCCGTTCCACACTGCTTTGCACGACTTCTGCGTGCGGTGTGAATATAGACTGGCAAAGTCCATTTACTCAAGAACTTAACACCTCTGCCTTCAAGGAAGGCAGAAAAGCGCTAAACAAGTATACACCATTTGCCATTTATAACAGGCTGTAGAGTGTGCGTATGTACATATGTATGCCTTTGGCACTTTTTGGTCTTTTACAAAGACAGGTCAGTCTCTGCTCCTACAATCTACAAAAGGATCCAGAATTCCCCTCTTGCCCACAGGCACAGTTCAAAACAAACCCTATTGACTCACTAGAAACTCTGCACATTTGCCATTCAGTGTTGTTTGTTGTTCATCTTCTTAGTTTTATGGGTTGTTGCAAATGTTACTAAATTTAGCAGATTTTAATTTGTAATATCTCATTGTGGTACCCAAAAAGGAAAATGATTGGAGGAGTATTTTGTAAATAAGTATTCACTTCTGTCCTTTGGTTGATTAATGCTCCATCACTTGGCTACATCTGAGCTTGATGTTGCTTGGGAGGCTGACATCAACAAGGATGTTACTACAAAGAACACAACTAGCACTAAAGAAATATGCAGCAGCCAGAAGGGATGAGAAGAATAATTCCTGCTGAGCACACAATGGTGCTGCTGCTTACAGGATGAACTTGGGGCATAGAAAAACAAGGAGCGGGTGGAGGTGTTATCTTTGCATTCAGATCAGGTGGGGATTTCCTGTGTTCACCAACACATGAACAAGCCCTGCAGTTCTTTTCTCCTAATGTATTGACCCCTAGGGTCAACTTATTATGCACTTGCAAGAACTAGCAGCTCTAAGAATGCTTCATTGTCTTCTTGTTCTCATTCATGGTTTGCAGCGATACGTTCCTTCCAAAAAAAGGGACATAAACATAAAACAGGTTAAAAAAAGTTTAAACTTTCCAGTTTGTATCTCTATGCCTCTCGATCCAATGTTAATGAAAGATTAAATGAGTTAAAAATACATAAATATATTCTTTTAGAAAAAAAATACGAGGTGGAAGCCTTTTACATTATCAGTTCAGGACCACCTACATTGAGTGGTATCCAACAAATCATTATAATTAAAATATATTTATAGTCATAACATTACAAAGCGTGAAATTGATGGATGAGCAAAAATTGGAGGCCTGTATAGATGTTGGCATTTATAATTGCCATTTTCCATCAGCGTTTTCATGATTTACATTTTTGTGAGTAGCCTCTTGTTTGAACAAAAACAGAGAGGAATTGTGTTGGACTTTTACCTGTATGCAGTCTTTTTCTCAGTTTTTCCTTTTGTTTCTCTCTCTTGCTTTTTTGCCTGCCTCACATCTAGTCATAATGTCAGGAGTCAGCGCTCTGTCTCCCCCTCTGGTCATCGGTGGGAACCGTCTTCAGAGTACTGAAGGCACTCAATCACCTTGCTCTCATCAACTAATCAGCCACAGGACTCGTAAGCACTGCTTTGAGCCACACTCAATGCGAAGTATTGTTTGTGCCTTCCTGCCTGCATACTGAGAGGCCCTCCTGAGCCGACACATTCTCACTCCCAAGTTGTCACATGTTGACATGTGGGTGAGGACCAGTCTGCGTCACTCTTTGACGCTTTGGGTGTCCCCCAACTCGTCATTTTTTGATGCGCCAGCTGTTCGCATTAAATCAGGGATCCAGCCGTTTTGTCGGGCGTCGTACCAAAAGAAAATTATGCCCACCTTTGTAAATCCATTGTATGGAGACCAGCAGAGGTGGTGCCAAGGGGTAGCTAGGTTGCTATAGCGACCCCCAAAACTCAACAGAGTGAGTTTGCATTGGTTCTCTATTTGTTATGAATAAAGGTTATTCAAAAAAAGCCAATTTTTTATGTCTTGCCATGACTGCAAAAACGGCACATGCACAATAACGTTTTTTAGTGAAATATCCAACATCTTCATACTTTTCAACTACATCAGGTGTCTCAGCAGCAGAGAGATTCTTTTTCTTTCCCATTTTTCTCAAAAATGTTCACAATCTGCTCAGTAATGTGGAACATCCTTCTATAGTAGTTTTTCCTTTAATTGCACTCACCTCGAAAACTGTTTGTCACAGGTGTCTGACTTTGATTTCAGTGATCCAAAGATTCCTGAGACAAAATGCCATCCATGAGCTTCATTGAATGGTAAATGGTGTAAACTTATATAGCCCTTTTACACCGTCATTGAAGGCCCAAAGCGCTTTACAGTCACGGTCCCATTCACACACTGATGGTGGCTCCGCTGCCGAACACTGGCGCCAACCTTGCATCAGAGGTAATTTGGGGTTCAGCGTCCTTCCCAAGAACACTTCGACACATGAGCGGGCAAGGCGGGAATCAAACCTGCAATCTTCTGATCAGGGCTCAACTGCCCTTTTCCCTGCACCACGGCTGCCCCAAAACAACAAAAACTGCGAAACAAAGATTTTCATCTTTTTTGACACTTAAATACAATTTGCACACTACTTTGGAAAGCACTGTATATGAGAACTGAACTGAGTGGCCCTTTCCCTTCTCCTGTTCCAAACAGGAAGTGACTGCTGGCTCCAAGCCAAAATCCCTTAGACTTAAATAGAGAAATAATAAGCTATTAGTGAAGACTGATTAATAGCTATTAGTCATCCTCCACACACATAGTGGGGCCATTTCTCTGCTCGGAGACACGTTCTACACGGTTCTGCATAGCCAGGCAAATCGCTCACACAGAACACCAGGCCAGGCTGCGGTCCAAAGCCTCTTCCAGAACGCACACTATAACCAAGCACACTATAACAAAGCGCACCCCCCTACTCGTAGACATGAAGCTACAGAGTTTGGCAACTCCGCTTGGAGACTTAGTTTCCTTGCGCAGAGCAGCCGGCTGGGTCTGTTAGCGATCCAAAGCCTCCTCTGGAAAACACACCATCTGCGCATGACATAAAAACAGCACAGTAATGAACCACAGTCAGAAAAAATTGTTGACATGCACCACAATCAGATAAACAGTTAGCAAAACCCACCCATCTGAAACGGAAGGAAATTTAATCCGGATGAGTTTGATCGGGTCAGACACATTTTAATTCTGTTAAAGGCTTTTATTCCGATTACTTGTGTCCATGTAAACGTAGCTAGTGTTATGGTTTAAGTAGCGCCGCAGTCTTAACTAATTACTTTTATCCTCACTACAACGCTGTTGTAGTTACTTTGCCTAAATCGTGGTACATTGTTTCACAGTTTATTGATCACCCACGAGTGCTAGACTACACTGTCTATTGTGTGATGAGTGGGAGGTACACACAACAAACAGCCATATTTGATATCGTAATTGAATAAGGAGTCAAGTCGGCAAATACACTGAACTGAATCAATACAACAGGAAGGAGCAGAGACACTGAATCTAGCAAACCAGCATTTCAGTCTGGAAATATCAACACTATTTTACTTTAATTTAAACAAAAAGTTCACATCAAATTCACCTTCCATCCTAGAACAAAGACTTTACTGATGTCTGCCTCAAACTATTCAAATGTAATGCACCAAGCCTCACTAGTTTTTTTACTTCCACATGAGTCCTAAGTTGCTGCAGCTAGCATGTGCTCCGATGATGAAGCAGCAACATTAAAACAGCACAGCTTAAGTTTACAGCCCAGAAACGTGTAACTTGCACAGAGCTGAACATTGTGTTTGTAAGCTACACACGTGGACAAAATTGTTGGTACCCCTCAGTTAAAGAAGGAAATTGCTGATTAACAATTATTTAAAAAAAAAAAAACAAACTAATGAAACAGGCCTGGACAAAAATGATAGTACCCATAACTTTATATTAACTATATTTTGTTGCACAACCTTTTGAGGCAATCACTGCAATGAAACGATTTCTGTATTTGTCAATGAGCGTTCTGCAGCTGTCAACAGGTATTTTGGCCCACTCCTCATGAGCAAACTGCTCCAGTTGTCTCAGGTTTGATGGGTGTCTTCTCCAAATGGCATGTTTCAGCTCCTTCCACAGATGTTCAATGGGATTCAGATCTGGGCTCATGGAAGGCCACTTTAGAATAGTCCAACGCTTTTCTCTCAGCCATTCTTGGGTGTTTTTGGCTGTGTGTTTTGGATCGTTGTCCTGTTGGAAGACCCATGACCTGCGACTGAGACCAAGCTTTCTGACACAAGGCAGCACATTTCTCTCCAGAATGCCTTGATAGTCTACAGATTTCATTGTACCTTGCACACATTCAAGACACCCTGTGCCAGATGCAGCAAAGCAGCCCCAAAACATGACTGAGCCTCCTCCATGTTTCACCGTAGGGACAGTGTTCTTTTCTTCGTATGCTTGGTTTTTGAGTCTATGAACATAGAGTTGATGTGTCTTACCAAAAAGCTCCAGTTTGGTCTCATCTGTCCAAAGGACATTCTTCCAGAAGCTTTGGAGCTTGTCAACATGCATTTTTGCAAATTCCAGTCTGGCTTTTTCATGATTGTTTTTCAGCAGTGGTGTCCTCCTTGGTCGTCTCCCATGAAGTCCACTTTGGCTCAAACAACGACGAATGGTGCGATCTGACACTGATGGACCTTGGCCTTGGAGTTCACCTTTAATTTCTTTGGAGGTTGTTCTGGGCTCTTTGGATACAATTCCAACGATCCGTCTCTTCAATTTGTCATCAATTTTCCTCTTGCGGCCACGTCCAGAGAGGTTGGCTACTGTCCCGTGGGTCTTGAACTTCTGAATAATATGAGCCACTGTTGTCACAGGAAGTTCAAGCTGTTTAGAGATGGTCTTATAGCCTTTACCTTTAAGATGTTTATCTATAATGTTTTTTCGGATGTCCTGGGACAATTCTCTCCTTGGCTTTCTGTTGTCCATGTTCAGTGTGGTGCACACCTTTTCACCAAACAGCAGAGTGACTACTTGTCTCCCTTTAAATAGGCAGACTGACTGATTATGAGTTTGGTAACACCTGTGATGTCAATTAAAGGACACACCTGAGTTAATCATGTCAGTCTGGTCAAATAGTTTTCAATCTTTTATAGAGGTACCATCATTTTTGTCCAGGCCTGTTTCATTAGTTTGTTTTTTTTAATAATTATGTTAATCAGCAATTCAAAAGTGATGGCTGATTTTAATTATTTAATTTTTAATAAATTTTTATTTATTGTTACTTTTGTAAGTTTCAAGTGATTTCAGCGAGAATTTTGGGTTTTTCCTTCTTTAACTGAGGGGTACCAACAATTTTGTCCATGTGTGTATGTTGCTACATTCTCTTGAATGATTGACTGTAGAGTAAATCATTCAAAACTCTTGTAACAAAGAGCCATTTTTATCCAAAATTAGTTTTTTTCAAACTCTGCAAAATTAATATTGTGTAAGATGTATGTATGTATGTATGTATGTATGTATGTATGTATGTATGTATGTATGTATGTATGTATGTATGTATGTATGTATGTATGTAAGTATGTATGTATTATTAACATTAATATTATTATCAATCATTAATAATAATCTATTTATATATTGCTTGTTGCGGTGTTTGTGTGTGATACTTCTGGTGAATAAATATTTAAAATTCTGCACTTTAGCCTCTTTAGTATAATTAAACAACATAATTTTATTGGTAAAACAATACCAGAATACTAGAAGAGTCACTTTCATTAACATTATTTCACTTAAGTTATTTGTTGCCCCTGCGACAAACTGACGACCAGTCCAGGGGTGTTCCCTGCCTTCGCCCATGAGTAGCCGGGTTAGGCTCTGGCAGCCCTGTGACCCCGAAGGGGATAAAGCGGTTCAGAAAATGTATGAATGAATGAAATTATTTGTTATGTTTGCAGGAAAAATATCGAATCTATTTCCCTCTTTAATTCTAAGTTAAAACTGGAGTTACATTGATGAGTAACTAAATACTTTTAAGATGTGGCAACTAGTTATTAACTCAATTACTTTTTGGGGTATGTAACTCATTACTACAACTAACTACTTTTTTAAAAGTAAGATGCTCAACACTGACAAACCCCTTGAACTTCTCCACATTTTCTCACATTATGACCAGAAACATAAACATATTTTTTTGGATTTTAATAAGATCAAGACAAAGCAGCACACACTAGTGAAGTGGAAAGAAAATTATACAAGAGTTCAATTGTTTATTTACAAATAAAAAACTAAAAACTTTAGTGTGTAAAAGTATTCAAGCCCCTGAGTCAATAGTTTGTGGAACCCCCTTTTGCTGTAATTCCAGCTGCAAGTCTTTTGGGGTTTGTCTCTACCAGCTTTACACATCTACAGACTGAAATCCTTGTTCATTCTTCCTTACAAAACAGTTCAATCTGAGTCAGATTAGATGGAGAGCGTTTGTGAACAGCAGTTTTCAGATCTCTCCACAGATTCTGGATTGGATTTAGGTCTGGACTTTGGACCATACCAACACATGAATCAGTTTCATTTTTATCATTCCATTGTAGCTTTGGCTTTATGTTTAGGGTGGTTGTCCTGTTGGAAGGTGAATCTCTGCTCCAGTCTCAAGTGTTGTTCAGACTTCAACAGGTTTTCCTCCAATATTACTCTGGATTTCACTCCATCCATCTTCCCATCAACTCTAACCAGATTCCCTGTTCCTGCTGAAGAGAAGCAGCCCCAGAGCATGATGCTGCCACCACCATGTTTGACAGTGGGTATGGTGTGTTCAGAGTGATGTGTTAGATTTCCTCCACGTATAGCGCTTTGCATTTAGGCCAAACAGTTCCATTTTGGTTTCATCTGACCAGATCTCCTTCTTCCACATGTTTGCTGGGTCACTCACATGGCCTATGGCAGGGGTGTCAGAATCCAGTCCTCAAGGGCCGGCCTCCTGCTGGTTTTCCAGAAATCCTGCTCAATTTGCTGGTGATTACCTGGATCAGGTGTGTTTAGCCAATCAGGAGCTTCAATGGCCAGTTGGTTGAAAAACATGTAGGACACCGGCCCTGGAGGCCTGGAGTTTGACACCCCTGGCCTATGGTAAACTGCAAACAGGACTTCTTGTGGTTTTCTTCTAACAATGGTTTTCTTCTTGTCACTCTTCCATAAAGTCCAGATGTGTTCAGTACACGACTGATGGTTGTCCTATGGACAGATTCCTCCACCTGAGCTGTAGATCTCTGCAGTTCATCCAGAGTCACCATGGTCCTCCTAGCTGCATCTCTGATCAGTGTCTCCTTGTGTAAGGAAGGAGCAGAGGTGTATTGATCCATAAGCAACCAGTTTTAATAAGCATAAGGCGCAGGCAGAGGCAAAGTCGTACAACAGGCAAGGTCAGACCACAGGAGAAGGCAGTAGGAGAGAAAACAGGCACGGGTCAGCAATCAAGGGCAGGAAAACAACGAACGCTTAGATTGTACCGCAGGAATGCAAATAGAAGACTGCGCAAGGATAGGATGACACAGCAAAGCTTAAATGGAAAGTGCCTGATGACACAACGAGAGACACCTGGGTGAACCATGGACCGGAAGCAGTGTAATCTGACTGGCACTCAATACTCCGGTGAGTGTTCCCTCTGTGGGTTGGAGGAGGGAGTATCTGGGCAAGCCCTGACACCTTCCAACTCAGCATGTGATTCTAGCTTTCATTTTTTTGGCAAGTAGTAAGGATGTAACAATTAATCAGCTTCCATCTTTCTTTTTTCTAAACCCATTTTTGTCCGTTTCAGGGGATGCCAAAGCCCAACCCAGCCACTTGTGGGCAAAGGCAGGATTCACCCTGGACAGGTTGCCAGTCTTTCACAGGACAGGCAGTTCAACATATTTGATTAATTGATTTATATCTATTCAAATTAACCAGATCAATTTTCCTGAGGCAAGTTGTTATTTTATTTTAATTGAATCAACCTATACCATTAAAGGCAATCATTTCTAAATTAAATATATCGAAACTGGAAAATACCATTTGGACTGAGACATGGTAGGTCTAATTTGCTAAAACGCAAAAATGATCTAATGCATCACAGCGGATAACACACGTGATGGCAGTAAAAAATTATCAACAATCATGGAAAGTGGACCAACCGGTAAATTGTGAGCTTTGATTTCTGGCTCAGCTCTGTCTTTACCACAGCAGACCGATACAGCGAGCGAGTGAACGTCGCACCAATTTGCTTGTCAATCTCACGCTACGATCTTCTCTTACTCATGAAAAAGACCCCAAGATACTTAAACTCCTCCACCTGGGGAAGGAACACTCCACCCACACAGAGAGGGCAAAACACCTCTGGTCAAGAACCATGACCTCAAATTTAGTGGTGCTGACTCTCATCCCAGTCGCTTCACACTCTGCTGCAAACCGTTCCAATGCTTGTTGGAGGTCCTGGCTCGATGAAGCCAACAGGACAACATCATCTGCAAAGAGCAGAAAGGAAATCCTGTGGTTCCCAAACCAGAGAGGCATAATGTCAGTAATGGACAGATGAAGCAAGGCACCATTCTCGCCGGCCGGAGGTCCACACAGTGCTTTTGAAGGCAGCCTCCATCAGGTTCCAATGGAGGCCACACCCTTCTATACCACACCTGAAATAAATCAGAAAGAGACATACAAAGATCCACAAAACACAGAGGTCCCACTCTGATAGAAATAAAATACACAAATCACAGGATATAAAGAAAAATCAAAACCAAATACAGCTGGGGGCCATAACAAGACCCCAGAATGTGGCGTAGAGGTGAACCCAACTGTTTCTAGCCAGTACCTTTTGACCTCTCGCAGAAGCTCATGCTCCTTTGCGTCCCAGACAGGTGACATTCCATGTCCCAAAAGCCAAGTTCTATGACTGTGGTTTAGGCCGCCGATGCACTCCCCCTCAACTGCCACTAAAACCACATTGCACCGGCCCATTCTGAGCTCTCCTGCAGGTGGTGGGCCCACTGGAGAAAATGTTCTCTTATTTTAATAAATAATATGGAAGATGAGTCAATCAGAAAGCTGCAGTGCGGAGCAGAGGACCCGCTGTGGGAGGCGGGGCAGAACGCAATTGTAGGCTTTCTGAAATCCAGTAATGAGGAAACCGATCGTTATTTTTTCTTAGAATATGGACTGAAAATCTGTCCAACACAAGGGGCCTTCAGCTCTGATCTGTTTGCTTAGCTGTTTGACAGGACAAAAAAAATTGTTTTTTTTCTATATATATATATAAAACAAAAACCTGAATCCACCGTTGAACAACTTTATTAGCAGCATCCTCTTAACATCAGACAGCCGGTTGTTGAATATTATGCATTATTATATGGTGTGGGAATACTGTCACAATAACATCCATATTTGGAGTAAAGACTCCTAGTCAGACTCCTTTGCAGCCCAATATCAATTGTTTCATGGACTGGTCTGTTGCCAAGGGGTTGGGGACCACCGTAGTTGTGTATCTAACTCAAAACACAAATTCAACTGGGTCTTTTAGTATGCTGATTCTTTGAGTGGATAAACTGCACAGCTCATACAGAGGTCATTAATATCCTCGTTTCTTCCTGCTTGTTTACTTGTAAACTAGAAGGCTACATGATGATTGACTGATGCTCAGGAACATATGTTTTGACTTTTTCTGAGCTGGGTGACCATCTGGTTTGTTAATTTCTTGGCATGAAAGCAAGCAGTTGTTGATGGAAGCTCAAGACGTTGCTTCTCTGCCAGAGTCCTCTTATATCTAGTTATATTTCTGACCCAAATGCTTGGCAGGATTTATCATTTAATACATTTGACTCTTCAGTATTGAGCTAAACTGTATTCTTGTGAAATCAGTTCACTTGAGTAAACACAACATGAACCATCTAAAAAAATAAACCTACAAAGTTGTGTGAGCATGTGTTGTCTTCTTTCATCGCATTTTCATTTCAGCTGTTTGGCAGCACATCAATAATCTCACTCTCATCGCCTCATGATGCTGACAGGCTGAATGTAGATGGCTGATTGAAGATAAATGATTTCTGTGTGTGTAAGTGTGTGAAGGCATTGCAGCAAAAACACATTTTTTTTTTTGCTGCAAGCAAAACAAGCATCACGGTACGTGAACATGCATCAGAGCTCTTCAGTTTGGACTTCGTTCTGATACAAGTTACTAGTTTGTGGCTCTGGAGTCTACTTGTGGGTGCAGCCCACCTCCTTGAGTGTGAGTGCAGTCACTGGTACGAAACAGCCTTCCTCTGTGCGCTCTGCGGTTAAATCAGCCATGAATACCACCTCACAAGAGCAGGCTACAAGCACTGGTCGAGCGTTCTGCAGCCAGCATTCCTCTCCAGCTCTCCAGAGAAGGACCCACTCATGCCTGGAAGTGTGCTGATGTTACTCTTCATTCTACCATCAGAATCCAGTTAATTGAGTCACCAACTGAATGTAATAAATCTCAGAAGATACTGTTCACCTGGTCTTTTTCCCTCACACCATTTGGCAGTGATTCACAATTAAATGAAGTGATCATCAAGCCAGTCAGCTTTGATTATTGTGTGAATGTGAGTCAGTGCTCCACTCAGTGATGTGAATCATCCCACAGAAATGAAGCGACAGTTCCAATCACATATTTTAAACCATGGGTCTGTTTTCCCCATACTTTACCATCCTTCTGCAGCAACGCTGATAAACAATGTTGACTACTGATAGTCTACTGCAAAGTTAGAAAGGTGAAGACTATGAAAACATTTTACTACTATGTTAATCACGCTATAAAAGAAATTAAAGCCGTGATGTTATCCGTTCCCGCTGACCATCCTGGTTCATCCTCACTGGCTGAGCGGCTGCAACACTCCTCTCAGTCTCTACCCCCTCCCAACCTGGTCAGAGATGGAAGTAAAAAAATAATAAAAAACAAAACTGGTAACGCTTTATAATAAGTGTCCTTAATAAACTACTTATAAGACATTAACACGCCTTAGTAAGGTGTTGTAAAGCTGTGTATAAAAACATTAAATAGCATTTGTAAATGTCTTACAAATGACTTACAAGTTAAAATAAGCTGCTCATGAAGACATTTATTAGCATTTGTTAATCCTTTATAAAATAAGTGTTAATTGTAATATTTTACAAATGCTTTGTAAGTCATGTTTTTATATTCAAGTAGATGCTGAATTAGGTTGACATAGTAAATTTGATAAAAACATATAAAACAGATCTAATTTAAAAAAAACCTAAAACAACTGTTCCCATCTGCAGTATGAAGAGACTTTTACCCCGGGCTCACACTGCATGTGGTGTAACTCCGGTGCGGACGCCGGGGTCTTTATGTAACATTGTTACCAGAGGGCGGAGACTCCACTGAACCAGGACCAGCACACAAAAAGGGGAAACGCATACACAACACACAGGCCTGGAAAAGGGGAACAGTGGAGTCGTAACAACAGTTACATTTAGAAAGATCAAACAAGCTGAAACTCTCCACAACATGATTTTGTAATCACCTGCTGGTTCAGGAGGGGATTCTTCATCATTTTCCTCATAGAGACATCTGTCCTCACTCTCCTCAGGTAGAGCACTGCACTGCGGTCCACATGCTGCTTTCTAGAAAAAGAAGCTACATTCATTTTTAGAGCAGATCCACAGAACAATGATGAACAGAAACTACATTTATCACCACAATATTACTAAAATGACTATACTGTAAATCTTCTAATAGTTGCCGGGCTCCTCTAAGTGTATGGAGGCGATGGCAGAAGCTACATTAGAAGGAAAAGGGGTCAGACAGATGCACCTGTCATCAAAAACAGCAACAAGAAGAGCCAAGCTGCTTTCTGGAGATGTGCAGTCCCAGTTCACACCGCCATTCAAAAGGCCCTCTGCGTCTGTTAAGCTGCTGATGAATCAACTGACGAAGTGAGTGAAAATGCACAACTTTTGGGATATGTCTGATTCTATTATGAAGAGAGTAAAACATTTGTAGAAGACATTTTAGGCATCACAGCACTAAAAACGCATACAGGAGGAGAGGACATGTATGTAGCCATAAAGAAAATGCTGACTCGGAGGGGAATAAATCTAAAAAAGTCATCTCCATCACTACTGATGGGGCACCTTCCATGATGGGACAGGAAGAGGGTGCAGCTACTGGACTGAAACAGGACAATCCTGTCATATCACTGTATTATCCACGTGTCTGTCCTCTGCTCACCCCTTTCAGAGCAGTTTGGAAATGCTATGAACGCCATCACCAAATTAATTCACTTTCTCAGGGTTTCATCTTCCCACCAGCATCACCTGCTGACGGAATTCTTGGTAGAAGCAGATGCACCTGTCAGTCACCTACTCCTGCACTCCAATGTTAGGTGGTTGGGCAAAGGAAAAGTGCTGGAACATTTTGGAAGATAAGAAACGAAATGAAAGAATTCCTGGCACAAGAAAAAATGCCAAAATGCTCAGGTCTTTTTGGAGTTTTTGGAGGAGGAAAGTAACTTAGATAAACTGGCCTTTCTGGTTGACATCACATGAGACTTAAATGACTTAAATAGGAAGCATCAAGGAAAAGATCATTTTGTGTGTGACTCAGTGACTGCTGTTCAGTCTTTTCAGAAGAAACTGGTCATTCTGAAGATGATGTGGAGGAGGACAGTGCACATTTTCCTTCTCTGAAGGAGATTAATGGGATCAATGTCACTGCTCATTCTGACTCTTTCTGACTTTATCAAAAAGTTGATTGAAAACTTTCAGACTCGCTTTGATGGCTTTACTTTGGGAGACCAGCTCTTGATCTTAGTTAAAAATCTATTTTTGATGAAGAATGTTTTCAGTTTTTTCAAAAGAGGTCACACATTGGTACACGGTCCCTCCAAATGGAGCTTTTACATTTGCAGACTGATGTAGTTTTCAGAGAACAATGTGAATCCTCTCATCTGACCAATCAAATGCCTCAGTAAAAACATGTGGTTCCCGCTGGACCCCACCTCCAACGTTTAACTCCAACGTTTGAAGCATCTGACTGACAGATACTCCCAAGCCCTCTTTCATTAAAGGGTGTGGCTTTCCAACAAGCTAAATCCTTGTTAGTAAGAGTGGTTGCCATAGAAACTATGTCACAGACCAACTTGGACTAATCACTGCTTACTGACGTCGCCTGGTCCCAAAATGTCTAACTCCATACCGTGGAAAAATGGCGACTGAAGCGACTTCATTTGGTTGCAACTGGAGGTAAGGAGGGTGATGTCACAACCCACTTCATCCAGCGATAATAATATACTGCCTATAGGACATAGATGTTACACAGCTGGAATGATGGGCCGACACTCTCTGTGCCACATATTTAATTTTTTTTAAGACTGTAAAACATGTAAGCAAACCATTAGCAACTGGAGCACACTGGATCACATTCTCTGCTCATGCTAACCACGTACTGAGTAAGCTTCTTCTTCATCAGCTACTGATGTATGGAACTCCAAGCGCCCTCTGCTGGCAAAAGTGAGTACTGACTCAGAAAGCCTTCTGCAACACACAAACTATTGCAGTTTAGATGGGCATAACAGTACTGTTGCTGGTTGTTCCTAACCTTGACAAAATTAATTAGGGGGGCAACTATTTTAATTGCCCGTTTCAGTCACGCAGTGCCACATAGACAGTATATTATTATCATTGCACATCAGTTTGGGTTTGGTCAGGCTTTGTGGAGTAATACAATATTTACCGTTAAAATATTTACAGTTTTAAATATAAAACAGTGATGCATCTAAAATGCATCTTCAGCTGTGTTCATAAATGTGATTAATACTGATGGCTGGAAGAATTTGGAAGCTTGTTTGCTTTTAGTCACTACAGCAAATAAAAAACACACCTTGGTTTTACTATGTTATTTCTTCTAAAGCAAAAGAAATAATTAACAGTCTTCAAACGGTCCCCTCCAAAATCCTGCTGTCTTGACTGCCATGCCCAGAATGAAGTGTCAGGATCTTTTTTTTTTAAAGAGAATGAGAAAACATAGAAAAATCAATTTTCCAGTACTGGATGACTGTAAATTTCATGACTTATGTTCCCTCTGTCGCCGGAGCTTTCTCAGCTGTAAGACAAAAAGCTAATCAAAAGATCCTACCTTGAGGGTAGGTAACCCTAGCATGAACTAAAAGAGAGCAAAATCATTTCATCACTCAGTGTGCCATGTGTTCACTCCCCCCTCTCTTTCTCTCTTTCTCACTGCTCTGAGAAAACATTAATTCTTGTTATATGGAAAAGGGAAGAAATCTCACTTTAATGGCCTATTAAGACATGGTTTTCTCGGTTTTTTTTCAAGCTGGCTTCTACTATTCATCATGTTTTGTGTCAACTGATTTATGCCACTTCATTTTCAGCTCCTCCTAGGATTCCCCTTTACTGCCTGAAATTATCTTCACTTTTTCTTATTCAAAATGTGTGTGCCATATTTTGCTTTTACTTTGAAACTGAACACAGATGTGCACATCAGGGACAAAACCAGATTTAACCTCAACAGGAAATAACAGCACGGCTGATGTCCATTTTAAGTTAAACTGGTAAACAAATTGAAAAAATAATCCATCTGTGTATAGTGTATTTGAGAACATAAAATGAACCTGAGCGGGGGTATCTGTATGAAGTAGTTTGAAATGTGGGTCTGTGTTGATGTTCTCATTTTTTTGTTCTTAAAATATATAGGTTTGTGTTCTTTGTTCTATTTGTAGATTTATTGAAGTCCTAATCTAATTATCTTTTTTCAAAATGTTCCCAGGGGTAGACTCATTCATATTCTACATCTCTGATCAACCGGCCTGTGAATGAAGCAGCCCACCGGGAATCCTTCCAACTTTCCTGGCACCTAGTTGGATTAAGAGGCTGATCAGGGTTGGAGTGAACCAAGACAAGACATGCAGGCACTTCCTGGCAATCCATCAAACTGTAATCCTTCCAGTCCACCAGACACTGGATACCTCTCCACAAAACATGGATCCACCAGGCTCATCTAACTCCTAGATCAGTCATCCACAACCACTCAACGAATGGAACAACCTTCCCTCCTCACTACGTTCATGTACATTTTGAACATTATTTTAAGAGAGCTCTGTTATTACATTTACAAGATATTTGGAACCTGTTTTCATCACATGATTTAATTCCTAAGGTCTTGTCTTTTTAAAATTGTCCATATCCATGTTCTGTGCTTTGACTGAATTTGTTTTGTAAATGCATTATGATGAGAGGTGAAAGTTGAGAGCTGTTATGTATGTGTGCGTGTGTGAATGTGGATGTATGCAAGTGTTGGCTTTATACTTATTTTTTCCTCAAATACTTCTTTGTTTAAAATGTACGCTATATTTTGTCCTTTTTCTTTTTTTCAGTTGTTATTTGCTTAATGAAGAACTCCTCATAAACGACGTGTCGTCTCACTGGGCTGATCCTCCCATTGTTTAGAAATGTTAAATAAGAAAAGGTAGACCCACATCATTTTAAACTCTATGGGTTAGGAATGAGATGACACTTCAGGAAGGTGAGCTGAGACGTTTGGTAATATAGTGTAGAATATTTATAAAAAGCCAGTTTAATAATGGTTGAGTCATCTTATTTTGGCTGAAGCTGGTATTCGGTTGTTAGCCACCACATAGACGCTTAAGGGAAAATCTACATCACATTTTAATGGATCCTACACGGCATTTATGTTTAAAGTGGCTACAAACATTTTACAGAAAATTACGTTTCAAAAAAATTAAGTAGTTTCTGATTTATGGAAACTTGTGAAAGGGAAATGAAGGAATTTTCCTAAAGCAAAGCTAAATTTAGGCAGGCACCTGTTATCAAACTTTAGCACAGAAAATACTCTGAGTTTCAGAGAAATACACAATGAATCATGGTTTGATAAAAACAAAAAATGATGCATTTATTTTGACCAAGAAAGATAAATCTTCATCTGAATGAAACTATCCTATAAGGACATTTTACAAAAATGAATGAATGAATGAAAAACCAAAACTGCAATGTTGCCTTTGTTGCATTTTTACAAATCAGAAATAACTTCTACAAATCCACAGCTTTGTTTAACTGAATCTTCACTGTGTGTAAAATAGCTACATATAGTTCCAAACTGTATTTTTATACTTCATTTAATAAAATAGCATTTTAATTTGAAAAATCGATTTTTCAGAAACAGAACATTGAAAAAATCATACATGAACTTCAACCTTGCTTGAACCAGTGAGTGCAAATTTTGTCTGACATTAAACAAGTATGTGAACCCAAAAAATGTTAGGGTCCACTGTCCTACATGGCATGTAGAATGGGAAGAATGTCCCCATTTCCGGATTAGATGACATAAGCAGGAGGGATCCTAATGGACAATATGAAAAACAGCTGATCAGTAGCTATAGAATTGTCAGTAACTGTTTTAATGAAAGTCCAGCAGGCTCTGCTTGACATGATGCATGGAGGGATAATGGCAGTTTCTTTGTAATGATCTGCAAATGCCTCCTCTTTGTGTTGACGGGACAGAGCGTCCAGGGCTGGCATGACCTGCCAGTGCACTGCCAGCAGTTTCTTTTTTTCCTTTCATATAATGCCATTATAACACTGAGAACTCAGTCCAGGCCCAGATCATCTGTCAGGGCAAAAATATTTATCATCATTTGTTTTTTTACATAAATCCTGATACTTAGTGTATCTTTTTTCAACACAGAGGAACATATTTTGTGCTAAAGTTTCTTAACAGATGCCTCCCTAATTCAAACTTTCTAGGGGGGAAATGTTTGAATGTCCTTTTTACAAGTTTCCTCAAATCAGAAACAACTGCAACATTTTTTTATTTCATCTTCATTCTCTGTCAAATGTTTGCAGCTCGTTTAAATGTAAACTTTGTGTAGACTTGTAATGACGATAACTTGTAATGAAGATTTTTCATTTATTGTCAAACTGCATGCAAAAATTTCAAGTCATTTTGCCTCATATTAGACGGTGCGGCATGTATGTAGGAACAACTTTCTTAATACTTTCGTTTCTCGATATTTTAGTTTCAAATTATCTCCAAATAACCGACATTAGGAGTGTAGCAGATCACAAAACTCACATATAGACAGAAGTGCATCATTGGGCGCTGCATCTTTAAAATAAACAAGATGGACGGATGGAAGAATTTACAAGTTAACAGGTCCAGTAGATTTTGTTTAGACTGACTTTGCTTATCCCACAAGTCAAGTTCCATGACCCGTAGTTGTGCCATTAAGGTACCCAGCTTTGACTGCCACCCAAACAACATTGCACCAACTTCTGTTGAACTGTCCTGCAGTTGGTGAGGGTAGTGATTCCCCATCTTCACCTTGGGCTTGACCTGACCGGGGCCCATGGAGTGAGTCCAACCCCAGACCTGGCTAAACGGCGGGGGCTGTGGTGATGCCAAACCAAAATAACTGTATCTTGATTATAAATTACATGAAAGGTGTTCTGAACCACTCTTTGTCTGACTCATCACAACGAACCTGTCTGCCATGGCAGACTGCACTGAGGCGTAAGCCCTGGAAAGCTTAACTTCGGGGATCACCTAAGCTTCCAAATCCCACTACCACATTATGGTGGCAGTTTGTGGAGGAGACCACAGGATTTAGTCTCATCAAGCCAGAAGTTCCAGTGTGTGTTCTTTTGAGCCAGATGGCAGCTCAGATGAGGAAAATAAAGACATACATGAATCTATTTGTCAGTAAGTGGGAGAACTGAAGCGGAGAGGGGAGATTGTGGAATGGCAGTCGCTGCGTCACAAATCTGAGCTTTTTCAAACCACAGGTTTTGGTCTGCTCCTGAGTCATCATCACTTGAATAAAGAAATACTCAGAAACACAGTTTTAATCTTAAATAAGTTTAGATATTTCCTGCATCACGGGAAACATGAAACTTATAAATACCAAAAGCACTATTTTCATTCAATACAACATGTGCTTTTGCATTTTTTGTGATTAAAAAGGGTCATTCAGACAGGAAAGGGACATTCCATATTCAATGTCTAATTGCTAAAATTGTATATGACTCAGACAATATACATAATGGTTAAGATGTTTTTTCAGATTCTTGCTATATCACCAGAGTGGAAGTTTGCTAAGCAACCTGCTGAAATTCCTCGAGGACACTGGAGTGAGGTGGAGAAACAAAGAATAGGTGAATAAATGTGTATTGAACAAGACCTGGGGCAGCATTTATATAATTGTGAATCTTATCTTAGAAAAATACATGAACTTTTTTTTTTATTTATAAATGTGGGAATCTGTACCTCAAAAAAGAGCTGTGGAAAAAGATTTTCTTTGGGAGCGTTTACTGTATTTCAGGCAATTCAAATAAAAGAAAACCTGAGATACAATATTTTGTTACTAAAATTAAAAATGTTAAAGTTTACTATATATGTCATTCTCTACCTTCTGCTTTTTCATCTTTTGAAATGTCTGTCAATGTACATAAAAGGGAAAGAGGAGCACAAATCTGCCATAAGTCCAAGGCATTTTACGTTTCTTAGTAGTTGACTTGATGTCACAAAGGAAAACCTTTACACTTTGGGTCTTAGTCATTCTTTTTCATTTCCTTCCTTCTTTAACTAATCAATATGGCACTAATGGTTTTTAAAATCAAATTCCAACCTTTAGACATAAAAAGCACTATTTCTGTTTTGAAAAGGACAAAGAGAGAGAGAGAGAGAGAGAGAGAGAAAGGACCAAAACCCCCACCAACATACGCATTGATCAGTGGCATAGATAAAAGGACATATTTGGCTTTTACTGATTCAGTCACTTAGTGATGTTCACCAGCAAAATAATGAATGCCATTTATTTGAAGCTTTGTTGTTATTGATCCCTGTCCTTTTTCATATTTATGTTCCGAATCAGCACCCCATAATCTGTTTTGAATCACACTTGTATTTCTGCAGCTCGTTGAGGATATTACATTAGAAAAATTAAAGTCCTCTTTCAATTAGATTAATTTGAGTGCATGAATGACTTCAGCAGGCATTTATACTTAAACAAAAGCTTTGTGGAGATGGACTGTGATGACTTTTTTTATTGCTTTAATGATCAGACAGAAATAAAGTTAGTTTTAGGTTCATTTGGGTCATGTTATGTTATTCTGCATGAAGACTGAAAACAGAGTCAAATTATTTTGTTATTAACGGCATATATTAGGGATATTGTGAGTTGTATTTCATTGGAAACACTTCCTTCTTAAGATGTAAAAGCAGGGTCCAACCGGTTAACAAGTTACAAGTTTACAAGAAAAACAAATTACATTTAGTTTAAATTAGAACAAGGGACAATCAAGTTAACATTCCTATTGCTCACTTTTTTTAAGTTCAGTCAGGGCACAGTTGTGGATAGAAGTTTTATCAGGAATCCCATGACCTTTACGTGACACCCACAATTATCCACTCCACCTGAGATGTGAGATGTCTTTGGGCAACACACTGAACTCCACATTGCTCCTGGTGGTTATGGGTTGGCACCACTGTTAGACGGTAGAGCTGTCATCATTGTGTGAATGCGTGTGTGCATGGGTGAATGGAACTGTGACTGTAAAGCAATTTGAGCTTTAATTGCAAGGTGGAAAAGCG
The DNA here is from genome assembly GCA_014656515.1 of Oryzias celebensis. Lineage (NCBI taxonomy): Eukaryota > Metazoa > Chordata > Actinopteri > Beloniformes > Adrianichthyidae > Oryzias > Oryzias celebensis. The sequence goes on from BNCR01000012.1 coordinate 47,725,000, forward strand.
CCATATAGGTATACACTATGTAACATTTCTCCCGTATTGCAGAGCAGATTGAGTATCCTGAGTCTGCCCTTGATGTTTTGGGTTGGATGCCCAGCTCAGGCTTCCAGCCATTGCATACTGCTTTATGGGGGGTTGTCCAGGTCTTATGATATCAGCAGACCCAGCTTCCCTGCATTAAGGGACACTGTCCTATGGGAACAAGATGTGATCCTGGCTGAACACAGCCAGCAGGTTGCTGATTTTAACTTAACAATGTATGAATCATGGGAGGAATACCAGCCCGGAGCACCACTCCAGAACTAAATTACCACTTACCACTGAAGGTGAGCCCCCTTCAGGCTGCTGATGTGGAGCCACCCCCACCGCATTTGTGGGCAGTGGGCCTGTCTACACCATCAACCAGCTTCTTGCCTCTCATGGAATAGGATGGACCATCCAATACCTGGTTGACCAGGTGGGTTATGGATTTTAGCATCGTCAGTGGGTGAGCGATTTATACTGTATAGGACAAGGACGTCATCACCCAGTCTCATAGGGACAATCCCAACCAACCTTGCCATGTGGCAACCAGATAGACGGTAAGGTTGGTTGGGGTGTGTTTCTGTGTAACACGTTCTGCTTGTTTTGCTTTTGGTTCTCATTTCCTGATCTTGTGCAGGTCTGCTGTGGCCTTCCCTTGCTGCTCCCACGAACTCACCTGAGTTTCCTGCTGGAGGTGTTCACAGCTGCAAACTCTTTTTGTTGATTGTGTTGTATGCCTATTTAAGTCAGCTTGTTTCAGCTCTCTGTAGTGAGGCATTTTGTGAGCTTTAGGTTTGTCATGTTATATTGCACTCACGCTGCTCCGTAGTTTTGCTTTATTGGCTACCTTTTTCTCTCCTGTGATGTTTTTTTGTTTGTTTCTGACATTAAACAAGCTTCCACTTGTCCTTTGGCGTCCAAATCTTGTCTGCATGTGGGTTCTTGAACTCAAATCCATAACAACTTGCAGGATATGGCTGAGAAATACTTTTATGCCCTCCTGTGTGTTCACTGCATAGCGATAGAGAAACAGAATTTACTTCAAATCAACAAGAAAAAAAATCAACACAGTAAGCTGCAGTCACACCAAATCATTTTCAAAATGATTAATTATTTAGCCCCTTCTAATTTGATCAGGAATTAAAATGTGTTTACTAGAGCAGGCAATCTTCAGGAATACTAACAAATCCACAAAATATTTAAGAGCATGGGAGGGAAAGTAAGTGTAGGGTTTTGGAACCAGGTCGATTAGTTGTTTTTCGTTGTCATCACTTCCTGTTTTATTTTGTTGTATTTCCTGTGCTCACCGTTTCTTCTCAGGTCACTTGACACTTCCCTCCTTGTGTGTTCCCTCCCTCCTGGCACACCTGTGTGTTGTTAACTAATCCTCTCTCCCTGTTATATACCCTCGTCTCCCTTGCACGGGTTGTCGGGTGGTTTTGGTTACTTCTTGGATTTATTCCTACTCTTTCGAGAAATTAAATGAATGACTATTCCATTTTGAGTGCCGTCTGCGTTTGTGTCCACACGCCAACCCTGACAGTAAGATTTCAGACGAATTTATAAATTCAAATAATACAGAACAGAGTCCCTTTACCAAAGGAATCCCATCATGAGCACATATTTTCTTTTAAAGCAGCAGCTGAGGGTCTCTGTAAGATTGCAGCACACAGCTAATCCATGTCTAATATGGAGTCAGCTTCAGATCTGACATTCAAAAATCTGAAATATTTCATGTCATCATAACATTAGGGCCTGGTCACAGTGCCTGAATGTTGCTGGAGCATTCCTGGAGCGGGGAAAAAAATACCTCACCACTCGTGACCGTTCATCACCAGCAAAGCAACGCCCCGTACGCTCGGCCATTGCTGATGTTCCTGAGGCTCCCTCCCACCGCTCTGAAAGTTTTAAGCTGCACAAAATATTGTGAGCGGTGAGGAGAGGTCCGGTCTCCGCTAGACGCAAGTTTGTGGACGCTTGGGTCCGCTAAGCCAAAGCAGAAATCTTGAACGCTGGATCACCGCTGCTTCAACAGCGCTGCACTGGCAGCAACTACAGGTTACAAAAACGTTAGTGGAGCGGTCATAAGCGTCTTACGAGCGGGCTTTGAAGCAGTGATTCTGTGGGGTTTTGGACCCTGCTTAATTGTTGGAGTTGTGTTTTGGTTTCCACTTCCTGTTTTATTTTGTTGTTGGTTGTACTTCCTGTGTTCCCCTCCTAGTGTGTGTTCTCTCCCTCCTTGATTGCCACACCTGTTTCCACTTACCTCATCCCTTCTTCCTAGTTATAAGTCTTCGTCTCCCCTGCACTAGTTGTCAGGTGGTTTTTGCTCCTTCTAGGACTTGTGTTCTATATTTCGAGTAAGTGTGTCAAATAAATGAGAGACTTTGCATTTATGTGTTCTGTCTGCTTCTGTTTCCGCACGTCAACCCTGACATTACCACCCGACCAATAACATGGACACAGCAGACGTGGATATATTACAGCACTACTCCGCCAGCAAGAAGAGCAGATTTCCTGCCTTCGTCAAGTCTTTCTAGAGATGTCAAATCGTCACGAGCATCAACCGAGCATTCATCACCGAGTGTGAGCTGCACTTCCAGCTACATGCGCCTCACTACCCCACGGAGCAAGCCATGATCGCCTTCATGATCTCTCACCTCACCGGCAGAGCTGCAGCCTGGGCTACCGCTGAGTGGCAACGTGGAGCCCCGACCAGCGCATCTCTCTTAGCGTTCCTGGAGGCGTTCAAGCAGGTGTTTCATCATACTAAGCCAGGCAGAGAAGCGGCTCGGGCACTTATGAGATTAAGACAGCGGGACCGACGGGTGGCTGATTACGCCATAGAGTTCCGGACCCTGGCTTCTACGAGTGGTTGGGACACTACTGCGCTCACGGACGCTTTCGTGGAGGGACTTTCCGAGGAGTTAAAAGACCGACTAATTCCTCTGGAGCTGCTGTCTTCCTTGGAACCCCTCATCGCCCTGGTCATCAGAATCGACAATAGCCTGCAGGAGCATGGCAGGGTGGCACCCCGCCCCCGACGCAGTCCTGTTGAGCACAGGATCATGGACTCACCTGACTTTGCTGCTTTTTCTGCAGAACCCCCGTCTTTAGTCTCAGAGGAACCTATGCAGCTCGGCCGGGGCAGACTAACAGTTTCCGAGCGACGGCGGCGGATGGCGGCAGGTGAGTGCCTTTACTGTGGCGGCCGGGGTCATTTCTGCAGGGATTGCCCCAACTCATCAATAAGAGTGGGCGCGCTTAAGAGCCGTGGTCCGGCTCCCATTATCCCGAGACCTGCTTCCTGTGTTTTGGATGTTCGGGTTATGTTCCAGAAAGGGGGAGTTTCTGTCAGAGCATTGGTGGATTCAGGAGCAGAACCTCATGGACGCCGAGCTAGCCAAACAGGTCGGTCTTAAGTCCGAGTTTTTGCCCCGTCCTATAGAAGTGGTCTCCGTCAACGGCCAAAGATTAGCCACAGTCTCACGAGTCACTGAGCCGGTTCATCTGATTGTGTCAGACAATCACCACGAGCACACCCGTTTTTTCCTTTTTTCCTCCCCTCAGAACCCACTGGTATTAGGTTGCCCTTGGTTGATGGCTCACAACCCAGTCATCGACTGGCCCTCCAGCCGTGTCTCCGGCTGGAGTGAGAAATGTCACACCACATGTTTGCGTTCAGCTCGGCCTCCTGGGGGAGATCCCTGCCGTCCCAGTAGGGCGGCCGCCCTCACCTGACCCATTCAGGGTTCAGCCTGAATGTCATGACCTGACTGAGGTGTTTTCGGAGTCACGAGCCCTGTTGTGTTCAATGGTTACCAACAAGAGACTAGCAGAACGTCGGCGCACGCCAGCATCGTCTTACCTACCTGGTCAGTTCGTCATGTTGTCCACCTCGCACCTCAGACTCCGGATGGAGTCAAAGAAACTGTCCCCCAAGTTCATTGGTGCTTTCGAGATCCTGAAGGTCATCAATCCTGTGGCGGTCAGGCTGCGCTTGCCCAGGTCCTTGCGCATCCATCCGGTCTTCCACGTCTCTCAGCTGAAGCCGCATGTTACGAGTCCTCCGCAGCGGCCTTCCTCTCCGCCACCCCGTCCCCACATCATTGATGGCCAGCCGGCCTACACTGTCCGTCGCCTGCTGGACGTTCGACGACGGGGTCGTGGCCTCCAGTAGCTGGTGGATTGGCAGGGGTACGGGCCTGAGGAGAGGTCCTGGGAGCCTGCTTCACGCATTCTGGATCCTGAGCTCATCAGGGACTTCTACCTACGCTGAAGCAACCAACGCTACATCAACGCTCGCTTTAGCTCACTACCAGTAAACCAATGCTAAAGCTACGCCGGCTTCAGCGGTGCATCGCTACGCTAATGCTCGTGTGTTTGATTTTTTTTTTCCTCCATTTTGTGCGCGGTGACGAGCGTTGTCAAAATTCTGTGCCACTCAAGGTACGTTCCAGCAAAGTTCGGGCGGTCTGACCAAGCCCTTAAACATCCTTTTCTTCACGGCAAACGTAGATGAAGTCCTTGTGAAGGGCACACTAAAGTACCAAACAAGTGAATGTTTTACTGACACTGATACTTCATTTCATTGAGTCATTCTTTTCTGTGTGGGGTTTGCATGTTCTCCTTGTTTTTTCTAAGAGCATTCTGGGTTCTGAAAACATGTGCCATAGGTTTATTGGTTACTCTTAAGTGTCCCTAGGTGTGTATGCAAAAGTGATAGTATGGCCCTACGACAGACTGACAGTCTGTCCAAGGTGTGCCCAAACTTCACTCACCTTCAACCCTATAGAACCTGGATGAAAGGAGGTGAAGGCTGCATGGGAATAATAGTGGCTAGCACTCTTGCCTCACATTGTGAAGACCCTGATACAAATTTCAACTGGGTCCTTTCTGTGTGGAGTTTGTTCTCTCTGTTGTTCTCTCCAAATTTCCTCCAGCAGTCCAGAAGCATGCTTTATAAGTTAAATGGATAGTCTAATTTATCCCTATGCCAAACAGTAGCTGGGGTAGGCTCCGGCAGCCCAGTGATCACAAAGGGATTTAAAAGAGGGATAGATGACAGATGACAAAAAGACATCACGTCTGTTTGAACCATGTTTCAGGATAATATTGCTGTGGCTGAAGAATTCAATGTTTGCTTCAAAACGTGTCTACCCATTGGAAATAAAAAACAAAAAAAACAAAGAACACATCAGTGTTGTAACATATCTGCAGAGCAGGTGCATTGTCAACCATGAGTAGCATGCCTGTTGTCAAATTTATGTTTTTTTTTTTTCTTTAATTTGAGACAGCCACAACTGCTAACTGTGGCAGCAGTTCTTGGCAACTTGTACTGAGCTGACAAGTATCTAAAAAGGACTCCAGCAGGAGTTTGAGGAATCACACATCCTCTGGCTCACTTCCTCCTCATGTCTCCATGCTCGGTCATGGGCGCAGACCGCTGTTCAGTTTTGTGCCAGTTTAACACCCTCCACTGCTATCAGTTAAATAGTGTGGCTGTGATCCATGACAGTCCGTCTGCCCCTAAGCCCCAGTCATAAGCCAAATCACAGCTGAATATTTTTAGCTGTGTTTTCTTTCCAGCTCTTTTTTTCAGTTTTGCTGAATGTAGAGTTTGTCACTTGTATCCTATTTTTAATAGGTCGGAAACATATTTTAACTGCAATACTAGTCTATGTGCAACTAGAAATGACAACTGCACTCCACACATTAACTAGAGTAGATGCTTAAGCTACAAGCTAAATATATATTTTGCTTGCAAGGGAGTTAAGAAGTAAACTAATGATCGCACGCCTGCTTTTCTTTACTTAACTTCAATTTTTTTTTTTTTTGTTTTATGTATTCTTTACTTAAATTATGATTATCTGGTTCTTAACTTCTGATCAATTATTTATACTTAACAACACAGATTCAGGTCATTAAAAAAAAACCCAAGTATCAATAAATCACATGACAAAGCTAAAGTACATATTGATTATGTTAGAGACATAACATTAAAAAAAAAAACATCAAACCATTAGTAGATCAAATGACAAAAATATGTTTAGATTATTTATCAGAAAAAAATGCTAAAAACATAATTTAAAAAATGATTTTTATTCACTAGATATGTGATGATATTGAGAAAATATCAATAATTTAATTATTATAAAAAATTATCACTGCAGTTGTTTTGCTCAGATGTTCATGTGTTCATGATCAAACACATGAAAGATTTCTCAAAATCTTTCATGTCGTGTAGAACCAGAACCTTGGATAGGTCTTTCGAGTTCCTCAGCTACTTCCAAAAGTGGTGATAGGTCAGCTTTCATGACTGTCACACACAACTGATTTAAGACCGTACCAACTGAGCTATAGAGAGCTGAACTAGAGAGCTGGCATGATTCCTCCATGGTTGTTGACCCGGTACCAGAAGATTTATTAAAAAAGAATAAACACCCCTCTAACTTTACCTCACCCCTGGTGTGGGTCCTCTACCAGAGGCCTGGAGCTTAAGGGTCCTGTGCAGGATCTATTCCTAGCGCTGTACTTTTCTGGATTGAGATGTCTGAGGTCTTTCCAGGGATCTGTTGTCGCCACTACTCTAGTTTGGGGGTTACAGCCCTGAGTGCTCCAATTACAACCACTGCACCACTGTCACCTTCACCTTCCAAGCTTTCTCCAGTTCTTCTGAGTCCCTGATATTTCTCCAGTTTCTCATGTTCCTTCCTCTTAATGTTACCATCGCTTTGTACTGCCACATCCACCACAAAAGCTTTTCTCTGTTCTTTATCCACCACTACAATGTCTGGTTGGCTTGCCATTACCATCTTGTCAGTTGGTCTCTGAAATTCCCTCAGAATCTTTGCTCTCTCATTCTCTACCACTTTGTGTGCTAGAGAAACCTACTCGGAGAGGTTACATGCAGAGAATGTGGAGTGAATGGATGCTTTGGGACCCACAATCAAGGCTAACTTATAAAAAAACCTAGTAACTCAATGCTGTAACATTCACTAACAGTAACTGATATCACAACTTGAGATTGATGAAATACAACACAACTGTATCACCACAGGAGAGCCACAACATTTGTTCAGAGAGGAAGCTATACCACACACTCAACCAGAACTTGGTACACAGCTCCAATAACCACTGTTACACTGAGCAAGGCAGCAACTGACCTGAAAGACAAGATCATGTCTAGAATTAACACCAGGAAACCCCGACACCAACTACAACAGTAAAGTACCACCGGAAAGTCTCCTGGAAACTGTAAATTGAGGGCAATTACTACCACAACAGTCAGCAGTGATCCTTGAAATGCTTGGCACATCATTGCAACCAAAGTACATCGCCACATGGATCAATTCAGTCACTGAAGAGTGCAGGTGATGACACACCAAATTGTGCACAGCCTAGATTGATTACAAGAAAGCCTAAGACTCAATGTCACACATGTGGATCACTGAATGCTTGGAGCTGTATAACATGAATAGGACTGTAAGAGCCTTCATAGGACACTCAATGAAGCTGTGGAAAACCACCCTTGAAACCAATGGTAAGCCAACTGCACAAGTGTCCATCAACTGCGGCATTAACCAAGAAGATGCTCTGTCCCCACTGTTGTTCTGCATAGGTCTGAACCCCCTCAACCAACTAATCAACAAGACTGGCTATGGATACCAACTCAGGAATGGGGCAACCATCAGTCACCACCTCTACATGGAGGACATCAAGCTATATGCTAAGAGCGAGCACAACATTGACTCCCTGATCCACACCACTAGGATCAGACATTGGGGCTTGAAAAATGCAGTCGGATGGTGACAACGAAATATTGAAGGGGGTTTCACTCCCAGAAGGAACAATAGCAGACATTGAGGACAGTTATTAGTACATTAGAATTCCACAGACAAATGGCAACCTGGAACAAGCAACGAGGAAAGCCAAAACAGCAAAATACCACCAATGAGAGAGGCAAGTTCTGAGAAGCCAGGCAAGAACAAGACCCGGGCAATAAACAGTTACACACTGCCAGTCATCAGAAACCCTGCAGGAATAATCAGATGGCTGAAGGAAGAGATACAGACCACGGATGTTAAGACAACGAAAGATCCTCACCAAAAATGGAAGGTTCCATCCCAAATCAAGCACCTTGAGTCTGTCTGCTTGCCGCATGGAAGGTGGCTGAGCGTTGAAGACACAATCCAGGATGAAAACATCCAAGATCCATGAATACATCCAACAGACAGTCTGCTCAGTGAATGTCTCGGGCAATGGATAGCAGATAATGCGGTGCAGGAGAACAGATTCTCGTGATTTGAATCGTGTCGCAGTTTTTGAGTCACGGTTCTGATCATTTTTTTGATCAGTAAAAAAAAAAAAAAGATAAAAACCCCAATAAAATAAAATTCTACCTATTTATAAGAATAAAACCTTAATGACATATTTCAACTAAAGATTTTTATTTTAAAAAATCCTCAGAATGCCCATATAAAAGTTAATTATAAGACATTGCATATAATAGGAAAAAACAAAAAAAATTTTAATTTAAAAAGTAAGAGAAGCAGGTTTAACTAGTCCCACAGAGCAGCCATTTGCCTTTTCTACCTATAAAACTCGTAGGGCAGCCGATGGGCTGGAAGGCTTTTAGCTAATATCCTAAATGAGTTGTTAATAGATGCTTTTGTTATGTTAACAACAGGCACCACAGGTGGGGCCATGCTCAGCCACATGCTCAGGAAAACTTGTTTCACTTTGTCATCTTAGGGATCTAGAGATCAACACGTTTTTTTTTTTTCTTTTTTTTTTGTCACTGAGATTTATTAAGGATAATCCAAAAAAAAAGCCAAAACATTTTTACATATATTTGCAAATAATAATAAAAAATATGTTCATTTCAGCAATTACACACAATCCTGGCACTGCCATGGTACTTCCCTTCTGCATTTACCACATGTGTATCTGAAGCAGTCAACACATCGCACAGTGGCACGATTGCTCTTACATTTATGTTTGACCTGACACATGGCTCTTTTTCCAAGGTGTGGAAGGTTGCTGCAGAAGCAGTTGCTCCCTTAGTGCCTTCTTCGCAACCACATGATTGTTAGCCAACTTTCTTGCAAGCTTAACAAGGAAATCCACACATCTCTCCTGTCTCCAGGTGCATGCTTGATACAGCATTTAGTATTGCCATATAAATCATGTTATAGAACACGGAGACTGGTCAGCGCCGTGTACATTCATTGTGGTTTGTCTAGCAGATTAAGGAATTTCCCGGCGAATTTTGTTGACTGTGCCAAGTATGATGGTTTTCTGGCTAAGCAGTAATAGCGCAAGTGACAATGTAAATAAATGATCTGTGGTAACATTTCTTACAGGAATGGCTCCATTACTTGGAATAGGAATGGCTCCATTACTTGCATCACTACATTTTTGGACAGTCTTTCCTCGCTGGGTCGACAGGGGTCCTTGCCAAGATATGGGAGAACATTGCATTCATTTTTATCCCTTTATCCCTTCCGGGGTCACGGGGCTGCCGGAGGCTAACCCGGCTGCTCATGGGCGAAGGCAGGGGACACCCCACAATCACACACCTATGCACATTCACATCCACACCTAGGGACAATTTAGAGTAACCAATGAACCTATGAAGCATGTTTTTGGATGGTGGGAGGAAGCCGGAGTAGTCGGAGAAAACCCACACATGCACGCGGAGAACATGCAAACTCCACATAGAAAGGTCCCCCCATTGGTGACACTGTTTCAAGTCCCCCAGCCAGGACTTGAACCAGGAACCGTCTTGCTAACCACTGCGCCACCGTGCAGCCGGAGAACATTGCAAATGTACAAAACCTAATCCCAAACTGGCACGGTTTAGTTGCAAAGTACTGCAGGAAACAACGAGTCTTTGATGGAAAAAGCTGCTCATCAACAGTGATATGTTGAACAGTATTGTAGGATCTGATACAGTTGGTGACAAATGATCACCACAAAGTTGAAACTGCAGCAAACTTATTTGTCTTTGCTCACTCACTGCGGGTGAACATGTTAACAAAGCATAGGTATCACATAATGTCTTAAAAAGGGATTGTGCGACATAGTTCCAGTGATCTGTGGGTTTCCCCGGTTTGCTGACCAGCAGTCACGCAGTGATGGAACCTTGGCAAGCCCCTGCAAGATGACAAATACAAAAAATGCCATTGGTTCAGGGAGAGCCATGAACCAATCAACATGCTCCACTTGCTGTGCATTTTGAATAGTCCTTTCTTGAATACTATGAAGCATGTCAAGAGTGATGATACAGGAAGCTCTGAAGTTGTCTTGAGATGCTTGTCTTGGCCTTAGCCGTTGGCTCTCCAACTTCAGCGTATGCTTCTATCGGGTTGAAATGGAGATGACCCCTACCTATTCTTCACGCCACACTGTCCCATCTTTTGCTGTCTTTGTCATTCGACAAACAAGCTCTTTTTTGGTAGAGGACTAGTCTCCTCATCTGCAGTGTGAACAAATTCAAATTGGTAAGCAACGGGAAAGTCAAATAAAATCACAAATCAAAACCAGAGCCGTCCCAATGGGGACGGCTCTGGTTGTGATTATTAAATTATTAAATTAATGATAATTTCATTATTTCCTTCTCTGTATCAGAATTCTGTCTGAAATATCTTCCTAAATAAAAAATATACAACTAAAGCAGAAAAAATGTCGTGCACTTCCAATGGCAGAGCATGTCTGCTAAGGTGCACAAACAGAAAAGAAAAAAAAATTGAGTACATATTTAGTACACTCCACTCTGTCTTTGCTGTTACTTTCCCCACTCATATAAAAAATAAAAGAAATTTGAAATGAAATTTCACCTGAAGACAGCTCAGAGTCTGAATCTGGTACAAGGACTGTTTTCTCCATCCGAGTCACAACGGTTGACTGTGCTCAGGGTGATTTCCAATGCCTGCTGAGTGGTGAATCTTCTGTGCATTTTTGTTCCTTGGAGAGGGGGTTTGTACACTACAAAATTCTTGACGGCAGTGAAGTAGTAGAATATATGCAGTGAGGTATTTATCCATCTCAGCACAAAAGGAATTACCTCTGATTTTAGAGCAAGCTGCATGAAATAGGATATTTGTATGAAAGTGCAAATTCATATTCGTTGTTTATAACTTTGCAAGTCCCTACATGACAAAATGAAAAGTCCTCAATCAAGTCCTCTGCTTGCTATACATGAAGAATAATCTGCCAAGAATCCTCTCAACACAGTCAATCAGCAATGAAAAAAAAAAAAAAAAAACAAACAGCCCCCTCCCCACACCACACATACCAGTTTTCTGAGCAAAAGGCTATATTTACACATGAAATGATGCTAATTATAGCCAGCAGAGTAGCCAGTTAGCTTCCTCTTGGCTAAAGGAGGTCCAAAAAAGCCTTGGACTTCTAGTGTTAGAAGCTAGGCGCACTGACTTAACAGACGATCCTTCTGTCTCAGGGAGCACATAATGTGTGGACACAAAACACAACACAGGAGTAAAGTAATCTATTAATTGCATTGAAGAAAAAAAAAAAAAAAAACTCCAACAAAGACATTAATTGATCATTCATCAATTTCAATTCAACATTGTTGTAGTTCATAAAGGAATGTCTGAATACCGGTTACTGTTAAAAGTTCTTGGTCATGTCATTTGTCACCAAGTATGTCATATTTGGAGGCAGTTTCATTTTTTCTTTATGTTTCTAAAGATTTCTACATGGGTTGTTAGCTCAAGTTAAGTAGCCCTTTAAATTTCAAGTTCAGGTTTCCAATGAAAGTTTATCATGTAAGTGCACTTTTATACTCAGTTCAGCATAAGCTTTGAATCAATAGAAGCATCAATAATCAAGTAAATCAAGTCAACCACATTTGATACAACCCTCACTCTTTTTTTTTCCCCCAAAAGAAAGTGCGTCTTAAAAAAGTGTTAAAAAACAAATAAAAACAATGGCCATTTTGGCCCAAGTTAGCAAAACAGTCAGTCCAAAATAGACAAAATTAAACTAACTGAAAGTAGGGCTGTCAATGAAAATCGTCAAAGCTAATTTGGTATTGTGGACACCTTTTTTTTTTTTTCAACTGCAAAGCACAACAGGAACGTTTTTTTTTCCTCCGGAGCAAAAACGTGAACAAATAAAGCACAGAGACATTTATACATTCAGATAAAGCTCAAACAAACTTATCCTTCTATTTACAGATGCAAATATCACAGGAGTTGAACACCCCGTTCAAAAGTATCCCCATGAAAGAAGGAAGAGGAGAAGAATTGGGCCGTGCAGCAAGCAGAGCTGAGGTGGGGGTGGAGGAGGAAAGGAGAGTGTGTGTGTGTGTGTGTGGGTGGGGGGGGACTCTATCGCTCTGCAGTTTATAAAGTTTTAGTTGTTCTGATTGTAAAATTGTTCTTTTGTTAAAATGTTTCACCAGAAACGTTTGCATGGAGCTTCACAGAAGCCTGATTTGTTTCTTATTGTGTATCAATAATAGGTTTCTTAGTTACATTTTGTTGCAGTATATAATTTTATTTTTCTTAATGAGATGATTTTATAGGCTAGCCTTAAAATAAATTTGTTTTTAATCACTACTGACAAGACACTAAATTAAGAGTTTTTTTTTGTTCTAACATATAGCCATAGACCTTAGGTTTTTTATTTTTCATGAAATGAAACTGAAATTCATGAACTATACATGTACATTTTCAATTTCTGTGAATCCAGCATATGTCGAGTACTACTGGTACCATGCATGTGTGATGGGAATTGTATGGTGTCCTGATTCACCCCCTAAATGGGTCATTCATATAACCACTTGTGTAACCATGCACTGTGCTGTGATGAAACAAATGTTGCGCCTTATCACCATTCATGTGATATGTGCACTTTTGTAACTGATGTGATCAATGGTATGCGCCTCATCACCATTCATGTGATATGTGCACTTTTGTAACTGATGTGATCAATGGTATGCGCCTCATCACCATTCATGTGATGCGGAGAGTCAATAGTATCCAGTTTCGTAAACATGTTTTCGAAACTGGCACAGATAGGAAACAGCCGTCGCCTGGGAGGACGGATTGGCCCTCTCTCTCTTCTCACGCAATGTGACTGTATAAAGGAGGGGGTTTTCCCCACAAAGGTAGAGTCTGCTGCGGGTTGCGTACGAACACCCAGCTGATTGAAGCACCTCTAACCGGACTGTTGGCTCTCCAGTCCAGTGTTATGGTAAGGGAAAGATGTATTCAATCTATTGAAGAAGGATGCTGTGTTGATGTGATTTGCGGGGAATAAAAGAAACATTTATTGTAGCACTACGTCTGTGCGATCTGTGGTTATGTGATCTGCGGGGAATAAGAGTCATCCTTACTGTGTGCCGACCCTCCTGAACCTTTTCAAACAACAACCTGACGAGAACCTCCGTGGTCAGTACCCGCACTATCACTTTGTGGGAAAAAAATTGCACATCATCTTACGTAAACAATAATCGTTGACTAATCAACTAATCGAAATAATCAGTGACTAATCGACTTTAAAACAATCTTGAGTGACAGCCCCAGTGGAAGCAATAATGATACGCTAATCTTAATTACTCCATCATCCCTATTAATCTAAAAGAGTCAGGGCAGAGGGGCACAGGTAGTGTTGGCAGAGACCTCAACTCATTTCACAGGATGTACATTTATGATGCAGAAGTCTGATAAGAATTTTAATGGAACTAAATGTGAATATGAAATAAGAAACATTTCAGTTATGCTGCACCATATAATATGTATTTAACTTGCATTTTATATGATAGACCAAAGAGTTCTGCTCAATTAACTTACAAAGTATGGAAAACAACATATTAGCATTGGGCAAGATGCATCTATTAATCTGGAAATTACTTGTGGTGTTCTATAAGGCTCTGTATTAGGACCGAAATAGTTTAACATGTACATAAATTTAACGTATCTTATTTATACCAGTTTCTATTATTTACAAATGACACTAATATATTTTACAGTGATTGCAAGGCAAGTTTCTTTGTATAGCACATTTCACATACAAAGACAATTCAAAGTGCTTTATATAAAACGTGAAAAAAGACAACAATAAAAAGAAATATGATTTAAAGAAAGTTAAAAAGAAGTGAATTTAAAATATACATGATAAACAGTGCAGATGTAAACTTTTGAAAAAAAATGAATCAAATGCAGCTGAGAACAGGTGAGTCTTGAACTGGATTTAAATACACTGAGTGTTTCAGCTGATCTAAGGCTTTCTAGAAGTCTATTCCAGATCTGTGGAGCACAGAAGCTGAATACAGATTCTCCATGTTTAGTTTGGACTCCAGGAACTGACTAAAGACTGGATCCAGATGAGTGGGGTCAGGCTGGTATATACTGGGTCAGGAGGTCAGTCATGTACTTTGGTGATAAACATTCAAAGCTTTACAAACCAGTAGCATAACCTTAAAGTTTATTCTCTGGCAAACAGGCAGCAAGTGTGAAGACCTCAGAGTTCTGATTGATTTTTTTTTTGGTCGTCCTGTGAAAACACTGTTACAGTAGTCAAGTCGACTAAAGATGAACACATGAACTAGTTTTTCCAGATCCTGCTTAGACATCAGATCTTTAATCCTTGAAATATTTTTGAGATGATAGTAGGCTGATTTTGTCACTGCCTTAAAGTGCTTATCAAACTTTAGGTCTGTGTCCATCACTACACCCAAGTTTCTGGCCTGGTTGGTGGCGTTAGATTGAATAGATTGAAGCTCTGTAGTGACATCCAACCGTTTCTTTTTAGTCCCAAAGACAATAAACTCAGTTTTATTTTTGTTTAATTGAAGGAAGTTGTAACACATTAATGTCCTCGATGCATTTACCAAGAGCCTGTACAGGGCCTCGGTCTCCTGGCGTCATTGTAATCTATTTCTGTGTGTCATCTGGATAGCTATGCTAGCTAATGTTTTTGTTCTTTATAACCTGGGCCAGTGTACAGGGGCCAGCACGGCTCACAAATGCAAAAGACATAACACGACAACAAAAGCCGTAATGCTTCGACTTTTGTTGTCATGCTTTAGCTTTTGTCTTTGTGTTGTCAGCTTTTGTTGATTGTTTTGGTTTTTGTCGTCATGTTGTGCCGTTTGCATTTCTGTGAGCCGTGTTGGCTCTCATAAATGGGAGCATGCAGATATTAAATAGAAGTGGCCTCATGATGGAGCCTTGAGGAACTCCACATGTAATTTCTGTCGGCTCTGATGTGAAGTTACCAAGTGACACAAAATATTTCCTGTTTTCCATGTACGTTTTGAACCAGTTTAGTTCTGGTGCAGTGAGACCATCCAGTTTTTAAAGTAATTACAAGCTTTAGTGGAGCAAAGTTCTAATGCCGCTGACATGGGGGGAGGGGGGTGTCAGCCTTTCAACTGTAGCGAAATTAAGTTAAGTGTTAAAGTATTATGATAGTTTTTGGTCATGTCAGAGAAATAAGACTTCCTTGCATAGCTCAGTTGTAAATTATAAAAGTGAAGTTTCTCTTTATAGATGTCATAATAAACCTGCACTTCAGTCTTTCTCCATTTCAAATTTCCAATTTTCTCTTATTCCGAGGATAGAATTTCTCCATGGAGATTTTTTCTTGCCATGGGGTTAGGGTTAGGCAAACCAGAGGAGCAATACTATCCATAATTTAAAAAAATGAATGTGAATAAAACAAAAGCAATATTTTTTGGTAATTATGAAGAAAATTTCAAGCAACAGTTCAGCATAAACAGAACACCGATTGAAAAATATCAAGAGAAAAAGTTTTTAGGACTAATAATTGATGCTAAGCTTTTTTGGAAAACACACACAGACAAATAGGAATAAAAATCTAAAAAAAATTCAATAAATAAAGCAAAACAGTCTTGATTACATTTCACTACATATATTATATAGCTGCTTGGTGCTTCCTTACCTAAAATCCTGCATTGAAATATGGGGGAAAATATGGGGGAAAACCTAATAACCTTCATTAATTATACCAATTATACATATCACAAACATGAACAGTGAAAATTATTCACGATGTAGGATATTTGGAGCACACTAATGAATTATCAAAATTACTTTACAGCACCTAGTTTATTATCAAAGACTACAAATACTATACAAAGCATATTATAATGCATTGCCAAATAAAATACAGAAATTTTTCATTCAAAACTTTGGAATAATTTAATGTTAGAACTAAAGGAGTGTCAAAATGTATTTTCATTTTAAAAGCGTTACAAGCAAATGGTATGAACAAATAACAAGAATAATAACTTCACTGACTTTATAATTTTGGCAAGATTATCAGCAAATAACCAAAAACAAATTAATCTTATGGGTTTGAAGCTACTTTTGTTCATAAGATAGAGGATGACGATTATTATTATATGATCTGAGTACAATATAATAATTGATATCTAAAGGGCAAATTTAATTAAGAAATGCTGGCTACTTCCTTTCACACAATACTGTATTGTTCATTTTGTTATTGTATCATTGTCTGACCTATTGTGTGAGAGTGATTGGGCTGTTCTTTTAAGCATTTTTGAAACTTGAGCTTTTATTTAAGAGAGTCAAGATTACAAAATGGAGAGAGCAAAGAGATCTATATATGAGTGAAATAAACCTGACCAAAATATTGTTTAGGGTTCTATTTTAGTATTACTTCAGCTCAAGTAACTCAGTCATGTTTTTCAGGGCTTTAAATTACTATTATTTTAGTTACGTGTGCCCAAAATGTAATCTGTGGAATTTTTTTTTTTTTGAAAACAAGAAACTACTATGATGTGTGAACAAAAGTCATGTTATCAGCCTCTTAATTGGACCAGTTATCAATTCAATATGTGTTCGTGTCTCTTAAAGGGTCAGACAGAAGGTGAGTTGAAAGGGAGAAAAAGGTCAACAGACAAGCTCAAGACACACTGCAAGGAGAGACATAGTTGCAGCAGGTGGATTAAGAGGCAGAGGAAGGTCTGAGTGTTCCAAAGAAAGGAGAGCAAACAGGTCAAGACGGAAAAAATTATGAAGCTGCTGTTGCAACAACTCATTCCACTACAAGATTTGATTTAGGGGACAAAGACACAGGGCCTAAAGAGATAAAGCTGAAGAGATGCCCATATGATACTTTTGGTACACAGAAGCTAGCATTTCACCACACCTGGTTTGAAAAGCACAACTGGTAAGAATATTTAGTCAACCAGAATACAGCTGTTTGCTTCACATGTAGCGTTTGTCAAAAGCATCAAACATGATAGTTAAGTCAGTAGTGGTTGCAAAAATTGGAAAATAAAAAGCGTTAGTCATTTTTGGCAAGCAGGTGACAGTACAAACACATAAGCAGCGTTGTTGCATGGAAAAGCTACCAGGGAACTAGTAAACAGGGAAACGTTGCACAGATAATAGCAACTGCGCTATGTTTGCTAATTTTATTCATAACTGTTTAACAAAAGTTGGCTTCCGTTAAAGCAACGCTGCATACGCTTGGCCACCGCTGATGTTTCTTCGAGGGTCCCTCCCACCGCTCCGAAAGTTTTGAGCTCCACAAACTATTGCAAGCGGTGAGAGGTCCATTCTCCGCTCCGGCAAAGTTCACCTCCGCTCCACCAACGTCCAGTCAAAGTTTGGCTCCGCTAGATGCAAGTTTGTGGACGCCTGAGTCTGCTAGGTCAATGCAAAAACCTTGAACACTTGACCATCGCTGCTTCGCCAGCGTTGCACTGGTGGCAACTAATCGTTGCACAAACGTCAGTGGAGCGGTCAAAAGCGTCTGATGACACGGCGTTGCTGGAACGGTGTCGGGCGTTGAAGCAGCGATCCATGGCAGTGATGAGCTTTCATGTGGCGTTGTCATAGAGGTGTCAGAGCAGGACCGATAATTGGCCAAAAATACAGGGTAAAATGGACCAGGAACTAATTTGTAATTGAGCTGCCGTTGAGTTCAGCCCTACATCGAATTAGCCCTACATGGTGAATAAGCATTACCATGGATCCTGAGCGACTTACAATGATTGGTGCTCTAGTCCATCAGCAGACCCATTGCCTCATCATTGTGGGAATGGGTCTGCTGCAATGATGAGACTGCAGTGATGAGAAGGAAGCTGAAGTTTGATTACACAGCTGTTTAATTCAAGCACCGCACATGTTTTGAAGGGGGAAGATTAAAAAATAATATGAGTTGATTGTTAAACAGTCGAATAAAGTTCATCTAAACTCACTGTTTTGCTTCTGTTACCCTTTTTTTTGCGCCTTATAATAGGGTGTGCCTTGTGTATGGGTGAAATACATAAATGTACCCCCTAATTAATACTTAACCTGATTAAACACGCCTTATATGTAATATATATATATATATATATATATATATATATATATATATATATATGTAAAATATGGTACTTATTAGCCTGTAATACTTTGTACACTGTCTTTTTAAAAATATTTGTCTAATATATCTTTACAGTGTCATTAACAGATCTGAAAGACACGTAATAAAATGTCTATTATATATTATTACTTGTAATAATATAACGTATTATTAATTTGTTACTAACTTCAGGCTGCACATCTAAGATACAAAGCTGGGAAGGTGTTTGTTTTCTTACATGATGATCAAGCAAAACACTTTAATTATTGATGTTCTAAACTTAATTATTAAAAGTTGTTGGAGTTTGTGCAACTAATCATTTTAGTTTTCTGCTTTTTTACCCTCCTGCAGGAACTACTCTAAAGGTGATGCAGATGGTGTGATGGGAACAAAACAGTGTTTTGAGCCTTCTGGGACGCCAAACAGACAGAAAATCCTGGCTGGGCACTGGCTGTAGCCGTCACGCGACATATGGCCTGGGCACTCCAATGAGGGTTGTATAACTTACCACTACACTGCTACCAAGTACCAGCTAACTGTAGCTGCAAAAACACTTCCCTTTGGACTCATGAGGCAAACTAGGTTATGCTGGCAGTGAAGAGGGCGGTGCTGTCATTTGGCTTTTTGTGAGGAGCTATAACTTCCTGAAGCAGCGCTGACAGATGGAGCAGATTTGTTCAAAATTTGCTCTTAATCTCTTCCTATCCCTAGAATATAATAGGACAAAGTGGAAGAGACAAGCTGTAGTCATTAGTGAGCAGCAAAGTGATTGAGATCTAATTTCAGTTTCAGGCTTTTATTGATTACCGTCTCTTCTCCAAGAAATGGTTGCCACTCCTTTTTTATGAAATAAGAACATAGTACCTCCAATATCATCCACACATCTTAAAAAAGGCAACACAATAAATGCACTGTTTTTTAAAACGAGCTACCATCTTAAACTTTTGTTCTTAGGAAACGCACAAAAGGTGAATTTAGGGGCGAAACTACATTATGGCATGGGCGGAGGGGGGTGTTAGCTGTCAACTCAGCAAAAAGTTTGTGCCCCCATTTTCCACCCTCATTTTTTAAATCAACATTGATAAATAGGCTGAAAGAGGCATTTTATTGACTCAGTTTGTTTCACTCAAAATATACCACAATACCATCTGAAGTCCTCCACTATTGGATGATTTACTTTCAACATATACCCAGGAATCTTTTTCAAGCATTAGTTTCTCGTAGGAAGTGTCAGAGACAGAGCACCACCACATTCTTGGGTACAAAGTACATCTCACCCTGAATCGTCTTTTTTGCCGACAATATTGGGGAAATCGTCCAATCTAAGGTAAGTTGTGCAAAGATAAAAATATATAAATACTTAATGACTGCTTGTCTCTGAACCACCAAGCATTAGAGCACTTATTCAAAGTATTTGATGATCTGGGTTTGGCACAACTGCAGACTACAAAGAAAATCCCACATGATGTATCTAAATTGGGTTCAACACTTGCATATTTTCTTTTGAAACCGCTTTTCTACAGAGTATTCTTTAGATCTGTTCTAAAAATGAATGTGACTTCATTCTATAGAAAGCAGCACATGCACCACACCGCAGCACTCCACCTGAGGACAGTGAGGATAGATGAAAAAGAATCCCCTCCTGAACCAGCAAGTGATTACAAAATCACCTTGTGCAGAGTTTCAGCTTGTTTGATCTTTCTAAATGTAACTATGTAAACACATTGAGTAGATAAAAATGCTGCTCTTTTCTAAATGTATTTCTTTTTTTCTAAACTAGGTGATGAAATCAGTAGCAGTTAGCAGTAGCAATGAGATGAGGAGCAGCAATTATGAGAAGCACCATGAACATCACAACCACTAAAGCTGAAGCTGCAGGAGGGAAAGCAGCAGCTCTGCCCATCTGTTGAACAGCAATTCAAGAGGAAGAACCGCTATGGTCCAGTCAAAGTCATTCCTGCAAAAGAAGTCCACACAGATGCTGAGAGTCTCTGACCAGTGGTGGTACACGAGCGTCAATTCTGAAGATTCTCACATTGAAAGAGTCAGACTCAAATGTGGAGAATGTAACATTCATCTGTGCCCACACAAAACCAGCAAACTGTTTTACTGCATTTCACAATTAGACTGAAGCAAAGCACACTTTCTACATTGAAAAGACAATTACATTGAGTAATGTGTATAGAATGTGTGTTTATTTTAGTTCATTGTAGTGGTTCATTTGAACGCTCTGAGAGCCATCCTCTTACTTTTTTTTTCTCTTCAATGGTCAATACATGTTTGCTTTGCGCTGAGCAGAGAGGGGAAGTGCGAAAGCTCATCACATGCGCAGTGGCAGCAGCAGTGCCAGGTGAAACAGGAAGAGTAACTAGTGACAACTGTAAAAGAAGCAAAATCTGAAACCATTTCACTTTTATTGATTATACACAGGAAGAGAGTTGAGTTTGCAAGAAGCAGTTCCATGCAGAACTGGCTGCACAATCAAACCTGCAACTGAGAGAATCTTCTCCAGAGCAGGACAGGTTATGGAGAGAAAATAGAATCACCCAGATTTGTGTATGTGTAATATTTCAACTGTTTTATATTAATTATCTCACCAGATTATTTATTACAATCTAAGTTCAAAGTGGCTGATAAGAAAACTCTGATGACCCAGCATTCTAGCAGCACTTAAACACATCACTTACACACAAATCTTGGAGACGTGAATAGTTTCACATCCGATCTGTGAGTACATGTGGTTTTGTGTGTGTCAAAAGTGATTCATGGGTAATTTTTAAGATTTGTGTGTGAAGTTAGTTTCAAGCTGCTGTAATTTTAAGTTTTGCATGATTACATTGTATTTTGTAATTTTTTGTTCTAACCCAAATCAGGAGCGTACACACAAATCCAAAGTTACGTACAAATCAAGAATTACACACGCACAAATCCACAGTTACTCACAAATTAAGAATTAGGTAGGTATGTATAGCATTGTTTAAATTGAAACAGTAATCCTATACCTTTTAGGAGCATCTGCATCTGAGCATGTTAGATTGATGTAAAAAAAAACAAGCATTGGTATTGCTAACAAAAACTTTTGATGTTTTTTCTAGAATTGTTATATATTTTGTACATTTAATTACAAAACCAAAGATAACTTCTGGAATTATTTTTAAACTACTTTTGAGAAAAATTGAATTCAACTCACCCTAAACTGTAGTAGAAATTTAGCATTTCCTACGATAATGCAAGTGTGAATGCTCTGAGCTGAATGTGGCAGCTGATAGTGGCATGCTAGTGCTGATAGATGAAAACGCTAAAACTTATAGCTGAAAATGCTGATAGCTGAAAACACTGAAGCACATAGCTTGCTGAAAAATGGTTAAGTGCCAAATTAGCCTAAAAAAAACCCCCAAAAATGTTTGTTTACCCAAACCAGCAAGCAAAAAGCTAAAATATTAGCTAAACTCCAAGTTAGCTTAAAAATGCCGTTTTTTTAAATCCAAACCAGCAAGCAAAAAGCTAAAATATCAGCTAAACTCCAAGTTAGCTTAAAAATACAGTTTTTTTTTTTATCTAAGCCAGCTAGCATAATGCTAAAATATTGGCTAAACCTCAAATTAGCTCAAAAATGTCAATTTTAACCAAACTAGCTAGCTTGATGCTAAAATATTGGCTAAACTCCAAATTAGTTTAAAACATCTATATTTTTATCCAAACTAGCTAGCATAATGCTAAAATATTGGCTAAACTCCAAATTAGTTTAGCATAATGCTAAAATATTGGCTCAACTCCACATTTGTCAGTGACCCAATGCGAAACATTTAATCGTTTTTCAGCGGTTTTTTGGGGGGGATTTCATAAGAACATGAATTATCTGGAGGCAGAATTAAGAAAAAAGAACATTTTCTGTTTTTCTGCCCCCATTTCTCTTCTTAATCTGCCCTTGTTTTCTCTGCATGTTTGAGTGTACAGCTAGCCCAGATAGCAGACGGATGTGGGCCACACTTGGCTAAAGTACGGCAGATGTGGCATTTGTCTGGCCCAGAAGAAGCAAACAAAGCCAAGTGGCCCGCTAGTTAAAATAGAAGTGCACTCAAAAAAACAACTTGTTCAATAAACTTAAAAAAATATTGAAACGATTTCCACGCATTTAAATGGCTTTTATTGAACAATAAGCAGTTTTGTTTGTTAAACTTCGTATATTCACCTTCAGATAATTTAATTTTTTTGAGCAAACTTAACTTTTTTAGCCATATTAAATCTAACTTAATAAAATCTAAATTCAACAATATGGTTAATTAATGTTAATAGTACAGTTGTAAATTTGATCAGATTTACACAATCGAAATAAATCTGTCCAACATAATTGCTTATTGTTTAGACAACACATATTAATCACGTGGAAATCCTTTCAAAATTATATTTATGCTCAACTAAAGAATAAATATTGTGTAAAATAAACTAGATTAGTTCATTTAAAGACACACAAGTAAAATAAAAGTGAAAGGACAAAAATGAGAGTTACAACATTTATTTTTTTCAAAACTGTGCCACACTGGCAGTTGAATACAAATATATTATTTAATAACATTAGATAACAAAAATAGAATTTACATTTTTATAGTTAGCACATAGTCTTTTTGTATAAGTCACAAACTTAAACCACAAAAAAGTAAAAAGTGTACATTTTTGAACATCTGCACAACATACTTAAAGTGATAATGCTGAAAAGTGTAATTGGTAATACAAAAAAATAAAAATCATACTGTACTAAGAGGAGTGAGACATTATTTAGAAATGTTTTGTTACAGGTTTTGTACAAGGGTGTATTCCCACCATATTTCATCTGAAAATATAACAAAAATGTGAACATGTTTTGGAATTTTCCAAAATGTGCTTATGAACTTTCAAAAATGCAAAAATGTAAATGGCATTAAGAATCAGGTTTGCCAATTCCGTTTCTTTTTTTCTTTCTTTTCTTTTTTTGTCAGTGCATGTCAAGAACACTTACTCCTGCCACTTAACGGGATTGTGCTGTTTTGAGGACTTGTACTTTGTTAGATAACTTGTTGCCATCCAAGCTCATTATAATTTTCTGCAGAATCTCACAAATGTATTTCAACTTTGGTGGTTAGCTCAGATTTAGAGCACACACAAGACCAAACAGCACTGAGACTGCAAGGCTCACACTTTTTAGGTCATTCAGGACTTCTACTCCTTCTAAGATAATTCCAACATCCTCAAGGTCATCATTTGGGTCTGCACAAGTGTGTTGGATGGCAAAGATCCCAAAGACTGCATCTGCCATAGCCTATTGTGAGTTTTCATCACTCTGAAAAACAAAGAGAAAAAAATGGTAGTTTCCATAAATAAGTAAAGTGGTTTGCAAAAGTATTCATCCCCATTGAACTCCACATTTTCTCACATTATGAACACAAACATAAATCTATTTTATTGGAATTTTATGTGAAAGACCAACACAAACATGAGTTTAGTTTTTTTTTACAAATAAAAACCCCCCTGAGTCAATATTTTGTGGAACCCCCCTTTTGCTGCAATTACAGATGTAAGTCTTTTGGGGTATGTCACACATCACACCTGAAACCTTCATCCACCTGTTCCAACATGCTTGGACATGCCTCTATTTCCTATAATGCCCTTGGTCTTAAATTCCCACTCCAACTATATTGTTTTCTACTGTAAAATCATTCCCAGTGACATTTTTCTATGCTTCTGCAGCTTTCAGCCAAAATAAAAAAACCTTTGTCTTTGTTGAGACAAGTCTTAAGCACAGCGGTAGTAACTCATTAGATATACAATTTTGGTTTGTGGGCGGGACTGTTGGAGCAGTCCGACTTCCTCCCTGTCCCAGTGGCTGAGAGCTCTGTCCATGCACTCACGTGCGAGCTTATGGCCTCAAGCTAAAATTAGTGGGGCTGAAATTATAGCAAGAAATATAGAACCAATCCAGTTGTAAAGTTTTGAGCCAGTCTGAGCCAAAATTGAAATTTGCTACAGCAAGAGTGTTGAATGCTTATCATTTCTTGCACAACTTATCATTAGTGGGCCAAACTGCGCGCAGGGGGAGAGGAGGATAAGGGAAACTTTGGCACACTCATTTCAGTAACTGTGTCATTAGTCCAAGCTTTTTACAGCATTTGGTTTTCTATATTAAGAAATACTCAGAAACTCAGTTTTTATTGTAAATTATTTCATATAAGTTCTCTACTATGAAGAAAATGCTGCAAGAACATGTTAAAACACGAACGCAATTTTCACTGGAATGGGTCTTCAAGCACTTCAAGTCCTTGGCATTCTTCACCTATGCTCCCTGTAACCTCTCTGTTCAACGTCAGTCCCTCTCATTTAGACACAGACACATGGTGGCTAATCTTAATTTATCTTCTTTCCAGAGCAAACCTCTGCCTCAGATGTTCCCCCACCTGCTCCCTGCTCTCACTACAGTTGACAATGTCATCTGCAAACATTGTAGTCCACAGGGATTCCTGTCGAACCTGGTATCACTCAAAATATAACACAATACCATCTGTAGTCCTCCACTTTTGGTCAATTTACTTTCAACATATACCCAGGAATCTAGAAACAAGAAGGGACTCAAAGCTGATCTGATTAGTGCAATTCCATCTTCACATTTAACTTCTCTGTCATACCTTCAGCACATCTCACTGTCTCCAAGCTCTCATCCATGTTCTCAACAACTTAAATTCTGGAACTCCAGACCTATTCAAAGAAATCCTAGCTTCTCTCTTGGTAACCTGTTAAAGGCAATACTGTTCTTAATCACCTTAAGTGGCTCTACATCCTTCCCATCTGTATCCTTGCCTTATCTATACAGATCTATCTTCCTCCCAGTCTCCCTGACACCTTCAGGTAAAGCTGTTAGGAAATCTGTAAAAACCTACAGATCTCTCATAGTTTTCTTTATAAAAAAAAAAGGGATTCCGATTACCGAAGGTGTCTCAAAAAAAGTGCAAGGATAGTTAAGGTTCCTAATATATATAGATATATATATATTTGTCTAAGTGTGTTTGATTATTTTTTTTTGCAGTAAATTGTCAAGATGATAATAAAAAATAATCAGACCAACATACCTCGTATTCGTTCATCAGCGTCTCTGGATCTTCGTTCATGTAAACACAAAGTCCTTTGAGGTTGCATTCACGTCTTAAATCTGTGTTGTCAGTCTAAATGTGCAAATTAGAGAAAAAAATAGAGGGGAGAGAGGCTAAAATATATAAAAAATATTTTTTAAATATATTTGAATATTTATAAATGTATACAAGCAATATTTACACCACTTGGCAAATTTTTACCTAGTTACTTTTAAAGGGCCTATACCATGAAAAATCCACTTTTTAAGCTTTCAAGTGTATCATACTGTACGTTCTTCACTATAAAGAACCCCAAAGCAGTATTTTGATCCATTCACACATTTCTGAGTAATCTTCCAAATATCACGGCTTTTAGCTGCAGCCCCTCCCATACCCACGAAAACCAGCAGGTCCTCACTGTGTGAAATAGACCTGTGAGAACACCCCCTACCAGGAAGAGTCTGCCCTGCAAGCCCCGCCCCCAGGCTAACACACCCCCACTTTCCCCACAGAGCTAGTGGTGATCAGCAAAGTGACTCATAGAAGTGGTTCCTCTTGATCTGCAAAGAAAACTACAGCTAGCTTTTTTTGCAAAGCAATGTCTTTCTGTGGAGAAAATGTTTTTAAGGCTGCGAGAGATTTTAGTGTTTGTAAGCTTTCCCAAAGAAGAGCCTGCTCATCAGAAATTGCTGGAGCTTATCTTCAGGAGCGCGGGACAGACTGGCCAGCAACTTTTTATCTGTGACCGTAACGGCACAGATGACTGTTTTGTTAACCTTGTTTATTATCGAAGTGGATTGTCCGTAAGACTGATCCTCATCGCCGGCGCCATTCAGAATCAAACTTGATGAAGATTCCTAAGTAAGTCATTTAACTAGCTGAAATTATGCAGTATAAGCATATAATGCACCAGCTTGTACTATATTTCCACACACGTTGCACCTTGCGTATAGAAGTTCTGAATCGGACTGTGGGTCAGGAGTGTAAGGCTCCAAAACATTCACATCCATCTTTAAAAAAGTTTGGTGTTGTTTGTCTTCATGAGTGGACAGGCTTTAGGTTGACGTCATGATTTAGGCATCATCCACAAAGAGCGAAAGGTGGCGCCTAAGAGATCGAGTCGTTTTACTTCAGGGTGTGAAAAGGTTCACAAAAATAACTAATATTCCCAAATTATTTGTTTTTTTTTTTTGTGCTAAATATAATAAATGATCATATCCATGGATATTGTTTACTATAAAAGGCTTAAGAAAATCATGGCATAGGCCAACTAAAGAACCAGCTGCTTTCTTATTGATATCAAATGACACAAGGCTTCTTACAGAACAAAGTATGATGATGCACAATAGACATTCAGGAAAAGAAAAAAAAAATAATTTAGATTTAAAATAAACTGGTATGTTCTAAATTCAATGCAATTCAATTCAATTTTAGTTATATAGCCCAATATCACAGCCACAGCCGTCTCATTGGACTGATATGAGAATATTGTAAGAAACAACCAAAAAATCAATCATGTAAAAGTAAACAATAGCTGGTTGTTAAATAGACTAAGTTGAACAAACATCTCTGTCCTTAAACCCTCCTTCACGGTGAGGAAAAACTAATAAAAAAACCCTATCTTTTTTTTTGTGGAGGGGGACTAAGAAACCTCAGGGTTGCCCACATGAAGGAGAGATCCTCAACCCAGGACGGACAAGTGATGCGCTAGAACTATTAAAGAAAAATGATCTTAATTAATTTTTTAACTACATGGTTGAATAACAAGTATATGTCTAATAAACAAACACGTCTAGATAAACAGCTACAACTTAAGATAACAGCTAAATATTTAAATAAACAACAACATGTTTGAATAGTGTAGTAGATGGGCTTCGTCCTGTAGGAGCTGTGGAAACAGCTGGGGTTGCTTGAGGAGCCAGAGGTGAGGTCACAGCCAAAGACAGGCGCACAGGCGAGGCGAGGTCGCGGCCAAAGACAGGAGCACAGGCGAGGTCACGGTCAAAGACAGGAGCACAGGCGAGGTCACGGTCAAAGACAGGAGCACAGGTGAGGCGAAGTCATGGCCAAAGACAGGAGCACAGCTGAGGTCACGTCAAAGACAGGAGCATGGACGATCCACCTGGAATCAGAAATCTCTCCCGCTCCCCCGTAGGGGGATTATTCCAATCCCTTAAAAACACATTGTCATTGCCACATGATAAAATAAAGAATCTCTAATCTGCTAGCGTATGGAAAATTCCTTCTTGCTGTTTGAACTGATTTGTTAAGACAATACAGGATAGTGTGTCAAGGGATTAATAAAATGCTTTTTTTTAACATTTTTAAATATCTTTTACCTGGGTCATGGGTTGCAAGACTCTTCTCAGCTTCTGTCGCTGTGGGATTATAACCCAGGACATTGGTTGTTGTTTTGTTTGGTGTTAACTTCCTGTTTTATTTTGTTGTTGGTTGTACTTCCTGTGTTTCACTACTGCTCTTTCAGGTCTCTTGACACTTCCCTCTCCCTTGCACTGGTTGTCGGGTGGTTTTTGTACCTTCATGAGTTTGTGTTCTGTTTTTTCGAGAACTTTATTTGAATAAATGAAAGACTATGCATTTAATATTGCCGTTTGCATTTGTGTCCTCACGTCAACCCTGACATTACCACCCAACCAGTAACATTGACACAGCAGACGTGGAAATGTTATGGGCACTACTCCGCCAGCAAGAGGAGCAGATGTCTTGCCTTCGTCAAGGTTTTCTAGAGATGTCAAATCGTCACGAGCGACAACTTACCGCGTTGGGTGAGCAGTTTGAGCAGTTGGCGGAGCAGATCCAACATCCACTGTCCATCCCGTTTCCACACCCATCGCCTCCTACGCCAGTCCAGGGGATCTTGGATGGGATTCCTGTAGCCCCTGCTGCTCAGCTGGCCAGACCGGAGAGGTTTTCCAGGGACTCCAGGGACTGCCGAGCTTTCATCACCCAGTGTAAACTGCACTTCCGGTTACATGCCCCTCACTACCCCACCGAGCAAGCCATGATCGCCTTCATGATCTCCCACCTCACCGGCAGAGCTGCAGCCTGGGCTACAGCTGAGTGGCAGCGTGGAGCCCCGACCTGCGCATCTCTCTCTGTGTTCCTGGAGGCGTTCCAGCGGGTTTTCCACCATACAAAGCCAGGCAGAGAGACAGCTTGGGCGCTTATGAGATTAAGAGAGCGGGACCGACGGGTAGCTGATTACGCCATCTAGTTCCGGACCCTGGTGTCTACGAGCGGGTGGGACACCACTGTGCTCACGGATGCCTTCGTGGAGGGACTTTCCGAGGAGCTAAAGGACAGACTCATTCCTCTGGAGCTGCCGTCTTCCTTGGAACCCCTCATCGCCCTGGTCATCAGGATCGATAATAGCCTGCAGGAGCTGGCACCCCGCCCCCGACGCAGTCCTGTTGAGCACAGGATCATGGATTCACCTGACTTGGCTGCTTTTTCCGCAGAACCCCCGTCTTTAGTCTCAGAGGAACCTATGCAGCTCGGCCGGGGCAGACTGACAGTTTCCGAGCGATGGCGGCAGGTGAGTGCCTTTACTTTGGCGGCCGGGGTCATTTCTGCAGGGATTGCCCCAACTCATCAATAAGAGTGGGCGCGCTTACGAGCCGTGGTCCAGCTCCCACAATCCCGAAACCTGCCTCCTGTGTTTTGGATGTTCAGGTTATGTTCCAGAAAGAGGGAATTTCTGTTAGAGCATTGGTGGATTCAGGAGCAGAACAGAACCTTATGGATGCCTAGCTAGCCAAACAGGTCAGTCTTAGGACTGAGTCACTGTCCCGTCCTATACGGGTGGTCTCCTTAAAGGCCAAGAATTACCCACAGTCTCACGAGTCACTGAGCCTTTTCATCTGATTGTTTCAGGCAATCACCACGAGCACATCCGTTTTTTCCTCCCCCAGAACCCAGTGGTATTAGGTTGCCCTTGGCTTATGGCACACAACCCAGTCATCGACTGGCCCTCCAGCCGTGTCTCCGGCTGGAGTGAGAAATGTCACACCACCTGTTTGCGTTCAGCTCGGCCTCCTGGGGAAGATCCCGGTAGTGCGGCCGCCCTCACCTGACCCATTCAGGGTTTCGCCTGAATGGCTGAGGTGTTTTCACAGTCACCAGCCCTTTTGTATTCAGGAGTTGCCAACAATAGATTGGCAGATCGTCGGCGCACGCCAGCACCGTCCTACCAACCTGGTCAGTTCGTCATGTTGTCCACCTCGCACATCAGACTCCGACAGAGTCAAAGAAACTGTCCCCCAAATTCATCAGTCCATTCGAGGTTCTGAAGGTCAACAATCCGGTTGCGGTCAGGCTGCGCTTGCCCAGGTCTTTGCTCATCCACCCAGTCTTTCATGTCTTCCAGCTGAAGCCTCATATTACGAGTCCCCTGCAGCGGCCTTCCTCTCCGCCACCCCCTCCCTGCATCATTGATGGCCAGCCGGCCTACACTGTCCGTCGCCTGCTGGACGTCAGGCGGCGGGGACGTGGCCTCCAGTATCTGGTGGACTGGCAGGGGTACGGGCCTGAGGAAAGATCTTGGGAGCCTGCTTCGCGGACTCTGGATCCAGAGCTCATCGGCTGCACCGGGACAGGCTTCCCCCTGCGCCAGGCGGCGCATAGCCAGCGTGGCACTGGCCAGCGAGTGCATCACAGGACGCAGAACCAACAACATAGAGGACACAATCAGAATTAGGCAAAGAGCTGTCCAGCAGGTCAGCTGTAGGAGAGCATGCAAGATTTAGCTCAGCCATGCAGACATTAGGGGGAACCTTCCTCAGGAGTTGGAAAAAGAGCAGCTAGCTTTAGGATGTTGCAATGTTCGATCGTGATCAGAGTTCGAGCAGACACGTGTGGTATCTGAGAAATCTGGACAACGAGAGATAAGAGGTTCTGTATTCCAACAGAATCGTGGACTTCATGAGGGACCAGCAGTGTCGAAGGTGAATTTCCTACTACACTAAGTCACGTGATGCTGTGAGGGCCTTCTCAGCTGCTGCGACCGCACAAAGACAGTGTGGAAGTCCAGCACCAACCAGATCTAACTCACAGGAAAAACAGGCCACTGGTCTCAGGGCGCCACCATGATCCTGCAGGAGAACAGAAGGCTCTGGGCTCTTTGCATCTGCGTTCATCCACCCAGGAGTGGAGGGCTGGAGGTGCTCAGTGAATTGTCAGGGATTGCAGAAAACTGTGCTGGACTCATCTGATTTGGCATTATGCAAGCTGGTTAAGAAGACGTTGGAATAAAGTCACACACAAACTCTCTTATTGCCTTTGTCTCCTTACAGAGATGTTTGGATGTTGCCATGAGGTTGTCTATGTTCCAGGGGCTAGCTGGGCTGCAGTTGCCACAGCTGAGAGCGTGGAGAGTCAAGTTGGATTGTTTCTCACTTTTAAAGGGATTTCTCTGTATCTGAAAACCATAGAGATCTGCCAACAACTTCCCAGGAGAAAGGAGTCAGATAAACCAGCAATCCTTATCAGCTTGAGAACCAAAAGCATAAAATAGCTCTGACGAAGCAAAGAAAACTCTTGAAAGGGACCACTGTTTATTTTAATGATCATCTCACAAAGATTAATGCTGCACTGGCAAAGCACGTCAGGCTCCTGAAGTGGAAAAAAGCAGATCCTGAGCGCATGGGTGCTGAAATCTAGGATCTATGTTAACCAATTGGTCCTCCGGACCTGTCCAAGCCAATGGTCATCCCCAGCAAGACAGACTTTGAGAAGTGTGTGGTCATGGACGGCTGAGCCTATAGTTGATGCAAAAAAAGAGTCAAATACGATTTCTAGAAAATATAGCGCCTGGGATTTACCACTGTCTCTTAGGTCAACTTTGACCCTGATTTTCAGCAGCGATTTATGCTCTGCATTCAACTCGAGATCAACTTACTTGCTGTGATATCAGAAGGACAATGGACCTGGCAAACAAGTCTGCAGTCATAACATCCAGGATAACTTTATAAAATCTGTTCAAATCAGAAGGACGGCTTCTGACATAAGTAAATGGCTTTTCTGACAAAAAAATAATCTCTATATTTTTTTCTTGTTTTTAGTAAGTGAATGACTTTTTTGATTAAAATAATTTTCATATATTTTTGATTTTTAAACGTTTTTATGTTTGAGACTTAGTCAGACCACTGATTCTTTTTTTCTGCATATGCTACAATCAAGTTTAAAATAGTGTTGTTTCTATAAACATAGCAGTGTGACTTGTTGTTACTTGAGGATGTTTAATGACCTGAATCATTGTCAGTAGGGTATAAATATCTGATCATAAGCTACAAACCGGTCGATAACTAATGTAAAGAAATGGTGTGGTCAAGTTGGGGTGGAACTTTATAGATTCGCTTCCTCCCACTACCTTTCCAGCAGTTAATTTTTTGATGCCTCGTTATCTCTATGTTTGACATCTTTTTAATGGATGTAAATCTTTGTTGATTGACTGCATTACATATTAGTCATTCTTGTCTGCTGAAAATAAACCATTTCCAAATCTAATGTCCGGTGAGCGAGCCTGAGATAACATCTGCCGTTTTGTTTAAGTGTGGTACTTTAGCATAGTCATTAGGTTGATTCATGGACATAGATGCATGTTTTATGAGGCGTCATATTTTGAAATAGTGCTATCTGAATATTTACTTAAATGTTGTATTTAATTTCTACCCAAAAAAACTGGAACATCATAATGGCTAGTTTTGAGCTATCGGGCATTGTGTTCGTGCAGTGTTTATGCACATTCACAAACGCACTTAACACTGTTTCTTAAAAGCAAGTTTATCTTGTGTTTCCCTCCTCCTTTTTTTACATTTAACCAGTGGTGTTAAAATTAGAAGGAATAGTATAAGGGTTCTATTTTTGCTGTTAACTGGCACCATATTAGGTCAGAAACAGCTTGGTGTGCAATCAATGTCCACTGGGTGTTATATAATTCCGACAGGGCACAAAGTGCAATTAGTTAGTCCTCAATGCTCAATTGTCAAATGGTTTTCACTGCCAGGATGTCACTACCAAATCCAAGTCCTTGATTGGTCAAAGTTCAACTAGATAACATTTTCAAATGCGAACATTTGTCACATGTTTTGTACAAGAAAAATGTCCTCAGAAATGCACAGCGACGTGTAAACGCATACTTATACAGTGCTTTTCAAAGCGCTTTACAGTCACAGTCCCATTCACCCATTCACACTCTCATGGGGACTCCGCTGCTGAACACTGGCACCAACCTTCCATCAGAGGCCATGTGGGGTTCAGTGTCTTGCCCAAGGACACTTCGACAAATGGGCGGGCAAGGTGGGAATCGAACCGGCATTCTTCCAATCAGAGGCCGACCGCCCTTTCCACTGCACCACGGCCGCCTAGTTATTTTACTACTTTCTATTTTTTCTTAAAATGTGTGTTTTTTTTCCTTATTTTTGGATTACCTTTTTTTGCTGCTGCAGCTGCCTATCCTTTGTGGAGTATTATGGCTAAATCTGTGGTCGTGCATTATCTCAGTTTATCTTTGTTTTTGGTGTTCCCAAAATTCCGTCAGATCGGGGGTCTAATTTTTGTGCCACTATGGAACTCTAGTATACAGTCTTGTGAAAAAAATTAGGACACCCTATGAAAGCCTGTATATTTCCCCACGGAATTTGATAGATACACATTTAATATCAATTTCAACTTCACTGAGTGCTCCATGTGATAAAGCTTGACATTACCTTTTTGAGTCAATTTAATTTTTTCAATGAAATTTAATTTTAAAAGGATGTATATTCTGCTGATGTGTAAAGTTCAGAAGCACACCTAAGACACATTTAAGGTACTGGTCTTTTTAAGATTTTTTTTCAAATTAAGATTGGACATTGATATTTCAACTTTTTTTAAGACAGAGCAGATTATTTAATGAGGGTGTCCTAATTTTTTTCACATGAACCTCCTTCTTCAGTTTGATTTTATTATTTTTTATTGTTAAAGGTGGGAGAAAGAAAGAAATGGAGCAAGAGAAAAACAAGATGAAATAGGAGGCATGAGATCAATGTAATAAGGGAAAGACTTGTACATAGTCAGACTTGCACTGTTGGTGGAATAAGAGTTGTTTTTCAACACAAAACAAAACTCTTCTGAGGAACATAAACAGCAGAACAACACACAAACATTTTAGAAAACATTAATGGTTACACCAGCAGAAAAATAAACAGCTGCAAAGTACAAAAATTGCATCTGTGGGGAGTTTTGTTTTTGTTTGTTTTTTTAAAATACAGCATCACATAACTATCAAGAACTCTGAGAATGAGATTTTGTTTCCTTGCTGCCTTTCTTCATGGCTGGATTCAGGGTTCAAACTAATGAAAGGTTTATGACAGCGTCTGCTGATCCCTGTTTCCTCAGTGGATGGGTCAAATATGGAATATAAACATCAGATGGTGGCAAAGGCATTACTTATTAACCAGATATGACAACACCTTGACAACCCTCCCCATTAAGTTTTACCACACTTCAAACTCTTGACACTCCAGTCTGTTTAAGACAGGACAGCTGTGTGTTTTTGCACATCCTGTCAGTGGAAACACAAAGTTGTGGTTGCTTTAACTCTCAAAGCTGATCAACGATTAAGTTTACAGCTATTGTATAATTTAACTTCACTGGCATTTAATTTGAAATCATGCACTGAAGTGAAAGGATTCCCAGTTGGTCAGAGCATGTTGTCTATTTATGTGAGGGAATATGATGGGTTCCACCTCTGACCAGTAAGCCAAATAGAAGAATGTTAGAACAGAGTTAGAAATGTTGTGGAATTGTTATTAAACAGTTTTACTAAAGAGAAGAAACCTGGAATTTGCAATCGCGATGGGGGCACCTGTCATCTGTCTTTGACATAGATGTAAAAAAACCCAATTCACATTGCATGTTTTTTTCTCAATAATTTATATGTATGCTACTGCAGCAAATACGTATTTGAAATGTTTGGTACAGTAGCCTTTGTTTGCGATCAAACAGGTCAATCATTTCCTAAAGTTTTTCACCAGGTTTGCACACATACTGCAGGAGGGACTTTGGCACACTCCTCCACATAGATCTTCTCAAGATCAGTCAGGTTTCTGTTCTGTCGCTGAGAAACAGTGTGAGCTCCCTCCAACGATTTTCTATTGAGTTTAGGCGTGGAGACTGGTTAGGTCACTCTAGAACCTTTGTATGCTTCTTATGAAGCCACTCCTTGGTTATCCTGGCTGTGTGCTTCGGGTCACTGTCATGTTGGAAGACCCAGTACAATGGTAGAATGGGTTTTTGCTATTCAGAAATCATTTTGGATTTTCGAAAAAGCAATTTAGCTAATACACTTGTAAAAAGTTGAAAAATAAATGCACTTCCTAAAAGCAAACATGGTCTTCTTTGTTAATAATATTCCTCTGTTGCTGAAAGGACTTGAAATATTCAATGACTTGTAGGTGACTTGAGGTATGTTGGGCCTGGACTTGTCGCTCAACTTGCCTGCTGTTGACTTGGGACTTGAGGACAAAGACTTGAGACTTACTTGTTAATTTCTAAACAATGACTTGGTCCCACCGTATGGGCAGATCGGAGCGTGAGATCGGCAGGCATATTGGAGTCACCCATTGTGTGGTACTGTACCAGTCTGTTATGTGAAGGGAGAGCTGAGCCAGAAGTCAAAGCTCTGAATTTACCAGTTGATCTTTCTTCCAGTTCTCACCAACAGTCATGAGCTCTGACGACTGAACCGGGGAAGACCCAGGACACGCTTGAGAGACATGTCTCTCGGCTGTTTTCCCAGAGGAACTGGAGGAAGTGCCATGGGTCCAGGGAGAGGCAAGTCTGGGCATCCTTGCTTTTACTGCAGGGAGGGGAGGGGCATAATAAGGAGGTACTCCATAATGGTTTGGTATTTATTATCTAAACTATTTTCAAGCAATCTTTTTTTCTTATTTTTTATAGAATTGGTCTCAAGCATGTAAATTTAGTCAGAAACTAGATGTTTTAGCATTTTGTTTGTGAATTATTTGAAGTGTGATGAATGGGATGTAACATATTCTTCAATTCTATAATGACCCATATGGACCTCTCATTTGTTTGTAAATCTGGCTTTGAAGGTGTCAGTGCCTCACCAGCAACAACCTTCATCGTATGTCACTGACTCCAACAATTCTCCCTATTTGCTAGTCAGCCCACAAGCTAATAGTTACTGCAAGCAAAATATATGTGCATTGACTGCCTTTTTCTCTTATCTTTCAATTTCTTTTTTAGCAATGAACCGTAGACAACAATAAGCAACATATACTGTTATTTCTACGTGTTTGATACCCATGGCATGTTAACACAGATGAACAGCAAGCTAAACTTGGTTTCACAAGCTCCTTGCTCCTTTTTTCAGATCTTCTTAAAAAAGCTTACAAGGATATTGTGGCTTGAAAAATGGACGATTGAAACTGAAATACATGAAATATAAACAAACCCCACCAGTTAAGCACTGAAAACATATAATTCAGGAAATATCAATCAAAATAATATTTTAAATTTAACTAAAATATCTCCAAAGTTGTGGAATGTATTACCGATGAAAACGATACATTGATATGCTAATTAGACCATTAACACATTCATTTCTAAGCAAATGTGCAGCAATCAGCTAGTGCAAATATATGGGCTGGACTAATTCCTGGAAACAGAAAAGCAAACTCAAACCAACTTTATAAATACATGAAATTAGCCTTTTCTGTTGTATTTGTCATTCAACACTTACAGAACTTACTTCTTTGGTTTAAAAGGTTTTGAGAAGCTGTTAAAACACAGCAGGAGAGCAGCTTAAAACATTTCCTCAAAACGGGACTTCCTGCTACCCAGGGTGCAATGCAACTGTTAGACTATCCCACCAAAATAAAATACAGGAAAGTCATTGCTGACAGAATAATCACTTTAAATTAACTTCGCATGCCAACACAGAATTATAAAATATTTATCAAGAACACAAATGTAAACCTCTTTCTCTCTCTTTTTACTTTTAAACAATTTTACTGGGGGCAGAGCACAACAGTTTATACATAGTTTGGTAATAGTTGTTGGTACATGCTAACAGGTACGGTAACAGTTTGAAAGTTAAAAGTAATGCTGTTTTTCAGTAGCCCACAAAAGTAAAAAGTACTCAGTTGTTAGATAGCATTCATATTTTTTTGAAAGGGTCTGTCCACATGTGTGTGCTTGCAGACATCCTCGGTTCATGGAGTGAAAAGGAACAGGAGCTTACAGGCCCCATAGTGGCCCCAAACTCTAGACATTAATCATTATAAGAAGCAATGACAGCAAAATCAAAGACTTGGCCCCTATAGCTGCGCCCCTTCCATTCCTTGCCCCAGTGGACCCCAGATGCTGTGACTGCTAACTGTAGACTGAAAGACGGGGGAGGAAAAAGATGAAATAGGGGAGGGCATCATGCAGCATGGTCAGGACCATCATTCATCTTTGTTGAAAGTTCATGTACCAATGGTTTAACATCATTAAATGATGATGTACATTTACACTACACACACACACACACACACACACAGAAATGAGAAAAACGCCCACTTAAAATATCCTAATTGCTATGTTACAATTCAAGGAAGATTTATACACACCTTTTTCTTTCTTCATAATTTTAAGGTAAGACACACATTTACATAAACTCCTCTACTTCATTCATTTGAGGAATACTTTATCCATTCAAAAGCTGCAATTGCCCAGGTCTGCAGTTCTGCTTTTTGTTGTCATCATTCCATTAATGTAGCCTGATACATTGTGCTACTTTAACAGTGTCAGATTTGCCAAGATCCTCAATAGAAAGCATGAAAGTTCACATGAATTCAAATAGATTGCACATACTAGTTATTTGATTTGCAGGTGACTTAATAATAAAGGAGAGCTAACTAAAAGCTGAAAGGTGAGCTAACAGGAACCAAAAGCAGAGGTTAAATGATTATAGCATATACATGTAAAATTAATGTAATGGAAAGAAGAGAGTAAGCTCTATAACAACAGGTTGTTGTTGGAACAAATTAAACAGTCTGCAGCATATGAAGACCTGTGATTTGTAATGCATGAGATGTACACTGATCTCTGTCACACAGGTTTCAAAAGGGAGTGCTCAGGCCAGTGCATTGGTGGTCATCTGGAATTGCACCATAAATGCAAATAACACCCCTACAAGAGGGATCTAATGTGGAACCCAGAGATGGTCAGGGCTCATGCCAGCTGCCCAATGTTCAACCCTTGGGATCTGAAGAAGAATAGTGGAGAAAAAATGAAGGAGATGGGTAAAATGTGCACAGAAGAAACATCCAAGGTAAAATGTGACCTTGGAAAAAAGTAAAAACAGAAGACATAACTTGTGCCAGCTTTAAATAACATGATTGGTTACAGCTCTTAACTCAAAGGGATTAGAAGTCTATTTCCTCTTGGACCAGTCAGGGCGGAGCTACTGTCGTCACACCATGAAATCCATTGATTGGCAGATAGGTTTTATGACAACAGAAAGCGTCTGACTGGCTTCAAGGTTTCCAAATATTCAGTTGCTGTCCTCTTTTCGGCTGTATTCTTCTTCCTCTCCTGCAATCTTTTTGCTAATAATATTAAATTCTTTGCATATATGAAATATCAGAACACAAATATGAAAAAAAGGAGCTGACGCACGACTTCCATTGTTGCTGCCATTACCTTTCTCTGTGGTCGCAAAGCTATGATGCACAGCTAAGTCAGTCTACACCATGCATGCTCCTTGATGGTCCAATACAATGGAAACGCTTGCGTAAAATTGCCAGGACCATTCTAAACCGGCCAGAAGAGGACCAGTCTGGTCTAGACTGCTCAGTGGAAACGATGCATATATCTTATGCATAAATAATCTTTGCCTTTGTAATTCTAAAGAACAGTAAGTCAAAAAAGATATGTTCCCTTTATTGTTTTTGTTTTAAAATATATCCATTTTGAAAGAGTGACTGCAACTATTTGTGTGCACCTGCCTTTCAGACACGTGCAAATAGATGCAAAACATGCACAGTACTTATTTATCCCTTTGTGTGTGCCAATATTATTCACTTCATCCAATTTTTTGCTCTCCCTGCCTGAAGCGCCCACAGTGCATAATCATCAATGACAAATGCAATAAATTGATTTTTTGTACTATTGTGATGTATAAAAGGCACAATCCATTAAATAAATTTTATGCAACTTATTTTTGCAATAGACAGTTTATGCACTAGATGGTTGATCTTTATTTGTCTTTTTTTTCACTCCTCTGGAACCATCATCAGATTCACAGATGCAGACAAAGCATGGGACTAAGTGTAAATGTTTAAGGCGACAGTATGCATTGAGCATAAATGCCTCTAATGATTGTTAAATACCACACACTCTGCTTGTGTTATCTCAAGTCTTACATAGGTTTTTGCCTCTAGTCCAACATGGAACATTGAAAGTGCTGAGAACAGAGCTATATGTTTTGCAAAAACATGTTCACTATATGGCAATGCAGATGTGACAAGGCCTAAACTGACTGGTGAAGCAATATGTTTTTATGTTAATAGAAACATTACAAAATTAAAATTATCCCCCCAAAAACATCAAGGAAACAGAAAAATCTAGACCTTTATTTTCATAAAAATATGCTTAAATCTCTTCAAAAATAGAAGTAATATTGTAGTAGTCCTGAATAAAAATAAAAGTACCACTTAAGATGCATAATATTTTGTCCATCTCAAATCAACTTGATGTTTCTGTGACCACAGCTGCATAGAGAATGCAAACATTTAAGGTCTGCAGAACTGTAGACAGGCTCTCTGGATGAGACTACAGGAGAAAATCTGAAGACAAATGACAGTAACAGAAGGCCAACTTCAAGGTCAAAGTTTAGCAGTGTCAGATGCTTGAGTCACAGTGGACTTCATGATATGAACAACAACATTAACAGAAAGCACATTATCTCTGTGTGGACAGCACCTAAAGTAAGAAGGTGGAGTGATCCTGCCCCAGGTGGAGGAGCAGCCAAATATCTTGAGGTCAATACAATAAAAGACACAGAAGTGAAATCCAGACTTGGGAGGCTTGGTTATGGTCTGGGGCTTTTTGCTGCTTCTTGGACAATGTCTCATATCACTCAGTGTCTCAATTCATTCTTGAACAAAAGAATAAGTACTCTGTAATGGATTACATCTTAAAAGTTGTTTATAATTCTCTCAAAAAGCTCCTGGAATGATTGACATGAATATCAACAGGTTTAAAACCAAGTATAAGGGTTCTCTTGGTCAGTTTAGTTTTTACGGTTTTGGTCATGTTCAGAGTTTCCCTTTGTCAGTCACAGCAGTTTCAGGTTGATCATGATTCACAGCTGTCTTCATTTTAGTCAGTTACTATCAACTTATTTAAGTGTCTGGTTTTCAGTTCTTCCTTGTCAGGCCGTGTGCTCTGCTGTGTCACCTTTTTGATCCTTTATGGGTTTTGTCTTATTCACGTTTATTTTTAACCCTTTGGAACCTGGGCCTAAAAACTCTGTTTTTGTCTACTTTGGAATTTACCTCTTTATTTTCAATTTAAAAGACTACTTGCTTGTTTATTTAGTCTCATTTTAATGAGCACAACCTTACCTAAGTGATACTACCAATGATGAGCAGATGAAGCTTCATGAAGCACTGAAGCCTTTCATCTAATAGGTTGATTGAAGCCTTTGAATTGGTTCACTCCAGTGCAATGCTTCCTGAAGTTTCATTTGCTTAAGGAGGACTTCTAGTGGATCAGCTGAATTAGAAGCGGCAGTGTGAAGAAAGCCCCATGAATAAACATGTCAGCAAAATACAGTTTACAAAACACGTTCATTGCCATATGCTTTCTTTGTGTGTGTTTACTTATGTATTGATACAAATGACTAAAAACCTCAAGAGAAAATTGGAGAATGATGAAAATGATAATTTAATGTGAGGTTAGAGTAGGAATTCAGTTAGGTTTTATGGGTGCTAGTGCTGAACCAATACTTTAAAAGGTTTGGGGTGTGGGGGCCCTGTCTATAAAATTATTACTTGTTACGTGTTACTTAAGTGCTATATAAATGAAGATTGATGATTAACTAAAACATTTCTGGTCTTGAAAATGTGGAACAGCTGCTTCAAAGATCAAAAATAAAATCAAAAATAAAGATTGAGTTTTTCCAAAAGCATATAAATGTGACAAAGCCCCGTCACAGGGTGTCTGTCTTTAAATACACTGAGGTAAACATGTATTTCATCTCTCATTTTCCTTTGGTTCTCTCTTTTAGACTGAATCTCCACACACCCTCACAACCACAGACATTCCTACATGAGCCCGCCCACAACCACTTGAAAGGTGAAATGATTGGCTAGAATTGTACAGCAAAACTGAAGAGAAAAACAAGTGATCGACATGTCCGAAACAAAGCATCGATATCGACTTGGCAACGAGTTTCAGCTCTCATCCGGGTTTGGACAATGAACTTGCTTTTTTTACAGAGATCAGGCCTGTGCGTTTTAGGGACACATTATTTATTTTAGTTATTAATAATTTCTCCAAACCTCCACTCTCTCTCCAAACTATCTGTACCTCTGTCCAAACTCTCACTGACCGTAACTCTCCATCAAACATCCACTTTATGTATGGAGCCTGCACGATTCATGTCTCTATCAAACCCGCAGCACAGTCTGAACCACTTTATGATTGAGTCATGTGGTACACCAGGCAGCGAAGGTTCGGACGTCATCATTTTCAGCTCCTCCAAGATGCAGCAGCCTCTGCTGGATTCAGGTGTTCTGCTCAGCTGGAATGTGATCACAGTTGAAGGCAACAGAAGAAAAATGCTAAGACAAACAAAAATTCACTTTTTATCTTCCTTTAGAAAATCAATATAAATCAAATGCAAACAATTAGAAAAAGAAAAATATGCAGATTATGTCAGGTTATGTTAGAGAGAAGCACACACGTAACAATTGGTGTGCCAGTTTAGGGAGGGAGAGAACACAATAGGAGGGGAGAGTCAAGATACCTGAAACAAGAAGACGTGAGACCACAGGAAACAGGCACCAACAACAAAATAAAACAGGAAATGCAGAACCAGCAAAAACAACCACAGTCCTGGGTCCAAAACCCCACACATTCTTTTATTTATTTTTCACTAGAAATCAAATATCAAAAATCAGAGCTGCAGTTTTCGTCTCAACACATACACTGGTTTTTGCTCTCGGATCTCTGATAAAGCGGATCTGTGTGGAAAGGGCCCAAGAGCAGAGCTTGCAGACTTTGTTTGTAAGGCCTGTTCTCCTTCAGCTGATAGCGTAGGAAAGTGGAGTGGAGCTTGAGGTGTTTGCATGTCTGAAATCAAAAGTAGAATTACAGATAAACTCTCCACATCTCAGAGAATGAGATGTGAGTCCAGAGTGAGGAGCTGATGAGTCAAAAATCACATGGAAAAGCGACTACTACTCCTTTAAAAACAACTACTTCGCCTGATGGGAGGAGCTGGCAAAGAATCAGAGGCCACCTCAGGAAAGCTAGGATCAAAGGCGTGATCAGGCAAAGGATCACTGTCAGAGACGGACAAAACTGAACACAGCTGCCGCAATGTCTGGAATGCGGATAGATAAACTTCATTGAATTTAAAGGCAGGATTTGATTGTGATTGGTTGTGAAAAAGGTTAGCACTTCAGCTATTTGCTCAGAGTGGACACCAGTTGATGAGGTGAGAAGTGATGAATAAACACTAAGCATGCCTGGGATGAGATAGATCTTCCTTTTTGAAACCGCGCCAAAGCTTCACTTTATTTTGAGATGGTGACAGATATGAAATTTCTAGAGCAGGGATCAGCACTGTCTAAAAATTGCGGAAATTCCGCCGCAAAAGTCTCGGCCGCTGCTGTTGCTGAAGGCGAGCAGTTCCCCCTGAAAACAGAGCAGTCAGACACGCCTCCACCTGTGAACAGATTCTAGCCAAGAAGAACACCTGAAATCCAGCTGGATCAAACTACAGCCTACTTTTATTCTTTTCCACCGGCACAAGAAGAAATTGTTTTTGTTCACAAGGAATATTCATGAAATTATATTAATTTGATCCATTTTTACCTTTATTTTTCAGCAGATCAGACATGATGAGCAAAAGAAAAAGAGGAGCAATGCTACAAAATAATGCATTCGTTTGTTTTTTAAATAATTATGTTAATCAGCAATTCAAAAGTGATGGCTGATTTTGATTATTTAATTTTCAAAAATTTTCTATTTATTGTTACTTTTGTAAGTTTCGAGTGATTTCAGTGAGAATTGTGGGTTTTTCCTTCATTAACTGAGGGGTACCAACAATTTTGTCCACGTGTGTACTTGAATGTAAGACACACTGAAATCGTCTCACTTTTGCTCTGTTTTCAGTGATTTTGTGAACTTGAAAATGTAAGCAACTTGAATTGGGCAGAAGAAATCTACAGCTCTACATTTCATACCCATTGTGGAAAGCTATTGTTAGCATAAATGAAAAATAAAAAAATAATTAGCTTCAAGCAGCATTCAATGAAAAAACTTCTAACTTTTTGTCAGCTTTGATTGCGTTGTAAGAGAAATGATCCAGGACTCGTTTAACATCGTCCATATGAATTTGGGGAAGCAGCTATGCAGTATTCTGCTGGCAGGATTACTGACATTTGTATTTTGAGTGGTGAAAGATTTAATGCAGGAAATAAAAACACAGTTAGTTAGGACATTCATTAAAAAAAATTGTACACATTCCGTTATAATTGGTAAGGTTACCTTGTAATATATACGTTGAATGAAGTTAAACAGCGTTCAGTTGGGTGCTTTGGCCGTAACTGTAAACCAGAAGTAAAAATATACAGTAGCAGTGATGTTGCCACTTTATCTGACGTCATGTGAAAAGTACTTAGTACTGTTCAGAGCAACATGAAAAAGAGAAAATGGGAGGTATTTTTTGTACAGTGCTGACATATTGACAGCTGAGACTTTTCATCTAAGATACTCAGACATCATGAAAAGTTTGAAAAATGGGTGAAAGATTTAGAAGTTCAATAAATGTCTAGTGAAATCCAGGAGTACTCGATGAAGGTCTTAAAAGTAGACAATAGAAATCTTGAAAGATATTAACTGGCTTAAATTAGTGTGAACAGGCACATAGAGCAAAGGACAGCAAATATCAAGACCTTTTTGTGTGCCTGCAAAAAGTAAGAATGGAAGGTGTAGAAAACTCTTTTCATCTGTCAGTGAGGAAAAACTCAGAAATTCAGATGTCTGAAAGCAGAGAAATATGTCAGCAGAAAGAACCTCTTGTTGGTTATAGAATCGGGTTAGATGATTATACAGTGTTCTGGGGGGGAAGATGAGCATTTTTTTATGACCATTTCCAACACACCTCTGAGACAGTAACATTTCTCTTATCGAAGAAAAATCATCCTAATAGTTTTACCTCTTTCATATGTGGACCCAGATTATCACTTGACATTACATATGATACTTTGAACAAAATGGTCATGAGATTTTGGCAAAATCCCCAATATTCTATTTCCAATGAGAAACGACAAAATGGAAAAACTATAATGAAACTCCAAATGCACATGGACTGGCAACAACAGACTGCCAAAGAGCTGGGGGTAAGATGGAGAGCATAAACACTACACAAAGACTTGTGAGAATCAATTATAATTAAAAAAAATGAAATTTGAAAAATAAAGAGTGCTGTGTGGTTTTTAGGGAGGAGCTAAAACAGGTTTTCCGAGACCAGAAGGTTCTCCAAGGTGACTGGACAGCTGCAGTTTAGGGTAACACAACAGGACAGGAGGCTGACTCCACTCTCAGCCCAAATCTGAAAAAATCCCAGATCGACAGTGATGTTTAGCGTAAGGTAACTAGAGGATCCTTTTTATTATTGTCTTGAAAATAAGAATAAAAAAGAAAATAAGAATTTAAGAGAAAATTATTGGATTCAGGAGGCCCGAGCTGGCTGTCTCCTTATCCCTCAGCAGCTATAGAATGCTATAGAACCTAGAAGGGCGAAAACACAAAGAGCCTGCCACCAGGAGGCAAAGAGCATTTGAGGACTTCTAACAAGTTGGAGACAAAAGTGGAGGAAGTGGATCTGTACAGATGAGGCAGAGAAACAGAGATGGAAGGATGTGCAGGAGGTTATGCCTTAATCATGTCTACCTGTACACGGGTTGACCTGTACGGGTGCTGCAGTGTTTGGGTTGTCCATATCCATGGAGGGTTGTAGAGAAGTTTGTTTCACAGTTCCCTTGTGGCTCATACCTGGAGGGACATGCAAATGAAATGTATCATTGTGGTGCATGTAGTATTGAAGCATTTGTTAGGATAAAGTGAGTAGCACGGTGCTCGTACCCCACACACCAGTCATTAGAAAGGGGTACCTATTGGCTCC
Source organism: Oryzias celebensis (assembly GCA_014656515.1). Classification (NCBI taxonomy): domain Eukaryota; kingdom Metazoa; phylum Chordata; class Actinopteri; order Beloniformes; family Adrianichthyidae; genus Oryzias; species Oryzias celebensis. Next base: position 47,769,922 of record BNCR01000012.1, read on the forward strand.
TCAGTTGCCATGCACAAATGCTCCATGCACGGGGTGTGCATGTGATACTTAATTGCCCGTAGGGCACATATAGACTGCCAACATAAACTACACTCTGTGTAATTTCCTCATTTCTAACAGTCAGGATGCATGCAAGGAGTGCACAGGGAGCATGCACTAAACATGAACAGCACTGACAGGCTCCCTGCTCAGTGCACAGGTTTTGGAAGGACACGCCTGCATCTCACCTATTTCACCCTCACTCACCCTTACAGGTTGTATAACTGACCTGTCGCTCACAGCACGCCAATATAAAAAAATGTGCATCAGCACTTGTGGTTTATCATCCTAAAATCTTGTTCAGGTCCCCTACGTGCGCTGTACAGTTTTGCCTGCAAACAGCCTTTTCCCACCCCACCCGTAAGGGCAGTAATGATAAAGGAAATGTGAAAATGTGTTGACAGGTTCCACAAGTGAGCTAGAAAGATGGAAGAACTCTGAAGAGTTGATGAATGAGGAACATCTTAGAGCACAGAGGAGGAGAAGACAAATGTGGAGAAAGAAGTTATAAAGGTAAGTATGGATGAAGTGAGGAGGAAGAGGACGAAGAGTGGAAAGGTAGTTGGTCCTGACAACATACCTGTGTAGGTACGGAAGAGTTTAGGAGAGGTTTAGGAGAGGACTGTTTAACCAAATCTGAAGATCTGAAGAAGGGAGGCATGCAGAGAAAATACAGAGGAATGAAGCGGATGAGTTACAGTGAAGTTAGAGGAAAGATGATGAGTTTGGAGATACCAGGAAAGTGGCATAGGGGTAGAGCAAAGAGGAGGTTCATGGATGCAGCGAGGGAGGATGAGGGTGGTTAGAGTGAGGAGAGAGTAGGTTAGATGAAGGCAAACCATTCACTGTGGCGACCCCTAAAGGGGGTAGCTGAAAAGCAAAGATAAAGACACAAAAGAACAAATTATAACATCCTTTTTAAAAAGTGTGAATACAAAATATGAGAAGAATAACAATGTAATAATAGTTATCAACTCCAAAATATACACACAAAAAAAAAACTCCTGCAGTGTTTGTGTCTGAAAGCATCTCACAGTCGACTTAGTCACAGCTGAATGAACTCCTGGCGAGTGCTCTGACAAGACGTGGCGAGGGTACGTGTGATCGATTTAGCGAGCCAGTGAACAGAGCTGTGACTGGCTGCTCTCTCAGCTGGGAGGAGATACAGCCACCAAAACTCAGCTTCCCAATTAGACATTTTCAGACACAGTGACAACCAAAGAAATAATGAGCCCAATGTGCTGAGACCTTCTCTTTCCTCTTTCTGTTCACACAGAATGAATTGTGATGCCTAATTTAGTGGTTAAACGTAACCAAGTGATGTGTGAGACTGAAGCACTGGTCTTGTTATGTCTTGCTGCTGTATTCTGCTCACCTGGAAGGTGGGGCCAATGATCTTAATCAGCACTTGCCAGGTATTTAGGCTCAGGCAGGAAGCTGGGTGGGAGTAGAGCCCGAGTTGCTGCTGTGCTGGTTTGGCTCTCTCTAGTTTGGAGTTAGACCTTAGTATTTGTGGGCTTCGTTTATTTTTTTCATTTGTTAGATTTAGTTAGGCAGCCTTTGCAAGGAGCTGCAACTCAGATGGTCGATGTGTACCGTCAGATGCAGTCAGATTATTTTCAAGGTCATTTTAGCATGAATGTTAAAAGGTTTGGAAAACTCTTGCACAGGCGTAACATGACTGTTTCTTCATGTTGTTCTTTAAAAAGCTGCTGAAGCTAAACACAAGGCTGGAAGTGAAGGTCTGCCATAAAAGTAACTTGTACATAAATCTGAAATGGAAAATTCCTGTTTAGCAAAGTAGTGTTGGGTCAACAGAGGCGAGGTGGAGAAGTTGAAAGTGGAATGGATAGAACAAGTCAGTCTTCATCTAATTTGGAATAGCAAGAATTTCCTTTAAATGTGTTTTTTACAACAAAGGCAGAACACCTAAAATAACAGGATGGTTTTGTGGTGTAAATGCTACACAATAAACAAAAAAACCTAAACATTGACCTTTATTTAGGATTGTTTTCATCCTGATCTGTTAAGACTGAACTCGCTGCCCATTAAACAGCTCATTGTCAGAAGGGAACATGACAATCGAGCTGCTGTAGAAAGCTGCTACTATACTTCTCTGATTTTCTCTTTTAAACTATTTTTACCTTGATCCAAACTTTGAAATTTACAAATCTACATAGACATCAAAATGACCTGTAAAATCTATTTGTCTAAAAGAGAATACATCAGAATGGAGCAGCGCAGTGACATTTTTGCCCACCCATTGCAGTTTCTACATCACAACAGAAGTTTTTTTGTCTGCTCCTTATTTACCACGATTTGAACAAAGAAATATTCAGAAATGCCATTTTGAGCTTAAATTCTTGTCCTCTATCAGAAAAATGCTACAAGGACCTGTTAAAAAACATGCTTTTCATTGGGTCTTTAAGTGATATGAACCATCACTTAAGTGGGAAAGTTCACCAAAAGTGTGTTTATTTCCTTCACAACAAAGTCCAAAGTCAAAATTGTTCTTTTTTTTTTTCAATGTGACCTCCAGGTGTCTCATTCACTCTCTCTGTTCTCCTGCCTCATAATGCGTCTTCAAAATGATCGAATTCACCAAACAAGTTAAAAGAAATGATAAAATCACTCATGTATTTTCTACAGTCTTGTTGTTGTGATACATTGTGGAATAATATAGTATGTTAGCAAACACTCACTACGTTATCAGACACGCCTGTCCAATTGCTTGGTAATATACATTTCTTTTCAGCCAATCACATGACAGCAACTGAATACATTTAGTCATGTATGTCAGAAAAAGAGAAAAGAGTGAGTAGCAGCTCTGTGGCAGAAATACCTCATTGATGCCAGAGGTCAGAGGAGAATGGCCTGACTGGTTCCAGCTGATAAAAAGGCAACAGCTCAAAAAGCTACTTGTGGTTATACCCCTTGGTGATGTAAACGTTAAGGTTGTAATTTGTTCTAATAGAAAAACTTCATAAAGTCACTTTTTTTTTGTTGTATTCTGACCCTTTTTCTGAAAGACTCATTAGATTAATTATTACAGGTCATGATTAGTCACACAAAAAATCCAAGACAGCATTAGTAATAGCACACAGTTTGAATTAGTATTAATAGCAATAATAAAACTTTTTGAAATCCATATTTTTTTATCCTTTCATTTGTAATGGCCTTCCACTCTGTTGTTCGCCCTCCAAAGTCTTTGCTTGTTTATTTGAAGTATGTTAAAGTTTCACTCCAACCATTTTTTTTTCTTTTGTAAAATTGTTCCAAGTAGTGTTTTAATCATGACTGTGCAGGTTTTTTGTGCCAAATTCAGAAAGACTTCCCACTTTTTACGACATATTTTAAGCCCAGCTCCAGTTGCTCAATGGATATACAATTCTGTTTTGTGGGCGGGACTGTTGGCTCGGACAAACCCTGTCTCCTCTGTTTGTGTGCTCACACTTGAGCTTACAGCCCCAAGCTATGACTAGCAGCACAAAAATAATGGTGAGCAAAATGTATCAAACCCGTTTTGAGCCAGAGACTATGGAAGCAAATGTGACTCATAATAATAAAAGTCAATACCAGAAATGCTTTTTCATTTTCAAAATACAGCTGCCTCCGTTGACTCAAAAATAAAATGACAACTCAATCCGCCTAATAGCTTTTTCTATTTCTTCTTCAACACTGCTCATTATGTCACTTAATTAAAATGATAAAGAAAAGGACATTTGACATTTCATTTTCAAAACGTTCTCTAGCAAATGTGAACCAAAATTCAATCAGAAATATCTAATTTGAAAATTAAAATGGATTATAGAAATGCTTTTTCATTTTCACAATGTAACTGCATCAATTGACTCATAAATAAAATTACACACATGGTGCACGGTGGTGCAGTGGTTAGCACTCTTGCCTCACAGCAAGAAGGTTCCCAGTTCAAGTCCTGGCTGGGGGATTTGAAACAGTGTCACCAATGGGGGACCTTTCTGTGTGGAGTTTGCATGTTCTCCCCGTGCATGTGTGGGTTTTCTCCGGGGACTCCGGCTTCCTCCCACCATCCAAAAACATGCTTCATTACTCTAAATTGTCCCTAGGGGTGGATGTGTGGGTGTGTGACTGTGGCCCCTGCAACAGACTGGCAACCAGTCCAGGGGTGTCCCCTACCTTCGCCTATGAGTAGCCGGGTTAGGCTCCAGTAGCCCCGTGACCCCGAAAGGGATAAAGTGGTTCAGAAAATGAATGAATGAATGAATAAAATTAAAACTTAATCTTCCACAATGCTTTTTCATTTTCGACTTCAACACTGCCCATTCTGTGACGTAATGAAAGCGAAAAGCGGGATTGCTTTTTCGTTTTTCAAATTCACTATGTGCAGAGTGTCTCATGAATGACTTCCAGCTGGCAGTTCAAGAGGAGCGCGGGGTGAGGGGTTGGCAGGGGAGGGGGGCAGCGTGATGACGTCATGCTCATGCTGCTTCTGCGTTGTTGACGCTACCTGTGAACGACATGGCGATCTCAAACGGGTGTGCACAATTCTTGTTGGAATTAAATCTGTGTATCGTTCATTCATTTATTTTTTTTCTAATTTAAAATAAAAAACAAATCTTTTTTGTCTTAAAACCAAAAATGAAAAAAAGAAAAAAACAAATCGTTTTTTCGTTTTCCGATTTGTGTATCAAATCAAAAATGGAGCAGGACAGAATAATGAGCTACAAATTTTTCAAGCTCTGAGTGAGAAGCAAGAGTTGTTTCTAAAGTAAAATCCAAGCTTCAGTTTTAGTTTATGCAGTAAAGTGGCAACATGCATTTTAAAGGAAAGCTCTGAGTCTAGCACAAAACCCAGGTCATTGAAGCTGTCTACTATTTGTATTGAGTTGTTATTGTCAGTATTTTAGAACCTGATTAAATTCCTGTAATTCACATTTGTGTGAAAAAAAATCATCACTTTGGTTTTTTCTTTGTTTGAAACCATTTTTAGTGATCTGAGATGAGACTGAACAACATTAAAAGCAGATTGTAAAAACTCAAAGGCTTGTGTGATTGACCTAGAGCAGCAGTAAATGACAGTAACTTCTGCAAAAAGAGGATTTGATGCATTTGGTAGCTTTTGAGACAAGTTGTTAACATAAATGGAGAACTGAATGGGACATAGAACTGAACTTTGTGGTACGCCTTTCTTGATCTCACGGACAGGAGAAATTGACCCAATTATTTGTACAGATTGAGATCTGTTAGACAGGCAGATGACAAACCAGGCCACAGCTTGATCGGAACATATTGACCAGCATTTTTTCCAGGAGAGTGTGACCCACAGTGTCAAAAGCTTTGGAGAGGTCAATAAAGAGGGTAACACAGAATTTTTTACTGTCATTTAAAACTTTCAAAGTGGCTATAACAGTACTATGTTGTTTTCTAAAGTAGGACTGAAAGTCAGACAAAATGCTGTTTGATACTCGTTCAGTTGTTCACTAACAAGCTTTTTGAACATTTTTGCTATGATACATAACTTGGAGTTTGGCCTGTAGTTATTTACCTCCGAGGGGTATCATCCTTTAAGAAGGAGAAGTACATTAGTATAAGACTCTTGATTTTTTTTTTACAACTGAAGCTGAGATTGAAAATGATTGACAGGGGCTTCGCAACATAGTCTGCTGCCAACTTCTGAAAGAAACAGTCCAGTTTGTCTGGTCCAACTGCCCTCCTAGTGTCAAGGTCAGAGACAGACACAGCAGTGAAGTTAAAGGTGCAGGTGTTTGGGCATTTGGATGGATTTACAACATCAGAATTTGGAGCAGGGATTCAAAAATTTTGATTAGAAGAATCACAAAGAGACCCAGCTGAAAAAATGTATCATTAAAATACTCTAGTATGGCTGTTTCCTCTGTTAAATGTAGAAGTTTGTGCGAGTTCATAGGTGGATTTTACTGTTTTTCAAAAACGTTTTGGAACATTTAAGCTTTTAGAAGTTTCACTAAGTTAAAATTCTGATTTGGCTTTTTTATTGAAAAAATGCATTTGTTTCTTAGTTCACAAAAATCAACTTCCGATTAACTTTTCTTTTCCCTACACCATGCTGCATCCCTGTCTTTAATCAAAATATCAATCTCAGGGGAGAACCATGAATTGTTGCGCCCTTTCACCCTAAATCTACGCAGTAATGGATATTTATTTATGAGTTTTAAATACTCATCATTGAAATATTGCCATGCTACGTCCATGTCATCAATTCAAGAGATTCTTTCCCATCTTAGTAGAGATGATCATTGAGCTTTTTAAAAATCCCTTTTTAGCAGAATACGAGGCTTGGTTTTTAGGAGTTTTATATTTCTGATGGTGGTAACAGCACAGTGATTGCTTAGGTCATTTGCAAAGATACCTACATCAGTATACTTACAAAGGGCATTTGTCAAAATCAAAAATAAATAAGTATGATCTAGAGGGGCAGTTAATATTATAACGGGTAGGATTATCGATTATTTGTGAGATTTAAAGAGTCACAGATAGTTTTCAAGTTTTCTGATTTTGGACTTGACCAGTCAAGATCTAGGTCCCCTATTAAAACAAATTCACTTGGATTTAGACTCATGACATGATTAGAGAAGAGAGGGTTTCATTTCTGGCTGTGGAAGGTCTGTAACAGCCCGTAATTGTGAGAGACTGATCTTTTGACACATTCAGATATAAAGCAATAAATTCAAATTGTTTCATAAGCGAAAGAGAGGATATTAGTGATGCATGCCATTTATTTTTTATGTAGATGGCTACACCTCCACTTTTTTTGGGACGATTGCAATGAAAAATGTTATAACCTGCTATCAGGATTTCCTTATCAGAAATAGATTTACCAAGACATTTTAGTACCACAGTCAGTGTCTGTGGATTTCACCCAAATTTTAACAAGATCTAACTTGGGAAGGAGGCTACGGACATTTAAATGCATAATCCCGAGACATGACCTGTCTCTAAATTGATCACGTGTATCAATGTGATTTAGGGTTAGGCCTGGATTAGGTTGGATGTTGCCTGAGACTAGTAGCAACAGAAGGATGGCACATATCCACCTCAGAGATAATTTTGTAACAAACTCCATTCATTCAACTCAATGACCTCATTGAGAGCAGAGCTCCTGTGTATAAAGTAATGCTCTAATGCTCTATATCATGAATGCAGGCAAAAGGCAAGTCTATGAAGTTCCCTGAACGTGAACGTTGCAGAAGACTGGAAGGGCAGGGTTCCGTCTGTGGAAGGAGCACACCGAAATCACTTTAGCCTCTTCTGTCAGGTAGAGGTGTGGTTGCTGACGCAGGAACATGTCACATTGCATGAGGAAACTAATGCAAATGCTTCAACCTTATCTCCAACTCGACAGCCGGAGATGGGTTTGGCTCTGTCAAGTTATCTTGCAGGCGCATTGTGATGGCTTTGGTCATGCCAGTCAGACGCTGGAGTTGGCAACTTTGCTCTCTTAACATGGCATCATATCCAACCGGGTTTGTCAGGTTGGGATCCATTTATAGCAAAGTTTTCTGTCACAAACAGGCAGGCAGCTGGTTCCACGTGCAGCAGGTTTATTAGCACAGACAGGAAGACTGGAGTCAAGCACAGCTAAAAGTCCAAAAAGCTAAATCAGGGTCGAGCAGGCAGAGGTCAAAGACGAGCATGGGAGCATCAGAGATCAGACATCAAAAACAACAGGGGTGGTGTGGATTGGGGCAGGCGGCGGGCAATCAAAATGAGAGACAAAGCAGGGTCATGGAAAAAAGAAGATCAAGTCCGGATAGAAATGTTTCATATTGCAGGCAGAGTGGCACAAACAATACATCGCTCTAAGCAAGGCTCAGTGCACTGCTTAAGTCTTGTGTCTGCCCAATTTCATTAGTTTTAGACCATAAATTAAATATGATAAACTGTTACTCAGTAAATAAGGCAGATTTACTTTTCAAATGTACCTTCATACCCTTACTCCAATAATATGTCTCTTTTTCTTTTGTTTCTTCTTGAATAACACAAGTTTTTAACTGACATTGATTTTACTTTTACAATGTACACTTTCACCTTTGTTACAATCTTGGAGCTTTTGGGTGAAACAAAAATTGCTCACAATGTTTACAACTGACATTAATTATGTCTTCTAAAAAATGCAGATTTACAGGTTTTAAATTGAATGTTTCATTTGTGCGGTCATCTTTGAGTGTGGTCATCTTCATCTCTGTTGCACTCTTCTTCCCATTTTCGATGCTGCTGGGGGGCTCTGGACCATCTGGCATTGAGAGCCACCAGAATGGGTGATGCAATTGCCGAATCATCCTGGCATCCCGCCTCAAAATTTGTGTCACAGTAAACGTATGTACAAGATGTCCGACCAGTTTAAAGGCCTGCAGTCTGTTTCATTGGTTCCAGCAGGATACCCTTTCTCGCGCTCATCCTGTACTTTCCATCACATTGATAAAACAAGTGCAATCCAACGCACATGGTAAGTTCTCATTTAAATCTTGCTGTCATCTTGTTGCTCACTCCACCAATTACATTTAAATCAAACAGCGTATGCAATTTATTTGCATATACATTGTTGTATATGTTGTACATTTATTTGGGGTCTTAGCATTAGGGTCCACTCACAATAATCAAGTGGACGTGTAAAACAAGTCGCACAAAAGTTAAGTTGAACCAGAAAAACGTTTATTGAAGGGGATATAGCCCCTGCTGAGTAGTCAGCTGTCACTGCCTGCTGCTCCGTCACTCTGCTGATCAGAGTGCTCTCCAGCCAGTCCTAGTTATTCTCTTTGTCTTCCTTGAAAGTACTTCTAAATATTAAAACTCTGATGCATCTTTGTTTTTAAGGAGGTTATCTTAATGCCCACCCGTTTACTGCAAAGAGGTTCACTTTTTTATAGGTAACAAACCTATTATTATGTAGCATGCCTAGCAAAAGTAAGCTTTTTTTTTTCTTAAGCTCTCCATGTAAATATATCTGCAAACACTCACCACCAAGTGTTTCACACAGTGTAATCAGTTCAAGTGGCAGAGGAAAGGGAGAAGAAAATATCCAGGATACAGATGTCTGGCTTTGCTTTACCAAAGCTGATTGGCACTCTTCCATCAGACAAGCATGCCAGTTATCCCTAAAGTCCACCTCTTTGTGTCAGGTTACATTCTATAAACTGCTTTTATGATACATTTGCTTGATCGTGTCCTCATAGTGTTTTATGTTGTCACACTGAATGATGAGGATATGTGCAGCCAATGTTTATGCAGGTCTCACAATCCAGCTTAAAAAGATGATCAGCACACAATGTTTCCTGCCAGAGTGCTTTGGAGTACTATGTAGCTGCATAGTTACTGCTAATTAAAGGAAAATGTCAAACAATGCAGGCTTTTTGTTGCCATACCCATATGGATGTGCTTTGATTTGATTCAGTAGCATAGATTCAACATCTTCTCCACTTCATTAAAAAGCCTTCTAACCATTTTAAAAAATGACGTAAAAGTACTTTTGAAAATGCTGTGAAGGAGTGACAGCTCTTATTGTTCAGGTCAAAAAAATATATGTCAGAGCCATTTTCATAAATCTGTTCTCAGAGTGGCACGAATTGAAAAATACAATTTTCAGGGATATTTTTCTTAAATCAGCCTTGGAGGGAAGGTCTTGGTAAAAGAAGCATTACTTCAACATTCTTTTCTGGGAGGTTAAGCTTTTTTTTCAGAATTACTCTGGATGTAGTCCTTCTGTTGGCTCTGAGTCAAGGAGCAGCAAGTTTACCTCTGTTAGTCTCAACCTAAGGTTTTTTATTTTGCCACTAATAAGAACGGTAAGAGTCCTGCATTTTTTCGGAGGACGTCATTTCCGGGTGAGCGTAACCTGTGTTTTGGTCTTTGTCTTTGCTGCTCCTGTCATCGAGAGTCCATTTTGTTAATATATAACTTATCGTTATCTTGTTTTGGAGTTCAAACATTATAAGTGTCTTCTTTAGCAATCTAGTGAGTAACCACTGCTGTCTAAGCAGTTTGCGACATAGTTTCTTCCCTTTAGCCAAACACCGCTAGCCTTTGCTAAGTGCTAGCATGGCCTTCACCTCGTCTGCTTTCACTCCTCTGTCATGTGCCAAATGTTCAGTGAAGATCCTGCCTCCTTTAGTGAAGATAGTGGCAGATGTGTTAAGTGTAGCCTTATTTTAGACTTGGAGGCCAGGTTAGAGCAGTTAGAAGCGTGGCTACGCACATCGGATGCTAAGCCTGTTAGCCAGATTATTACCCGCAGTGCAGCTCGTAATACCGGAATCTAAACTGCCGAGTACTCAAGCCCCTCCCGGGCAGAAGCCGGGGAAAACTCAAGATGAGTTTGTGCCGGTGGGAATCAGCATAGCGCTAAACGTAAACACTAAGAGGTACAGAAGCTCCCGCTATATAATAAGTTTTCTCCCCTTGGCAACACGCCAGATGAACCGTCAACTCTAGTTATTGGCTCCTCTGAAGTTAGACATGTGAAGCTACAGAAAGCCACAGTCAGGTGTTATCCGGGAGCCAGAGTTGGTGACATAGAAGGAAACCTTAAAATGTTAGCTCAGAGTAAACCCAGGTTCTGTCCAGTTGTGATTCACGCAGGCGGTAATGACGCCCGACTGAGACAATCAGAAGACCTTAAGATAAACGTTTAATCTGTGTGTAAACTTGCTAAGTCGATGTCGGACACTGTTATTTTCTCTGGTCCGCTCCCAAACTTAGTCAGTGATGAAATGTACAGCCACTTTTCATCATTTAACCGCTGGTTAGCCAAATGGTGACCACAAAATGGCGTTAGCTTTGTACACAATTGGAGCGCGTTCTGTGGAAAGCCCGGTCTTATGCGTAGAGATGGCATCCTTCCTACTTTTGACAACGCTGCTCTTCTTTCTAAGAATATTTCTTCTAGCATTAGCCGTGGAACCTGACAACCCAGGGACAGATTCTGGTCACAGAGCAGCAGTTTAAAACTCTCCTCTGAGTTTCCTTTAGCGTTGGTGCAAACCCCAGCACAACACAGAGTTAGTCCATCAGCTGCTAGCTTTAGCTTATGTACTGAAAGGCGTGTGAAAGGAGTAAAATAAAGAAACCTAAAAGAAGAAGCTACTAGTACTCTCAATCACGATGTCATTAAATGTGGATTACTAAACATTAGATCCATTTCTTCCAAGTCCCTTTTAGTCAATGAGTTAATCAATGATAACAAACTTAGCCTGCTAGCTCTAACAGAAACCTGGCTCCAACAGGATGACTATGTTAGCTAAAATAAAGCAACCCCCCCTAATTATAATAACTATCAGAAATCCAGGATTTCTGGGAAAGGAGGTGAGTTAGCAGTAATATCACAGTCTAGCTTACTTCCTATCACTAAAGCCAAACACATTTATAGTTCCTTTGAAAACATCATATTGTCTATAAATCACACAAACAGGAAAACTCCAAAATCTGTTTTATTCATAATCATTTATCGTCCTCCTGGCCCGTACTCTGAATTTTTAACTGAGTTTGCAGACTTTCTATCAACTATTATTTTAGATTCTGATAAAATAATAATAGTAAGGGGTGTTAATATTCATGTTGATGACTCTAGTCCTGCTTCATGCTAGAAATGCTTTCTCAGCTTTATTAGATAATGTTGGTTTCACACAAAACGTAAATGAACCTCATTCACTGTCACAAGCACACCCTGGACCTTGTTTTAACTCATGGTATAGAGATCAGCTGAGTGTGCTCCCTCATAACCCCACACTCTCAGATCACTTTCTAATCACCTTTCAGTTTGTTCTAGAGAACTCCACAGCTCCAATAAATAAAGAACAGCTCAGAAGAACATTGACTGACCGTTCTGTATCTGAATTTAAACTTACAGTCCAACCAGTATTTAGTAACATGGTGAGCAAACACTCTGAGAGCAGCTCCCACAGTTTCAGTCCCAGAAAAAATGATCAGTTTGTTGATGACTCCATGGAGGCCTTCAGGAGAATACTTTGTGGTGTTGCTCCTTTGAAACCAAAACTATTTAGACAAAACCGAGTATCACTGTGGTTTAACACTGAAACACGTTTCCTTAAACAAGTAACCCGTAAGTTAGAAAGAGAATGGCGTCGATCCAACTCAGAGCAGTCCCTGAATAACTGGAAATATAGCCAGTCTCTGCGTAAAGCCAGAACCCAATACTATTCAGCTTTAATAGCACAGAATGGAAGTAATCCGATATTTCTTTTTAGTACTATAGCCAGACTGACCAGCAGTCACAGCTCAGTGGAACCACATATTCCTGCTACTCTGAGCTCAGAGCAATTTCTTTCATTCTTCAATTGTAAAATCCTAAATATTAGACATAAGCTGAACAAAGTTATCCCTACTATCATCCCAGATCAGGCTAAAACAGTAGAAACAACGGCATCTATAAAAACCTCTGTAACATTAGACTGCTTCACTGCTGTAGATCTAGCAGAATTAACATCACTTATTACATCCTCCAAAAGCTCAACTTGTCTTTTAGACCCAATACCCATTAAGCTTTTTAAAGAAACCTTCCCCTCAATTAATGAATCAGTTTTACATATTATAAATACTTCCATAGAAAAAGGTTATGTGCCACAGTCTTTAAAATATACAGTTGTTAAACCTCTTCTGAAAAAGCCCAGTTTAGATCCTGGCATTCTGGCCAACTATAGACCAATATCAAATATCCCCTTTATCTCAAAGATATTAGAAAGAGTTGTAGTTAAACAGCTATACTGCCACCTACAGGACAATAGCCTCTTTGAAGATTTCCAGTCAGGGTTCAGACCTCACCATAGCACTGAAACTGCGCTAGTTAGAGTCACTAATGACTTGTTACTGGCCACAGAAAAGGGACTAATCTCTATTCTGGTCCTTTGACACTATAGACCACAGCATCTTACTCCAGAGACTAGAACATGACATAGGGATCAGAGGATCTGCCCTTCAATGGTTTAAATCCTATTTATCTGATAGGTACCAGTTTGGTCATGTAAATGGACATTCCTCCCATTATAGTCGAGTTAGCCACGGAGTCCCACAGGGCTCAGTTCTAGGACCCATCCTGTTTATGCTTTACATGCTGCCTCTAGGGAACATAATCAGGAAACACGGGATTAATGTTCACTGTTATGCGGATGATACACAGTTGTATCTATCCATTAAACCCGACCAGAATGACTTAGAGAAACTTAGTGCCTGCATTAGTGACATCAAGATTTGGATGGCAGTTATTGACCACCTCCTAAACCCAGAAAAAAACTGAGGTCATTATAATAGGTCCAAAATACCTCAGAGATGCCCTGCCTGTTGAGATGGTATCCCTGGATGCTGTAAATATAGCCTCCAATCCCACAGTTAGAAACCTGGGGGTTTTATTTGACCTGAATTTATATTTTAAGGCTCACATATCACAGGCTTGTAAAACTGCATTTTTTTCATCTACGCAATATTTCTAGGATCAGAAACATATTATCTAGAAGCGATGCTGAAAAACTCATCCATGCATTTGTTACGTCTAGACTGGATTACTGTAACTCTCTGCTAGCAGCGTGTCCTAAAAGTTCTTTAAAAAGTCTTCAGCTTGTTCAAAATGCAGCAGCTAGATTGTTAGCAGGAACCAGCAGAAGAGAACACATTACTCCTGTGTTAGCTTCAGTTCACTGGCTCTCAGTTGAATCTAGAATCAAGTTCAAAATCCTCCTGCTAACATATTAGGCCTTGAATGTCAATGACAATCTATTTTATTAGGTTTTATTAAATTTAGATTATTTATAAAAAACAGTCTTAAAGCTGGGGATTAAGAGAAAAAAACTAACTGAAGTATAGGCCAGGAGTGAGAAAAAAATACTTACGGCAAAGAAAAGCAGAAAAAGAAGAAACAAAGAAACATGGGTCAGTTCTTCGCCTTCTCAAAGAACAAAAATTGTAATTACTTAAAGGTTTCGTAGATCTCTCTTTTCCACTCATCATTTCCACTATCAGACTCATTCCCCATTCCTATTATCAAGCTCCATCAACACAACAGTGCTTTCTTCTGTCCAGTCTGAATGTTAAAGGTCAGGCTGGTGATCAAGGTGGTAATTAGACAGACTGGGAAAGAGGAACTAGATCACTGCATGTCACCCTCTTCAAATGAACAGGCAAAGAGCTCGTGTCCCTTTCCAGCCAAGCCACATATGAAGTATGCGCCTCTTTTCATTTAAGAGGAAAATGACAAAAGAACACCATGAGGTGGCTGGCTTCTCTTTCTCCTCTTTAATCCACTGCTGCAGGCTTCTAAGCCTATTAGTGTCTGGAAACTTTAAGACAGAGGCTAAAGAATCAGGACCTCTGAGGGGAAGAACACGAGGACAGGCTTTTAATGTGTGTGTGAGTGCTTTAATCTTCCTCCTCATCTTACATACTCAGGGGGCGGACACACTATCATTGGCACATGGACAGTAAAGCCACACTACATGCTGAGCTTTTAAAGCTCATCACATTGAGGTGATAGTTCTACTGATACCGTTAGTTCAATATGAGATAATTTCACCAAATTTATAACAAATAATGGTTAGCGCTCTTGCCTCATAGCAAGAAGGTTCTCGGTTCAAGTCCTGGCTGGGCGACTTGAAACAGTGTCATCAATGGGGGACCTTTCTGTGTGGAGTTTGCATGTTCTCCCCGTGCAAAAACATGCTTCATCGGTTACTTCATAGGTCACTCTAAATTGTCCAGGTGTCCAATGTGACTGTGCATGAGTGTGTGACTGTGGCCCCTGCGACAGACTGGAGACCAGTTCAGAAATGAATGTTGTGATATATGGTGAATGCCAGGATGAAGCCTCTGCTCGATGCTTCATCTTTATCACACTTTTTGCAGTCCTCTCACCTTACCTTTAACAAAACGACTTTATGCTGTATTTCTAATGAGCATCATATTTTATGATTGTATTCATCTGTACAAAAAAAACAAAGCATAAATTCACATGACAATCAGCATATCTTTCACTTTCCTTTGCCACTGCAGTCAAGGTCTGCTGGCTCATCTATGTGTTGTGTTACCGTGACAACGGGCCACATGACATATCAAATAGTCTGTCTTTTGTGGAAAAAGTGATCTAAACTGAAAAAAAACAACAAGGATAAAGTACTAGAAACCGATTGAAAATGTATTTCTTATGCAAGTGACCATGTTAGAAGCGCGATTGTGCCCGACGAAGTGTGCATTTAGAAATGGACACACGCCACGGGAAGCTATATTGGCGGAAGACTGTTGCTTCGGTGGCAATGTAGCGCAAATCACTACAACAAATCACTGAACACAAAAATATTTTAAGATCACAACAAAAACTAAAAAAGTGAAGCAAAAATGAAAAAAAAAACTTATAAAAAAAAAATAAAATAAATGTACAAAACCAAAACATAAAAAAACTAAAAAACATTACAGAAAACAAAATAATATTGGTTCGATTCCTCATGGAAACACTTCTGCTGCGTTCAGGGGAGACAGGTAAGTCAGAGACTCACCTGTAAACTATCTTCGCCATTGTGAGAACTAATTCTAATTATTTTTTCTATAAATAACTAAAATCATTTTTAGCCTCAAAATCGCTGTATTTTGCGTGTTTTCTAGACAATTACTGGATGTAGTCATTGATAAGATGATACAACGCCTTGATTGCACAATGCCTAATAAACTGGGTCATTTCGCCACTTGTCTTTAGTTTACCCAGTGGTATGTTCATATTGCTATTCTTTATTAACTTTTAATACACAGGAGACATTTTTATTACGTCTTTATTTTCCATTTAATACCTATTTTACTTTTGTTGTTTCTCTGGTGTTTGTATCTGACGTAAAGCTGCAGTGAAAAGACAGACGGCAGTAAAACAGCTGTGGTTTTCAAATCACTCTGATCCGTTTCACAAAGACACAGAACCCAACACACCAAACAGAAATGAACTTGATGCTAAAAATGGATGCCAGGAGTCCTGCTCTGATAAAACGACAAGAAAGCAAAGAAAACAAAACTATTTTAATTAATTTTTTTTTCTACAAAGCACACATTTTATATATATTTCCAGACTTTGCTTTGTTCTGCAGCACATTTACATTTGGTATAATTTGGAGAGCAGAATATTGAAAATGATATGAGGTTTAAGTTGGTTCATTCTGGAATAATATTCTTGTCTGTTTTTATTCATATGTATGTCGAAAAAGTTATGTTTTAAAATTTTGCAAAATGTAGTTTTAGTTTGTTCAATAAATGTTAATTTTTTTTGCCCCATAACCTAAGGCGGGTTTTGGATTTTGGCCCACTGTGGAGTTGAGTTTGACACCCCTGGCCTAGATGAAGTGAGCTGTTGATTGAAGAATCCACAACTCTGCGTACCTCAAGAAAAGGTAAACTTTCCTTATTCAAATTGCGACCAAGCATCACAATATATTATATCAAAACTCCCACTATAAACGAGGGAACTCTTAACTAACTTTAATTTCAGTAGATAACTGCTCCACAGATAACAATCCCCACAAAGCTTTTTAAAGAAACATTCCCCTTAATTAATGAATCCATGTTAACTATTATAAATACATCTCTAGAAACAGGTTATGTGTCACAGTTTTTAAAAGGTAAATGGCGTATACTTATATAGCACTTTTCTACCTTCATTGAAGGCCCAAAGCGCTTTACAATCACGGACCCATTCACATACTGATGGCTCAGCTGCTGAACATTGGTGCCAACCTTCCATTAGAGGCAATATGGGGTTCAGTGTCTTGCCCAAGGACACTTTGACACATGAGTGGGAAGGGCGGGAATCGAACCTGTAATACTCTGATCAGAAGCCGACTGCCCTTTCCACTGCACCACAGCCGGATATAATATTTTTTGCATATTTTAAATATGCAGTTGTTAAACCTCTTCTGAAAAAGACCAGTTTAGACCCTGGCATTCTGGCCAACTATAATCTATAACTATAAACAAAACTACTGGAAAGAGTTGTAGTTAAACAGCTATACTGCCACCTACAGGAAAAAAGCCACGTTGAAAATAGTCAGCCAGGGTTCAGACCTCACCATAGCACTGAAACTGCACTGGTTAGAGTCACTAATGACCTGTCACTGGCCTCAGAAAAAGGACTAATCTCTATTCTGGTGTTCAGTGCAGCCTTTAATACTATAGACCACAGCATTAATTCAGAGACTAAAGCATGACATAGGGATCAGAGATTTTATACGCTCCCCTCAGGGAACATAATCAGGAAACACAGTATTAATTTTCACTGTTATGCAGATGATACACAGTTGTATCTATCCATTAAGCCAGACCAGAAAGACCACATAGAGAACCTTAATCCCTGCATTAGAGACATCATGATTTGGATTGCAGTTAATGACCTTCTCCTAAACCCAGAAAAAACTGAGGTCATTATACTAGGTCCAAAATACCTCAGAGATGCCCTACCTGTTCAGATGGTCTCCCTGGATGGTGTAAATATAGCCTCCAATCCCACAGTTAGAAAACTGGGGTTTTTATTTAACCAGGATTTATCATTTAAGGCTCATTTTTGCTATGATAATCACCATTCCATAACAAGAAAAATAAACTCTCTGTTGTTTCTTTTATCAGACTCTTTAAAAGAAAAATATGACAGTTATGATGATAACATTTCAACCAATTTGGATCAATGTCCTAAACTCTGATGATAAATGTACAGTACTTTTTAAACTTCTCCATAACTGATGGTAGTCTTATATTGAGAACTGGTTTCATTTAAATGAGCTCAACAGAATTCAGTGGAATAATGCCTTATTAGATCTGCATCTGTACTTATGTGGTATAAGCTGTTTTGTTTGAAAAGAAGAACTCAGCACACTTTCTTATAAAACTGGAGGTGTAATGCAAAAAAAGTACAAGAAACATAAGCTGGAAAAGAAGTATAAATTAGAACACAGGTGATTTGGTTGATAATGGAGGGAGACAATTTGTGAGCGATCCAGGAACGGGACCAGAGAAATCAACTGGCCTAAACACAACACGAAAGGGAGAAACTGACACTGAGCAACCAATAGACTTTTGGTTATCATTATATGTGCAATAATGAGCAAACACTTGATGCACATAAAAGAAAAGAAAAGCAGGAACTGAACTGTATGAACATATATTTGAGAAACAATGAGAGGAATTTTAATCAGGCTAAATTTCTACATGAAGGTTAGACCTATCACTTTTTTGAAATATAATTTTTCCGGGCTTGAAGATGGAAATAGATTTGATTCATTTCACATTTCATTTCTAATTGCAAAGGTCAAACATTTTCTTTTCATCCTTGCTTCATAAAGAGTTGCTATGATTCTGCTTTCCTTACAGTAAAAGGGAGAGGCGAAGAAGGGCAGCTAGCAACGGAGGAGAGAGCGAGTGACTGAATCATTCAAAGTGAATGAAGGCATAATGAAAACAATAAATCTAAATGTAGAGCCAGGCTGTGGTATTCTGTTGCTCTCCTGCTGTTCACAGACAATAAAGCATGAGTGTCTTCCATTGATGTCATGGAGGGAAGGAGGCTTGGAGCCTGGTTTTTTGACTAGTCTCAATTAGTGACAGCAAAGGTTTCAAACTGAGATGTAATTTACTTACATAAACACTAATTTTATAGGATTTTAAATATATTCTGTGCATGAAGACATACAGTATAAAATAAACAGAAACAGTTGAATGTTCTGACTTTGTCTTCTTGAACTTGAGCTTGCCTTACCCTGGCCTCACACTGCATCCGGTGTGGCTGTGGAGCGGTCTAGCTACGGTTGGTAACTCACACGAATTACGGATTCTTTCCTGTCCTACTGCAGACAGACTCTGCCGTCAACCTCTGAACAATTTTGACTCCTGTGTCAGTGGAAATGGCTTGATGTAAACAACTTGCAGTGTGAGGGGAGGGAGTTCCAGAATTGTGCGGCAGAGCGACTGCATTGCTCCCCATGGGAACGAGGTGAAAGGTTGGGATAGCAAGTGGAAGGGAGGAGGACCTAAGAGGGGCAGGCGGGAGTGGCGACTTAAAAGAGGTGCGAGAGAAAGAGAAGGGGGTGTTTGTGAATGTCTGTGTTGGCCACGAGGAGGATTTTGAAATTTTGCAAGTGGCCTGGTAGGTGATTGGTAGCCAGTGAAGCTGCTTGAGTACAGGTGCGATGTGATGGAAGGAGGGGGTCTGACTGATGATGCAGGTGGTATTGGACCAGATGAAGCTTCTTAAGAGTTTTCTGTGGGAGTCCAAACAGAAGTGAACTACAGTAATCCAGGAGAGAAGTGACAAGGCTGTGAACCGGCATGGTAGTGAAAAGAGGGCTGAGCGAAGGGCTAACATGGTGGATGTTCAGGAGGTGGAAGTAGGTAAGTCTGAGTGAGGGAAGATGTAACCAAAGGGAAGATGGTAGATAATAAACAGCAGGTGTCGATGTGTTGATGGCAATTTTAGGGGAGGTGAATTACTTTACTTTAATCGTCTGATAAAACGAGTATATTGGAAGTGGTGCAAGAGGAAGTCCTGAGGTCAAAAATAACAAACCTGAAAGGAGCAGTTAGATGAGCCTGGTTAAAAAGAATGAGATAAAGGGGGGCAAAAAAGATAGGTAGATAGAAAGGCAGGAAATGATCTTGACTGTTAGGCACTTTTTGAGTGAAGACATAACAACAAAACTTTATTTGTTTTTTGTGTTTTCCGAACTTTGGAATCAAGAAATTGTTGTAGCCTACATTGATGTTTTCTATTTGTGATGACTTTTTATCTTTCCATTGGGATTTTTGTCATTGTCTCAGGTTTTTAGTTGCTAGGATGCTTGTGAAAATGAGAACAGATAATACAGCTGGATGACTCTGTGGCACTGATCACAGCTAATTACATTTTTATGTATATAAAAGATTCTGTGTTGGAAAAAAATCAGCTTCTGTTGAGCAATTACCAAAATGTGTCTCCAATGTGTTTTCTCACACACTTTTAAGTATTAAAAAAATCTTTTGACAACTCCATTTTCATGAACAGAAACATTTACTGGGATGTAGAAAGGAAAATGTAGTGACCCATGTTTAATGCTTTAGATTCGTACACGTTCATTTTAGAAAGTTCATGAATTTTAGTCAAAATTGACTGGGGAGATGTTAAGTTTCAAATTTTAATTTTAATTTTGCTAGTTTTTTGCAGATCTTGGTAGTATTCAAATCAAAGGAAATCCCTTTAGAAGTGAGAAATAATCCAACTTGATTCTCCACGCACTTGGCTGTGGCCACTGCAGCCCCGCTAGTATCTGCGCTGATGTTAGCTGCGCCAGGCCTTGCCCTAGGGTTTGACCTGAAATCCTATAAGAATTCTATTTATTCTTGCTTGTTGATCCAAGTCGTTCATTCTTCTATCCAGGATGTCAAGCCGATCATCCCGTTGTTCGTTTCTCGCTCTTTCTTTTCCAAAATCTTCCACAAGTTGCACCAGAGGTGTTAGTTTAGCATCTAGCTTAGCATCTAACTCCAACATTGGAGTTAGCTTAGCTTGGATGTCGACAAGCGCAATTCTGAGCTGTGCAAGGTCAGATGTTTCTTGGTTTTTCTTTGGTGCCATGTTCAGTTCTATACGTTGCAGTACCGTTTTTTTTTTTTTCTTTTTGCAGTAATTATGTGATAATTCAAGATTAAAGCCGCTTATATCAAGAGAGCTATAAACACACGTCCTCTTTAACTAGGACCGGAACATTTGGTATCATTTTAATGGCTACACATTAAACATCAAACTGACATCAATTTAATTTCCAATTGACTTCCATGCTTCTTCTGTTTCTAAAGTATTTAAGTTGAATTAAATTAATTTAGGCTTAATTAAATCTCAGCATGTGGTTTAAAATTATATTTGGTGTTTTCTTTTCAATTCAAACTGAGTTAGAAGAGACCCTATGATTCAACACTGCTGCACATCTCAGCCAGGATTTGAAAAATGCAAAAAAAGGGGAGGGTTGCTAAGTGAGAGAGGTGTGGTCTTTTTTTTATTTGCATTGCAGGGCTTGCTTTGCCGCTCTTGGCGTTGCAGAGCTCGCCGCTGATGGCCTGGGGAGCATTCAAAGATGGACGTGGTGCTTGCACCAGTTGACCAATCATTAAATTCAACTGTACTACCTCGTTTGAACCTCTAGGAGGCAGCACATTGACTATGATTTTAAGATTTAAACAAGTTTATTTTAAACTGTATGTAACTTTTCACTTTTGTCTGTGGAAAACGTAAGCAAGTCATCGAGCATTTTCAAGAAGCACCAGGCATTACGGTGAGAATGGTCCTGTACCCTGCATATGCAAAGACTGTACATGGTATTTCAAATCAAAAAAGTTATTTGAAGCCCACTTAAGAGATCATGGACTCATTGAAAAAACTAGTGGACTTGTAGGCTTTAACGTAAAATGTTTGTTTTGTTTTTTTAATGGGGAAGTTGGACTCATTGCACACTTAGGGCAGCATCTGCGGAACAAGGAAACAGTTTTACGTCCTTTTAATAGCTGTCTTTTCAAATCCAATGTGTAATCAAGTTTTAGCTCACATAAATCTCCATGATCATGATCATTCAGGAAGGCTCAATAGTTAAATCATCAAGTTGCTCAATTGTAGAACCCGAGTTTGACACAGATGATGATATTGACCAGTTGACGATGAACATGATTTTGAAATAACGTGTCAAAACACTGCGCAAAATATTGAGGAAAAACTTGCCTCCTTAATTTTACACATCCAAGCAATTTTGCATGTTTCTAAATTTGCCATTGAAGAAATTTTTCAAGAATTTTATGACATTGGTCTTTTATTTGGTGATTTAACTGACTGTACAGTAAAAAACGGTTTTGTGCCAACACTGTACCACCTTGGATGAAAATAATATAACTTTGATAACTGAGGCCTCTAAGTTCCATTTCTCAAAGGAGATATCTTGGGTCAGAAAAGAAGAGATTATCTTATTTCAAGGAAACGTTTGTCATTGAACCAGTTGAAAATGTTATAGATTTGCCACTGAGAAATCATACGTGCCAATTCTTCATTTGCTGCAAAGATTGTTAAATAGGAAATTATGTAATTCTAGAAGAGCCTGGAAAAAATCCCCAACCCGGTTACATTGAGACCATCTTTGATGGGACATACGTCAAAGCCTCAAAAAAGAAACACAAGTTCTGTGCTATATATTGGGTATTAGCAAATTTACCAGTTGTTTACAGGTCATCATTGCCAAATATATACCTTGCTTTATTGTAAAAATGTTGATGCATGTACATTGGGCTACGATAGGATTGTAGAACCGCTTTTGTGAGTTATTCAACAGCTTGATACTGAAGGGATTTTATTAGCATTGAGGAAAAACATTAGCTGTACAGCACTGTTTGTCTAATCTAACAATTTAGACGCACATTAGTTTGCTGGTTTTCAGGAGTTCCTTAACACTGACAAGTTTTATCGCTTATGTTTGGCCAGTCGTAGTGAGATTCAACAATTTTCCGTACAACAGAAGTCACTTGAGTTAAGAACAAAAGCATCTTTCAATGTTAAACATTTCTAGCTCAAGGAAAACAAGATTTTAAAAAGTGTTGATGGAGTGAAAGTGAAAGTGAAAGTGATTGTGTATTGAACAAATTCTTATTTTCATTGTGGAAGAGGACTTCCTTCTTGACCCTTTGGAAGGAATTGTTCCTTTGGATTGTATCCTTGGATTGGATACATCAGAACAAAATACTATCAGAATTTTGAAGAACTTCACAACTATTAATATAAAAAAACAACAACAAAAAAACAAGTGAATGCTTTTGGCTTTTTGATCTCTTGTTACATTATGAGGCAGAGCCTGAGTAACTTAATGTAAGTTCATTCTGTGATGGTGCTTTTATTGCTTGTTAAATTAAATGTTTTTGCTAGGTTAGTTTGTAATAATAATAATAATAGTCATTTACATTTTCAGGCAGGAATAAATGAATAGAGTTATAAAAGAGACATGGGCTTTGGCTCTGCTGGGAGGAAACATCATTTCAGGAATCTCAGCCACAAAACATCACCACAGCGCCAATCCTGACCAGACAGCAACAGGGTCCACTATAAAGCTGTGATGCTGGACTCCAACCACTCCAGCAAGGGTGAGCACTGCGGCAATAAACACCGACCAAACCAAAAGGTCCCGGTACAAAAGAGCCCCATATGGAACATGATTTCATAAATGTTACCAATGCCAAAAACATAACATTGTTTGAAAGAAAAAAAAGGTGCAGTGTTTATGTGAGTGGGCTTGGTCACAGCGGTTTGGGTTCAGTTCGGTTTGGATCCGTATGGAAACACTTCTCAGCAGGGACCTGCTTCGGTCAGGGGAGACAGATAAGCCAGAGACTCACCTGTGAACACTGCTCGTCATTGTGAGAACTAATGACAAAATAGAAATTAGTTCACCAATTTGTTCTCTAAATGTAGTTTATATAAATGACTTTTAATCCTTAGCCTCAAAATCGTTGTATTTTACTGTAAGATGACACAGCGCACATAGATTGCGAAATGCCTAATAAACTGGGCAATGGTGTTGCTTGTAATCAGTTTACTATGCTATTAAATGTCTTAAAGGAACCGTGTACACATTAACAATGCTTGTTAATCTGTGAAAAAGGTTTGTTGATGATTCTTATTAGGATTACTAACAATGTGTTAGACATCTATAATGTCAATAAATGTATCAAAAGTATTCTATAGACATATTAATAATTCAATGTGTTAAATAAGCTATCTCATAAACCATATTAGGCTTACTGTAATAATAAATGTCTTACTAACACCCTATAAGCACAATAAAACTGATTCGTTTTCGGTTCCTGTGTTAACAAAGCTTGTTAAGGAATTTTAATATGAAGTGTTACTGATAAGTTTTCTATTGTTTATGTATGAATATACTTAAAACATGTAAGTTGCTGTGTGTTTATCATTTGTTAGTGTGTGTATGTGAGAACCATCTCATGCAATTTACTTCTGGCACTCTTATGTTATGATTCTGTATTATTGGCTACATCTCCTTCTCTCTCCCCACCTCTCTCTTTCCAACCATCTTGTCCTGATGAAGTGGTCAAATCTCAACTAATGAAGTTCAGCTTCATGTACAAAATGAGTTTATTTCAACACACTCGAGGAAGTTTCACATAACCCCCATTGTAAAAGTAAAGCATGTCCATCAGAAGAGGCACTCAGTGGAAATGTGTGTGTTCATTTCCTTGACAGGACAAGTGGGAAAAGAAAACAGCAATTATAATAAGAACACAGAAACTAACAGCAAACTTTCTGCAGCTTCAATTGAGCACAGTGTAAATAACTTGAGCATTTTACAGTAAACATTATCTATGCATAGGATAATATCTTACCTTTGGCACACTTTTTTTTTCATTAAATATGAGCTTTTGTCAAGAGCTCTTTGTAGGTTTCCAATAAACCTATCTGGGCGAGAGAGTGTGGCTGACGCGCAGGAAAATGGGAAAAACAAA
The DNA here is from genome assembly GCA_014656515.1 of Oryzias celebensis. Taxonomy (NCBI): domain Eukaryota; kingdom Metazoa; phylum Chordata; class Actinopteri; order Beloniformes; family Adrianichthyidae; genus Oryzias; species Oryzias celebensis. Next base: position 47,794,471 of record BNCR01000012.1, read on the forward strand.
AAAAGGAATGTCCTCCACTAATGGTCGTTTTGGGATTTTATTTAACAAAAAAGAATAGTAAAAATAACAAACATAAACTCCACTTCCAAGAAATATGAACGTAATATGAACACGTTGAAAAAAAAAAAAAACACGCGCTCCTCTCTCTGTCACCTGCAGCTCCGACCCCCACACACACAAACTGCCCCCTCCTCTCTGATGTCGGCTGCGCTACTTTCTTAAAGGTACAGGACACCTTATCCACATACCACTAACGTCCTCAATACATCAACAGGCATCATGCATCAATCATGACAGAGAAAAGAAAACACAGCAAAAAGTGTAAATGAAATTAAACATTTTCCATTGCGTAACTAAAACTAAGGTCAGGTTTAACTACTGCCGATTAAAACAAACATACGTCACGTGACCTTACATTTGGCACTTACATCAAGAGCTCTTTTCCAACCCAGAGATAAGACAACTCTGTCTTTGAGGCTCCGCCTTCTGCTTCTTGTGGGTGCCGTCCATTTCATGACGCCCATCTAGAGCTGGGTTCAGCAGCATGTCTGCATTTCGTTCTGAACTTTTGTTTTTTTGTAGGTTGGGGGGGGTTGTTGCTCAGAGCGCAGGTTTTTAGAGGAATATTCAGAAATGCATGAACAGGTCAAAATACTTCTTTGGGGTTTCTTTTTACGAGGGTTTTTTTTAATGAAAATTATTATACACTTAAAGCTCAAATAAAAGATTTTGCATGACATAGGCCATGTGAATGAGAGTGGGTCATTGTTATTATTTGGATCTTATCCATTTATAAAGCTGTCATTCTAACTCCTACATTGTAATTCCATACTATAAACACTCAAGAAAGCATGTAAATGTTCAGACACACTCGAAAATGTTTTAAGATTAGACCATAGTAAAATGTTGTCCACTTTGAATGGGGCTCCAGTGTCTGTTCAAAAGAGGAGTGCAGGTTTAGAGTGGTAGAGAGTGCAGCCTTGCTAAGAGCTTTTGAATTGATCTGGCTGCCACATTATGAAAGAAACTAATATGTTTATGTTCATCCTTAAAATCAGCACACCGAAACGGTTCAATGATTAAGACTGACAAAAGCTTTATCCCCTTTAAAAAGACAAAGAACTCACACACCCCCCCCCCCCCCCAAAAAAAAAAAAACAAAAAAGTAATTTTGTATTTCATCTATAGGTGTCAAAAATAAACGATAAACGTGAGACATTTTGTTTTATTACAAACTGTCCACTACATAAGTACCTAGGATGTTGGCTAGAAATAATGAATCCAATTTGTTTGTACTGTGTGCACATGATGTTATAATAAAGGCTTACCAATTCAAGCTTACGTAGCAGTAAACAAAAGGGCAAAATTACACGGACAGAAATGCCAATGAACAAAAAGTAAAATGAATGTGTCTGGATGTTTTTAATCATATTCCCATCCAGTGTTGTACTCTTCAAATGTCTGGATGAGTCAAAGGCCAGTTTGATTGTTATTCCAATAAGTAAACAGTACCAGTTCAATCAATCACATGGTATGACCGGGATCATTTCCTTCCAGGTCTGAATTAACACAGAAGATACTATTCAATGCAAAAAATTAGATTAACGGGATAAAAAAAGTGCTAAAATTGCTGTAATTAGTTAATTGTGATTAACGCAATAATTTAACATCCCTAGTGTGTCCTATTTGCTTGCACATGCAATTTTAGGGTTTTTATTAAGTCAGGCCAAAGTTTTGTAAAGTTGCTCTTCTCTGGGTAGGGAAGAGCAAAATAGGGAAATTATGTTTATATAGTTAAGAATCTTTGCATCCCTGGAGACAATCACTTTGGAGATAGACTTTTGGAGAAATATAGCTTCATCATTTTTTTTTCTTTTTATGACACAACTTGTAAAGTCATAAAGTTGTAAGCAAATTTGTAGTAAATTGTAGTAAACTGTAGCGACCAGTGCAGGGGCGTCCCCTGCCTTCGCCCATGAGCAGCCGGGTTAGGCTCCAGCAACCCTGTGACCCTGAATGGGGGTCATGGCGACATAGTGTGTTACCATCAGTAAGACACTATGCCGCCAGGGACTAAGATCCTGCAGTCCCAGATGTGTCCCCCTTTGTACATGTGCAAGCCGGTCTAAAGTTAGAGAGATGTGTCAGTGGGGCAACTAAAATCTAAAAGGATAAAAATCAAACACACACTCCCTTAGAAAACTGAGGAAATGAAACAACTGAAGAGACAATCCCATGCCCCTGAAAGACGTTGGAGAAAACATAAGCTTGAAATAAACCATCAGCTGTACATAGCTGTGTCTCCTGATGACACAAGTCAAATAGAAGTACTTTTTAACTGTATATTAAATGTGAAATCATGGAAGACAAATATTTTTTTGCAGCTCAATCAGGAAAAAACTGAAATTTTATCTATTGGTCCTGAAGCTATGAGAAAGAAACAAGTTTCTGAATCTAAAAAAAAACGTTCATTAAGTTAGTGAGAAACAGGTAGAAAACCTGGGCGTTACTTTTGACTCTAATCTAACTATCCCTTATTTTAAATGTGACCTTTTAGTGAAATATGAACCCCTGGCTTATCCTGAGATTATCTGGCACTGGTCCTCTAAACATTCCAGCTTAGGCAACATTAGGCTTGGATCCTGTGACGTCATTTCCGGGTGAGCATAACCAGTGTTTGGTCTTTGTTGCTCCTGTCATTGAGTATCTTCTTTAGCATTCTAGTGAGTAACTACTGTGTTAAACATTGCTGTATCAGCAATCTGCAACATAGTTACATAGCTCGCAATACCGGAATTAAACTGCGGAGCACTCAAGTCCCTCCCAGGCAGCAGCCAGGGAAAACTCAGGATGGGTTTTTACTGGTGGGAAGGAAGCATAGAGTAAGTCCAGGTTCTATCGAGTTGTGATTCACACATCCGGTAATGACGCCCGACGGAGACAATCAGAAGACCTTAAGATAAACGTTTAATATGTGTGGAAACTTGCTAAGTCTATGTCAGACACTGTTATTGTCTCTGGTCCCCTACCAAACCTAATCAGTGATTAAATGTACAGCCGATTGTTATTATTTCACCACTGGTTGGCTAGATGTTGCCCACAAAAGGGCGTTGGCTTTGCTGACAATTGTAGCGCATTTGGGGATATCCCGGTCTAATACGGAGAGATGGCATCCAATCCTACTTTTGACAACGCTGCTCTTCTTTCTAAGAATATTTCTTCTAGCATTAGCCGTGGAACCTGACAACCCAGGGACAGGTTCTGGGCACAGAGCAGCAGTTCAAAACTCTCCTCTGAGTTTCCTTTAGCGCTGGTGCAAACCCCAGAACAACACATAGTTAGTCCAGCAGCTGCTTGCTTTAGCTTATGTACTGAAAGGCGAGTGAAAGGAGTAAAATAAAGAAACCTAAAAGAAGAAGCTACTAGTACTCTCAATCATGATGTCATTAAATGTGGATTACTAAACATTAGATCCATTTCCTCAAAGTCCCTTTTAGTCAATGAGTTAGTGAATGATAACAAACTTATGCTGCTAGCTCTAACAGGAACCTGGCTCCAACAGGATGACTATGTTAGGTTAAATGAAGCAACCCCCCCCTAATTATAATAACTATCAGAAATCCAGGATTTCTGGGAAAGGAGGTGGGTTAGCAGTAATATCACAGTCTAGCTTACTTCCTTACACTAAAGCCAAACACATTTATAGTTCCTTTGAAAACATCATATTGTCTATAAATCACACAAACAGGAAAACTCCAAAATCTGTTTCATTCATAATTATTTATCGTCCTCCTGGCCCGTACTCTGAATTTATAGCTGAATTTGCAGACTTTCTATCAACTATTGTTTTAGATTCTGATAAAATAATAATAGTAGGGGGTTTTAATATTCATGCTGATGACTCTAGTTACTGTCTAGGAAATGTTTTCTCAGCTTTATTAGATAATGTTGGTTTCACACAAAACGTAAAGGAACCCACTCACTGTCACAAGCACACCCTGGACCTTGTTTTAACTCATGGTATAGAGATCAGCTGAGTGTGCTCCCTCAAAACCCCACACTCTCAGATCACTTTCTAATCACCTTTCACCTTGTTCTAGAGAATTCCACCGCTCCAATAAATAAAGAACAGCTCAAAAGAACATTGACTGACCGTTCTGTATCTGACTTTAAACTTACCGTCCAACCAATATTTAGTAACAAGTTGAGCAAACACTCTGAGAGCAGCTCCCATAGTTTCAGTCCCAGAAAAAATGATCAGTTTGTTGATGACTCCATGGAGACCCTCAGGAAAACACTTGATGTTGTTGCTCCTTTGAAACCAAAAATATTTAGACAAAACCGAGTATCACTGTGGTACAACGCTGAAATACGTTCCCTTAAACAAGTAACCCGTAAGTTAGAAAGAGAATGGCGCCGATCCGGCTCAGAGCAGTCCCTGAATAACTGGAAATATAGCCTTTTAAACTATAAAAAATCTCTGCGTAAAGCCAGAATCCAATACTATTCAGCTTTAATTGCACAGAATGGAAATAATCTGAGATTTTTTTTAAGACTATAGCCAGAGTTACTAGCAGTCACAGCTCAGTGGAACCACATATTCCTGCTACTCTCAGCTCTGAGGAATTTCTTTCATTCTTGGATTGTAAAATCCTAAATATTAGACATAAGCTGAACAAAGTTATCCCTACTATCAGCCCAGAGCAGGCTAAAACAGTAGAAACAACGAAACCTCTGTAACATTAGACTGCTTCACTGCCTAAGATCTAGCAGAATTAACATCAGTTATTACATCCTCCTAAACCAAGCTTACCACACTGGCTCTACTTGCTCGTACTCACTCTTCGCCCGCCTCCTTCTCCCTCCCCACCTCTTCATCTCTCCCCTACCCAAACTGGGGGCTGTATACCTCCAAGTCCCTGTCCCTGTCATGGGTTGTGTCAGGGAGGGCACCCAGTGTAAAAAATCTCTGCCAAAACAAATGTGCAAATTCAGTGAAAGCTAAGGGAAAAACGGAAGGGGGATCAAAGTTCTGCTGTCCCCATCCATTGAAAAGGAAAGTTGGTTGCTGGGTCCAAGGGTCACTGTGACCCTTGGAACAGTGGATTTAACAGATTTAACCAAGGGACAGGTGACTATGAGAAACAACAGGAAAATAGAGATTATGAAAAGTGAGGAGTCTTCAGTTTTACAATAAAACTCTTTTTGTAATCTGTAACAAACTAATAAAAACCTGAATGTAATCTGGCAGGTAAATGAAGAATCCAATTGCAGACTTCTGTCTCTAAGTAGGGCAAAATTAACTATACGGATATAGATTTGGGTGTGACAGTTGGGATATTGTTGTGGGTGAGTGATTGTTGGGGAGTGGTTGTGGAGAAATGTTGGGGCCAGCAGGTCAGACTTTATAGCTTGAAGTATGGTCCAGAAAACTAGAATGACCAAAAAAGGCTCAGCCTCAGCTGGATCTGGACTCCAACCATCAAAAATTGTGCCTCTTCTGACAAGAGTTTTTGGCTCTAGTTTCTATTCTTTGAACTCTTGTTTCCTTCCTGTTTTTGGTGTTTAAAAGTAGAAAAAAATATTTTTTGGAAAATAACAAGTCAAACAAAATTCAACTAAATGACTAACTGGAAGATTCTACCTCTTGTGAAAATTTTTGGCAATCTTTCTGATTACTTCAGGAACAATCAGAAGAACATAGGATAAAGCTTTGAGTGTTATTAAGATATTAGTTTATGACATTGGTTACAGCAATCAAACTGGTATTTTGGTATTGATGAAAACATTCAGTTTTTTTTTTTTAATTAATGTTTTGAGTTTCTGCTATCTTTCCCTGTGTGCTGATGAATAGAGAATAGATGACTGTTTTTCACAAACAACCCAACCACCATCATTCTCCTTTCAGCTGCAGACCTCTAATTACTTTGTTTATTAATCCTCAGCATTTGCAGATGGCAACATCACATATATTTTCTCTATTTGCTGCTTTGTTAGTGTATCAGTCAGCCTCATATGATGGTCAGAGAGCACACACAGTTTGCTCTTGACAGATGCTGCACTTAAGCATTTTTGCTTTTCCTCCAAGCTATGCTGAGATTCTTTGCAGATGTACACAAGCTATACTTCTTTCTCAACAGCAGCTGGGTGAAAAACTGGCAAATTCCCTCTACTTTCACTGAAAATGTCCTCTACTGGAAATGAGAAGCATAAATCATGGTGCACGTCTGGCACCAACATGCCCACTGTGTGTCATCAGCTTGAATTTTTTACAACCTGGAAAGAAAGCGGCAGGCCCGTTGACACTTCCCAGCCTGGGAGCCACTTTTAGTCAACCACTACTATCCATTTTTAATGAGCTCTCAGCCATGATACAGTGTAATTTCACCTCCAGGACCCAGTGACGCTATTTACTGTTAACAAGAAACAGCAGAGCACCTGAAAAACTCTTCCCAAATGTAGTGTTTCTGAATTTCATAGGTTAATGACTCATGCTAGTCACTGTGTGTACTTTTTTGTGTACTGATATGCTTCAGAAGCTTGTTTTGTTTTAGCACACACTGACAGATGATCAAATCCAGTAAATCTCACCATCACTCAAAACATACTGCTCTTACAGTGAGGTGCTTTGGAAAAAACGTGAAGTAGGCAGGTCTGTCAGTTAATGACCTTCTAAAAAGTAGGACAAAATTATCTGAAAAAAAAACAAACTTTTTTTTTATTTATTTTCACCAAGTGAGAAGCTGATAAACAACCAGTGACAAAATGCACATTCTATGATAGCCACTGAGAACTCAAGGCATATTCCTATATGTATCATAACATTCAATTTTACACTTCTGCATTTGCTGTGAGCTAATATAGCCACAAGTGGCCTTTGGTGAACTGAAGTATTCTGCCATATAGAATAAAATCTACATTAAAATTTAGTTGTATGTATTATCCAAAGCACAATGGACCTCAAAAAAGCAGTGTTGAAGGTTGACAAAAATCAATATCAAGTACTTCCACAACTGATCCACAAATAGCTAGAGGATATGTAAGCTTAAAAAATAAACGTGCAAAGTTAATTCATTATTTTAGTAATCTTGGATAACGATGTGAAGGCAGTACATGTCCTTAAAGACAAAGATGGATGCCCCTTCTCTGATGGCTTTCAGCTGATCAATCAAAGAGCATTGACCAATGATGTGAGCAGCTTTGACAAAGAATGTCTTGTTTAGTGTGATAGCACAGCCAGAAAAAAAAGGGAAAAAAAGAAAGTGTGACTTGGACTGATTCCCTCCTCTATTCTGTTCAGGTGTTGCCACAACCAAATATTTACCTCCATTTACCTGTATACTCCACATCCATGTCCTCGACAGCAACCATTTGTGTGCCCTGTTTCACTGTGAAATGGGCAGTGGTTATGGGTGACAAGTAATGTAGCTAACAAAGAATGCAAAGACTATGACCAATCACACAGACTGTAAGGATTGACTAAAATGGCCCAAACTAAATGCAGACAAAGAAACATACTTTCACTTCACAGAGTTTTAAGGTGAGGAGACATTTGCATTAGGGTGATAGGCACACTTCATTTTGTGCTTTCCACATAATGGTCTAACTGTGTACAGTGTGTTTTACTTATCAAGGCCAAAACTACAACATTTTAAAAGAACCTTTTTAATGTAGCATCAGTTTCAATATTCTGTGGGTGTTGTAGGCTATAATTTGCCGATTATGCCTAAGTGCGTGTTCAAAAATCGAGGTCTGGAACGATTTTGAGGATTTCCACCAAAAGATTGATTCCTGACACCAAAATATCTAACACATGAGTTTAGGATCTCCAGCTGTCCCTAGGAAAGCATTAGCGGATGCTCTTCTCCGTGCACGAAGAATAGAGACACCCTTTTTCACTTTGACCCATAGTTTTATACACAATATGCAAAAAGAAGGTTGGATCAAAATAAGAGGTTGGCTCTTCTCCCTGGAGATGCATTTTCCCACCGTCCTTCTCCTAGTCTTCTCCTAGTCCTTCTCATAGTCCTTCTCCATGGCCTCCCCGAAGTCTTCCCAGCTCCATGTTTTTGCCTCCACAACAGCCCAGGCCGCAGATTGATAAGACCACCAACATCTGTCAGCTGCCTCTTGAGTCCCACAAGCCAGCCAGGCTTGATAGGACTCCATTTCCAGCTTGACGGCATCCCTTACTCCCGGTGTGAACCACTGGGTTTGGTGATTGCCGCTACGGCAGGCACCAGAAACCTTGCGGCCACAGCTCCGAACAACAGTAGAGACAGTGGAGGTGGAGAACATGGTCTACTCTCACTCAATATCACCAGCCTCCCTCTGTACCTGTTTGAAGCTCTCCCGGAGGTGGGAGTTAAAGATTTCTCTGGTGGAGGGCTCAGCCAGACGTTCCCAGCAGACCCTCGTATTATGTTTAGGTCTGCCAAGTCTTTCCAGCCTCCTTCCCTTACCAGCAAATCTAACTCACAACCAGGTAGTGATCAGTAGACAGCTCTGCTCTTCCACTTTACTTGAGTGTCTCAGACATCCGGCCAAAGGTCACCAGAAACGACTACAGTGGTGAGCAAGCTATCTATTCCTGTCTTTCCTCTGACCCCTATGTTATTAATTGATGCCTTAAACGGCCAGTCACGCAACCAATTTCTGCACGCATTGTAAATGTCAACCTCACTGTGTCTTTGAACTAAATATCTTTTAACTAAACTACATTTCACTGAATTAATGTGGTTTTATGTTGTGAAGTCCTTGAAACCTTGCATTATTTTGGGTTTTCCTTGGTTAAGTAAATATGTGTCTCACATGGACTGTGCTTCTGGACCTATATCTTCCCGGAGTCCTTCCCTGAGTTTATTAAACAGTTTCGGCTGTCGCTGCTGTGTGTAATTCTGTTAAAGAGGCTTCTCCTGAACCTTTAGATCTTAGTAATGTTTCTCCTGAATATAATGATCAGAGTTCTGTTTTCAGCAAGATTCAAGCCAAGTCTCTGCCCTTGCACCGTCTCTATGACTGTCCCATAGACCTTTTACCAGGGACACATCCCCCGAAAGAACACATCTACCCTCTGTATTGTTCTAAATGGAAGGCCATGGAAGAATTCCTAAAGGACAGTTTGCAAACTGGGGTCATTCATCCTTCTACTTCTCCACTGGGGGATGGCCTCTACTTATCGGGCATCTACTATGAGGGTTTAAATAACGTCACCGTTCAGAACATGTAACCCTTCCCTCTTTTGCAGACCGCCTCCGATCTGGTCAAGGGAGCACAGATCCTGACTTAGTTGGACCTCCGGAGTGCATACCATCTGGTTTGCATATGGGGATGAGTGGCAGCCCACCTTTAACACTCTTACAGTTACCCACTGTAACTTCCACAATAAATGAGGGAACAATGTTGTTTGAAAATGTACATCCTAAAGGAAAATCTCCCAGTAATAGACTTTTATGTGCCATGAACACAAGGTTGAGGTTTCCTGAAATTAGCGATTGGCATAAAACTTGAATGACAAAAACTTGAATGAAACAAATGACCCTCGGATTAAGTTCCATCGAAGTCTGCGAGCGAGCCAGCTTTGAATCAGTTTAACTTCAATTGAAATAAAGACATAAAAATCAGTCGCTGAAAGAGTTTTCCTTGAGAGATTTTTTTTCAGTGTGTTGTAATTGTTCGTCCCATGCTTTGCACACGCCTCATGTGCTATAACTAAAATCTGTGCGGAACAAGGTCATTCAAAAGAAAAAGAAAAGAAAAAGAAAAGAAAAGAAACAAAGCCTTGTTATACAGTATAAAACCCTGCAAGTTGTTTTTTTAGAATGTGTTGTACGATTTATACTTATTGAAAGACTGACTTTATTCTTGAGTCCCTCTTCAGGTTCCTCCTGCCTTCCAAAAAGATAGTAGCCCAGAATTGATGGCCTTGACAACTAGAGAAAAAAGAAAGCTCTTAAAGCGTTTTTTCTATTGTAAGTCTTTTTGAAATGCTTATTGTTCCCCTCAGTTAAATTTGTTACCATCAGTGACATGATTTCAGTTATCAAAAAAAAAAGAAATAAATAACATAAAAAAAAAACAGTAAAACAAAAACTCTTGGAAATGAAGGTTTTTTTTTTTTTTTTTTTTTACTTCTCTCTGGGACAAAGACTTAAAAGAGACGTAGCTTTTTGCAAGTTCACAGCTCACTTTAGGAACTTAGACTTGTTTCCAAACAAGACTGGTGAATGGCTGCAGTGGTGGTTGACTTTCTACAACTTTCTCCCGACTGCATCTCTGGAGCTCATCCACAGTGATCTTTGGGTTCTTCTTTACCTCTTTCACCAAGGCTTTTCTCCCCTGATAGCTCAGTTTGGCCAGACGGCCAACTTTAAGAAGGGTTCCGGTCGTCCCAAACAACTTCCATTTAAGGATTATGGAGACCACTGTGCTCCTAGCAACCTTAAGTCCAGCAGATATTTTTTGTAACCTTGGTCAGATCTCTGTCTTCTACAATTCTGTCTCTGAGCAGAAAAGTGGAGAAGAAAGTGTGGCTAACTTTGCTTACTCCCGCAACCCGGTCCTAGATGAGTGGAGGAAGATGTATGGATGTACATACATAGAATTGACTGACAATTTCAGTCATGGCTAGCAAGGAAAGAAATGTAAACATCCATATTCATATGGGTTGTGGTAACAAATATTTAGTTTAATTAAAATTATATTTTGATAATGCCAAAATGTAACTTGTTTTCTAAAATTGAAAGAAATGTTTGTTGATATTTACATTTTTTATTTTGATTTGAGACTGTTTTTTTCATTCTGTTATTGAAAAAAAAAAGAACAACAAAGTGTGTCAAATCACTAAAAATGTAAAAACATATATCAATAAACAAATAAAAAAGATGTATGAATAAAATTTTAATATTATAATCCATCAGATCATATCTACTCTTAGATCAAAGATCTCTGAGAAGTTTGGATGAAAAAAATTTAGCGATCCACAAAGCTAAACGTTTTTTTTAGGGCTCATTCTTTCAAATCTAAACTTGCTTCTACTTGGGAATATTATCAGCAGTCATAGCAACTACTTTGATATTGTCAAGGTTGACGTGCGGACACAAAATGCGGAATATTAAATGCAAATTCTTTCATTTATTCGACTAAAGTTCTCGAAAACCAGACCACAAACTCATGAAGGTACAAAAACCACCCGACCACCAGTGTAAGGGAGACGAGGACTTATAACCAGGAGGAGAGGATGAGGTAAGTGCAAACAGGTGTGCCAATTAAGGAGGGAGGGAACACACACTAGGAGGGAAGTGTCAAGAGACCTGAAAGAGCAGTAGTGAAACACAGGAAGTACAACCACCAACAAAATAAAACAGGAAGTGAACACCAAACACAACAACAACCAATGTCCTGGGTCCATAACCCCACAGATATGATACACTGCTTCACAATGCCATTTCTTTTTAGGATACAAGGTCAACTTATCCTGCATTTACTGCTTTATTATATATTCACTCATAAATGGCAGGAAACTCTCTAAAGCTCGACCAGGACAAGACTGAGATTGTAACCATCAATCACGATGCCAAGAGAAAAAACGTGTGTAATTGAAGTTTAAGCCATTGAAAGCATCAATTGTCACCATCTTTAAGTTTTGCGCTCCCAGATAAATACAACAGAGATCCCAAGCAATGCATCAGTTTCCTTATACAATGCAACCTGTCACAGGTCCACAGGTGGGTCACAGATGGATTCTGGCAAGCCGTACTCCTGGGAAACAATGTGGCTGGCGGTAAAGTTGTACCACATCACGAGGTACTGCAGAAATCCACCTTGAAGCAACCAAAACATAAAGATCGGCACAGCATCTCAGAGTGCAAGCTTTACCTGGCCTGTGCCACTACACTCATGCAGTTCCAAAAACACACGGATGATTTGTCTGACAGTGTTCCTTTGTCTGTTCATTCAAAAGGTGATCATGTTACTACATCATGTGCTGAAATAGAGTTATGCCCCACACAGGTGACAACGACAATGGAGCATGTGTCTGATGTCAAGCGTGCTGTCCACAAACACAGCTGTGTGCTGCACGCCACACAGATTGTTGCTAAACTTTACACACGGTTTTTAAGTATGTTAGCTGCATGAGACTGTGCAAGAGTTACTTGGATTCAGCGCTGCTGATCACGCTCCTTCAGGTTCCCTTAAGGGTTTAAAAGAAAGGTTCCCAGTGCAACCGGAAAAAAAGTGAAATAAAGTGCATGTCTTTGTTTGTGGAAGCGATGGATGACAGACGGTGCAGACTAAAACTGAGAAGCAGTGCCAGGTGAGTTCTGCCTCCGCATGTGAGTGGAGTGGATTGTGGACGCCCGGACAAAGGTCTCTGCTTCGTCGGTTGTCGTCTGAGTTTTTGGCATCATTCCGGAAAAACCACCTGGCAACGAGGCTGACTCTGACAACGATGAGAAGGAAGCCGGCATGTTTAATTCAAACAACAAAGATGTTTTGCGGGACAAGATTGATTAAAAATAAATTATTTATTATTAATTAATTACAAAAAATGATGTAAGTGGATTGTAAAATGGTAGAATAAAATTCATCTAAACTCCTTAATTAAGACTGCGCCTAATAATACTGTGTGCCCTATGGTGTGTAAAATATGGTATATATGTAGGACTGTAACAGTGAGAATATGCTCTGAAATCATGTCTTCATTGCACTTTGAGCATATGAGATTTTTCTGTTTCATCTTCTGTCCTTCCTCACTTTGCTGCTGTTAAAGCTTGACCTTTTCCAATGATGAGACATCCATCGACAAAACTGTTCTGGAGTAAGAGACTTTCGTTAAAAGAAGTCCAGGACTGCACAGCCGGAACTAACTGAGGTGTTGTTACTCACTTCTCTTTAAAGTTTAAAGCTTTCGCAAATCTGAGGATTTCTTTTACAGTTACCAGCACTGACAGATGTGTCTGTTTAGCACAAACCCTTAACTTTTCTTCAGTTCCAATTTTCTTTCTTGTGAAGTGACAGTTGTTTTCTTCAGCACTGACACTGATCGACAGCAGATTCTGCTTTAGAGCTGGAGCTTTTGAAGAACTCTTGCTCTGCTGTGAGTCTGAGGAATATGGTTGGACTCAAAACTACTGTATCTAGTCAAAAACACAGCAGCAAATAAGCTGCTGAAAATGAGAAAATTGTGGTTCTCAATATTTCCACAAAAGTTTAAACAAGTGACTCTTGATACTTGTGTGTGTTTTACCTACCTGTGTGTTTGCTCAAACATACAGGAGATGATGATGGAATAGCAAGCCAGATGCTGTTTTGGCCAACTGGCCATTTGAGAATTTCAGACCTTGCTTTAAGGTCCAAAGAGTTTTACAGTCACATTCCACACACACACATTCACACACTGATGGCATCTGCCCCGTCTTAAGCCACAACTGCCTAATACTGTCCTGACAGGTGGACACGGGCTGTCTGTGGGTAAAATATTAGCAAATCTGCACAGTGCATGCAGGCTTCCCACATGAAATTTTAAGATCGTTGACAAGTTGGTGAGCCTGTAAGGAAAAAATAGTCGTGCAAATTTTTTTTCCACGGGAATGCTTTGGGTGTCAGGCTATAGTGAACACTTAAGCAATGAAAGAGGAGGAAGCAGGTGAGATGCAGACATTTTGTACAGAAATTAAATGTATTTCAACCCCCTTGAACCATCAGCAAGGAGCCTGTTGGTGGTGTTTAAGTGAACGGTGCATGCTCCGTGTGAGTCCTCTGCATGCAGCCTGGCTGAGGAAAATGAGGAAATTAGACAATTACATCCACACCCTGTGTGTGCAGCATTAGTAAAGACCCACCTCACACACTTTACTAACTGCTGGAGTGTGATGTAAGGACACATTACGACAGCAACCCCATAAGTCAAAAGAAAAAGTTAAAGACAAAGTTAAAGAAAAACTTCACAATTTACTTATCACAGGCATGACAATGGTACTCTCCATTTTCACAACATCCCATAAGATGGCTGCACAAGCCTCAAGGGAACTGCCAGACACTTGCGCAACTCCTAAAATACAGCTCTTCCTCCAAAAACCCACAGCATTCATGTATGTGTATGAGACTAACAAATTAAAGTAGTGCTAAACTCAACCATCTTAAGTAACATGGGCTTCAGTGTGTTGTCCAAGGACATTTTGACACATGGGTGGGCAAGAGAGATGTACCTTCAATCAGAGGTTGACCACTCTACCTCTGCACCATGGCTGCCCAGTCTAGAGAGATAAATGCAGTGTTTGTAAGTTAGAGTTCAAAGATCAGAAATGCTGGAAAAAAACATTCAATATTGCTCAGAATGAAGCCTTAAGGGGACTTGAGATAGTGATACTGAGTAGCAGCATGATGAAGTCATGCAAAAATTCTATATATATCTGATTAATTCCTTGGTAAAGCCAATATAAAGTCAGTTGGATATATATCTGGACATAATAATAGTAATTATATCTGGATATAATTACTGGGACTGCGCAGGTAATAGCTGTCAGATTTGTTCCATAGGAATAAATCAGTTCTTAGCTATATTGAAGGACCATCTTTTATTTGCTCATTTTAAGTTTTGTTGCTATTTATCCCAACGCTCAGTTGTACACACGTGGACAAAATTGTTGGTACCCCTCAGTTAAAGAAGGAAAAACCCACAATTCTCACTGAAATCACTTGAAACTTACAAAAGTAACAATAAATAAAAAGTTATTGAAAATTAAATAATCAAAATCAGCCATCACTTTTGAATTGCTGATTAACATAATTATTGTAAAAAAACAAACTAATGAAACAGGCCTGGACAAAAATGATGGTACCCATAACTTCATATTTTGTTGCACAACCTTTTGAGGCAATCACTGCAATGAAGCGATTTCTGTATTTGTCAATGAGCGTTCTGCAGCTGTCAACAGGTATTTTGGCCCACTCCTCATGAGCAAACTGCTCCAGTTGTCTCAGGTTTGATGGGTGTCTTCTCCAAATGGCATGTTTCAGCTCCTTCCACAGATGTTCAATGGGATTCAGATCTGGGCTCATGGAAGGCCACTTTAGAATAGTCCAACGCTTTTCTCTCAGCCATTCTTGGGGGTTTTTGGCTGTGTGTTTTGGATGGTTGTCCTGTTGGAAGACCCATGACCTGCGACTGAGACCAAGCTTTCTGACACAAGGCAGCACATTTCTCTCCAGAATGCCTTGATAGTCTACAGATTCCATTGTACCTTGCACACATTCAACACACCCTGTGCCAGATGCAGCAAAGCAGCCCCAAAACATGACTGAGCCTCCTCCATGTTTCACCGTAGGGACAGTGTTCTTTTCTTCGTATGCTTGGTTTTTGAGTCTATGAACATAGAGTTGATGTGCCTTACCAAAAAGCTCCAGTTTGGTCTCATCTGTCCAAAGGACATTCTCCCAGAAGCTTTGGGGCTTGTCAACATGCATTTTTGCAAATTCCAGTCTGGCTTTTTCATGATTGTTTTTCAGCAGTGGTGTCCTCCTTGGTCGTCTCCCATGAAGTCCACTTTGGCTCAAACAACGACGAATGGTGCGATCTGACACTGATGTACCTTGGCCTTGGAGTTCACCTTTAATTTCTTTGGAGGTTGTTCTGGGCTCTTTGGATACAATTCGAACGATCCGTCTCTTCAATTTGTCATCAATTCTCCTCTTGCGGCCACGTCCAGAGAGGTTGGCTACTGTCCCGTGGGTCTTGAACTTCTGAATAATATGAGCCACTGTTGTCACAGGAAGTTCAAGCTGTTTAGAGATGGTCTTATAGCCTTTACCTTTAAGATGTTTATCTATCATTTGTTTTCGGATGTCCTGGGACAATTCTCTCCTTGGCTTTCTGTTGTCCATGTTCAGTGTGGTACACACCTTTTCACCAAACAGCAGAGTGACTACTTGTCTCCCTTTAAATAGGCAGACTGACTGATTATGAGTTTGGTAACACCTGTGATGTCAATTAAAGGACACACCTGAGTTAATCATGTCAGTCTGGTCAAATAGTTTTCAATCTTTTATAGAGGCACCATCATTTTTGTCCAGGCCTGTTTCATTAGTTTGTTTTTTTAAAAATAATTATGTTAATCAGCAATTCAAAAGTGATGGCTGATTTTAATTATTTAATTTTCAATAAATTTTTATTTATTGTTACTTTTGTGAGTTTCAAGTGATTTCAGTGAGAATTGTGGGTTTTTCCTTCTTTAACTGAGGGGTACCAACAATTTTGTCCACGTGTGTAGGTTTCCAGAAGCGTCTGTGATGCAGCAGGACAAAGAGAAAAAGCATAAAAAAAAGAAATACAGTATTTCAGAAGAGATTTTTACCCTCAAACTTATCTCAAAAGTTTGTTGATTAAGGGATGCCCTTTTCAGGGACCTGAGGAACTCGTGCATGCAGTCCCAAAGCTCATATTGCCAGCTTCCACACTTCTGGAACTTCTTTCTGTTTCACTCTGATTAGATTAGACATCCAATCCTTCAGTGATCCTCAAAGTCTCTCACACCTCAAGACAACAGCAGCACAGTACAGTGTAAAGGTCAAAAAACTATGGGCCTTATGATACCTTAACCTATCTAAGCTTTAATATCCTCACTCCTCCAACTAATGAAAACAGCTTCCACAGGTGGGAGTGAGATCAGACAGACAGATTCAATCAGTCAGTTTTTTTCTGCACAACACTGCAGTTTAGCACTCGTCAATATTATCTCAATTTTCCTCACTCTGTGACAGCTGTTTTCAATTATTAGCTTACAGGATTTTGCTGGAGCATTCCATATAAAGACTATAGAATACTTTAGTACTTTATTCCTAGTTAAAAACGATTAAAAAAGGAGCAAATTTTGAAACTTAATTAGATTTTTGACCTCAATACTCTACTTTGTTTGCTCAACCACAATGTCATATAGAAAGCTGACTGCTGCTGTGTTTCTGTTTCCTGAGTATCCATGCCATTTCTTTTGAACAGCAATTTTCCTTGTGCAACAGTGATTGTTGTTAGCTGATCTTGTCATGTTCATTAGCAAACGTATTTAGTAGTGTTTTCTGCAGTGGGCTCCCTAAAGTCCCACTCTGCTCATCTTTTGATCTATTGTCAAAATGTTCCTGCTGGTCTTTTAATTCTGGTTATTTTGTTTTTAGCCAAAATGAAAAAAGAAAAAAAGAAACAGTATCATTTTCTAGGACATAGTTTCTGCAGAGTAGCAGGAGTATATTAGAAATTCACCTCTGACTTGTGGGCAGGACTGTTGGAACGGGGTAAACTCGCCCCCATCTGTTTACATGCTGTCCCGTTGGCTTACAGTCCTTCACACCCCCAAGCTAACATTAGCCGTGCAACCAAAATGGCAAGAAATATTGAAGCAATTAAGTCTTACAGTTTTGATGCCAGCTCAAACGAAGAAAAAGACGGACATAGATGTATTTGTCTGAAAGTGGATGCATCAGAAGAAGCAGAGCAGGGAGTTTGTGGTCTGCTGATTCTAGCTTCTACGTAACAAATGCAACAGTTTGAAGAAAGAATGTCATTTTAGGCTTAACTTTCTTGACATAATAATTTATACATCAATCTGGAGATGTGAAGAGTCTCAAATCTGATCTGTTTGTAACTGCGGTTTTGTTTGTGGGAATCAGGCGAATGGTGCATGCTTTTTCAAGGTTTGTATGTGCGCTTTGTTTTAAGCTGCTGTATTTAAAGTTGTTCGTGTATTGTTTGTATTTCTTTCTTTTGTATTTTGTAATTTTTCTGCATGTGAATAAACAGTTGCAAGTGCATACAGTTATGCACAAAATGTATTGTATGATTTACAAAATCAAGAATTATGCACACACAAACCAGTGAGTCTTTTTTCTCTCCATGCAATCTGAGTAGATATGTCCAGATCTCCCTCTCCAAAGAAAATTTCCAGTGGTACAACAAGGAGTTCCCTAGCCAGCTGAGATTCAAATTACATCCAGCATCTCCTGGGTCCTCCCTGGGGTTCCTCCTGGTGGTTCTTCCTTGGAACATCTCCCCCGAGAGGCATCCAGGACCCCAACATCCCAATACAGTACAGTACAATCTCAGAACAGCCTTTGAAACTATAGACCACACCGTCTTACTCCAGAGACGAGAATGTGGCAGTTTCACCTGAAACTCCACACAGGAACACACACACACACACACAGATGTATGCATCATACACTCAGGAACCAAGCTAATGCTGGTTGATTGGGCGCACACACTAAACTACTATAACATCTTAGCGAGTTCCCCGATAACCTACGACATACACAAGCACTTATGGTTGTCAATTCCTTTATTATGTTGGATGGTTTGTTTTTGTGTGTTGTGTTTTTGTAAAGCGGTTTTCATTTGCTGATTTGTGTTTGTTTACCCAAACTCTGGTTTCGGTAGGCTTTTGCCTGACAAAAATTGACTCATTACGTTAAAATGGAACAACCTGGCTCAGGGGAGGGGCCATGTCTTATAAAAGTCCATGTTCATCTTGATTCAGAGAGTCTGATGTTGGTTATGAAGTCTGTGCCCGTTACCTGCTGTGAAATAAAACTAAGCATTTTCATCCATACAACCTCTAGAGTTTTAGTTTGCCTTGGATCTGTCGGTCGCACTCTGGACAAGGATCAGAGGATCTGCCTTCCAGAGGGTTGAATCCCATTTATCAGATAGGTAACAGTTTTTTAATGTCAATGGACATTCCTCATTGCAGTAGAACTAGTTCAGGAGTCCCACAGAGCTCAGTTCTTGAACCGTCATGTTTATTCTGTACATGCTGCCCTTAGGAAATATAATAAGGGAATGCAGCATTCATTTTCAGTATTATGAGGATGATATGGACTGGTGTTTATCCATTAAACCTGACCAGAATGACCACATAGATTAGCTTAACACTTTGTTATATAAACTTTGACACCTTCATGGTCTTTAGCTTTGATGTGCAAAAGAATACCAAAGTCTTTCTTCATCTCTGCAGCTTTGAGCGACAGACCTTTAAAGAATCAAAATAACATGGTCTGTCTGTATGTGTTTATAACACTTATTTATTATAGGGACAAGTCAGTTAACAGTTTCTGTGGGGAACCCGAGGAGCTGTAGAAAGCTAAAACTACAACTTTTCAACGCCTGTCCCTAATTGGGAATTTAAGAAAAATAAAACATTAAAATTTACATCCTATACAGGACCCTACATGAGAACATGTACTAGCCAACTAAATTAGGTTCAAATCATCAGAGACTGAGAGACAGGTTATTTCCCTTATACCTGCTGGTAAAGTCAGTGAAGAGGATCCTTCATGTCACTATGCCCTTTGGTTTCACCAATGCTCCAGTGGTGTTTCAATTTTTGATTAATGACGTACTCAAGGACATGATTGGCAAGTTTGTGTTTGAACATCTGGCTAACACAGTCATGGATTTATCATCTCCATTTGATGGGCAGGACAGGCAGACCAGGACCAGAGGAAACAACAGGTAAACCCGTTCATGACTGGAGTTTTTCTGAAAGTTTCAGTTGTTGATCCTAAAATGTGTGGGGCACAGGCTCACCTTTTTATGATTCAAGGACACCCGGTTGTTGTCTTTTACATTTCTCCAACAATTCCAAGCACTTTTACTTGATGATGAAAACCAGTGTCTTCTGAAACATTGTTGAAGTCCATGTAATGCAGTGCTGGTATGTCTCAGCAATTGTCACGGACTCACCACTAATACAAAGCCACTGTTTGACGCAGTTTTGGAATATTTTCCATCTCTTGGCTATATAATCCAGTATGGGTTTCAGTAAATGCTGCATTGCTTGGTCATTTCTTTCAGGTCAAATGAGAACTCTCTTTACTAGTTCAGCAGAAATGCTGGTAATGAAGGTCCCCCAAACACAACCGTTCCTGGTGGCAGAGAAACAATTCAAAGAACATAAAACATTCAGAAAAATCTTTTCAATCATTCTTTTCACTCTTTTTTTTCAGAATAGAAACTGGCTGCATATCTGCAGATCCTCCAAGATGTACTGTGATGCAGTGATGCTGAGACATTGGGCCTTTAGTCAAACTGTCTTCTTCCTGCTAAGTCAGAAGAGCAAACCTGGTAGGAAAAAATGACGTTAAAGAGAATCTATGTTTTATTTTTACAAAACAAAGAATGGCATTATGTTTTCTTACTCAAAAGAATGAAGTCCTCTGAACTTCAGTTGTGTTTTGATGTTTTAAACCAGGGCTTGGGAACTCCAGGCCTCAAGCACAAGTGTGTTTGCATGATGTCATTGCTCTTCTCATAGCTGATTACCTAGATCAGGTGTGTCTAGCCAATTAGAACATTGGCTCAACATTTCTTTCTGCAGGAAATGATGAATGGATCTGTTTCAGTGAACACATTTTCTTGTAGAACTCTGTTTTTTTTCTGCACTTGTGAAGCTGCTGTACATTTTTATTGCTCGTATAATTTTTACTGCTTTGAACCTCGGTTGTTGAATTGAAATAGAAACTTTTGTTACTTTTATTTTTTTAATTCATGCAAAAGTCTCCTAAATTGGTCACCATGTCCACCTGACAAGTCCATTGAAAAAGTTTCTAAAGTTTTGATAATCAGATAATAATCTGATATGTCTTATAAACACAATAAAATAATAATTTTTTTCTTAAATCTGTTTTTAGTTTCAACACTGTTAATAAATCAAAAACATTTCAACAGTTATGAAAGATTCTACATTTATTTCTACAGTTGGAGAGTAACGAGATGTCTGAAGAATGGAGAACTGCTTTGGTGTCTGTTTTTAAGAAGAAAGAAGACATGCAGAGTTATGGAAAATACAGAGGAATAAAGCCTATGAGTCATCAGGATCTCCCAATGACCAACTGCTTATGAGTTCCAATGAGAAAAGCTCGTAGTGTTATTCAAAATGCCAAAGTAAGAGCATTCCAGGACAGGAGAAAGGGTTATTTCTTCAATTGGAAGCAATAACTCACACACACACAATTGCAGCCAGAACCTGCTCAACATGCACATAAACTCATGGGGAACAGTGTGGGCAGAAGGACGGTGATCTATTCTTCATGTGTGATGAGCATGCTTGATGTCAGTTCACTTTCAAAAGAGAACATCAGACAAAAACACCTGTCTCAAAAACATAAAAACTGAAATAAAAATGTAGTAAGCAGCCACAGAATTGTTTTATCAGATGTTTGCCTAGGTTTTTAGTGTGTCAATGAAAATACACTACATGTTTTAGACAGGAGTTTATCCCAGCCTGTGAATGCTCCTGCGCGGTACCACTGCAGCACAGCCAGTAATAAGGCATCACGCTGTGAACATGACAGATGAATGCTTCTCCATACACTACAAATGATGCAGAGAGGCAGATGAAGAAGATGCAAAAAAGCAAGATCTTTGCAAAAATCAAACCACTAAAGCTGCTTAGATCATCAGAATTCATCTGTGAAACAGTGATAATGTGTGATCAGAGTACTCTGCCAAACTTATAGGGGGAAAAAAAAACACTCATAGAGCTTGCTCATCAATTTACTGAGAAAGAACAAACATTATTCTGTCAACATGTCAATCAGAATCATATAATCCAGCCATCTTTGTTAATGGAGGAATGATACAATCAGGATGAAATCACTCAGTCCAGTTTTCTTATACAGTTAATGGTCCTGATCATACAGTGTTTTGTTTAATTTCTTTGTCCAGGAAGTTTTGAAAATGTTTCTCATCTTTGGATCACAAGCACAAACAGCGATTTCTGCAGTAACATTCTGGACCATTAAATAATAATGATGCTGAAAGAGCTCAGATCACTCAGCCTAGTCTGATGTCCTGCTAGTGCACTGCACCAGCTGCTCACCCCGAGTTAGCCTTAGTCACCACTGCCCTTACAGGTGGAGGAAATCTGTTTTCAGCTGAAAAAGGGCAAAGCTGTATGGGGAGTGCAGGTGTCCAGCACAAAATAGCAAGGTGAGACCTTGAAGCAAAAATATTCATGAACCTTCTTTTCCTATGGTCATGCTGTGAATGACAGGTAATAAATGTTCATAGAACATTGTCAAAGTTAACTTAAAAAACACAAGACAATACTAAAGCAGCGTCAGGAGCCCAGTATGATTTCTCGTGAAGAAAGCAGTGACAGAAGAAATCTCAGCTACCATTCCATCCACCCTGCTCTGAAGCCCTTCTGCTTGCTTTCCTCTTTTTATATAATTCAGGGAGGCCCAGGTTACATGGGTTAGGTACATTTAAGGATTGTTTCATCAATCAATATAATCAATAATCAATATAATGAAAACATACAAATCAATCCACACTCAATATTTCTTACACCAATGACTAAATAAGAAGTTTGAAATGTTAAAAATGTAAAACCAAACTACCTATGGACTGCCATGTCATAGATATGTCACTGGTGAAAAAGGTCATATATTTTATTTCAAACCCCTTCTACATCTGTAATTTATTATATTTAACAGGTTGTTTCCCAAACAATGTGAAAAGCGCTAAATGTCTTCCAGTTTATAGAAATGATGGCAAAATAAGTACACAAACTAAAGGCCAATTTCGTTGTTACCACAGTGTTTCAAAATTCTTAAAAAATAAAAACTCTTCAATATATGTTTTGAAAACATTACTACATTACTGACAAATATTCCATAATAAATAAAGGTGTTGTGCCCTGGAGGCGTTCCTTCTCCCTCATCAGCACCGCACCTGTTCCTGATCATCACCACCTGTTCATCATCACCATGAGTTCTTAAGCAGCGTCAAACCTTCAGCCACTGTCAGATCGTTATGCCGCTTGTGTGTCAGCCTGCCTGCCACTACGTCATCTCGGCTGCCAGCCTGCCAGCCTGCCAGCCTGCCAGCCTGCCAGCCTGCCAGCCAGCCTGCCAGCCAGCCAGCCAGCCAGCCAGCAAGTCAGCCAGCCTGTCAGCCCACCTGTCAGCCCCGCTCCGACAGCTAAGCTTTCCTGCCTGCCTACCTGCCCGCCCTGTCATCCTGCTCCACAATTCACCTATTCAATAAACATACCTTCTCATCCTTTAAAGACGTGTCTGCTCTTGGGTTCCACCCACCTCATTGGACACAACAGAACGATCTGACCAGCATGGACCCAGCAGACATTCCGTTGCCTCCGGACCACCCCGACTGGATCAACGTTCGGCTGGAACAACTAAGCCATGCCCAGAGACAATACGCTGAACGCACAGCCTCCCAGGTGGCTCAACTTGCACAGCAGGTCGGCCAACTATCCTCGTTCATCCATGCTGCTTCAGTCCCCGCTCCACAGCCAGCTGCTCCACCTCCACCTTCGTCCAGCACATCCAGAGAGGCTCACATCCCCGATCCAAAGCCATACCCCGGAACTCCAGGGAAATGCAGAGGTTTTCTGCTTTAATGTTCTCTGGTTTTCGACCAAAAGCCCATAACCTATGCTAGTGACCGCGCCAAGGTCTCATATGTGATCAGTCTCCTTGAAGGAAAGGCACTTTCGTGGGCGGAGGCGGCATATGAGAGCGAGGGCTTTGGTCAAATCACGTACGCTGCCTTCAAGAATGAACTGAAAAAGGTGTTTGATCATCCTACGCGGGGAGGAGATCCTGCACAACGCCTTATGCAGCTCCGACAGGAGGCACTCAGCGCAGCCGACTACGCCATCGAATTCAGGACCATGGCAGCTGACTCTGGTTGGAATGAGGCTGCCCTAAAAGCCGCTTTTTCCCATGGTCTTAATGAACGGCTTAAGGACGAGCTCGCCACCAGGGACCCGCCCCGCTCGTTGGAGGATCTTATTGCCCTCACTATTAGGATCGACAACCGTCTCTGTGAGCGCGGTAGAGAGCGGCGGGTACGATCCAGGTTGCCAAATACCCCGACCGAGCCCCCGCCTTCATCCTCCACATCTGATGAGCCCATGCAAGTGGGCCGGACTCGCCTCACCTCAGAGGAACGCCTCCGTCGTCGGATTAGTGGGGCGTGTTTTTACTGTGGACTGGGAGACCACCGAATTGCCATATGTCCCTCACGGTCAAACGACAACGGTCGCCCGTAGGAATGGGGGTACTGGCGACCGCTGATTTATCACGATCAACTCCCCACACCAAGACGCTCCTGCCGGCCACCTTGTGTTTATCCACGACCCATCCAGTCCAGGTCCTGTTAGATTCCGGGGCTGAGGCCAACTTTTTTGACTGTGCTTTGGCGTCTCAGCTGGGAGTGCGACCGGAGCCCCTTTCATCTCACATCACAGCTAAGGGCCTGGATGGACGGCTGTTGTACACCATCTCTTCACAGACCCCACCGGTGAGATTGGTCATCTCAGGCAACCACCACAAAACCATCCAATTTTTCCTTATTGACTCTCCCACTACCCCAATCGTCCTTGGGCACCCTTGGTTGGCTCGACACAATCCCCATATCGACTGGTGTAATGGCAGAATTATAAGCTGGGGCCCTTTCTGCTATAAGTCATGTCTTCTGTCCACGGTTCCCTCGACACCTACCAACCCAGTCCAACCACCGATCTTCCCGGACTTGTCCTCTTTACCCCCTGAATATCATGATCTTAAAGAAGCATTCAGTAAGGACAAGGCTTTACACCTTCCCCCCCACCGGCCCTATGACTGTGGTATAGACCTGCTCCCCGGTGCTCCTCTTCCTACAAGCCGCCTCTACAATCTCTCCAGGCAGGAGACAGCTGCTATGGAGACATATATACAAGACTCTTTGACAGCCGGCCTCATCCGCCCGTCATCCTCCCCTATGGGGGCCGGTTTTTTCTTTGTGGCAAAGAAAGACGGCTCACTCCGACCTTGCATTGACTACAGAGGGTTAAACAGCATCACAGTGAAAAACAAATATCCATTGCCACTCCTCGAGTCCACTTTCCACTCCCTCCAGGGGTCCACCATCTTCACCAAACTGGACCTCAGAAATGCATACCATCTTGTCAGGGTGAAGGAGGGGGATGAGTGGAAAACTGCATTCAACACCCCTCTAGGCCATTTTGAATACCTGGTCATGCCATTTGGACTCTGCAATGCCCCCGCCATTTTTCAAGCATTAGTTAACGACGTATTAAGAGACTTCCTGAACAGCTTTGTTTTTGTCTATTTAGACGATATACTGATCTTCTCCCCGACCGTTGCAGACCACATATCCCATGTCCGACAGGTTCTTCAGCGACTCTTAGAAAACCGGCTGTATGTCAAGCTGGAGAAGTGCACCTTCCACACCAACTCGGTGTCCTTTTTGGGCTACATATTTGAGAAGGGACAAGTCAGAGCGGACCCAGGGAAGGTCAGAGCAGTGGTTGAGTGGCCTGTACCCACCACCGTGAAACAGCTGCAGCGCTTTCTTGGGTTCGCGAATTTCTACCGTCGTTTTATTCGTGGTTTTAGTCGTGTGGCTGCGCCTTTAACCCAACTGACCTCCCCTTCTGTGCCCTTCCGCTGGACCCTGGAGGCAGACCACGCATTCCTCACGCTCAAAGACCTGTTCACTACCGCCCCTGTCCTTCAACACCCTGACCCCGACCGGCAGTTTGTGGTTGAGGTGGATGCCTCGGATGCTGGTGTAGGGGCCGTGCTCTCCCAACGTTCTGCTACAACCAACAAGTTGCATCCCTGCGCATACTTTTCACGGCGCCTCACTCCAGCAGAACGCAACTACCACGTGGGGGATCGGGAGCTTCTGGCTGTCAAGTTGGCCCTCGAGCACTGGCGCCATTGGCTGGAGGGCACTCGCACCCCTTTCCTCATCTGGACGGATCACAAGAACCTGTCCTATCTGCAAACTGCCAAACAACTCAACCCACGCCAGGCCCGGTGGGCTCTCTTTTTCACTAGATTCAACTTCTCCATATCTTACCGACCCGGCAGCAATAATCAGAAACCAGACTCCCTGTCCCGTCAATATGCACCCGACTCCTCTGCCCTTCCGGAGCCTATCGTACCCCCCTCCCGCATCCTGGCTGCGGTCACCTGGGAGGTGGAGGATGCAGTGCGGGAGGCCCAACAGCAGGACCCTGACCCAGGTACAGGTCCCCCAGATCGCCTCTTTGTCCCTAATTCTGTTCGTTCCCAGGTCATCCAGTGGGGCCATGCTTCCCGTCATGCTTGTCATCCGGGCAGTTCTCGAACACTATCCCTGCTGCAGCGCCGCTTCTGGTGGCCGACCATGGTAAAGGACATTCGTGAATACATCGCTGCATGTTCTACCTGCGCTCGGAACAAGCCTCTGCATCAAGCTCCTGCTGGTCTTCTTCGCCCCTTACCGGTTCCTACTCGCCCATGGTCACACATTGCCCTGGACTTCATCACT
This sequence comes from Oryzias celebensis, assembly GCA_014656515.1. Lineage (NCBI taxonomy): Eukaryota > Metazoa > Chordata > Actinopteri > Beloniformes > Adrianichthyidae > Oryzias > Oryzias celebensis. Next base: position 47,820,806 of record BNCR01000012.1, read on the forward strand.
GGCCTGCCCGTCTCCCGAGGTAACTCCGTCATCCTCACCATTGTAGACCGCTTCTCTAAATCTGTGCATTACGTGGCCCTTCCCAAGCTGCCCTCTGCCCGGGAGACAGCCGACCTTCTTGTCCATCATGTCTTACGTCTCCATGGTCTGCCAACGGACATTGTATCGGACAGAGGGCCCCAGTTCATCTCCCAGGTCTGGCGATCCTTCTGCCGGTCTATTGGGGCCTCTGTCAGTCTCTCCTCAGGATTCCACCCCCAGACGAATGGTCAAGCGGAACGGGCAAATCAAAGTCTGGAGGCGGCCCTGCGTTGTGTGACAGAGGCCAACCCCTCCTCCTGGAGTGACCACTTGGACTGGGTTGAGTACGCCCACAATTCCCTCACTACCTCTTCCACGGGTTTGTCCCCCTTTGAATGTGCCCTAGGTTACCAGCCGCCACTGTTCCCAGCCCAGGAAGATGAGGTTGCCGTTCCCTCTGTCCAACACCACATTCGCCGGTGTCGCAGGATCTGGCGATCAGCCCGTGCCGCGCTACTCAGGTCCCAGGACCGCAGCCGCCGAGTCGCAGATGCCACTCGCCGTGACGCCCCGTCCTACGTTGTGGGCCAGCGGGTCTGGCTCTCTTCCCACAACATCCCCCTTCGCACCGAGTCCCGGAAGCTGTCCCCATGGTACTTGGGTCCCTTCGAGGTGGCAGAAGTCATCAACCCGACGGTGGTGCGACTTCGTCTCCCTCGCTCCATGCGGATTCATCCCACCTTTCATGTGTCTCTCCTGAAGCCTGTTACTTCCAGTGACTTGGTCCCTCCGGCCGTGCCCCCTCCTCCCACCCGGTTGGTGGCTGGCCGGCCTGCCTATTCCGTCCGCCGCCTGTTGGACGTGCGCCGCCGGGGGCGGGGCCTTCAGTTCCTGGTTGACTGGGAGGGTTACGGGCCTGAGGAGCGGGCGTGGGTTCCTCGCTTCTCCATCCTGGATGCCGGTCTGATAGCGGATCTGCGCCGTCGCCGGCCTGAGCGGTTTTTGTCGCCCGGTGGCTCCCGTTGAGGGGGGGGTACTGTTGTGCCCTGGAGGCGTTCCTTCTCCCTCATCAGCACCGCACCTGTTCCTGATCATCACCACCTGTTCATCATCACCATGAGTTCTTAAGCAGCGTCAAACCTTCAGCCACTGTCAGATCGTTATGCCGCTTGTGTGTCAGCCTGCCTGCCACTACGTCAGCCCGCCTGTCAGCCCCGCTCCGACAGCTAAGCTTTCCTGCCTGCCTACCTGCCCGCCCTGTCATCCTGCTCCACAATTCACCTATTCAATAAACATACCTTCTCATCCTTTAAAGACGTGTCTGCTCTTGGGTTCCACCCACCTCATTGGACACAACAAAAGGACAGTATGGTTTTAGAACTAAAAGAAACACAACAATGTCTGTAATCGATGCCATGAAGAAATTACAAAGGCTGTAGACAACAAAAAACATGCAGCTGGTAAATTTATTGACTTCAAAAAAACATTTGATGCTGTAGATTATAAAATACCAGAACTATAAGGAATAAGCGGAATAGCACGGAAGTGGACACAAGTTATCTTACACAAAGTTAGACATACACATAAATAGTTTCCCAATAAAAACTGTACAAGAAAACTAGTTTTTAGGATGAATAATTGGCAATAAACTATGATGGAAAACACACATTAGACACAGAAACAGGAAAATCTCCAAAAATCTCTTAATATGAAAAGAAGGTCAACACTTCCTGGGCCACAATTCACTACACAGTTTATATTGTTTCTTAGCGCTCCCCCACCTCACATGGTGGGAGAGCGAAGTGAATTAGAGCAAGACTTGATGGGAGTTTGGGTGAGGAGAGCACCAGAGACCTCAGTTCTCTAGAGAGGGCTCCTTGTGGTGGTCGGAGGAAGAATTGGACGGCTAAACCCTGACCTAATGCATTTAAGTACTTATTACTAGACATCCATCCATTTTCTTCCACTCATCTAGTACCTGGTCTCAGGGGCAGCAGTCCAAGTTAAGATGCCCAGACTTCCCTCTCCCCGGCCTCTTCCTCCAGCTCCTCTGAAGGCACCCTGAGGGATTCCCAGGCCAGTTGAGAGACGCAGTCTCTCCAGCGTGTCCTGCAACATTCTCATGTTAGCAAGCGTAACAGCAGTCACTAAAACTGGGAAGCTGTTGAGTCTCTGGGGTTTCCTGGACAAAAAAACAAGTCTATGATTTAATTCTTACTCCATGAGCTGTGAATGCAGATGGTGATGACCTCAGAACAAGAAAGCTTGCAGCATTCCAAAATGCCAGTTCAATGGGTGGGTAAATCACAGGGAAACTGTAGGGGGCATGTGGGGTCCCCCGGCAGGCAGCACATTTCTCTCCAGAATGCCTTGATAGTCTACAGATTTCATTGTACCTTGCACACATTCAAGACACCCTGTGCCAGATGCAGCAAAGCAGCCCCAAAACATGACTGAGCCTCCTGCATGTTTCACCGTAGGGACAGTGTTCTTTTCTTCGTATGCTTGGTTTTTGAGTCTATGAACATAGAGTTGATGTGCCTTACCAAAAAGCTCCAGTTTGGTCTCATCTGTCCAAAGGACATTCTCCCAGAAGCTTTGGGGCTTGTCAACATGCATTTTTGCAAATTTCAGTCTGGCTTTTTTAGGATTGTTTTTCAGCAGTGGTGTCCTCCTTGGTCGTCTCCCATGAAGTCCACTTTGGCTCAAACAACGACGAATGGTGCGATCTGACACTGATGTACCTTGGCCTTGGAGTTCACCTTTAATTTCTTTGGTGGTTGTTCTGGGCTCTTTGGATACAATTCCAACGATCCGTCTCTTCAATTTGTCATCAATTTTCCTCTTGCGGCCACGTCCAGAGAGGTTGGCTACTATCCCGTGGTCTTGAACTTCTGAATGATATGAGCCACTGTTGTCACAGGAAGTTCAAGCTGTTTAGAGATGGTCTTATAGCCTTTACCTTTAAGATGTTTATCTATCATTTGTTTTCTGATGTTCTGGGACAATTCTCTCCTTGGCTTTCTGTTGTCCATGTTCAGTGTGGTACACACCTTTTCACCAAACAGCAGAGTGACTACTTGTCTCCCTTTAAATAGGCAGACTGACTGATTATGAGTTTGGTAACACCTGTGATGTCAATTAAAGGACACACCTGAGTTAATCATGTCAGTCTGGTCAAATAGTTTTCAATCTTTTATAGAGGTACCATCATTTTTGTCCAGGCCTGTTTCATTAGTTTGTTTCTTTAAAAATAATTATGTTAATCAGCAATTCAAAAGTGATGGCTGATTTTGATTGTTTAATATTTAATACATTTTTATTTATTGTTACTTTTGTAAGTTTCAAGTGATTTCAGTGAGAATTGTGGGTTTTTCCTTCTTTAACTGAGGGGTACCAACAATTTTGTCCACGTGTGTACTCAGACAATATTTTCAGCATTTCTTTTGTCTTAGTCACATGCACTTAAACGGTGTGATGTATGAGACGCAGAGGCGTTTAGATCCATGGGCAGCAGCAAGGAATTTAATCAAGCAAAAAACTGAGCAGACAAAGGCAAAAGCAAAAACAAAGTCAAAAAACCAGGCAGGAGTCAAAGGCAAGGAGTGAAACTGAAGAAAATCAATTGTGTAAGCCCGAAACCATTTAATGTTCTTGCATTTTTTAAGCTGTAAATTGTTTAACAACAGTCTACTGGTTTTACGTGTATACATCTCTATGGCCTGCTCTAGCTACTATGAAACCGAAGTAGTACAGCAGTCACACTTCTTCTGCCTCAGCCTTTGAGACTACTCAGATTGATTTGAAGTTTCTATTTATGACCGAGCTATTTTAAAACACTTTGTTTTAGCATTCAGCAGGACTAATATAAATTATATTAATAAAAATATTAATACAATTATAGACTTTCCGCCCATGATATCTGTCAAATATATACAGTTGCAGAGCTGAGTTGGGAAAGCATATTTCTGAGTAAACAGGAATCCTATTAACCTTTATTGGATGCTGAAAGCTAAGCTACCTCAATTGTGTAGGCTTTCTTCTCATATGATGATGGAAAAAAAGTTTTTATTGTCAACATGAATGAGGCAGTCAGCACACACACACTCTCCAGGGATATTTGTACGTGTGTGCTTTAGTTGTACACGGGAAAAGGCAAAACAAAAATATCCACGTCTGAAATGGTTCTGACAGAATTTTTGGTCTGTTTGTTTTTTACTGGTTGAAGATGATTGCTCTCAGGGGTCACTACAGCACTGGTAAAATTAAAGTTAAATTGAAGAAACTAAATTGTGTCTGCCCCTTAATTATTTTTGTCTAGAGACCATCATCATGCACAGATGCTTAGATGGAGCAGAGAAAGTTTTTAACTTAAACATTTGTCTGCATTTCATGTGAAAACAGCTCCAACATTGTGAGCAGCAGGCATGACCAAGGTAAAATGTTTAGGAGCAGTGGTTATGTGTCAATCAATAACAGTCTGTCTTTGCATTTGGATACATTATAGTGGCTATGTTGGGAAATACACTTATACAATATTGGTCTGTTGTTTTTTTCTGCACCAGCTTTCTGTAATCAGTCTTTATTTGTCTCACATTAACCACTACAGAAAATCTGCTGTTTCTTTTCACTCCAGTGTCTGTTCCTTTCCTCTGTTTTAGTGGTCGTTGTGACTCTTAGTGTGAGGCCCTGGAGATTACCGAGATGTTACTGTGTTGCAGTGTGAAAGTCTAGAAACAGCGCCAATTAAGCGGCGCCGTGGCTCTGCAGGTTTGGTGAGGTGGTTGCTTCTCCTTAACCGCCCATGCCCAACTTCGGGCATGTGACGTTTTCAGTGACATTGGGGAGATAACATCCAATATGGTGGATGGATCCATAGTTCTCCTGAACTTCCATTCATTTTTTTAACCTGCTGTATCCCTTTCTGGACAGCGGGGTTTCCAGATCCCGTCCCGGTTACTGTTGAACGACGGTGGGTTCACTCTAAAGAGTCTGTTGCAGGACCTAGGGAGCTGTAGTGGACACGCTCACTATGCCGGCTCCTTGGAGAGGAGCTCAAACCAAACCAAACTTGCTGCTGGATGGAAAGCAGTCTGCTCAGACCTCCTGAACTTTAGGATGTTTTTGTATTTTCATTGAGATAATAATAATAAAAAGATCCCTTTATTTCATCTTTTTTTATTTTTGTCCTCTCATGTTGTTAATGCATAACAGTAAGCATTTGAACTCGGTCAGAGAGAGATGGAAAAACTGCAGAAGCGACCGTCAATCAGACACAGCAGCAGGAGAGAAACTCACTGGAGCTAAAGGGAAACTCTAAATGTTTTCATGAACCCAAACATGGAGACGTGATCACTGAGGTTTTGCATTAGGAAAATATCACACCACCATAATATGGTATAATATACATGGGTTATACATATACAACACAAACATTTAACATAAATAGAAGTGTGAAACCCAAAATGAACTTTTGGTCCTCCCTGCTCACAAGAACCCAAATATTTGTGTATTGATTTTAACATACTTTAGAGAAACATGACATTCTGTAGAGAAGAATTATGAACTTAAAAAAAACAACTGCATATCAGCAAGCAGATAAAGCTTCATCTCTGCATGTCCTCCACAGTATCTTCCTCTTTATCCATCAAAAGCACCACTGGTGACTCTGGCTGTGTAGAGGAAGATCAATGCTTTGAGGAGCTGATCTGGTTTCCTCTGTCAGTAATGATCTGCCTTGTTTAGGAGAAGATTCTCAAGTGTCTGCACAGGTTTGTTGTGTTAGTGGTTCTAGATTAAATTATTTTCCTAATCTTTTTCAATCAAGTGAAATGGTTCCAGATTTTGCTTCTTTTTCCAGTGTCAATCAGTTGCTTTACGTTTTTGTGTTCATGTAGTTTCTTGTTTCTCACTCCTCTGTCTTTCTTGGCTGAGATCAGTGTAAACAAATGATAGAAATTCCCAGCGCACCTGAATGCAACAGTAGCGAGCTCTTAATGAAAGTGCGGAAATTCCATGCAGTCCCTGAATGCACCAGCTGCTGTGGTGAATGTGAGGACTAAATCTGCACAGTAAAGTCAGAATTCAAACTCAGATGGATGTCTGTGGGGAGGTAAGGCAGACAGCTAGAAGTCACGGTTGTGAGTTTGAGTCCCGTGTCAGAGATGATGAGAAATGTCTCAATGTCAAAAGTTTTACCCGCATTTGACGGGTGGGTGAGTGTTCATTTGTATTATATATATATATATATATATTTTTATTTAAATATGTCAAAATCACAATAACTTTGCAATTTACAACTACAATAAAACAAATGAACAAACACAAAGTAAATGCTTTAGATATTGTGCAATTTCTGTGTCACGTAAACCTTCTATTGGGCCCCTCTAAACAACACTCAAGAGCAGAAACGGCTGCATGGCCCAGACATACATGAAGACTTAGTTTCAAACAGTCTTTTTCACTGATGAGCGCCGTGCAGCCCTGGATAGTATCATGGACTATGAATCTTCTGACACACAAAGTGTGTATTTGTATGAGTCATTTTTGTATTTTAGGCTCTTTTGGCTGGTAGACTTTGGATGTCACCAGCCACCCCGACAAAAAAACAAAAAAGTGTCGGAGGCTCCCATGTTGTCTTATCCGTGGAAATTGGGTCAAAATGGCTCTTTGAGTGTTAAAGGTTACTGACCCCTGGTCTAGAGTGTAACCCCCTTCAGCCAACAGCAGCAGACTGGACAGAATGGGGAAACTTTGCTGCCCCGAAAGGGATCCAGTGGGGTAAGAAAATGAATGAAGTTCAGGAGAATTACGGATTGATCCAATCGAAACACTAAGAAATCTGTTTGCTCCTTTTCTTTCTGCTTCCGTATCCACCCTTTCATCCATCTGCTTGCGCCATTCTCGAATATGTTTAGAAATTAACCCCAAAATGTGGTGCAGATTCTTCACCATAATGGTCTTTGGCATATTCCATGACAAAACGTTTGAACAAAATGGAATAAGCCATGCTGCACTGGCTCACAATAGGAATGCCACAGACACCCAGTCCCCACCCTCTGCCATTCTGAGGGTGGGTGGGTCTTAAAGGAGTCCGGCATCTATTAAAGACCGGCCATTATTGAAAGATAAACGGTAATATACTTACAAGCTCAAAAAGTTGATTTATAGGCTTTTTAACGCTGTTTTTGCCAAATGTTCGGAGTGAACAGAATCATCAGGAAAAGCAAAAGAATGTGGAGAAATGGCTGGTGAAGATTGTCTGTCACCGCACTGTTCCCATAGAAGGAAACCTTCACATCAAACTCAACCTTTTCTTTTGAGTTCTCCTAATTGACTTTAGCTTGTTTTTACGATCCACAAGCTAACGTACTTGTGGGAAAATATTTGTTGTCTGACATGATGGAAATCAGTCAAATCTTGTGATAACAAATTAAGACTCAAGGGGAAGTTTGCTAACACTACTTTCTCCTGACTCAGCCCCAGATTCATCAATGAATGGATGGACTTGAGACTTGACTCAAAATTACAGGTCAAGACTTGAGATGACTTGAAATTGTTAGACTTCTTAATTCACTTTCACTTGAAAAAGTGGACCTGTATATCTTGTCTCTAGTGAGAAGTTGAACTGCAGGGTTAAAACAGAAAGTTGGGTCTTTGTAAACATCCTGTAGCCTAATATTCCTAACACTGTGATAGTGGACTTCAGGCCCCAGCTCTATTCTGTCGTTCTCTGTGTCACCCTCCAAAGTAATTTCCCTTCTCACATCATGCTGAGTGGATGATGCAGTAGCGTCACCCCCCTGTTACAGTTAGGCTGAACTTCTACATGAACACATCTATATTAAACTTCACATCCTCACTTACAGTCTGTTTAACTGCAGCCGGAGTTGAAGCTGTGCTGCATCTTCACTTTCTCCACTGCCCTTGCCATGTCTACCAGATCTGGGCAAATGCAGGACCAGAAAATCCAGATTCAGAGCTGGAATCCAAACTTCTTCATGACAGGACTTCACACAGCAGGAAAACGCAGGAAGACAAATTGACGTTTGGATCTCAAATCCCTCCTACACAGTAAATAGTGTTTCTCGATTGTAGTTGTTCCTTAAAATGTTAGGAAAATGCAGTAAAAATTAGGCAGCTGTGATTATTATAGGGTTTAAGTGAATATAAAGTTTATGACCACACTGCAATGCACCTGTGGGGTTATGGACCCAGGACACTAGTTGTTGTTATTTTTGATGTCACTTCCTGTTTTATATTGTTGTGCTTCCTGTTTTCACTATTGCCTTTCAGGTCACTTGACACTTCCCTCCCGGTGTGTGTTCCCTCCCTCCTTCTTGGCACACCTGTGTGTAGTTACCTCATTCTTCTTCCTGTTATAAGTCCTCGTCTCCCTTGCACGGGTTGTCGGGTGGTTCTGTTCCTTCGAGGAAAGTTTCTACTGGTTCTTTCGAGTAAATAAATGAAAGACTTTTCATTTCCAATTGCCGTCTGCATTTGTGTCCGCACGTCAACCCTGACAGCACCACTGTTACACAGTAAAGGGATTACCAGTGTCTTTTTACTTTGTAACTCCAAATTGTTTTGTTTTGCTCTGCCAATCAGCTGACATACTGTACGTTTTGGTTTCTAAATTATGATCTTAAGAGTAATCCTTTATTGCGACAGAAAATATTCTTTAAATTACTAATGGAGGCTTCCTGTTGAGAGCAAAAACACAGTTCCCATTGTTTCATCTGGAGGATTATTTTTGTCTGTAGTGCTTTAGTAATTACTGAGAAAAACTCCAGCAGAGGCATACTTCAGTTGGCATCAATCTATTGCTCACACAGCATTTTATTAAACCACTTTGAATATTTCCATATTCCCCACTGGCTCAAACATGTACTTAAAATATAAAAACTTAGATGCATTAAAGAACAAACTTAAGGTGGTAAGAAAAAGAAAAATGAAACCAATCTGACACAGGTGTCAGAGAGCAAAAGCGCAGGGATATATTATCAGGACTGGAGGATTTCAGATGTATCTGGCAGATTTGAAGCTTCTGGTGGGGTGGTGGAGCTTTATGGAGAGTCACTAGAATTCAGACTGAGAGACAGTCATAGAGTTGGACAAAACGCTTGATGCCTTATGTGCTGAACAGGGTGGAGTGCTTGCGTTTTTTGGACTTGGACAGAAAAATTAGTAATAATTACTAGAAAAACTTTCTGCCAGATCAGAGGAAACTGATTCAAATTGCTCAGGATTTTTGGCCACGACAAGCCACCTCACAGACAGTTAGAGCACTCAAGGACACAGCTGGCAGGCAGAAAAAAGCCTGTTAATGCTGAGAATCATCATGTAATCAAGCTCTCTGTGGCTGAGAGCACGCTGCCCTTGGTGTTCCAAAAACTTTTCCTGCCCAGAGTGTTAAAATGCAGTCTGACACACACTGGCTGGGGTATGCAGCTGGTTGCTTGGCTATTCTGTCCCCGGACCTTTCCCCCCAGCAGCTCCTACCTCCCTGTACAGTGCTGGAACCTCACGCCTTTGGAGGCAGCAGCTGCTCGAAAGAGAGAAAAGAGGTGCCCTCAACACTGCACCCCATCCCGCATCATGTATACCTTTTTCTGTATTGTGCTTTGTTTGTACTAGTGAGTTTTTTTAAGTCTTCACCTATGCTTTCCCACTAGTGTGAGCAAAGCGCACAACAAAGTGTATAACAAAGTGCACAACAAAGTGCAAAGTGCAGATAAAAGATTTGTTTTACATTCTTTTTTCATGTAGCATTCTCATAATTGGCTCGCAAGTTAAAGGGTTCCTGATCTCTGCAATAAATCATCATCTAAACTTCCCATAGACGTAGTAAGCAGGACATGTTTTATATGAACATGGGTTTTACTTTATTCCAATCAGTAAACACTATAATATTCTACAATAATTTTTCCTCCTCTAGTTTGCAAATGAGACTTCGGTGGTAGCCAGGGCACAGCCCCCCAATCATGTCTTTAAATCCATCCTCTTCAACCATTGACAGAGGTCTCATTTCTTTTAAAAACACATTTAAGATGTTCTGTGTTTGTGTTGCAGCCTCTAAAGAACTATTTGGTCCAGTTTCTTACTTTCAAAAGAGAGATGCAAAAACCTCACTACACCGTTGATTGTTTTTTGCTGCCATTTATTTATAACTTGTAACTTTTAAACAGTGTTAAGTTTTTCAGTAGGCTTTATAATATTCATTTTGATTTATTTTATACTAACAGCAGCTCCTACAAGTTCCTTTCAAAATAAAATTCATTGTCAAAAAAGATCCTCCTAAAGCAGTACATTTACTTGCACTTAATATAATGCAATTCTCTCACTTAAGAACTGTTCTTCTGAACAGAAACTACAGGTACTGCTGTGCAGCAAAAGACAGGAACATGGGCTTTAAATTTAATTCAATAGCAAACAGTTCTGTGAATAGATGTTATCATTTTACTCAGACATCTGACATGTGTGTATTTTGGAGGATTGATAAAACACAAAAGGCCTCTTAATTTAGTGTCATGTCAGGAGGGGTTAAAATCAAATTAATTTTTAATATTATGAAATCATCTCATTTAGAAAAATAATGTTAAATACGGTAACAAGATACGGTAACATTTTAACAAAAGAACAATTTTACAATCAGAACAACTCAAACTCATGACTGCAACTGCAGAGCAACTGAGGAGCCCCTCACCCTGCCTCCCTTGCGCCCGTGCGGCGGCGTCTATTTCTCCTCCAGCCCCACCCTTCCCCGCTCTGTTCACTGCACGGCCGATTTTTCTCCTTTCCTTCTTTCATGGAGGTACTTTTAAATGGAGTTTTCAACGCCTGTGGTATTTGCGTCTGAAGTTAGAAGGATGATCTTCTTTGAGCATTTATGTGAACGTAACAAGCTTAGGGAGGAAAAAAGAACGTTCCTGTTGTGCTTCGCATCAAAAAAAAAAAAAGAGAGAGAGACAGACACTTCAATTATACCAAATTAGTGTCTACGATATTTTATAGTCCATTAATTGATTAGTCGACTAATCATTGACAGCCCTATTTAAACAATACATGTTTCAGGTTATTTGAACCTAACAAATTTTTTGCTTGATCTTCTGGACTAAAACAAGCGGTAAGAGGTGAACTTACTCTCTGAATTGATGCTTTATTGAACCTATCATAACGATTAGCATATGTATTGCTTTCCTTTGTCACCACAGCCAATGTGTGCCGGCCCAGCAACGAGTTGCAGTTTACATATTACTCTTAGTTTACATCTTACTGCTTGTTTTTGTCCAGAAGATTAAGCAAAAGTTAGGTGTGCGTCAATACACAGCGGCTAATCAGATCAGAGTGTTCACCCGGACCATTTAAAGTGCAGAAACAAAATGTCAGTTTCTTATGTTTGTAATCAGCATCTTTGTTTTCTTGGCGTTATACTGTAGACATTCAAGTCTGTACAGTTTTGCCTATCTCTGTCAGGGTTGGCGTGAGCACACAAACGCAGACGGCAATTTGCAATGAAAAAAACTTTCATTTATTTGCTCGAAAAGACCAGTCGAAACTTTCCTAGAAGAAACAGAACCACCCGACAACCCGTGCAAGGGAGACGAGGACTTATAACAGGAAGAGAGGATGAGGTAACTACACGCAGGTGTGCCAAGAAGGAGGGAGGGAACACACACTAGGAGGGAAGTGTCAAGTGACCCGAAAGGCAATAGTGAACACAGGAAACACAACAAAATAAAACAGGAAGTGATATCAAATAACAACAAGTAGTGTCCTGGGTCCATAACCCCACAGTACCCCCCCCCACAAGGTGCGCCGCCTGGCGCAGGGGGAAGCTTGTCCCAGTGCCGCCGATTGAAGTCCCTGATGAGTTCAGGGTCCAGAATATGTGAAGCAGGTTCCCAGGACCTCTCCTCAGGTCCGTATCCCTGCCAGTCCACCAGGTACTGGAGGCCACGACCCCGTCGCCGAACGTCCAACAGACGACGGACAGTGTAGGCCAGTTGGCCATCAATGATTTGGGGAGGGGTGGCGGAGAGGATGGCCGCTGCAGAGAACTCGTGACATGTGGCTTTAGCTGAGAGACGTGGATGACCGGATGGATACGCAAGGACCTGGGCAAGCGCAGCCTGACCGCCACAGGATTGATGACCTTCAGGATCTCGAAAGCACCAATGAACTTGGGGGACAGTTTCTTTGACTCCGTCCAGAGTCTGAGGTGCGAGGTGGACAACATGACGAACTGACCAGGTAGGTTAGACGATGCTGGCGTGCGCCGACGTTCTGCCAGTCTCTTGTCGGTAACCCCTGAACACAACAGGGCTCGTGACTCCGAAAACACCTCAGTCAGGTCATGACATTCAGGCTGAACCCTGAATGGGTCAGGTGAGGGCGGCCGCCCTACTGGGACGGCGGGATCTCCCCCAGGAGGCCGAGCTGAACGCAAACATGTGGTGTGACATTTCTCACTCCAGCCGGAGACACGGCTGGAGGGCCAGTCGATGACTGGGTTGTGAGCATTTAGCCAAGGGCAACCTAATACCAGTGGGTTCTGAGGGGAGGAAAAAAGGAAAAAACAGGTGTGCTCGGGGTGCCTGACACAATCAGATGAACCGGCTCAGTGACTCGTGAGACGGTGGCTAATTCTTGGCCGTTGAGGGAGACCACTCGTAAAGGACGGGGCAAAAACTCAGACTTAAGACCGACCTGTTTGGCTAGCTCGGCGTCCATGAGGTTCTGCTCTGCTCCTGAATCCACCAATGCTCTGACAGAAACTCCCCCTTTCTGGAACATAACCCGAACATCCAAAACACAGGAAGCAGGTCTCGGGATAGTGGGAGCCGGACCACGGCTCTTAAGCGCGCCCACTCTTATTGATGAGTTGGGGCAATCCCTGCAGAAATGACCCCGGCCGCCACAGTAAAGGCACTCACCTGCCGCCATCCGCCGCCGTCGCTCGGAAACTGTCAGTCTGCCCCGGCCGAGCTGCATAGGTTCCTCTGAGACTAAAGACGGGGGTTCTGCGAAAAAAGCAGCAAAGTCAGGTGAGTCCATGATCATGTGCTCAACAGGACTGCGTCGGGGGCGAGGTGCCACCCTGCCATGCTCCTGCTTGTGGTCCTGCAGGCTATTGTCGATTCTGATGACCAGGGCGATGAGGGGTTCCGAGGAAGACTGCAGTTCTAGAGGAATGAGTCTGTCCTTTATTTCCTCGGAAAGTCCCTCCATGAAAGCGTCCGTGAGCGCAGTAGTGTCCCAACCACTCGTAGACGCCAGGGTCCGGAACTCGATGGCGTAATCAGCTACCCGTCGGTCCCGCTGTCTTAATCTCATAAGCGCCCGAGCCGCTTCTCTGCCTGGCTTAGTATGGTGAAACACCTGCTTTAACGCCTCCAGGAACGCTAAGAGAGATGCGCTGGTCGGGGCTCCACGTTGCCACTCAGCGGTAGCCCAGGCTGCAGCTCTGCCGGTGAGGTAGGAGATCATGAAGGCGATCATGGCTTGCTCCGTGGGGTAGTGAGGGGCATGTGGCTGGAAGTGCAGCTCACACTGGGTGATGAATGCTCGGCAGTCCCCGGAGTCCCCGGAAAACCTCTCCGGGCGGGCCAACTGTACAGTAGGGGGGACAGGAATCCCATCCTGGACTGGCGTCGGAGGCGATGGGTGTGGAGAAGGGACGGACAGTGGAAGTTGGATCCGTTCCGCCAACTGCTCAAACCGCTCACCCAACGCGGCAAGTTGATGCTCGTGACGATTTGACATCTCTAGAAAGACTTGACGAAGGCAGGAAATCTGTTCCTCTTGCTGGCGGAGTAGTGCCCGTACCATCTCCACGTCTGCTGTGTCCATGTTAATGGTCGGGTGGTAATGTCAGGGTTGGCGTGAGGACACAAACGCAGACGACACTTTGCAATGAAAAAACTTTCATTTATTTGCTCGAAAACACCAGTCGAAACTTTCCTAGAAGAAACAGAACCACCCGACAACCCGTGCAAGGGAGACGAGGACTTATAACAGGGAGAGGATGAGGTAACTACACACAGGTGTGCCAAGAAGGAGGGAGGGAACACACACTAGGAGGGATGTGTCAAGTGACCTGAAAGGCAATAGTGAACACAGGAAACACAACAAAATAAAGCAGGAAGTGACATCAAAATAACAACAACTAGTGTCCTGGGTCCATAACCCCACAATCTTACTGTTGATGTGTTTTGTGCACAAAAAAATTGGGATGTGAGTTAACACTTTACAAAATAAAACATTTCAGACAATAAAAATGAAGGAAAAATGTTCTCTCTGGCCTTATTTTTTTGTCCACAAGCCACATGTTGTCGTATAAAATTTACCTTGTAAAACATTGTGATCCAAAAGTGTGATTAATCTGTTTATTTTTTAAATTGATTGACAGCACTAATACAATAGTACTATTACAATTATAACAATGTTTCTGTATTATGGTGTTTAAACAATCTGAGGTCTACCTTACACATTGATTTTCCATGCTTTCCATATGGTGCCTTGCAAAAGTATTCGGCCCCCCTGAACTTTTCAAACTTTTGCCACATTTGAGACTTTAAACAGAAATATATAAAAATGTATTTTTTGTGAAGAATCAACAACAAATGGGACACAATCATGAAGTGGAATGACATTTATTAAATATTTCAAACGTTTTTCACAAATAAAAACTGGAAAATTGGGTGTGCAAAATGATTAAGCCCCCTTAAGTTAATATTTCGTTGCACCACCTTTTGCTGCGATTACAGCTGTAAGTCGCTTGGAGTTTGTCTCTATTCGTTTTTCACATCGAGAGACTGAAATATTTGCCCATTCATCCTTGCAAAACAGCTGGAGCTCAGTGAGGTTGGATGGAGAGCGTTTGTGAACAGCAGTTTTTAGCCGTTTCCACAGATTCTGGATTGGATTCAGGTCTAGACTTTGACTTGGCCCTTCTAACACACGGATATGTTAATTTTTGAACCCTTCCATTGTAGATTTTGCTTTATGTTTTGGATGGTTGTCTTGTTGGAAGACAAATCTCCGTCCCAGTCCCAGGTCTTTTGCAGACTCCATCAGGTTTTCTTCCAGTACGTTCCTGTATTTGGCTCCATCCATCTTCCCATCAATTTTAACCATCTTCCCTGACCCTGCTGAAGAAAAGCAGGCCCAAACCATGATGATGCCACCACCACGTTTGACAGTGGGGCTGGTGTGTTCAGGGTGACGAGCTGTATTGCTTTTACACCAAACATAACGTTTTGCATTGTTGCCAAAAAGTTAGAATTTGGTTTTATCTGACCAGAGGAGCTTCTTCCACATGGTTGGTCTGTCTCCCTGGTGGCTTGTGGCAAACTTTAAACAACTCTTTTTATGAATCCCTTTAAGAAATGGCTTTCTTCTTGCCACTCTTCCATAAAGGCCTGATGTGTGCAGTAAACGACTGATTGTTGTCCTATGGACAGACTCTCCCACCTCAACTGTAGATCTCTGTAGTTTATCCAGAGTGATCATGAGCCTCCTGGCTGCATCTGTGATCAGTGGTCTCCTTGTTTGAGCTGAAAGTTTAGACGGAAGGCCTGGTCTTTGTATATTTGCAGTGGTCTGATACTCCTTCCATTTCAATATTATCACTTGCATAGGGCTCCTTGGGATGTTTAAAGTTTGGTAAATCTTTTTGTATCTAAATCCAGCTTTAAACTTCTCCTCAACAGTATATCGGACCTGCCTGGTGTGTTCCTTGTCCTTCAGTTTGAAATATTTAATAAATTTCGTTCCACTTCATGATTGTGTCCCTCTTGTTTCATATCTTTGTGTTTGAAGCCTGAAATGTGGCAAAAGGTTGAAAAGTTGAAGGGGGCCGGATACTTTCTCAAGGCACTGTACATTGCCAATTGCTGTTTCTCCCCACTCCTAGTAAAAGTGCACCACTCTTTCCACAGAAGGTACAGCAGTCCATTTTGCAAAATACAGAGATAACTTCCTGTTAATTTCATTGCCAACTTCTGCTACAGTGGCATCAACTGTTGATAGGAGATTGAGAACATGGCATGCACATTTTTGGTGCTTCAGAAGTTGGCAAGTGTCATCATCCAGATTGGCAGATACATCTTGATCTTCCAACTCTGACTCACTTTAATCTTCTGATGCCTCACTCTTATGTAATGAAGTCCTTCTTCTCCTTTCCATCAGCAACTGCTTCCTCTTTTCCTTCCACTCCATATAACCAAAATGCCTTCAGGAAGTTTAAGTCATTGTCACTGTCATTGTTCTGGTTACGTTTTCCCTGATGTGGTAGTCAGAATTTATTCCCTTTAATGCAGCAGCAAGGACATCAAATGACCTTTGACTCATCGACAAGCCAAAGCAGCAGAATGTCTCTCTAGAGTGGCAGGGTCTATCCAGTGGTGACACCTAAATAACTACGTTGTCTTGCAGACCAATCAATCAATCAATCAATCTTTATTTGTATAGCACTTTTCATATAAAACATAACACAAAGTGCTTTACACAAAATAAAAATAAATAAAACA
Organism: Oryzias celebensis; assembly: GCA_014656515.1. Lineage (NCBI taxonomy): Eukaryota > Metazoa > Chordata > Actinopteri > Beloniformes > Adrianichthyidae > Oryzias > Oryzias celebensis. Next base: position 47,837,359 of record BNCR01000012.1, read on the forward strand.
AAATAATGATACTAAATAAGCAAATAAAAACAAACAATAATATAAAAATAAGCATAAATTAACATAAAGTCCCCTCCCTCAGATCTGTACACAACCCCCACCCCTTTCAGTCCTCCTACCCCCTAACTGATGGAGATTGGCAATGAGAAACAGGCTGAGCATGACAGTTTGTTTTTAGAAACGCAAATAGTTGGGACCTCTCTCTCTGTGAGTAGCGGCACAGCCAACCAAATGCAGCGACACAAGCAGGGACCCGCCTCACCACAGCTAGGGAGCGATGCAGTTCCCCATCCAGAGCCGCCGCAGCTGAACGGCAGCCTACCCATAGAGAGAGAGAACCCAACTGAGGAAGCACTGGAAACAAAATAAAATTAAATTAAAAATTAAACATTGCTAAAAGCTAAAAAACCAACAATAAAACATTATAATGAGGAATTTAAAATAAATTAATAGTTTATTGTAAATTGATAAAACATTATAAAATAGATAATAGATAAATAGGTAAAAGATACAAAGTAAAAATTATATGAAAGCCAGGTTAAAAAGGTGGGTCTTGATCCTTTTCCTAAAAACATCTATGCTCTCTGCAGCTCTTAGATCCTCTGGCAGACCGTTCCACAAACGAGGGCCATAATACTGAAAGGATGCCTCTCCGTAAGTTTTGCTTTTTACTGCTGGAATGGTTAGAAGACGAGTGCCACAGGATCTCAGGGTCCGCGAGGGTTCATAATTAACTAAAAGGTCAGACAGATAAGAAGGCGCAAGACCGTTAAGACATTTAAAAACCATTAAAAGTATCTTAAAATTTATCCTGAAGCTTATGGGGAGCCAATGCAGGGATTTTAAAATTGGAGTGATATGGGCCTGTCGCCTGGTCTTAGTAAGAAGTCTTGCAGCAGAATTTTGGAGAAGCTGAAGATTCTTAAGGTTAGTCTTTGGAAGACCGGCAAGCAGGGCATTACAATAATCAATTCTACTTGTGATAAAAGCATGCATCAGCATCTCCATGTTAGCGAGAGAGAGTAGTGGGCGGACTCTAGCCAAGTTTCTAAGATGATAAAAACACGTTTTAACCACATGTTTAATATGTGGGATGAAAGTTAGCTTAGAGTCAAAAATAACGCCAAGGTTTCTTACCGTTTCTGAACAATCTAATGAAAGTTCTTTTAACTTCAAAAACTGTTTCTCTCTCTTAGCTTCAGGACCAATAATTAAAATTTCAGTTTTCTCCTGGTTGAGCTGCAGAAAATTATTTGCCATCCATGATTTTACCTCTAAAATACAGTTAAAAAGTGCTTCTATTGGCCCTGTGTCATCAGGAGACATAGCTATGTACAGCTGGGTATCATCAGCATAGCTATGAAAGCTGATGTTGTGCCTCCTGATGACATTCCCTAGAGGAAGCATATAGATGTTAAAAAGTAAGGGGCCAAGTATGGAGCCTTGAGGCACACCACATTTAATTTTGTGGATCCTAGAAAAGTAAGTGTCCATATTTACCATAAAGTATCTCTCCGTGAGATAGGATTTGAACCACTTGAGAACCGTCCCTGATATGCCAAGACTTTTGAGTCTGTTCAACAGGATCAGGTGATCAACAGTATCAAAAGCAGCACTTAGATCTAGTAGGACTAATACTGAGATCTGACCTGAATCCAAGGCACACCTGATGTCATTAACTATCTTTAACAGGGCTGTCTCAGTACTGTTGTTTGTTCTAAATCCAGACTGGTTTGTCTCAAAGATGTTGTTTTGTACGAGAAACTCATTCAGTTGAATAAAAACAAGTTTTTCTAAAACCTTGCTTAAAAATGGTAAGTTAGACACTGGTCTGTAGTTATTAAAAACTGAGGGGTCTAAGTTATTTTTCTTAAGTAGTGGTTTTACAACGGCAGTTTTAAAGGCAGCTGGGAAAATTCCCGTCTGAAGAGAGTAGTTCATTATATCTAAAATCTCACTCTCAAAAGACCCATAAAATGTTTTAAAAAGGGATGTGGGGATGGGATCTAGAAAGCAGGTTGTTGGGTTAACTTGGGAGAAAACTCGACCAAGTGTTGCTGCTTCAACCAGGTCAAAACTGTCCAGTGCTTCCCCGTGTAATATCAAGCCATCATTTTCAATAAAAAGGCTTTTTTGTTCATTTAAGATACTGGATCTGACAGAATCTATTTTGCTCCTGAAGTGGTCAACAAACTCTTCACACAATGACATGGTAGCTGGCATTGTGTTTGTATTTAGGTCAGGGTTGATCAAAGATTCAATTGTGGAGAAGAGGACTCTGGGATTGTTTTTATTCTCAGCGATGATCTTTGCAAAGTATGCGTTCCTGGTTTGTTTCACGGATTGATTATATAGTTTCAGTTGATTTTGGTATAATTGGTAGTTTATTTCAAATTTCTGTTTTCTCCAACGTCTTTCAGCGGATCTACATTGTCTCTTCAATTGTTTCATTCCTTCAGTTCTCCATGGGGGTGTGGGTTTAATTCTTATCTTTTTAGGCTTAAGTGGAGCAACTGAATCAAGACTGGATTTTAATTTGCCGTTAAAACTTTCTACGATTAGGTCACAGGGGGCTGGTAAGACGAGTGGAGCGTTAATACGAACAGTTGAAATAAATTTTTTGCCCACTTCAGGAGTTAAGTAGCGCTTCTTCACCGTTCTCACAGAGGTCTGTTGTTTTATAAAACCAGTGATGTTAAAAAGCACACAGTAATGATCAGATACAGCCAGATCCACAACAGTGGACACACTTGTTGACAAACCATGACCTTTTGCAGACCAGCAGTCTGTTGTAGTAGCAACATGGTTTACAGCACTCAACTATTTACTGATGATGCTCTTCATGTTTGCAGCTTCCTGTATTCTAGAGCACAATGTTTTCCCATCATTAATTTACAGTCAAACAGTTTTGCTATGATTTCATGTCTCGCTTCACTTGTTTAGCAATGATATCATAAAACTATTTTAGCTGTGGGGATATGATTTGTTACTTTTTGTTTGGTCTTTTACTGCCCCCAGCAGAGGGGGTATTCAGAAGAAGGGTGAGTAGATCATATGTGGTTGTGTATTCTTGATTTCTATCTGGTTCATTTTAGACATGAAATACAATATAGGACACATTTCATCGTTGTTTTCTCCTGGTTGCATAACATTACATTAAGTTGATAATGAGCTGCTGTTTGAATTTCTGTATAATTTGAAATTACATTATCAGGCACAAATGAATTTAAAAAAGGATTTGATCAAACTGCTATTCAAAAAAACAACATAAGGATCTCACATGGTTTAATCTGCAAGTTTGGTCATTTCAGTTTGTATTTCTGATGCCGATGCTGATGCTGTGTGCTGAGTGACTGCTCTTAGTATAGGAGCTGTGAGATGCAGCAAACGGTACTGATGGACTGAGTTGAAAGTGATTACAGGTCAAATGCCGCTGATATCTGCATGAATACATATGAGATCCTGAGAAGCAACAGCTGTTTCTTTGGCAACTGCAGGATAAAGAAAGGCATGTTGCTTCTAATTAATTATTTCAGGACCTGTTTTCCACAAAGACAAAGAAGCACAACAGTGAGAGGAAGATTCAGCAATAACCTGCACCTTCTGCTGTCAGACACAAAGCTGGAGTGGATTTCTGATGAATGGAGTTGTGTTACAAACACAAACTCTTCCTCAAAGGTAATGTGAAAGGCCCGATACATTCAGAAATATTTCAAGGCCTTCATCCATCTCCTATGACCAGAAGGTCGGGTGCTCAGCAAGTGTCAACAGAAAATAATGCACACGGAAAGGCAATCTCATTTGCTCAATAATTGCTTTAGGACACAGCAACTGAACCAGGAGAAAACACTAAAGACCCACAGATGTTTTCTCCTCTGTCTGTTCTGATTCAGCCTTTATTTCTGGCTTTTCCTCCCTGCTCCTGCATAAATGTCTGTCCTGGGTTTTACACCAAAAGTTCATGTGGACTCCCCCATAACCCCTTTCTGTCACGCTCTTCAATATTTCCCTTCAGATGATAGGCTTCATTTTAAGTCTTTCGATGAGTGTTTTCCTTCACATTATACGTTTCTATTACACAGCAAGTACCTAATCAACTAAAGCATTCTGTCTATTATTGCTGCAGTGAATTCAATAAAGCGTTCACCTCAGAGGGGCTTTCATTTGAGTGATTGCTTTGTCTTCTTTTCTCATTCAGTTTATTTGTCTCCATCCGAGGATTCACACAACTTCTCAGTGTTAATGTGCTTCTCTTTCTCATTTCAGAAAAAAAAACACAAAGTCCTTCATGATAATTGTTTCTTAAATTTTACCCCAACAGAACTCTCCAACTGTCACACTTTACATTATCTGATGGCAGTGTTCATGTAAATCGTGCAATCTTCATTGTTTGCTGTGAAAACCCCCTCTGTGTGTGTGTGTGTGTGGGGGGGGGGGGGGGGGGGTGCGAAAGAATGGCTGCATAGACTGACTACCACATCCAACCATCCAACTTAAGATTTTTGTATTTATCGCGATGGGGCTGCAGGTTGGGAACCTTCAACCTATTGCTCCCATCTTGCTCATAGCATAAACTGGAAGACCTACATTATAAGTGCATTCAGAATTCACAAAACAATTTAGTTTTGCCTTATGGCATAAAAAAACCTTTGGCGAAAACAAATGCTAAAGAGGTGGTAAGATAAGACGCTGGAACTGGAAGAACTGGAGAAATCTTGGAAGGTGAAGGTTACAGTGGTGCTTGTGGTAATTGGAGAACTCGGGGCTGTAACCCCCAAACTGGAGAAGATGCTACAGCAGAAAACCTCAGACATCTCAGTCCAGAAAAGCTCAGTGCTAGAAACAGATAAGATACTGCAGGACCCTCAAGTTCCCAGGCCTCTGGTAGAGGACCGAGCTTGGAGTGAGGTACCACCCGCGGAGGGTGAGAGGCATATTTTTTTCTTTTTTTTACTGGCAGACTGAAATTTTTGAAATATGGAAATTGATTTATTTAAGCAATTAAAACAAAAAAGACAAAAGTGGACAAATGAGACGCTGGGCTGGTAGAGCTTGACTGCAGTGGCAAAGGAAAGTGATATATGTAGATATATTTGCATGTATATGCAGATCGTCACGATAGGTTCAATAAAGCATCAGTTCAGAGAGAAAGTTCACCTCTTACCGCTTGTTTTTGTCCAGGAGATCAATTCAAAAGTTAGAATTAAATAAGCCTGCGCAGTGATTTAGAACATCTGAGCTATGTGTCTGGAACTTCTTCCTAAGGTGCGCATCAACACCTAGCAGCCAATCAGATTTGAGGATTCACACAGACCATCTAACAGCCGTACTTCCGGTTTTAACAGAGTTTAAAAGTTGTCATTGTGATGAATGCAGACTTTGTTTGTCAGATCCAAAATGATGAAGAAATTATGTCTTAAAATAAGTGTGTTGTTCGAAGGGACTTTTGTATCTTAATTCAGGGACATTTTTACACCTTTTTTCCCAAACATGTCCTATTTTATATGTTTCAACAGTCTTATATCTAGACCACAGTTGTCTTACAGTAAGACTAAAATAATGTGTTTGGTAGTTTTTGTAGTAATTATGAAAAAACACATTTTCCAGATATTCATATATTTTTTGTCCTAGCACAAGTTTCTACATCCTATTGAAAATTACTGGAAAGTTATTTTATTCTTTTAAGAGTAACTTCATAAAATATTTAGAAACTAAAAAGCATCCAGACACAAAAACGTGTAGGTGAGATGTTGTGTTTGCTGAGTGCTTTGCTGGATTGATGCAGTTTGAGAAACTGTCAGCAGTGGGGGACATTTATGAAATCCATTGGTGGAAAATGCATTTAGTTAGAATTGTGCACAGAGAGAGAATTACAATAAACCTTCAATCAAACTCATTTTGACAGGTGCCCTTTGACCAAATAACAATAAATCCTAATTTTCGACAGATACAATATGCATAATTTAATTAATGTAAATTTGATATTAAAATGATATATTCATAAATTACAGTGTATGTATAATGTAAAATAAAAGAATGCAATGTTTATGTATGTAAACATTTTTATTTGAATAATGAGTCTTCTTATAGTCGGAAGCATCAGTGTTTATCTAAAAAAAAGCAGATTAGCAGGCTAAACCCCTGCCCCCAAACCTCCACCCCCACGCTCCTCTCTCCTCTCCCCACCCACCCTCCCATCCCCCGCGCCTGTAGGCGGCCGCCCGCTCACATCTGTTCACAGACCTACACCATTCGTACACTTTTTGGAAGGTGAGACTCCTCAAACACATCACCAGCCCTTGGAAAACAATCAGGCTGCTATTGGTGGCTCTTCGGGCGCGTCACATTCATCCGCGGAACTTTAAAAATCAGGATTAGAAGGAGAACAGCCCGAGGCTGTTCAGACCGGACCGGGTGTTGAAGCTTCTTCACAGACGCCTCAGCACACCTTTTCCCACAGTCCCGCTGGACGTCAGTGGGTGTATAGCCCTCCACCAAATTCACCCCCGACCCGAAACAACCACATTCGACTAGGCCCATCGATCCACCGCGGGGGACTGTCTTTCAACGTCGGGGAACGGGCCGTGGTGTACATTACCGTCACGTGACCAGAAGTCACACCCCCAACACCGCCCCAAGAGAGAGACGCAAGCGACGCTCCGGAGTCAGAGATTAGCTTTCAGCTAACACACGGTTATGAGTCGTTGCCATTTTGAATTTGACCCTCGTTTTTCTCCCTCTTTGTTAGATTTTGAGAATCCGAGGGACATTGAGCCGGGAGGAAGGCGCTTCTATCTCATCCGCCGATTGATCCAACTCACGGGGTCCTTTCTGGAAAAGGTGTGACTGTTGTGAATTTGTGATGATTTCATAAATATGGTTGGAAAAAACACACAGACCACAGTTTTTTCCTTTAAAACGCTCAGGGTGTGACTTTAGAAAATGGGTGATTCAACGGGTGAGCAAAGCTCGAGGGTTCTGAATAAATTAATAAGTTCTGATCTGAATGAACATGTACATTCATCAGCTCCTAGTAATGCTTTAGAACAGGGGTCGGCAACCTGCGGCTCTGGAGCTAAACGTAAAATTGAAGAATCTCTGGACGTTGAGATATTGGCTAAAAAGAAAAGGCATCTTTATGACCCGGGTGTTAGAAACGATAAATTGTGTTTTGCCATCGGGCTGGCTCACCTGCTGACTCCTCAATGCATGGATGCTCAGGTCGAGGTCAAAGCTCATGAGTTGCAACGTTTAGCCGGTTTGGATGAGCAGACGCCAGTCACTTTTAGTGACGTGCACAAATTTGAGAGCTTTTTAAAACGCAAAATCATAATCTTCTACAAAAACCAAGGGCAGAAGCCAATTTCTCACTTTGAGACGGCGTTTCCGGACAGATTCGCTCCGTTGTTTTTATTTCTGATCAAAAATCATTACTACGGAGTAAAAAATCTGAAAGGGTGTAATGGGTTGGTCCTACGTCTGCAACTTTTGCTACAAACCATACACAAATCCCCACTTTAATCGCTGCGCACATCATTGTTAAACTTGTAATGACCCTCTGTGTTTGACTGTAAATGTAACCTGGACCGAGTGTCCGGATTGTCATAAAAGCTGTCGCTCGCAGCGCTGCTTTGAGAGACACAGCCTAGAGCCGGCCCAAATTCTCCCAGCATCTGCGACACCTACAAGAGGTGAAAAAAGTGTAAAAAACACATTACATCCCCATGAGCGGGGCTGCCAGGAGTCACGAATGCGCCCCTTTAAAATTCAAAATATGCAAAGAGAAAATAGAGGGGAGTTTTAAAGAGCACTTGTGTTACATCCAGCCTTTACCCCCAGCGCTGAAACATAACGAGAAGCTCATCTTTTACGATTTTGTGGCAGCCAGCGAGACGAGTCGAGCAAAAAAGTCTTCCATTTTAAGAATGAGGCTTTGCTTTGCGGCAGAAACGATGTGGAAATTCTGGCTGAGGTCTGCGTGAGGTTCAGAAGCTAATTCCTGAACTATTGTAACGTTGACCCGTTTAGCTGCGTCACCATAGCCTCCGCGTGCATGAAGGTTTTCTGAACCAATTTTTTTAAACCTAAATCTCTGGCCATTCCACCGGCAGATGACTACAGAGGCGTGAGCAAAAGCTTCTCACACGCTTCTATTCAGTGGCTAGAGTTTGAAGCGAGCGGGAGGAAGGTCTTCATCCAGCAAGCTCTAAACCAAGGGGAGCATCAAATCGGGCCTTATTTTGCCGACGGCTATCTCGAACACGAGGAGTAAAAATTAATCTTTGAATTTTTAGGTTGTTTTTTTCACTGTTGCCCCACATGTTTCAGGCCTCAAGATAAATGCTCGCTAAGAGGCTGGGGATACAGCCACCTTCTTCACAAACAGAGATCCTGCTAAAACACTCAGTTTAAATGACGAGTTGGCTGCCCCCATGAGACAGAAAGCGTCTGAAGCCCTGGTCAGCTTATTAGATCTGCAGAGTTTAACAAAAGTCTCTCACAAAAAAACAGGTCAGCGTGTAAAGGACCCATCAGCTTGCACCTCTCTAGAATTACGGGTGAACTCGGCCCGGGTGTTTAAGCCTCTATTAGGGCCATTAACCATGACGATTGTTCATACCCCCCTGGGTGTCTTTGTAAAACAAACCAGCACTAAAATGACTCTTGAGGGTGTCTTCTGAATAGTTTAGCAGCGTTTCAATCATGGCTCTGTAGGGATGAGTAGACACGTCTGTAGGCTCGCTGCTACTGAGTGAGGTTATCCAAAACGTCTCGTTTTATGCTCTGGGTCTGAAGTGAAGCGTTAACACGCACTTTCCATAAGTGAAATCCACAGTTTGGTTCTGATCATTTTTTATTTCAACCTTAATGTTTTCAATGTGTCTTTTAGCCAGAGGTAGAAAGTACGCTGGGTTAAAACGCTGCGTGATGATATCCCAGTATTCCCCGTTCTTAACAGGGGTGCATACACGTCTCTGACCATCTGAGGCGCTACAATGTAGTAGCAGAATAAATGATAAAATTCCCCCCTCCCATCCGCCGGAAAAGGAGCGGTTTTTTACTCGAATTGAAACCACTCCCCCGGTTTCATCCCCATAATGCGCGCTAAAGATGAGTGAAAACGTCAGTGAGTCCTTCCTGAGGTTTCAAAATCAAAACGCATCTGAATGTCGTTGTAACCCAAAAAGATATCGGATTAAATTTTTCTAAAAAATCCATTCATCTCCTTTCTGATCATACCGACGGTACGATAGCAACCCTCTCTGATCCGCTGAACGTGTACAGGTGATTCTGCTTGTGATCTTCAATGAAGGTTCAGGTTTATCACGCCATTTGAAATAGGCGTCCTCGTGTGGTACGTTGTAAAAAGTGTGCGGCTAAGTTGTTTCCGTCAGAGCTACCTCCCTTTCTTGATCAAAATCCAGGTGGCTAGGTAAGTCCACACAGACGCTCGAGCTCTTGTTTTCCTTAAAAATGTCTAAACTAGCGTTAGAAGGCAGTGTGATGTACAAACTGTCTTTACCTAAAACCCTGATGGTGAGAAATAGAAATGGATGAGGGCGGCGCGGTTATTTAAAGTTTTTTTAATCCAGAGGCCTTGATCCAACTGTTAAATTTCTCGAACCAGGATGATCTTTTCCCCGTTTAAGGTGCGTCTCCCTATAATTTTTCAATGTGATGCGTCCGGTCTCTGTTCAGCTTGACCTTCTGCATCTCGGCCTCGTAAAATGAGCCTTCTATGGGCTTGAGGTCAAAATCTTGAAGTTTGTAAACGGACGGAGTGCGGTGTAGAACCCCGGCCATAGTAAACACCTCGTCTGTAAAACTCTTCTCGTACTTTTTATAAAATGTTCCTCTCAGTTTTGAGTCTCCTTTTTTTAACGTAATCTTTAGTTTTTTATGACGTTGTGGAAAAGAACCGTAGAGATTTCTAAACACCTGAGGCACATTTTCGGACGTCACACCGGCCGGGGCAATTTTTAGGGTTTTGTGAAAACTTTTATCGTAACCCTTCACCAAATCTTGCAGGACGTCGACGTAACGCCTGGTGTTGTTGGCTGTAAAGAATCTCCACATTCTAGTCTTTAACGTTCGATTAAATCTCTCGATCACCAACGCTTTTAAATCGCTGGCTGTTGCGAAATGCACAATTCCGTGCTTTTTCTTCAACGTTTTAAAACTCTTGTTAAAAAATTCCTTGCCAGAGTCCGTTTGAATTTTTAAGGAATCTGACTTTCTTTGAAAATGGATTCAAAAGCTTTTGTTACCTCGTTAGCTGTTTTTTTCTTCAGAACACGTGCGTAGGCCTTTTTTGAAAAAACATCTATGACCGTCAGTAAATAGTTATTTTCGTCGTTGTTCCCTGCTAAAGCTTGCATGTCGCACAGATCGACTTGAAATTGGTTTAAGGGTCTCGCGACAATCACTCTGTCCCTAGGGAAACGTATTCTGGCTGGTTTATGCAGAGTATGAGTGTCCTGCTCCGTTAAAAAGTCTTTCACGTCCGTTGACGGGACGTTTTTCCCCGTTTCTTCCAGCAAGGCTCTGCGCAATCTCTCTGGACCTCCAAGCCCCCCAGCATGGGCGGGATCGTAATAAGCTTTTTTCAGAACTTGTTTTTCAACCATGATGTTGCTACAACCTCTCAGAAAAAATAGAGACTGATGAGACGCTATTTATTACGTGCAGGTATCGCTAACATTTACAAAGGTGATTACTATAAAAAAAAAGGAAAGGTTACACTTTTTTTCTGATTAAAAACAAAAGCAGTGGAAAAAAAAGCAGAAAACTTCGCTCTACTCAGGTCACACACTTAAAAAACAAAGTGGGTTACATTTTAAAAATCAAAAGCAGATAAAAAAGCAGAAAACTTCATTCTAGTCAGGTCACACACTTATAAAAAAACAAAGAGCCAAACCTCGAGCTTGCTAGATAAAAGTTAAAAACATTTCTGACGGTCTACACTCGGGTAAACAAAAACGGAGAGTCTTTCTGGGGAATTTCACCCTTTCATATTTACATCTCTTCATGATCAACCTCCTCGGTATCAATCATCCGATCATACAAGGTCTCAAATATATTTCCTTCAGCACCACAGGCTCCGTTTCTCAGTTGGAGGAGCAGAGCATCAGTCACCCCTTGGATTCTCATATCATCCCTCTTAAGAATTTGCCTAGACAGTATATATCCGGGAGTTAGCAGCTTTTTCATCAGAGCTAAATAGTTGTTTGAAATAAAGCCGTCTTCCATCGGGAACAAGCAGGGGTGATTTGTCTGGCTCGGGTGATCCACTTGGCATCCGTAGCTTTCTTCTTTACGTAGATCCTTCAAGCAGCTCGTGAGGAAACAGAGTATGGCTGACTTCGCGGCTTTGACAAAACGAGTTACAATCATTTCGTCAATTTCATCCGCTTCAGGATCGGCCTTCTTTTCATCCCTTCGAAGCGACCAGGCAACCTCTTTCATTCTATTTATCACACTGCATGGGTGATGCAGTTCAGAGCTTCCAGATGAATACGCACCTCGCTCGCCTCTGCCGGGGTTAACAGATTCATCCTTCTTTACAGCCCCGCTAGGATGCTCGGATGGAAAGTGGTCCACTTCTATACCGTCATCAAAAGGTTCTACCCAATGGTTATGTGGAATATGCCCTGGAGCAGCGGTGAATTTTCAGGAGAAGAGTTAGGTGGGCTAGGGTCTTCAACCTCTGTTTCCTGAGAAGGTTGACCCTCTTCTTCTCTGTAGAAGTTCTGGGTAGGTTCCGACTCATCCATCGCAACTTCTTGGTCTGACTCCGGCACCACGGCAGAGAGGTCCTGAGGTGGTTCAAACCCCTCAAGACCCGGAGGTGTTCCGGAAGAAGACAGCATGTCAGGGTCGATCGGTGATGATGGTGGTCTAGGTGGGATCCAGACGGTTGTAAGGCTTCTCTGACCTAGAGGCATGTCCGTCTTTTTAGGCTTTGTTGGTCGGTGGTATGATGACGTGCGTTTCAATCTCCCGCCCTGTTGCTCGCTTTTTAAACACAAAGTGGGTAGGGCTTACTCTAAAAGGTGTGTCTATTCTAAGAGGTGGGGATTGGGGTTGGCCGTAAGGTGAATGGGCAGCACGCTCCTATGCTTTTCTTGTCTGGGTACTTATAGGGTGTCTGTGAAAGACTAAATATCTTTTTGACGTTTAGGGGCTTTTAATTATTTATTTTATTTCTTTAACCAAAACAGATTTCCTAAACTAACATGTAGGTCTGTGAACAGATGTGAGCGGGTGGCCTCCTACAGGCGCCGGGGATGGGGAGGGTGGGTGGGGAGGAGGGGTGGGGGTGGGGGGAGGGACAGTGTCGGTGGGTAGGTAGTCTGCTAATCTGCTCACTGCTTTTTTTTCAGATAAACACTGATGCTTCGGACTGTAAGAAGAATCATGATGCAAATAAAAATGTTTACATTCATAAACATTGCATTCTTTTATGTTACATTATACATACACTGTAATTTATGAATATATCATTTTAATATCAAATTTACATTAATTAAATTATGCATACTGTATCTGTCAAAAATTATGATTTATTGTTATGGGGTCAAAGGGCACCTGTCAAATCGAGTTTGATTGAAGGTTTATTGTAATTCTCTCTGTGCACACATTTGCAAACAAAAAAATCAAAATGAATCGGGGAACACTGCTTGTATATCTACACACACACTCACATGCATTAAAAGAACTCTCTGGGCAATGTTGCCAAATATTGCGAGGGCCACAAACAGAAGTGGATATGAAGAAGTGCAAAATCGGACAAATGTCCAAGAGTAGCAGTGGAATGTGCGTGGTCTGTGGTTTGAAATTGACATTCAGTGCAGTCACAGCTTTTGGAAAGAAACTGTCCCTAAGTCTGCTTGTCCTTGCTGGTATGACTCTGTAGAATCTGCCAGAAGGTAGCAGTTCGAAGAGGTGGGAATCGGAGTGAGTGTGGTGCTTTAGGATGTTTTTGGTTCTGTTGAGGCAGCGGTATTATGAATGGAGGCTATTGTGGGCAGAGGCCTGCTGATGATTTTCTGGGCTGTATTGGTCATCTTCTGCAGTCTCTATCTGTCAGCCATGATGCAGCTGGAGTGCCAAACTGACATGGCGTAGCTCAACAGGCTCTCGATGGTGGTGAGGTAGAATATCACCAGTAGGTTTTGGTGAACTTGCCACTTCCTCAACACTCTCAGAAAGTGTAGCTGCTGCTGAGCCTTTTTGATCAGGGCAGAGGTATTGGTTTCCCAGGTGAGGTCTGCGAAAATGTGGACTCCGAGGAATTTGAGGGACTGCACTTGCCCCACCTGTTTGCCGTTTATCGTCAGTTGAGCATGGGCGACTCTGTTCTGGCAGAAGTCCAGGATGAGCTCTTTGGTTTTGGAGGTGTTTTGTGTCAGGTTATTTCATGCACTTCACTTTCTGAGTCTCTGGACTTCATCGCTGTAGGCCATCTCGTTTTCCTCGGTTATCAGTCCCACCACTGTTGTGTCATCGGTGAATTTGACAATGATGTTTCCGGGGTGGGTGGGACTACAGTTGGACATAAAGAGGGAATATAGAAGTCGGATCAGCACACATCCCTGCTGGGAGTCGGTGCTGAGAGTTCGGGCCGATGAAAAGTGTGGAACCAGTTTCATCTGTCGGGTTGGTTGACAAAGGAAGTCTTTTATCCATGTGAAGGTAGGTGGTGGGAGCCCCAGGTTGGTTAATTTGGGAATCAGGATGCCTGGTGTTATTGTGTTAAAGCCAGAGCTGTAGTGAACAAACAGCATTCTGATGTAGCTCCCGGGTTTCTCCCTAGGTGGCTCAGAGCAGAGTGGAGGGGGATGGCTACAGCATCTTCAGTAAACCTGTTGGAGAGGTAGGCAAATTAATGTGGATCTAGAGAGGAGGGGAGACAGGTTTTGATGTGTTTTACGATCAGTTTCTCAAAGCAATTGGTAATGACTGTGGTCAGTGCTATGGAGTGAAAGTCCTTGATGTCCGCCGTTGGTTTCTTTCGGGATACTGGTGGCAAATTTTAGACAGGATGGGACATAGGTCTGTCTCAGTGAGACATTGAAAATTATAGTGAAGACGATAGTATTCGCAGTTTCACAAAGAAAGAGGTCAGCAATAAAATTCAAACAAAGAAGATAATCTTGCTCTGAGCTGACAGTGCTAATCACCACAACAGTGCAGCCACCAAGTTAAAACTTAATAAAAAAAAAAAAATAGAAAATGTCTAAACAACCAAAAAGCATTCAAAGAAGAGTTGTTTTTTTTATTTCTATTGGACAAAAATTTAACTGCCCTGAATCACAATCTGCCTGTTTTCATAGAACAATGCCACACTGTACTTCACTGGTGCATGTTGCATGGCAAATATACTCACCTCATCATCTGGATCTATTTAATTTAAACAAAAAAGAGTATTTGAAAGACATCAATGACAAAAAGCGATTTGGTTTTTTGTTTGTGTATAAAAGTTACACTGAACCAGCAGCAGAGTTGCAACTGTAGGGTTGAACTCATTTAAAGGTATTGAACAGAAGCAGAGGTCATTTCTTGTCAAGACACTTGCTGATGCAGCGCTGATGAGCTGGTTAAGAGAACGTAGCAGCCAGTTAGAGCTAATGGTGAGAGGGGGTGGAGGAGACACCAGAGAAGGAGCTGTCATTTGAGGCAGGTGTGGCTTGTTAGGTACAAGGCCCTTTTAATGCTGCCACCTGTCATCTTAATTGTCTTAACTGTCATACAAACTGGTCAGGACTGGATTTTTAACTCTTTCTCAGCCCAGAAATGTGAGAAACTCTTTGCAATAAAATCATATTTTTTAATATGTAAAATGACTACATTATGGTAATTAGGCTAATTCCAAAAATTATTGATTAACAAAAAGAAAGAAAATCTCTACCATGACAAAATAAAATAAAAAATGGACAAAAATAAACTACTGACGGTCAAAAAACATGATTTAAGCTGTTAAGGCATCGAGGAAATACTGTATTTTCCGCACCATAAGGCGCACTGTATTTAAAGTACTTAACCATGCACAAGGCACACTGTATTATAAGGCGCAAAAAGAAAAGTGCTGCATAGTGGAGCAGTGGTTAGCACTCAGGCCTTACAGCAAGAAAGCCCCCCAGTTCATGTCCCAGATGGGGGACCTTTCTGTGTGGAGTTTGCATGTTCTCCCCGTGCATGGTTGGGTTTTTTCTCCCAGTGTCCAAAAACATGCTTCATAGGTTCATTGGTCACTCTAAATTTTCTCTAAGTGTGGGTGCGAGTGTGCATGGGTGTATGATTGTGGCCCCTGCGATAGACTTGCGACCTGTCAAGGGGTGTCTCCTGCCTTGGCCAATGAGTGACCAGGTTAGGCTTGGGTAGCCCTGTGACTTCAAAAAGGGTATTGAAAATGAATGAATGGGAAAAAAAAGGTAATAGACTCAAAACAGTGAGTTCAGATGAGCTTTATTCGACTATTTAACAATCCACTCACATTTTCTTAATGAATATTCTCCCACAAAACATTTTCGGGGTCTGAATGAAACAGCTGGTTAATCAAACATGCCGTCTTCCCTCTCATTATTGTGGGAATCGGTCACGTTGACAGGCGGTTGTTCAGCAATGATGCCGGCAATAGCAAAAGCTCGGACAACAGTTAAAGCAGTGACCTTAGCCTTAGCCACCTGCAGCCCTCAAAATGTGCACAGCGTGCTCATCCGTACGCTTATCTGTGCTGCTCCTGTATCAGCACGAAATGGTCTGACAGTCAATCAAGTGGAGCGCTTCCCAAAGTTGCAGAAGAACATTTTTACAGATTTTAGAACTCAGTGCACACAAAAGGGGCACTGAATTATTAGGCACACAGACGATTTTTGAAAAAAAGTTTAGACTTCTTAGTGCACCTTGCAGTGTGGTAAATATGGTACATAAAATATATTCTGCTGCCAAATCCTGACGGTAGGGACAGAACAACATGGATCCATTCTGCTCAGTATCAACAGTTCGGGCTGATGGTGGTGGTGTAATGGTGTGGGAAACATTTTATTATTTTCTCATCTTGGTACCAACTGAGCATGGTTTCAACGCCAAAACCTACCTGTGCATTGTTGCTGACCATGTCCATCCCTTTATGACCACAGTGTACTATCTTCTGATGCTCCTTCCAGCAGGATAAGGTGCAATATCATGAAGCTGGAATCATCTCCGACTGGTTTCATGAACATTACAATGAGTTCACTGCACTCAAATGGCCTCCACAGTCACAAGATATCACCCCAATAGAATACCTTTGGGATGTGGTGGAACAGGAGATCGGCATCATGAATGTGATTGTTGGAGCTCTGTGCCACGAAGGATTAAGACATTTCTGAGGGCAAAGGATTTAACAGAGTACTAGCAAGGTGTATCTAACAATGTGACCGTCAAATGCATGCTCATATTGTCAAATTTCCTAATTTCTAACAGTCAGACTGCACACAAAGAGCCCAAAAGAAGCCCACGAGTACTGCATACTTATGGCATAAATAGCACTATTTATCATGGACATCGTGGTGTTGTGGACAGATTTCAGTGGGGGTTACAAAAATGAAAAATCCTTGCAGCATGCTTGCCTATACCTATTTCACCCTTAGTTACCCTTGCACATTGTGTATGTGTTCACTTAAATCTTTCACAACTGAAGGGGAAAAAAAAACGTTTTTTCACCCTACCAGTTCATTGAGTTCATTTGAGCTGACCTTGTTATTTCTCTTGAGCCACCTGTGTGTCCTGTATAGTTTTGCCCACTTTTCATCCACAGACAGCCTGCAAGACTTAAGTTTAGATAAACATCAGCACATATTTCTGATCAATTCATAAAGAAATTGGGGCTTCCACATGTTCTCTTCCAACTGTATATCTAAGGGAAATCCCAACTCGCCTGCAAACAAGGTTTTCTTAATCACCTTTTATCTATGAACCTATGAGTTCTTTGTTCACTACCCACAGCTTGTGACCAAAGGTGATAGTAGGAGTATGGATCTCCTTTTGGCTTCCTTTGACACCTTTTGGTAGTTAATCTTGTGCTTAAGCTTTTCTTAGTTTCTCTGTGAGCGATTTTCTCTCAATAAACTGCATGTATACCCACATCCATTGTACTTCTCTATTATTTTCTCCTCTTCCTCCCTCTGTTTCAGGAAAGTGGGGTCATCTCACCCCAATGAAGTCACTTACCAAATATTAGAACATCATTCAAAGATTTAGCACTTTAGATCCTGGCATATATTGCTGAAATCACTAAGATTTATGCTTCTGCACTTCCATTAGGGTGAAAGGTTTTCTGGGGATTGAATTTGAATATCCCAGCTTTGTGCTGTTCAAAAGTGGCTGAGTACAGCTCACCTTTTAAAGTTATCCAATTAAAGTCCTGTAATACATGTATATGGAAGCTATTATAGAGCACTGCAAAAGACAGAAGAGCAAGAAAAACATCTAGCTTTGCTTCGCTCATAGTTGATAAGATGCAGCTGACACATGCATAATTACATGGAAAAAGTAGTAAAATATTCCAATAAAATGACACTGTTCATTTAACACATTTAGAAAAGGGCACAAGCGATTCTTCATGTAATAATATAACAATGATTTTAACTCTCAATGAGAAAAGTGGAAGCATAGAATGTGCTTACTGTGCATTCTTTCTGAAGATAGTGTATCATTTACTCTAACAGTTTCCTCTCTCTCTCTCTCTATATCTATATCTATATATATATTAGAGTTAGGCTCCGGCAGCCCCGTGACCCCGAAAGGGATAAAGCGGTTCAGAAACGAATAAAATAAATGAATGCATATATGCATGCAGAAAAGCTCAGTTGCTTCAGTGTGGGACTGCCACGCAGGAAACCAGCATTCAATTCCCAGTAGATACCCAAGAGGGTTTAATGAATGAATTTCATTTTCATTTCATTTATTTATTTATTGAGCACCTTCCACCACCAGCCAAGGAAGCCCAAAGTGCTGTACACAGGGAAACATAGATTTAAAATAATTAAACAAAGAGAATAAAAGCATTAAAAGAATAAAACCATGGTAAAACAATGTAAAACTAAAAACCAGGACAATAAAAGGGCTAGGTTGATGCTAAAATGCTGTAGTGCAGGAATAACTGTTTTTTAAAACTCTCCAAATGTTTGACCTCTCTAATTGCTGGTGGCAACTGATTCCAAAGTTTAGGAGCCAGCACAGCAAAAGCACGCTCCCCCCGAAATTTCCGTTTAGTTCTAGGAACCAGTAACACGCACTTGTCTGCAGAGCGTAAGGACTGTGGGGGGGAATATTTTACAAGCAGGCTGGAGAGGTAAGAAGGTGCAGTACCTGCCAGGGCCTTAAAAGTAAAAATAAGAATTTTCATAAAAATCTGGTACTGCACCGGCAGCCAGTTCAAAGAGGCCAAGATTGGGGTTATGTGGTCAAACTTTTTTGCCCCTCAAATAAATCTGGCTGCTGCATTTTGGACCAGCTGCAGTCTGGCTATTGAGGCCTTGGGTAACCCAGCGCACAAAGAACTACAGTAATTTAGTCTGGACAGCACAAAGGCATTGGTGACTATTTCCAGGTTCTTTTTTGAAATAAAAGACTTAATCCTAGCCAGACGTTGCATCTGAAAAAAGCAGGATCTGGTCACAGCATTTATTTGGAGGTCCAGTTTCAAAGCAGCGTCAAGTTTCACCCCCAAGTTAGTGACCACAGACTGTTCAAAAGGGGCAAGAGAGAGAAGATCGACATCATGATCCTTTCGACCACTAGGGGTAAAGACAATTACCTCAGATTTGTTTTCATCTAGGTCGAGAAAGTTAGCTGACATCCACAACCTAACTTCAGCAAGGCAATCAATTACTCTATTAATCGTGCGGTCAGGTCCCTTGCATATAGGGACATAAATTTGGCAATCGTCAGCATAAAGGTGGAAATCCACCTTATGCTTCCGCAATATCATTCCCAGTGGCAACAAATAAATAGAAAAGAGCAATGGGCCCAGAACTGATCCCTGAGGGACCCCCCACGTAACACTTAGACGAGTATGGGGCCATCTTAACACAGAGAGACCTGTCTGAAAGGTAGGACCTCAACCACTGTAGTGCTTTCCCAGAAAGCCCCACCCATTGTTCCAGCCGACCAATCAGGACCTCATGATCAACTGTGTCAAAAGCTGCTGATAGATCAAGTAATAAAAGAACGACCTGTTCACCTGCATCTGTTGCCATTAAAACATCATTAAACATTTTTAAAAGAGTGGTCTCTGTGCTGTGTCCAAACCTGAACCCTGACTGCAGAGGTTCCAGTATGTCATGTGCCTTTAAGAACGAGATCAACTGTTTGTAGACAATGTTCTCCAAGATTTTTGCACAAAAAGGCAGGTTGGATATTGGCCTGTAGTTTGACAGTAAAGCAGCATCCAGCCCTGGTTTTACAACCGCCTGTTTAAAATTGAGTGGAAGTAAGACTTGTGTTTCTAATAGTTAAAACTGCTGGTCCTAACACTGCAAAGACTTTCTTAAAAAACCAAGCCGGCAGAACATCACAGGAGGACCCAGTTGGCTTTAGCCTTGATACCACTCTTTCAAGTTCAGTAAGAGACACCAGTGAAAAAGAATCAAGCTTAGGACTGGTTTCTGTGGAGTTGGAGGAGAATAAGTGGAACATTGTGTGAGAGAGGACCTACTACCAGCAACCTTGTCCATAAAAAATACACAACATTTTTCACAATTTTCCACAGAGCCTTCTATTGAGTTTCTACTCCCATCTGAGTCCAATAAAGATCCCAAAGTATTAAAAAGGATTCGTTGATCACCTGAAGCAGAAGAAATAATGTTAGAATAAAATAGTCTTCTAGCTTTTGTGACAGCTTCATTGTACATGTACAGTTTGTCCCCAAGGAGATCTTGGGAAATTTGAAGTCTGTCCTTCTTAAATTTTCTCTCAGTTTTCCTACAGTCCCGTCTCAAGACACGGATTCCTCAGAGATCCAGCGGTCAGATATGTGCCTTGGTTTTTTGATGGTGAGGGGGGCAATCTCATCCAAAATGTTAAAGCACAGGTTGTCAAACTGAAAAAGAAAAGCATCTGTGGTAATTGTAGAAGAGTATAAAGACGGCCACTTCAACAGAAATATAGCAGAAAATTCATCAGCTTTTCTTTCGTCCAAGCCCCACACCCATCCGACAGGAGCAGGTTTAGGGACAATGGCGAATGGCAGAACAACGTCAAATAACACTGCTGAATGGTCAGAGAACGCAGTCTTCACAGTCTCAACTGAGGTGACAGGAAACCTGAAAGACAGAGCCAAGTCCAGTGTATGTCCATGACTGTGTGTTGGGTTGGAGACCGACTGTACAAGATTAAAAGAATCCAACAAATTAAAAAAGTCCTTGACGAGAGGTTTGTCAGGGCAGCACACATGAATGTTAAAATCAACTAAAATCAACACATGCTCGTATCTAGGCATAAAAGTGTACAGCAATTCAGAAAAATCTAGTAAAAACTGTGCATTGACCTTCGGGGGACGATATATTAAAAGTCCTAAGAAAGTGGAGGACGAGCCAAGATCAAAAAGACAAAACTCAAAAGAGTTGAAAAGTAAAGGTGCTGTAAGGTGTCTAAAATTCAAATGAGATTTAAAAACCAAAACCAGTCCACCTCCTCTGCCCACAGAACGCGGGACATTAAAGCACAAACAGTTATCAGGTAAAAGCTCCAACAGAACACCTGACTGAACAGGAGGGATCCAGGTTTCTACAATGAACTAACAATCCAGCTTCTGGGCATTAAAAAAGTCTTTCAAAATAAAAGTTTTGTTCGCAGCAGATCGAGCATTGATCAGTCCAAACCTCCTTGGTGTCGAGGCCGCATCAGGGATCTCCGGTGATGACTCAGCAGCGGAGATCGAAACCCTCGGGACTTCCAGCAGATTCGATGAATCGATCCTCCTCCAACAAACTCGTAGCCGAGGTGACTTGACAGGGGAGTCGAACTCCAGGTTACCTCCGACGACAGAGATCAGGCACAGCTTCGGACATGAAAGCAGTCTCCACGGAGCAAACAGACGACATCCAGGTGTACAGGCGCGGGACACGTCAGCAGTAGAAGCAGGACAGCAGGCACGAAGGCGAACCGAACAACCAGAGAGGCCGGGTGGAGAGAAAAGTTGAAATCCAACAACGTATCTCGACCATAAGTGAGAATCTCGCCAGCATTTTGTAAAAACCAAAGTAAAAACAATAAAACAATGAAAAATTGTGCGACAGACAGACGGCAAGCCAAGAACATCGGCGCCATCTTTTTTTTTTTTGAGGGGAAATAACAATAAAGTAACGATGGGGAGTTCTTTATATAAAGGAGTTCTTTATATAAACTTGGGAAAGACCCTTAGCACTACTCATGAAACAACAACAATGAATATAATTGAAACAGATGTCTTGCCAACCTAGACTGGCATCCGACCATAACTCCTGGGGAACCAGAGCACCTCAGTAGAAAGTGGGCTACTGAAACAAGACTGTTGTCAAGACTCAACCTTCTAGGTCTCCCTCCACCCACCAGAGGGAGCGCTCACCTGAATACTGATTGTTCCAGTCCTCTTGTGGAACTCCATCTCCTAGACTGCTCCTGTTCACTGGTTCCTGTCCTCACCAGCTGCATCTCATCACGTCATCACCACACTCCTTCAGAGCTTGCTTAATACACTACTCGTTGTGTAGTCTTGAATTTTTTTTTTTTATCTCTCCTGTCTGCCAGTATTTTGACCGTTGCCTGTTTTCTTCCCCTCCTTCGTTGCTCCTTGTTTGACTCCCGCCTGTCCTCGACCATGTCTTGCCTTGTCCTCCTGTGCTTTTCATTAAACCCTGTTTGCACATGGATCCACACGCCTCAGCCTCGTCTTTACTGAAGACTACGCCAGACACGGATCCAGCAGTGGGTTTTGCTGCCATGTTGTTCGAGCACGGACGCCATCTGCAACACCTGATGGCCACCACGGAAGCCATAATGAGTCACCTACAAAGCCTCCCTGAAGCTAATCCCAGGCCCACTTCTCCTATTGTCACCGGGGAACCGTCAAGGGCCTGTCCATCTACAACCACGTCCTGGCTTGCAATTTTGGACAAATTTGGCAATAATCCAGCTCACTGTAACAGTTTCCTCATGCAGTGCCATTTGTTTTTACATCAGCAGGCTCACCAATATCCTACTGATGAGTCCAAGGTGTCCCCCCTGTGCTAGCTGTTATAAGGAGAAGCCGTGGAGTGGCTAGGCGCTATCTGGTCTGGATGGTCCTTACTGTTCCATTCCAATGACGCCATCACGCAGTTGTTTTTCAACATCCAACCGGCAGTAAAGAACGAGGGGACCAACTTTTAAGCAGGGTAAAGACTCCATTGCTGCCTATTCATTGAGGTTCCAAACCCAGCTGCTCAAACCAAGTGGTCTCAATGCAGACTCAAAACCGTTTACCGCCGCAGGCTTTTTGCTGATTTATTAAGAGAACTTGTTTGCCGGGATCAAGACCTGACTTTGGAACAATTAATCGCTCTCACTGGACAATCTTTTCTGGGTTATAAAACTTAGCCATGGCAAAACTGAACTTTGTTCTGTGCCTGCCACGTCGACGAGTCAGAACTCTGCCGCCGAATCCATGCAGTTGGGTTCCACTCATGTCACCTCTAAGGCATGTGATCGACGACTGCATGTACGTCTCTGCCTCTACTGTGGGCAGCCTGGCCATCTTCGGGCTTACTTTTGAAATACCCATAACACTCACTGTTCAGAAAAGAAGCATTCAAAGTAAAGCCATGATTGATTCAGGGACAGCAGGAAATGTCATTGGTCTGGGTTTTGCCCAAGTTAATCATATTCCTCTGCTTCCCTGCATCTTGCGGGTGGCAGTTTCCGCTATAGATGGTCGACCCATGGGTTCTGGTTAGATCAAGTTTGTGATGCAAGACATCCACCTCAAAAGCCAGGAGGATCACCACAAGATCATTTTGTTTTTCACAGTGGATTCTCTGAAGTGTGCAGTCATCCTGGGGCTTCCATGGCTCGAGACGCATCGGCTAAGAAACTTCATTTTAGTTCTGTGGACTGTCTCCAGAGCTCATCCCGACCGGTGCTTCCTGAAAACAACCTAATTGTGTGTACCAGGCTTTGTACTTGTGACTCTGAGGTGACCTCTAACACCCTGCCGGCTCAAATACAGTGACCTCCAGGAGGCCTTTCCCAAGCACCATGCTACACGTCTCCCCCCTCACAGAGTTCGCGACTGTGCCATAGACTGGCTACCAGAAGCCAAGCTCACTCGGGGCCGGGTCTTCCTCCTCTTTCAGCCTGAGACAGAGGCCATCAACGCGTACATGCAAGAAGAAATGCAGAGGGGCTCATAAAGTCATCCATGTCTCCTGCTTCAGCTGGCTTCTTTTTTGTTAAGAAAAAGGACGGAAGTTTACACCCCTGCATAGACTTCGTTGTAGTCTTAACGAGGTAATAGTCAAATATCGATATCCTCTGCCTCTGGTTCCTCCCACTCTAGAACAACTAAGAAGGGCACAATACTACACCAAGCTAGACCTGGGAACTGCATATAATTTGATCCATATTCGTGAGGGGGATTAGTGGAAGACGTTTTTTTCCCACTACGTCATCAGTGCGCAGGCGGTGGCCCTGGATCAGGCTAAAGATGACGCCGTACTGCAGTGGCCTCAGCCAGCTTCAATCAAAGATCTCCAGCATCTCCTAGGGTTCACAAACTTTTACAGGCGCTTCATCTGAGGATTCAGCCCAGTAGCGGTGCTACTCACTTCCATGCTTAAAGGATCCCCCAAATGTCTGATCTGGACTCCAGAGGCTGTCAGCACTTTAAAGACCCTGCAACAAGGGTTCACACAGGCTCCCATCCTACAAGACTCTGATCCCACACTACTGTTGGTGGTCGGAGTGGATGCCTCCAGTTCTGGGGTGGGTGCCGTGCTTTCCCAGCAGCATGGTCTACCACCCAAGCTGTTTCCCTGTGCTTATTTTTCTAGGAAGCTGACAGTGGCTGAACAGAACTATGATGTGGGGGACCGGGAGCTCTTCGCCATGAAAGACGTATTCTCTGAATGGAGGCACTGGCTGGAAGGAGCTACTCATCCCTTCACGGTTCTTGCAGACCACAAGAACCTGGAGTACATTAAGACGGCCAAAAGGTTAAATGCCCAGTGGTCTCTGTTCTTTTCCCGGTTTGACTTCCAGATAACCTACCGTCCTGGGTCCAGGAATGGGAAAGCTGATGCCCTGTCTTGATTGCACGAAGCTTCTGCCACAGCCACCTATCACTCAGAGAACATCATCCCCGGACTCCCTGATCCTAGCTCCCATACGATGGGATATTATGTCTGAACTGGCAGCGGTTAACAGCTCCGATCCTCCTCCGCCATCTTGTCCAGAGGACTGTACCTATGTTCCTATGTTCCCCCTTCTCATTGGTACTGAGGTCTACAGCTGGTGTACGACAATCCCAACATCCAGGTATGGCCACCACACAGACTCTAACACAAAACTCCTTTTGGTGGCCTACCTTACAGGTGAACATGGCCCAGTACGTGACTCTGTGTTTGGTCTGTCAGATGGCTAAGACTCCACATCAGCTACCAGCCGGTCTCCTTCAGCCTCTGCCAGTTCCTCATCGACCATGGTCACATCTCGCTGTGGACTTTATCACAGACCTGCGTAGATCACAGGGTCATATGGTTATCCTCACGGTCGTGGACAAGTTCTCCAGGCCTGTCGTCTCATCCCTCTACCCAAGTTACCGACTGCCATGGAAACCGTGGAACATCTGCTGATACATGTTTTTCAACATCATGACTTACCGGAAGACATTGTGTCAGATTGGGGACCTCAATTCACTTCACAGGTATGGAAGGAGCTCTGCAAAGGCCTAAACATAAACTTGAGTCTCACGTCAGGTTACCATCCACAGTCTAACGGCCAAGTTGAACATTTAAATCAAGAAGTGACCCGGTTCCTGAGGTCTTATTGCAGTTCACGTCAGGAGGACTGAAGTCGGTCTTTGGTCTGGGCCGAGTATGCACAAAACTCTCTGAGGAAAGCTGCCACAGGCTTGACCCTTTTTCAGTGCGTACTCGGTTTCCAACCCCTCTTTTTCCCCTTGGAACAGTGAGCTGTCTGATGTACCTGCTATTGATGGCTGGTTTTCTCACTGTGAGGACACCTGGAAGGCAGCACATGTCCAAATGGGGCATGCCGTCTGCAGATATCAGGAGCAAGCGGATAGACATCGGCGGGAGGGACCCCACTCAACAGCTCTTCTTAAATAAATTGGGCTGCTGACAGATTGAGCTGTTACCATTCTTGAAGTGTCAATAAAGTAGCGCAATCATCAATGAAAGTCATAAGCGTTGTGCAGATTGCCTGCATTGTAGTGCATGCTGGTTAGTTTTTTGAACCAGTGTCAAATGTGCGTCGTCAAAGTATCCAAGTAAGGGGTGAGAGCAAGGCGTCTACCCAAGCCAGCGCAGCCAGCAATAAGTACTGCAGTGACTGCAAACTGCCTTGATGACTACAAATTAATGCAACGTGGGAAACAGTTCTTGTAGTCTATGTGATGCTAATCAAAAATGACTGGCACTAAATGAAGGAAATCTGTGTATTTTGTTAGTCTTTCTGCAAAGAGTGAATCACAAATGACAAAAAATATATATTCTTATTTATTTATGGTTGTAGTCATAGAAATCAACATCACTCAGATTAATTTTTTCATTAAAAAATATTTTACTTAAAATATTTCATCACTGTATTTTGTATTTTTTAAATATGTGAAACAGACAGACATTTACATTTATGCAACAAAAAGAACTCAGAAGTACAGGAATCACAAATCCTCTGTGTTTTTGTTTTGTTTATTTTTGCCTTTAAAAGTTCTCTTCCATTTCATTTGTATTTCTTTCTCTGGCACAGTGCACATTAAATTAGCCCAGCTGCTGTTTTTCATCAGTTTTCTCTAGACAGATGTTAAAATTGTCTACCTACAAAGCTAAGAATATAAAATAAAAACCCAAATCTTATACGATCAATTGAAATATCTGAACAAAAATCTATTCATTCTTCACTATAAACAAACCCATAGCAGTATTTTTGATCCGTTTGCGCATTTCTGAGTATTCTTCATTGATTCATCATTGATTTGCAAAATGCTTTCATTTTCATGCACAAAAGGCACATCCATCTTTGCAAAAGTTCAGATATTGTTTGTTTTTATGGGTGGACACATGCGGGTTTGCTGCTGAGGCCAGCTTGAGGTTGATGTCATGAAATGAAAGGCATCCACAAGAAGTGAAAGGCAGAGTCTTAGAGGTAGGGGGGGTCGTCCTCTCATCGGAAGATTGCAGGTACAATTCCCACCTTGCCCACCCATGTGTCAAAGTGTCCTTGGGCAAAACACTGAACCCCACATTGCCTCTGATACATAATTATGTTAATCAGCAATTCAAAATTGATGGCTGATTTTGATTATTTAATTTTCAATAAATTTTCAGTGAGAATTGTGGGCTTTTCCTTCTTTAACTGAGGGGTACCAACAATTTTGTCCATTTGTGTAGATGGTTGGTGTCAGTGTTCAGCAGCAAAGCCACCATCAGTGTGTGAATGAATGGGATTGTGACAGTAAAGCACCTTGGGCCTTCAATTTTACCATTTATATTATCATCACATGAATATTGTTTAATATAAAAGGGGTAAAGGATCCCATGGTATAGGCCCTTTAATTTCTCAGTTTATTCCTTTCCTTGAAAAATGAACGTTTTGAGCTTTTAAGTGTATCATCATGTTCATTGTTAACTTTAAACAACCCCAAAATGGTATCTTGATCCGTTCAGGCATCTCTGAGTGTGACTCTGAAAATCTGTGCTCCGAGCACCAGCCCCTGCCAATCCACAAAAAAAGAGTCTGTGCTACCAGCACTGCCTCCAGACTAACACAGACAAATATTTGTACTTTGGTGAGGTCTCTGCTTTGTCAGCCAATCAGCAACTCAACTTTGGGCACGTGACATTTTCAGTGACAGCAGGTACACATCCAACACAGTGAATCGTCGATAGATCTCCTCCTAATATTTCATCCATTTTCTTATCTCTGGATCGCTTCCGGGGCAGCGGGTTTCCAGAGCCCACCTCCCAGGTGAGCTCTTAGCCAGACAGAGAGTCCTTTAGTTTATAGTTTGCACCAGACACATGCACACATACCAGCAAACAAATCATTCACAACATCATAGCCCAAATTCTGTTTATTTCTAAGGGTGCACACTTAGTTTTAAATAGAGTTCTACTCACCATCTAGACCACAACATTCAAACCAGAGCCATAGCATTTGTACACATCATCATATACATAGGAAACAGGACGTGACCTCATATGTCTGAGTTGAAAGTTTTCTTTTTTCTTTCTTTCTTCTGTTTAGTGTAGTTCCTTTTAACTCCAAGAAATTGATTTATGTTGAATTCTTTGGCAACTATTTTGTATTTTTGAGAAAAATGTTCTGTGGGTGGGGCCCCAAGCTGGACCACTGGCGTGGCGGGGGGCTATTCTTCTGGCAGGGCTGGAGCTTGCACTCTTTGTGCACCTGTGCCCCCCCTGCTCTCTGGCATTGGGGGCCCCAGCGGTGGTCCTGTTGGCCTGGCGGGCAGATTTCCTCTATCTGCTTTTCTCCCAATAATTTTGACACTTAAAGCACAATGATGTAAAAGCAATCATTGTAACGATGCTTAGTCAGATGCTAGTGTATTGTGGCATTGTTGTTTTTGGGGAATAATAAAATCCTATTGTTTCTACCTTTAAACGTCTTGTTGTGCCCTGGAGGCGTTCCTTCTCCCTCATCAGCACCGCACCTGTTCCTGATCATCACCACCTGTTCATCATCACCATGGGTTCTTAAGCAGCGTCAAACCTTCAGCCACTGTCAGATCGTTATGCCACTTGTGTGTCAGCCTGCCTGCAACTACGTCATCTCGCCAGCCTGCCTGCCAGCCTGCCTGCCTGCCTGCCTGCCTGCCTGCCTGCCTGCCTGCCTGCCTGCCAGCCTGCCTGCCTGCCTGCCTGCCTGCCAGCCAGCCTGCCTGCCTGCCTGCCTGCCTGCCTGCCTGCCTGCCTGCCTGCCTGCCTGCCAGCCTGCCTGCCAGCCTGCCAGCCTGTCAGCCCGCCTGTCAGCCCCGCTCCGACAGCTAAGCTTTCCTGCCTGCCTACCTGCCCGCCCTGTCATCCTGCTCCACTATTCACCTATTCAATAAACATACCTTCTCATCCTTTAAAGACGTGTCTGCTCTTGGGTTCCACCCACCTCATTGGACACAACACGTCTGCTGGCTTGGTCATCTTACGTTTTTCTGAGAGTGCATTCGACACTGTGAAGAACCCCGTCACAAAAGGTGTCAGAAGTGGGATTTGAACCCACGCCCCATTATGAGACTGCAAAAAAAAAAATATCTGCTGTTAAAGTAACTGTTAACAACATTGGATAAAGAAAATCAGGTCTACAGAGGCCTGCTTGTATTTTAATCAAATAAATTGGGGAATACTTTCAATTATTTTCTTGAGTCACAACCAAAATTTTCAATAAAACTATGTGTTATGTATAGGTTGATAAATCCCAAGTTTTCTACTGTCAGATTAAGCTTTATGTATGCCACGTTCGCTAAAATGAATGCATGTCTTTCAATTAGGCCCCTAACTATGTCAGTAGCAGCTCATGTCCTCTTAGCCTAGGATTAACACTGCCTGTTGTCAAAGAAGTTGTTGCACATGAAAAGACGACTGACAAACAGCAGAACTGCAGAAAATGGCTGCTTTTTCTATCATGACAGAAGAGGCTCCCTTGGTTAGGTACAATAGAGGTATTGAATTATTAATCAGTAGAGTGTTTAACCAATTTTTTCCTTCAACTGTTCCCAATAAGTGTCGTTACCAGATAGGAGTAGCAGAGGATGTGCATGAGAAGGTTCTGAATCTGTGGAGTGTGGGTTTTAATTAAACTAGTCTCAGTTATCAGCTAAATTAATTTTAATGTAACTGCAGTGAGTATCGTTCAAAAATCTAATATTGTTCCTCCCTACTGAACAGTCATTGAGGTCTATGTGTGATAATCAGCCTGGTCTCAAAAATGTTAAAGTTGTTATTGCAGTGCAGATGTACAAGTGTGAGAGCATAAAAGGCCTTCTTCCACAGACTGATGTTAGGAAGGCACATGTGTAGCATATACCTGTGAAACTGCCAAGCTTTATTGAAAATGCATTGTTACAATGATTGCTTTTACATCATTGTGCTTTAAGTGTCAAAATTATTGGGAGAAAAGCAGATCGAGGAAATCTGCCCGCCAGGCCAACAGGACCACCGCTGGGGCCCCCAATGCCAGAGAGCAGGGGGGGCACAGGTGCACAAAGAGTGCAAGCTCCAGCCCTGCCAGAAGAATAGCCCCCCGCCACGCCAGTGGTCCAGCTTGGGGCCCCACCCACAGAACATTTTTCTCAAAAATACAAAATAGTTGCCAAAGAATTCAACATAATTCAATGTCTTGGAGTTAAAAGGAACTACACTAAACATTTTTATTTGGTGGTATATAAAATATTTAAATTTCTGGTGACTTAGTACATTGTTTAAATTAAAACAAATCTCAAGTAATCTTTAAAACTTGGCATTGTGTTTTTACAGATAAATGAATTACACTGCAGCTGGTTTCTTCAAAAGATTAGAAAAGGATCAAGTAATCAGAGGAAGGAATTTTTTTTAAAAACGACGTTTTCTTGTTCCTGTTGGAAATTCATGAAAATAAACATTAAGTTGATTATTCTGGGCACCCTGCTGAAAGGTCTGTTATTTTTATATTGCCTATCTTTCATTTAGAAATAAATGTACATTTTCAGTTGCGTTTTGCAGTGATATTTTAATTTCTGTATTTCTTGATAGGTAGGAGTTCACAGGAGTTCACAGTCTCTGACTCCATTGCTTTCCTGTTTTGGATTGGAACATTTGTCTTTAGAGGGATTTAACTTTTCATTCAAATTTGCTGAATTATTAACTGCTATGACTGACTAGTGGGTTTCATAGAACCTTAATATATCTGAATTTCTCTCCTGCAAACACACAAGGCAGATGGTAGTTGTTAAATTGAGGAACAGAAGCCATTCACCATGCGGCGTCTTCAGATATTTCCTGATCAAGGCAGCAGCTTTACTCTTTGAGCTCTAACATGATTAACTTTTAGGGAAACACTAGATCTTTCATAAAAATGAGTTGGCGCTCTCAGCATGGGGCCGTTTAGAGGCATCACAATCAGTGAAAAGCACAGATGGGGAGGGATTGGGGGGATCTTTTTCAGCCAAGGATGTGTGGAGCTTTGTTTGCCCACAAGGCTGGAACAAGAAGAAAGCATAAAGAGGAATAAATAATAAGGGGGAAGGATCAATCTTAAGCCCAGATTTTACTGTGTTTTTTCTTTTTCTTTTAGATGACGAAAATCCAGGAGATCCCAAGATCAACATGCCGACATATAAAAGAAAATGTTTTTATACACACAAAACAAAAACAGTTCAATACTGAGGGTTAAATTTAAGAAATGCATTTGGAAGACTGTTAGATTTCTTGGCATAAGACATACAGTATTTTTTTAGTTAGCTTAGTAAAAGTGAAATGCAGAGGTTTTTTTGTTATTTTTTAACACCTTTAGCCAAATCTAAGACTTGACTTAAAACCACTGGGTGAAGAAACCAGGGATTCAAGGGTTTGTCTGTCTGTGCATAACTCAAAACTGTTTCTAAATAGCAAGGAGTTCATCATTTTACTGTGAAAAACTCATTTTCAAAACAGAAGAGATTAAGATGAGTTTTAAGATTCTTGTCAGTCTTCCTATCCAGCCTGTGGTGAGAGCTTCCAGCACTCCAAGAACAACTGAATATTTTTTAGTTGCACTAAAAAACTGCACATTTGACCAAATGCATTTGTTGAAAATCACATAAAAATGAACTTTTTAGGCCTATGCTTCATTTGAGTCATGATAAGCATGACATAAGCATGATAAGCAAAACTCAATTTTTGATTTACTTCCTTATTCAATTAATCTACAAAACAAAACAAAAAAAATGATCTCAACATATTATGTATGATAAACCAACAAACTACATAACCCCTAAAAGCCAAAGACAGAATCTCTAACTAACTATAAGTGATTAGATTGGAGCACTTTTTTTCTTTAAATGACAAACGTTTTTTGTAGTAATTACTTTGCAACCAAAATCAAGGGGGAAATTGACAATGTTTCAGTTGGTAGAAGATAAAGTAAAAGAAAAAAAAAGATCTCCCTTGGTAAAATTCAGAGTGTATGTAGTTGATGAACAGTGTGACAATTGTCTTAAAACTGCATTAAAATCAGGCCTCACCACAACAAACTGAGATTTACACAAGGATGAAACCAAAGTTACACAAATAATGCAAAAAGCAAAAGCATTTGTTTTGTAAAAATATTCAATAATGCAAATGAGAACAACAACAAAAATTAGAAACAAATAAACAACTTACTGGAAAAAAAGGAAAAAAATTAGAATAGAAAGATACATATTAACACTGATGGTGAACTGGTAAAGGTGCCTGGCACAGTTACTGCAGAGTTAAAGGATTTTAAAAATTAATTCTGCAAAATAAATGTCTAAGTTGTTTCAACCTTCTACTTATGAAGGCATTCCCTATTGATCAATCACACTCAATATTTACCATAAAAAATATATGTTATAAGAAGTTATAAACATGATTTGCTCATCAAACAATTGACACCAACTTTGTGAAAGAAGATAAAGAGATGCTCATAAAGCCAATCACCCATATGGTGAATTTGTCAATCAAACACTCAGAGATCCCACTAACATGAAAAGTGGGTGTGATTTGCCCAAAATTAAAAACCGGAGCTAAAAATGACACACACAGTTACAGGCCAATCAATGTCGTTCCTGCAGTTTTAAAAGTAATGGAGAAATGAGTTGTACAACACATAACTGAAACACTTAAACATGTCTTAATCCATTGCATCCAATGCACTTCAGATTTAGTAGCCATTATTCATTATGAACTTAGTGTGTTTCTTGAAAAACAATTACAATCTGGACACTCACTAGTGACACAACTCTTAGGCAGATAAAATCTATAAACAAAAGGACATTGAAAATATTTGCCAAGAATCCACTTTCATATCAAAACTTTTTTATCTCGGAAACTTTTTTTGAAGTTTGAAAATTATAAATCCTTCAAATTTGCATGCCCAATGTACAGAATCCTGCATGGATTTGCACCTTTTCCTTTGAGAGAACATATTAAGTTGACATCAAGAGCTGGTGCACCCACTAGGTCTTTAGCCAGGGGTGACATACCAATTTTGGACAAACTGTTCTCTCTGTTAAGGGCTGTAACATCTGAAAGTGTCCCTCCAACCCTAAGACAGTGCCCAACTTTTAATACATTTAAGAATCAACTTAAAATTTGGCTTAATTTCAAACAATATCTCACTCTTGAATGAGCTCATGTCAAACATCTGAACTTGCAAATGTAAATACTGTATGTTAGTCTTGGAAACATTTATATTGACTGTTTAAAAGGTTTCGTTCTGATTATTTACAAAATTATGTGTATTTTTTTAAGCTGTTGACTGACAACTCTTTTTAAACATTCAAACTCTAAATGAATTTTGTATTTTTGTCATTCTCATTTTCGATGGTATGTGTTTTTGGTGTTTGTCGTTGGCAAAGATACAACTTGCCTTGGGACTAAGGTTGAAAATTAGCTTTGTAGGTTACACTGATATGGAGAGAAACAAATATCACTTTGATTTGTGCGTGCGTAATTTTAAATTGTAACTCATAAAACACTTTTTGTGCATGAGTACAAAAATTGCAAAATTTAAAAAGATCCTAAATACAATGTACACATGCACAACTTAAAATTACGACAGTTTGAAACTAACTACATGCACAAAAAAATGATGCACGAATCACTTGTTACGCACCCAAAAGAAAACACATTTCCACTCAAATCTGATTTGAAACACTTTTCACGTCTCCCAGATTCGTGTGTAAGTGATGCGTTTAAATGCTGCTGGAATGCTGGGTCATCAGAGTTTTCTTATCAGCTGCTCTGAACTTGGATGGTGAATAAGATCTGGTGAAACTTGATATTTTCCATCTTTCTTAAACAGATATGCCGGCTAATAAATGTAAAAACATTTAAATAAGGATTTTTTCAGAATTGAACAGTTCATTTCTGCAGCCCCTCCCCCGACAGCACCTCAGACTCGGGGCTCTCCCGACCGCTGGTCACCAGTCATGGGGATACCAGGCGCCGCTGCCTGCTGGACCATTAGTTAGTTTCAAGCTGTTAAGTTGTACATGTGTACAATGTATTTTGTATTTTTTTTAAATGCTGTAGCTTTAGTACTCATGCACAAAATGTATTGTATGAGTTACAAATCAAGAATTACGCATGCACAAATCGCAGTGATATTTCTTTCTCTCCATACACTGACACATTTACAGAAATGTGATGAATGTCTACCCGTTCAAATAAGCATTAAATAAATAAATAAACCTTTAAGAAAAAAATTAAAGGTGGTTCATCCATCTACATGTTCGCTCACTGTACAATTTACTTTTTGCTTTGGAAAAGTCTAAGTTCTATTTCTTTAAGAATTCTAGGTTTTCACAAAAGTCTCTGATTATCTCTGACAACACCGTTGGTAATTTCTTTTATCAGTCAAAAGGGAAATTTGTTTAAAATTACTTTTCAAGCAGGAGTCAAGCATCTTCCCAGTTTTGTCTTCACTTTGAAATAAAAACCATTTTTTTGGGCACTTCCATCTTAGTAATATTTTGGAGGACGTGTTATTTCACTTAAAATTATTTATCAGCATAAGCAAAAAAGGGAAAACTCAGTAATAGGATACATAGGCTGTTTTGTCAACTATGAAAAGCTACTTCATCTTTTCATGTCCCTGCATTTTACAAGCTCAAACATCTGTTGCCTATGGCAGTGACTGTGTCTTCACACTTATGAGCAATCAACTTTATCTGGGAAACTGACTTGTTAAAGACCATTTAAATGAAAATCTGGTTTCTGTGACTACGTTAGGTTATCATGAAGATTTCAAAGGTAGATTTCTTAACTGTTCCTTAAAGAAATGTAAAGGTGACATGATCTTTCTGTGGGCTGGTCCAGTACATGTAAACACAGCCAGTGTTTACACCACTCGAATCTGAAAAGTCTTTCATTCCCACTAGGCGCAGGATGTCCTTTAGATACCCAAAATAAATTTACTGTTGATGTCTACAAGACATCCCTGACAACTCTATTTAGTAACTGAACCCAGACTGGATTCAGACCAGGTTCTTCTGCCTGTGAGGTGAAGTAATAACCACTGCAGCCATGTAGGCTTTTCATTCACAGTCAAATAGTAATCACACAGTTCTACATTCCACGGAGCAGCAAACATTTCAACCTAAAAGTACCTGGGGTTGAAGGTCTCAGAAACTTGCATCAAAACAACAATCCAGCATCTTTATTTTTGTTGAGATTTTTAACCTGTCAGATAACTGAACAAAATGTTGGTAACAGAGGAATATTATTAGAATGAGCTTAAAGCACATTTTCTGATCTTCTGTTGCACAACTGTTGTTGTTTAGACTCGCATTTATATGTATGGGTTAGGAAAAAAAAGTGGACTCTACAGCAGTGTTGTCATGTTTATATTTGATAGTAAATAGAGAAAGGATGACGCCACATCAAAATCCCAATGATAGAAACATGTTTGACTTGGCTTTTCTATTTTATATCGAGGAAATGTTTTTCAAAAGTTCTCTAGTAGACGTCTAAAAAAATCCAAAGATTAAATGTCTACAAGTAGATGTGCAGGAGACCTCTATATGCAGAACACTATTGGTAGACATCTAACAGTGTAGCAAAATAGATTTGTTTGAAATATCCAGTAGACACCTACAATTAATGTCTAATAGATAAGTAATAGACATCATGTGACCAGTGGGAAGAAAATACCCAAATGACCTGTTTGTAACTCCCAAGGCATGATGGAACCGTGACACAATTAGCTGTGGGAAAGTCATCTGCTAGAGATCTAAACCACAATATGCAAAGGACATCTATGAATTGATGTCTATCAGATGCATAATACATATTTATAGCTGTAAGCTTTACAATAACCATGATTTAAATATCTATTAGATGTGTCCGTGCCTAGTAGGTTTACGTGATTCCAGTGATATGAAACATACTTATGTGTATAACAGTGTGCATATGTTTGCAGGTATTAAAATTGTATCTTTAAAAATAGTAAAGAGAATGAATCTATGGGAATAAAGAATGAGTCATGATGCAAAAACAAAATATAAAAGGTTTAAGTAAAGGTTAAAATAACAAACATGGAAGAGACAAAGGTAAAGAACAGAGAACAAAATACTTAATCATGACAGTTTTTTCTCTTTTTTTTTATCTGTGAGCTCATTTTGTTTAATTCCTTGTAATTCTAACAAATACCAGGCCACGCTTCCAACTGGGAATTTACTTAATTGCAATTCTGATTATATTTTCCTTTTTCCCTCATGATGTATTTATCTCTGCTGTGGTTTCAATTTTTCCTGGAAACATGGTATTTCATAAGCATCTCTTTCTAATCCTCTTCAATCTGTTTTAATGAACCTAAGAAGATTATGAGATTTTACTCTATTTTTCTTTGCTTTTTCAGATTCGCTTAGATTTTATTCTATGCACCAAAACCAGGCCATTGTTGGTGCACCGACAGAGGCTTACTGTATGACTGAAGCACAATTTAGCCAAAATCACAAACATTTTTTTTTTTTAATTTTACTAGAGATGTTCTGCTGAAGCTAAATTTTGTATAGATCTTTTAAAGTGGAAGCATTACTTGTGACGTATTGAGCACACGTTTAATATTGGATCGCATAACTTTCTAAATAAGCTTTATTATATCACCTGCGTATTGCTGACCATTTAGACTAGTTGTGTCTATAGGACGGGCTTATCTGAATGCCAGCTTTATAAAGAGGCAGAACTCATCCTGTCTTTATGGGTTTAAAACCGGAGACTTTGCTTGCATTGTTGCTGTTGTCACATTGCTTTAAAAACAGGGAGAAAATTTCAGGTGAGTTCTGTAGAACATTCTATCAGACGATCAGACATTGATTTACAAACCCAACATTATTATATATAAATACATTTACACATTCATTCAGCACAGATGCATATTTATTTAACAGCAAATAATTGGTTAATAGCGATTGTGTAAATGCTGCTTTTTCCAAATACATTTTTTCACAAATAGTATATTTTTTTTTACAAATAGTATATTTTTTTAATTAAAAATTAAAATCAAATATTTATTTTTAGACATGTCTATTCTATGATTACTTGTTTCAACATTTCATTGGTAAAAAAGTAGAGTATTTACAAATGTATTGTTCAAATACTCGAGAGAGCACCAGGGGAGGCAAGGTGGCCCATTCCTCCCCTGCCTGCGCCCCACCTGCGCCCCGCCTTGCCCTGCCTGGGCCGCACACACTGACTTGAGCTGCAGATCACGGAGGTTCTTCACTAATTTTGTGATTTTATCATGAATTTTTATGTTTTGATTTTTTTATTACCTTAATCGCTTATATCCTAACCACTGTCTGATTACATTGGTGCCAGTTTTTGACTCATTTATTTTTTCATCCACCTGAAATTCACATTAGATAGTATATTCCAAAGAAAAACTTTACTAGAAGTCTGAATATTATGAACGGAGAACATTTTTTTCCTGTAAAACAGAAAACAGCACTAATTTGAGCAAGAGAAGCACAGAAACAGTTCAGTAAAGTCAGCAATATATTTGAGAGGGACATAGCAGGAGACCAGCACCCAAGGGACACGGCCACCGTGCTAAGTGGTGGGGTAGGGGACAGGAGATCAGAGGTCAGCCCCTGTATGGGTGCATGTAAGTAAAGGCTGATTTCTACTGGTCTGTTTCCAGTGCATCTCCATTGAGTTGTGTTGACGTAAAAAAGTAGAATGTAGACAAAACAGAACATTTATTAATCAGAATGTTTAAATTGCCTTTTACATGTCTGTGTTCCACATCTGTCTCTCCGCAATTCAACGCAGACTTTACATAGGAATTCTATTTCCAGTCTGTTGGCGCATCAATATCACAGCAAAAAGTCAAGAAAATGGAAACAGGTCAGAGTTTCAAAAAAAAAAAAAAAAAAAAAACTGCTGCTGTGCTCTCAAATTAAAACTTAGACAAAGATTTAATTTCATATTTATGATGACTTGATATGATACCATTGAAGATAAGATTAGCATGCAAGTCAAAGTTTCGTTGTGGAGGTTCAAAAACATATAAATGACACAAAACACTTTACAATTTACATTTTACAGTGTTGGATGAGCAAAGAGAGTGGGATGAACTACTTGACACGGGAGTGGCAGGACAAACCACTCCTCCGGGTCCTTGGGGGGGGAGCAGGATCATGGCAGACTTAGCAAATGGACCTTCAGAACAAATTCCGCTCATTAAGCTGAGGACCACTGTATTTGCGAGTTGTTTCAAGGATTTTCTTTGTTGCCTAAAATTTGAATATAAACTGTCTTTCTGATTTACAAGTGGGTGGACCAAATGACCTTCCAGAGTTTGTTCCATTTCGTTGCCCTTTTGAAACGTTTTAAGGCGGGAAGAGAAAGAGGTTTTTTTTTCACCAATCAGTTAGATACATATGACCGTCAAGGTAAAATTACTAAACTGTTTTTATAAACTTCATGTCATCCTCTAATGGTGGTAGCAAATGCACATGGTGAAATGAGACAGTTCATGACAATGTGCTGGATTGTTTCATCAGTTCACACTTATGTAACAAAGAGAATCTGGACAGTTTCACAGCCAGGATTCTTTTTGAATGAGATCATTGATATTTATGGTTAGTTTTGATCCAACCAACCTTCAGTTGGCTTCATTTTATCGAGAAGCCCAAAATACTTTAACATGAATGAGATGACGCTGCTCCGTTAAGCTGAAATAGTGTAGTAGCCTTGTGGCAATTGATGAGGCTCAAAAGCCTAAAATCAAGAAAGATCTGCATCTCAAATACGGTTAACACCAAGCTGATGAGAGTTTATAAGGAGGACCACAGACCATATAGGGCCTTAAAAATTTAAAGCAAAACTGCAGAAATGTGTAAGAAATAACTCTGTGGATGGAATTTATGCTTGATATAAAAAGGTAAAAGAAACATTGATGCATGGACTGATGAAATCATTTTGTACCAATACATTTTTTCAAATACTGTATTTTCTAATTTGTGTCAATAGAAAATGAAGACGAATTTGATGCATGGATAGCACCTGAAACTATTTTTTTTTAGCAGCTTCATGTAAACCATATTTGTAAATAATCTCTTTTTCCATCAGTGCTGCTCTCACTTTGCCTATTTTTACAGTTTGCAGCAAAGATGCACTTTTTGTGTTTCATAATATTCAAATATGCTTACCTATTCTCATTAGATGTAATCCGATTTTTATGATTTCAGCCCAGACACAAGTCTTTGGATTTAGAATTCAATTGAACTAATGCTGCAAATTTTTTCTTGCGCTTCTTCCTTACCTAATATCAAAATGATATGGAAATTGATAATTATTCTGGCCTGCAGACAGCTTTAGGCGGACATGGCTTTATTGAATATCTTAGAAAGATGAGAATATCGTTCACAAACAATTCACCAAATATTATTTCTTTCTCCTCAGATCATTTCTGTGGGCCAGAGGCAGTATGAGATTAAATATTGCTGTATAAGGTTTCTAAAGATGAAAACCTACAAAACACACTGATAAAATGTTGATGTCAGTATCAGCTAATCGTATGCCACAGTGTAAACTGAAATGGATCATAGACAGCTAAAGAAACACACTCTCGTCTCCTCCCAGCAGTGTGGAGTCTGTGAAATGCCCAGTAGAAAAACAAAACAAAACATGGAATGTCCTCACTGCAGCATGTTTATATATACTCTTCCTACAAGCACAAAGCTGAGTTTGCATGTTGGCGCTAAGCAGCAACCACAAGCAGCATGCAATATAGTTTAACACGTTAAAATTGTTTAAGAAAAAAATGGTAAGCAACAATGACTTTTTTCCTTCAATGCTACTTTTCATGACATATGCTGCTTAAAAGGGACCAGGTAAACTCAAAGGGGGACAGAAAACATCGGATGGACCCTGGGAGACCTCAGAAAAATGAAGTCAAACAGTCATGAGCTTTGAAATTCTTCATGTGGTAAGCAGGTCATGCTGCTGATTATTAGGTTGTGCAGGGACACACCTAGTCAGTTAGGAGGTGGTGCTTTAAAAGCCCTCCTCCTTTGCCTTTTGGCATGAGCCATTTCAGTTGCCGTACACAAGCCACCAGGAAGTGGAACGTGGGTGTGCAGGCACAGATTTCATGCGTATGGGGAACCCATGAGTAGACTCGTCCACAGTTCCCTGTTTGTGACCTGTCGGCTGATTTTGGGCGCGCGTAGGTGACGTCAGTAGCTAACAGCGCGATAGACTGTTTCACCCAGACCCACTTCCTCAACGTGCGGTGTGTACTAAATGAAGCATTTCCTG
The DNA here is from genome assembly GCA_014656515.1 of Oryzias celebensis. Lineage (NCBI taxonomy): Eukaryota > Metazoa > Chordata > Actinopteri > Beloniformes > Adrianichthyidae > Oryzias > Oryzias celebensis. The sequence continues at coordinate 47,877,078 of BNCR01000012.1, forward strand.
AGTGCTTGTGTTTTTAACAAAGCTCTGGCATTTTAATATTTACGCTGTGCTTCCCTCCCCGCAAACAGAGGATTGAAGCTGCTGCTTTGTCTTTGCTGTTTTATTTCTTGGATCACATAAGGGTTTCCTCATTCCTCCCGCCGCGTTGGGACACAGTCCGACACGCCCGCCGTACAGAGGAGACTGCATGTCGCTTCTGGCTGAACTTTGGACTCGACTCAAGAACTTTCATTGATGCCAGCGGCGCCCGTGGGGGCTGACTTCATTGTGTTGTTTTGTGTGTGTTTTCTTTTTTAGGAAATTCATTTTTATTTGGTTTTTATTCTTTTATCCCGGTTTGTTTCAGGAGATTGGGAGTCCGAGGTAGGGGGTCGCTGTTTGGTGGAGGGTTCTGGCGTGCCGTTTGGTTCTCTCCCCCCACGTGTGCAGTGCATCATACTTTGGGTGTTTTGTTTTCTTTATGTGCAGTGTTAGCCACCTCGGTAAGCTCCGTCTCCTGAACCGCTCGATTTTAACCCATCTTCTAATCTTTTATTTTTTTTTATTTTGTTATAAATTATTTTTTATAATGACTACAGCCTCTGCCTGTGTTAAAGTAAGACTTGTACGTGCCTTGGTTTTTGTTTAATTCCTGGGGCCGAGCAGCCCCAGGTGGCGTCGTTGGTTCACCCTTTTTCTCGCCACTGTTGCCACATTAATGGTCCAAACACAAAAAGGATGCCAACTTCCTTTGAGCATCTTTGAGAAAAGCCAGACCCCCCCAGGCACATCCGAAACATGGAGAGGGGTCCACTTTGCTTGTAAGTTTCCACTGTTCGTAGCAGTACCCTGCAAGCTCTCCTCCAAGGCTGGACAAAAAGCTGTGCCCAATGGACCAAATAGGTACTCCAAAGAAAAGACCGAAGGCAGATATCCAGAGACCTACTCGAACTTACTGATTAACTTCCATGGCTTAAGTCATGTTTCACTTTTTTTTTTTATTATAAGTTTTACTTTTCAGCCACCTTGCCTGGTCTGCTGCATATTGGGTCCTACATATTTACATATATGTAATTGGATGAATTATCTCTGACGTCAGTGGAGCAACTAGATCGATGGCAGACTTCAGTCTGTCGTTAAAGTTGTCAGTCAAGGAATCGCAGGATTGAGGTAAAATCTGAGCAGGAGTTTGTTTTAAAATGTCAAAATTTGCAGCCACTTCAGGATTTATAAATCGCTTGGTCACAGTTCTCACTGAGGCCTCCTGCTGGATAAAACCAGTCACCTTAAAAAACACAGTAATGGTCTGACGGCCAAGTCAACAACAGAAGACACACCAGCAGACAGGCCGTAGGTAATGACCAAGTCCAGGGTGTGTCCTCGGTTGTGAGTAGGCTGTGCAACATGCTGGGTAAAATCCATACAATTTAAAAGATTTAGAAACTCAGCACATCGTTGCAAAAACAGCACATGTACAATAATTGAGTAAAATCTCTTATTTGCCTTCCAATCACAGTTTGGATTATCGGTGTCTGTCAGGCATCAGAAAGTGACGCTCGACATCATTACAGCCACTTGGGCTCAGCAGAAAACCACACCTCTTGGTTTGGCTGGTTGCACGGCGGTGGAGCGGCCTTTTACCTTATTTTCAATCCTACATAAGAGAAGCTTCTGATTTTCTCATCAGTCACTGTGGAGGAAGTAACATGGTCCACATCTGGAACTGGTCAGCACTAAAATTATCTGCCAGGTGATTGTTTAAAGAAGTCTTTACCTTCTTTAAATGAAGGAAAATGTGCGGAATTGTCAGTGCTTCATGCTTTTGTTATTTTTAATATTTGTATCTTTTTCAAAATAAATCCATATTGCACAGATCTGACTTTGACTTTGATTTGTTTGACTTGCAGTTTAATACATCAATGTGAATAAACAAAATGCTGGTCACTCAAATATGTTAAACTTTCTTTTGTATTTAATCACAAACTTTAGCAGTAGACATCTACAAATTCCACATTGAAACCTCTTTCTGCCTTAAATGTTTGAATGCTGGATTATCTTGTTTTAGAAACCCACTCACCATGACAAGATGTAGATTTAGAGAGGAACATACGAGACAAACGCATCAAAGTAAAATCACAAGACGGTAAAGAACAATAAGCAAAAATTAAACATGTTCAAATTTTAAAAATTAAATGTTTAAATGAAATGCTCCTGTTGCAGTAGACAGAGTTTTCTCTATGTCTTAGTAGTTTTACTTTAAAAATCTGGATCACCGGTGTGATGTCAGCCACTTTAGATTAAGAGATTCTGGTGTTGCTGCAGCTCAATCTGAATCCTGCCCTTAAATATAATGACTTTAGAAGTAAATAAAAGAGAAAAGGTAAATGTTTTTAACATGAAAATAACTGATTAAAGATGTTTATGTGAAGCCATTTGCAAAATAATTTAATCAAATCACTGAACTTAACAGAAATGATCATATTTATTTATGGTTTAAAACTGTCAATCTTAAAGTACTTACAGAAAAAAAAGAATGCAGGAAAGGGTTAGGCACGAAAGCGTTTTAGAACAGTTTACAGTACAGCACCAGAACACAAACCAAAGTATAGAGCTAACGCCAAAGCTAAAAGGAGTAAGTGAGCCAAACACTGGAGGCCTGTTCCCAGAATGCACTGCAATCATCTGTCAATAATAAAACTGTGCCCCCTCATGCTGTTGATAAAAAAAATCTATGGATTTAGAAAAGAAATCACTTCCCCCAGAGTTGTCATGAAACAAATATGCAACAATTATGAAATAAAACGTTTAAGCACCAGGCATTAAAGGGGTTTATTTGAGGGGTGAAAATGACGGTTTTAACATGGGAATCAATCGGAAAAAATTCACTCTAAGCACCAGCCACTCTGGTCAGTCATTTTTTTTACTTCCTGGTTGACTTCACCCCCCGCCCTCTAGAGTTGCCACTTGGTCTTTCACCACCTCCTCCTGACAAGAACATGTAGCAGCAAAATGTCAACAGTCTGTTTGGCTTACAGCAATTTGAGAAGGGACAAGTAATGCACCGTCTTGTAAAAATGGTCCAAACATGCAAGAGCCCGGCAGCCCAAAGAAAAGTGATACCATGGCTTTCTGGGAAAGAAGAGTAGAGTAGTAGAGTAAGGGCAATGGTCCCAAACCTTTTTAAGCCAACGACAGGTTTAATGTCAGACAATATTTTTACGGAACTGCCCTTACGAGACTGAAGTGGGCGTCTGATTTGTTCCTTGTTAGCTTGCAGCTTTTCTGAACTTTTCAGACTAATGTTGACCTTCATCCACTGTAAAATATCTGCAGTTGCTTTAAACTTTATTTCTTCACTAGATCAGGGATAGTCAACTCCAGTCTGAATGCCGGACCAGTTTAACTTCTGCTCTAAGTCGAGGCCTGGAGTAGCCTATCCCTGTACTAGATGATATGTAAGAGCCATTAAAGAGGAAGCCAAAAATATGGAAGTCAACTTCAACTTTATCCAACTTTCAAGGAGCAACAGATATATTTAAAAAAGGCTAATTAGGGTATTTAGTCATTATTATTATACATTTGAATCCACCATTTGATCAATCTTATTGGTAGCGTCCTCTTAACACTAGACAGTCGGTTGCTAAATACGATCCATTATTATTATGATGAGTGGGAACAACTGTCACATTAATCCTTATGTGTAGTAAAGACTCCTGGTTTTTGTCTGCGAAATGCAGATTTCTTTTTACTTGGAAATTGATGGCTCCTATTCACGTATCACTGGCTCTTTTCTGCATAAAAGGAAACTTTATAAATCTGTTTGTTTTTGTAAGCTTTGCTAGCTTGGGGGCCTCAATTTAGTGGCCAGTACAACCACTTTATTAAAGTTGCCACTTATTTTTGGCACAACTGACTTGACATGCGTTATGAATGAGCCAGATGTAGAGGGGAGAATCCAGTAGTTTTCTCAAATAAAACTTCCTTCAAAATTATATGAGAAAAAATATAAAAAATGTAGATCATGTTTTTTTCTCTGCGACCAGTACCAACACTCCCATGGATGGGTACCGGTTCAGGGTTGGGATCATGAGTTTTACAATAGTTATTTTTCTCCTAGTGTGAAGCTTCTGAAATAACCAAATGTCTTGAAGTGTTTTTTGGTGAAATAAATAAATACAGAGAGTATTTGGTCACATTTAAGTAAATGAAATCCAAATATAAAGAAGAGTTGTTTTCATACATTTTTTTTCTGTTTAATTTTCCAATTAACATTAATATACATTTGTTTGGTATACTTTAACATATCAATAGTTCCATAGATACAAAAGCCCTTTCTATATGAACCATTAATTAAAGCCCCCTCCCCTTATTAAAAAATTAAACTACAATCTGTTGGTTTTACATAAATGAAAAATGATATTTTTCTCATTTCATGCCGTGCAATAAAAACATTAAAAAGAATCTGTCTCAAAGTGAGCCAACCATCACAGCCATGATCCATTAACTTTTATCTGGCTTTGATGGAGTAAAGCATTTCACATCTCATGTTCATTGCTTTGCTTTGGCAAACCATTTACCTTACATGCTCCTCAATGGAATGTCATCCATAATGCTGATGGAGAGAGACAAGCATTTCATGTGAGGAGATTAAAAATATCATTTCCAACAGGGACCCCTGCTGTTTGAGCAGACGCCTCGGGGAGAACAAGTGGCAGAGAGAAGAGGGTTGTTGAGCTGTTTCCTGAATCCGTAACAGGATCTGTGTTTATGTATGTTACTTATTACCACCCTGCATAAACAGCAACAATTCACCTTGCATTAAAAAGATGACATAGCTTTGGGTGCATACAAAAAAGTATTAATGAAAATTGGTGGGTGATCAACTTCTTGATTGTGCAGTGAATAACATGAGTGAACATCAGTATTTGAAGTAGAATTTAGTGAGACCTTTGGATTATGCTGCTGGAACAAACAAAACACACTGTCGTCTTTGAAAATGATCTGTCATTTCTAAAGCAGAAGGTGTGTGGTGTGCTTTCTGTGACACAAGATATGGCTAAGGCTGCATGCTCAGGCCCTTGTAGCAAACACTTAGTCGCTTGTCAACCCTTTTGCTGCACTGATGATGACCAATAATTCCCTTCCTGAAGGGATCAAAGATTGGGAACATGCCGGAGCAGGGCTCTGCAGATATGTCCAACGAGTGACATTGACAGGGAGAGGAAAAAATAATTCATTTTGTTTTTTAAATTTCTGTTAGTGTTTTCTTAACAACCCTGAACCAATCCAGAAACTGCTAGATTGCTGTTAAAAAGATTGACTAGGTAAAGAAATGGACCCAACATGCTGGGTTAAAATGCCACGGAGTTGACCTAACTGTGAATCTGATGTTGGCAGCCACAAGAAGCTGATGCACAGACTCGAAAAGCAGTTTTACTGTCTAAAAAACATGCAGCAACATGGCATATCAACTGCAGACTTTATTTTAGCCTGTTAACAGCATGACAGTTATTCAGTTGAAAGGCAAATGCCATGAATGATGCATGAAGTAAGAAGTACACAAGAAAATAGTGTCTGAATTTTCTAATGCTGTAGAGGGCAAATCTGCATGTCTGGGAGGTGGAAGTGATTTAATCTGCAAAATTAAGGTCCACATCCATGTTGAGGCAATTATGGAAGTTTGGATTATTGAAAACCAAAGTTTAAAAAAAGCTGTGCATGAGGTTTTGACATATTGAGTTGAAGATGTTTTTCTTTAATTCAAGCAGAAATGTTTGTAAAAAAAAAAAAAAAGCAGAGATATGGGATGACACTCTCGCGTCATCTTCTGGAAAAGACAGTGGTGTGGGGTATCACCAGCATAGAACTAATACAGAAAAAAAGCAAAGCTTGTGAGTAAAACATGGAGTTGAAAGATGTGGCAGGGAACATTGAGAATACCTTTCAGTATGTCATTGTTTCTCTAGATCCTTCCCTAGAGTACCATAATACCAGGCAGCAGTGGATGCAGTTTATTTTTTACTAATGAAAACATGGCTGTAAAGATTTGTTAGCCTTACATTATGGAGAACCAGTTCTTAAACCGGAAGTGTTTTATGACAGTCCAGAAGCCACAAATCTGTGTAAAAAAACAGCTCAAGTATTGTTTTGAGAATCACCAAGGATTTTGTGGAAATGAAAGGGCTTCATCTTTTCACTGCTCTGTTTGGAAAACAAGTGTCACATTCAACTGTTTCCTCTGAAGCTGCAGGGCACTTAATACCTCCAGTCTTTCTGTTTGTCTTGAGGTCCACTTTCAGAGCAATCACCGCTAATCCACTTCCACAAACAACACACTGAGATTTGAAATGATCCCAATCAGCAGTCGCCCCTGTAAGGGTTGAGTGAAACTGCAAGTTAGCAATAATCTAAAGCTGCATTCACACTGAATGCAATTCAAATCCCACATCCAGTTTTGGGAGTTCTAGTCTTTGGTAGTTGAATCTTTTTTCCTTTTTTTTTCTCGCTCAATTTTCAAAGACACATTACTTTAAATGTTCATTAAAAACTTCAGGATAATTCTCTAGATTTAAAGTGCCATTAGAATGTATTTCTTTATAGGTATATATATATATTTAGTAAAACATATTTAACAAAAAAAGTCTATGAAACCCTTGGTTTAATATTTTTTGTTTTAAACAGATGATCATAGGAATCAAAAAAATCCTGTATTCTATATGTCTAATGAAATACAACTATATATTTGAAAAAGACACAGCTATTGTGGGAGTCAAACCCAGTTACATCTGGTGTCGATGGTTTACAAGCGCATGACAAATCACCATCGCCATGATGCCATGAGAGCGACTACAATAAGCGAGTGTTTATATTCCATATTAGTTTACTTTTGACGGGCTGCGATCTCCCGTCACGTGAACGGCCTGCTCTAAATGATCCCAAACATGGAGACGTGATCAACAGTGTTTTTATAGAGCTTTTCAAAATAAAAAAAACCCCTGATTTTTCAACATCATCCGTGTCTCCCATTATTGTGAATTAAATAAACACAGACTTCGCTCCATGTAGCAATCAGGCTAAAAGCTGGTAGCTCCTCCAACACGTAGCCGGGGCAGCGAACTTAAGAAACACGTTTGGCCAGTGGCGAGCTCAGAATTCTCCGTGAGGCGGCTGACGCAAATTGCATTCGATGTGAACGCAGCTTCACAGGGTTGAGCAATCAATAACTTCACCTCCTAAAGGTTACCATGATACACACAAACATTGCTTTTTGTTTGTTTGTTTTTACTCTAACTCTAACCCCAAACCACTTGAGCTTAAATCCTAACTTGACCCATTCTCTGACTCTTCCATCTAAAAAGTCTAAAAATTCAGTCAACATATCTCCATGCAACTACAAGGGCTGTTTGAATAATGTTGATGAAAATTAAGACGTTTCAAAGTACAGCAAAAGCTTTAGAAGAATTGTACAAAATTGTCTTTCTTACATGGACCTGGAATGCAGAAAAGAAAATTAATTTAGTTTTAGAAATTGATTTATTTGTTAATGCTTATTAGAGTGAAAAACAATATTTAATTCACAGGTTGGAAACTCAAATCTTCTGTAAATTACTAAAGTTAGTTTTAAGAAGCAGCTGATAGACAGGTACACAAAGACAGTTTCCTCTGTTACATCTGCTGGTCTTTGGTGAAGCATCTGTATGGTTTTGGACTCTCACTCAACTTCCTCCTTTTTCTTGCTCAGATTTGCAGATGTCTAGTTTAACCATTTCGTCTGAAGAATTAATTGTTTTTTTCCCAACAATTATTGATTGTCAGTGTGTTGTTCAGTAAGTGATGCAATCTATGGAGGACAAACTCGAGACAAAACCTGCTCTTGAAAAGGAAGGACCACATTTGTTCCCCCTGGATCGGAGTCTTCTATTTCTACCTATGTGTTAGTTTGATCACTCCTCCAAAAGCATGGGAAACGCAGTTTGAGACCAGAAAAGAGTTTTTCTCATATACTTCTCTGCTGCCTCCTACTTGCTACCATCTGTCTAAAACCCCATAGTGACAGTCTGTTCCCACTCACGTTAAATGAAACAAAACCAACCCAAGAGGGATGAGTCAATGAAATAAAAAAAATTTGGACTACCGGTTTTGTTTTACAAAATAACAGGAATTTGTTATCTACTAATTTTGCATTTATTAGTTTGTGATTTGATGCCTGATTGTGTCATTTGAATGTGTCAATGTGTAACGTTCCCAACCCAGAAAATGGGAAAAGAAGTTACAAAAAGAAGACCCAGACTGGATCGCTGTGATACAGTGCAGTTTTTAATTAACTGTTGGCTGAACAACAGAAACACAAAAAGGAGAGCCGTCAAAAAACAAAGGAGTTAAATAAGTTGTTCACATTAAACAATAAACTTTGCTCTGTAAGTAGTGATGTGACATTGAGGCGTGTCTCATGAACAATAATCACTGGCCATATGTCAGAGTTACAAAAGCGCAATCATTATCCAGAGCAATCATTCATTTAAATGCATTCTGAAGATAATCAATTACAGACAAATATTCATCTTGATTATCCAGAATAGTTACAGATGTTTTTAGGCTGTTAAGCTCCACGTTTATTTAGTGATGCGATGCTCTGTATTGAGGCTTCAGAGCATGTGCCAGTGCCGAGGAGGGAAGGGGGAATTTCTGCAGAGCATAAAGAGGCTGCTTCATTAAGGGAGGAGCTAAAAATGATGACGTCTGAAGCTTCGCTGCCTGGCTGTACCACCTGACTGATTCATGAAGTGGTTCAGAATGTGCTGCAGGTTTGACAGTTGCAGGAATCCCGCAGGCTCCATTCACAATGTGGATGTTTGATGGAAAGTTACGGTCAGTGAGAGTTTGGAGACAGTTTAGAAAGACGCAGAGATAGTTTGAAGAGAGTGGAGATTTAAGGGAATTTTTATTTTTTTTTAAAACTAACAATATGCTCTCTTAAACACACCGACCCGATCTCAATATTATAAATGTAGGATTAATGTCTAACACCCCCCCCCCCCCACACACACACACACACACACACACACCCACACGCACACACACACACACGCACACACACACACGGGGATGAGTGCTGAAACTTGGTTGCCAAGTCGGTACTGTTGCTGTATGAAAACGCAGAGTTTGGTGCTTTGTTTCGGACATGTCAACCACTTGCTTTCTATTCAGTGTTGCTGTGCAACTGTAGCCAATAGTTTTACCTTTCAGTGATTGTGGGTGGGCTCATATAAGAACGGGTGGGGTTGTGAGGGCGTTTCAGTCCCTAAGGGTAAAGCAAAGCGAGCGTTGAAATACAGGTTCACTTCTGTCTGTGTGAAGACAGAGCTGCAGCTCTGCAGTGACTGTTGAATAAAACATCTCCAGCACATTTCTAAGCTCCCCTTCACTCTATAGCACTACTTTGTTACTCATATGCTTTTGGGAAAAAAAGAAGTTTTTCATTTTTGAATCCTAGAGAATCAGAGAACCTAGAGAACCTACACCAACAAACGGTAAAAGAGGAGAAGTGAATGCGTTTGTCAGGGACTGCTAAAGCTGCTTTAGCCAATAATGTGTCTGTGTTAACGGGGTTAATAAAGTGTCAGTAAGTAGTGCTGTATCCTTCTAACTTGGGGAGTAAACTGACAGTCATACCAAGCAGAAGAAGAAGAAAACATTTGTATACATGTTGTCTACATTTGCTTACATACAACATGTATACATGTTGAATACATGGCTCCTCAGACATGTAAGGGAAATTCAAGAGAGAATGTCCCATTGTTGAGTGGCACACTGCCTTTTTATTGAGATGTTGCGCTTCACATGACCTTTAGATCAGCGCTGAGTTTCACACCTGCATCTAGTGATACAATTCCAGTAAACACTTCTCTAAAAGAACTGGTTCAAACACGATGTGCTTCTGCATTTACAAAGGTCAGCTCTCGACAGCTGTGCAGATTGCAACAACTGAAATACGAATAATAAATAATAAATGAAAATTAATCAAATGAGTATACCGGTAATAATATGGTTGTTGTGGGGTTTTGAACTGGGACATTGGTTTTGTTTTGTTTTGCTGTTCACTTCCTGTTTTATTTTGTTGTTGGTTTGTACTTCCTGTGTTCCACTGACTGCTCCCTCAGGTCTCTTGACACTTCCTAGTGTGTGTTCTCTCTCTCCTTAATTGACACACCTGTTTGTACTTACCTGATCCTCTCCTCCCGGTTATAAGTCCTCGTCTCCCCTGCACTGGTTGTCGGTTGGTTTTGTTATCGTCATGAGTTTTGTGTTCAGTTTTCGAGAGCTTTATTTGAATAAAAGACTTTTCATTTAATATTGTCGTCTGCATTTGTGTCCGCACGTCAACCCTGACAGTTGTAATAGGAAATTCCTGTAACATCAGGGAGGCAAACTTTGCCTTCTTGAACGTCTGCAGCTTCCTGCCCCACCAGGGGAGGGATCAAACACAGAGAACACGTTTCACACGTCTGGGTGCGTGACAGCTATTGGGACTTAAATATGGGGCAAGGAAACTGTCAAAAATTGTATTCATAAAGAAAAAATTGTATTCATAAATTCAAAGTTGTATTCATAAATCTATGTTTATGCCTGTGACCGCGTGACCTATTTTTGATAGCGATTTAACAGGAGAAATTTGTATTCAAGAAAAAGAAAAGTCGTATCTTTATGTCATGTTGAAGCACAGAGATGGGAGTTTAAGTGTCTTTGAAAAGATGTGAAGTTAAAGAAACAAGAGACAATATCCCTTCTCTGCTTCTGTTGCAGATGACTTCAGTGCTTTAGGAGCTCTTTTAGCAATTCAGGATTTTTAAGTTGTGCACTGCTTTGAGGAGATGTAGGTAGTTTTACATCATCACCCTCACAAGGGGGATTTAGTTTAGTCTGGTTCATAACCACTACAGCGTAAACCTGCTTTGTTTCACTAAAGGTGGTAGTGGTTTTTCTGGTTTTAGCACATTGATGTGGAACACACAAGCTTTGCACCGTCTTTTAGAAGTAGAAAGTACATATTTGTTATTGGCTAACTGCTCCTGAATCTCGTAAGATCAGACAAATTTTGCACAGGGAGAGGACCCAAACATAAAATAATGAACATTAAAATGAATGATTAATAGTCCAGAATAAGATAATAAAATATGATAAAGTGGAAAAATGAATAAAAACCAAAAATAAAGCAATTACAAATGATAAAATTAACTAAAAGCCAGATTAAAAACATGAGTCTTGAGTCTTTTTTGAAAAATATCAGCCTCTCTATGGCTTTCAGATCCTCTGGAAGACAGCTCCATAAACTAGGGGCATAATGCTGAAAAGATGCCTCTCTGTGGGTTCTGGTTTTCAAAATTGGAATGGTTAGAAGACCAGTGCCAGAGGATCTCAGGATCCTCGAGGGTTCATATTTAACTAAAAGGTATGAGAGAAAGGAAGGTGCAGAACCGTCAGGACATTTAAAAACCATTAAAAGTATCTTAAAAATCAATCCTGAAGCAGATGGGGAGCCAATCCAGGGATTGTATATACAGGGTTATGTGAGCTCACCTTCTGGTCTTAGAGAGAACTCGTGCAGCAGAATCCTGGAAAAGTTGAAGGTTCTTATTGTTAGATTTTGGAAGACCAGCTCGAAGTGTGTAACTATAATCAACTCTACTGATGATAAAAGCATGCATCAGCGTCTCCATATTAGCAAGAGAGAGAATTGGGCGGACTCTAGCCAAATTTCTAAGATGATAAAAATCAGTTTTAATCACACGTTTAATATGAGAGATAAAAGTTAGCTTTGAGTAAAAATAACGCCCAGGTTTCTAATTGTTTCTGAATAACTTAATGAAAGTTCTTTTAGTTTCAGAAACGTGATTCTCTCTGTCTAGCTTCAAGAACAATAACTAAAATGTCAGTTTTTTTCCTGACTTAGATGGAAAAAATATTTTGCCATCCATGATTTCATGTAAAAAATACAGTTCAAAGTGCTTCTGTTGGCCTTGTGTCATCAGGAGACATAGCTATGTACAGCTGGGTGTCATCAGCATAGATATGAAAGCTGTTGTTGTGGCTTTATGACATTCCCAAAAGGAAATATGTAGATGTTAAAAAGTAAGGGGCCAAGGATGGAACCTTGAGGCACACCATATTTAATTTCATGGACCCAAAAAAATGTGTGTCCATGTTTACCATAAAGTTTCTGTCCGTGAGAGGAAGTGAACCACTGGATAACAGTCCCTGAAAGGCCAAGACCATTAAGTCTGTTTAACAAATATTTAAAAAATATTGCAGCTTCAAACAAATCAAAACTGTCCAGTGCCTCGTCGGGTAAGATCATTTGATCATTTGAAATAAAAAGACTTTTCTGATCATTTATGATGCTAGATCTGACAGAATCAGAAGTCAATACAGGATTTTGTTTGAGTGCTTTACGTCTGCTCAAGTAAAATGTAATTACATTTCTTACCCACCAGCCATGTTGGACCACCGGGTTCTGTGTTTGGAATTGATTTATCAAAATGACAAAATGATCATCCATTAATTTAATTCCATTAAACATTCATATGGCTGGAATGCATCCTTGTTTTAAAGATGGTCTTGATAACCTTGAATTTTTTATGTGCTAAAGCAGAAAAGATCAAAGTGTCATCTCAGTTAAAAAAGTCAGTGGCATTCTTTATATCAGTTGTATTGAGTTTTTTTCCTGTCATTTTGCTGGCCATCTTTGTTGCTAGTAATCTGCTTTATTTACTGTACTTTTGTATTTAAACCCCCTGCAAAAGGTTCATGGTTGGACTCTGGTGGCGTGATGTATATGTTTATTAGGGCATACAACTTCTCTTTTTATTTATACTTCACATCAAATGCAGCCCTGCGACAGATCTGGATGCTGTCCAGGGTGTACCGTGCCTTCCCCCAACAGTGTCCGGGACATGTGACAGGGACAGAAGGATGAAATTCAATCTTGATGATTATATATTCACCTGTTAGTCTTAAGGGCTTTTTCCAGCCCTAATGGACTGGAATTTAAAAAAGAAAAGTAAAAGCAAACAATAAGATTCACAAAAATAAACCCCTATAGTTTTCTCTTTATCTAGTCCCAGAAGCGAATGTAAGTGTGTGTGTTTGTTGTGAAGTTGGGGATTTTTACATGGAAGTGAATAGACTGGCTTGTTTGGATAAAAAGGCACCTTTAGCTCACCTGGTGAGCTGACTCCGGGTTCCTTTTTTGTTTAGATGACATCAAGTTGCTGAGAGAGATGAAGATCTTTTAGTAGACTAAATGGTTAAGAAAATGAAAATAATGTTTATCTCATTCCAGACTTCTAAGAACCAACTCTTCATTTAGTCTTCATTTAGTCTGAAATTTCAGTAAATTTGTCAGTCTTTTCTTTCTCCCAGGTTCACATCTTGTCTTAAATCTGTTTATCCATGTCTGCGCTGTTCCAGAGGATTTTCTTGGACAGCAGCATTAATGCTATTTGTTTTATGACTGATACACTTGAATTTTCTAACCATTCCCCTAATTTCAATGTTTTTATGCTGATGCTAGAAAGAATAAACCCTAGCGTTTCTCTTTTTTAATGTCATGTCTGTTACACGTGAACTAAAAGAGGAAAAAGAACAAACCTGATATTTAGGGCAGGTATTAATACTTTTTGAGCAACATACATCATCTAAGGACATTTAAGTTCTGCAAAAAGCTATAACGCCTCGTATGTAATGGGTTTACAGAATAATGAGATTAACTCTAAACCCAGTATGAGTTCTGTCTTGGACAGGGAGAATCACCAGGAATCTTTTATGTATCACCTGCTATAATCAGCTTATTAAGTTTCTTCATTTCACAGATAATAAAGTGTAGTTCTAGGCCACAACATGATGTCTCATCTGCAACTATAAAATTGTGCATTTTATGGTAAAACTCTAACCAAGTTTTCTTGCAGAAGGGATTTGGCAATAAAGTTTGGAGCTGTTGCCTTTGTTTACTAATGTATAAAAACACACACCTTTTGAAGAGTTTCCGTCATATGTCATTGATGAAGTTTGATATGTTGAAAACTGTTTATGTAGAGAAGTTAACTTCTTTTTTCCTGTAAAACTGAAATGTACTACTTACACATCTATTTCCCTGTAATCATTGTAGACCAAATACTTAGTTACTTAAACATCCAGAGAATTTATCAACACATTATTTGCTGCTCAGATGTGATTACCTCAGGAAAGGCATTAAAAAAAGAAATGCCAGTCAATGTCTTTGTTTTGCCAAGATGAGCTCTTTCCTTGGTTGAACATGCCAACAATTCCTCATCAGGAAGAGGTAAAGATGGCAAAGATGTTCAAACCATCTTTATCTCTTCTAAGAGAAAAGCGTGTCTTTTCAGGGTTGCTCTCAGATGGATCTCTGGGCAAAAGTATCACTCTGGAAAGGGAGCTCAATTTTGCGTCTCAGTCTCAGTATTCATGATCTCAACTTACAACCTACACCCACCAAAGGTAAGACCTTAGAGGCAGCAGAGTGACTGTAAGGAGTTGCTGATTCATTATGGCATTTTTTTCTTTTCATGTGTTGTTGCTTCTTAATTTGTAAGCAGAGTCAGCAGGAATGAGGTTTTAACTTGAAACATTTTTAACATAATATGTTAAAAATGCCTCTAATTAAGTTTCTGTCCACTCCCATAACAGAAGAGCAAGGCATCATCTCGATTCTGTCCTGCGCAATGAGACAAAATACTACAGGTGTATTGATGGAAGACCTGCTGAAACTGCTCAGGTTACATGCTGCCAGGACTAGTGCAGTTCCAACAAGCAAGTACTTATTGTAGGAACTGTTAGCTTGTATTGCTGATCCGTTCCAACAACATCATTGCTGCAGAGAGTTTGCACTAAATACATTGGTTCGTCATAATCTCAAGAGGTTATTTCTAAATGTGTGTCCACAACAGTAGTATAACAAGGAGCCAGAGTCATGAGGATCCATGTGCAGTATTTTATTGAGAACACATGGAGAGTTTGGAAGCTGGCAGGCATGGGTCAGGGACAGGCAGAGGCAGAGGGAGACTGCTCAGAACTGTAGGCCAGAGACGCAAACAAGACTTCGCAC
Organism: Oryzias celebensis; assembly: GCA_014656515.1. Lineage (NCBI taxonomy): Eukaryota > Metazoa > Chordata > Actinopteri > Beloniformes > Adrianichthyidae > Oryzias > Oryzias celebensis. Next base: position 47,892,178 of record BNCR01000012.1, read on the forward strand.
CAAGCAGAGCTCAGTCTAAATACTGCTGGGAACGAGCAGTGGGGACCGTGGGAGTGACAGCTGGGGCTGATGGGTAGTGAAGTGTAAAGTATCAGGAAGTGCTAGTACTCTGGAGACAGGTCCTGCTTAAGGCTAGAAGGGGAGACATTCCATTCTGTTAAAGGATCAGCTGAAAGATATTCTTGCGAACCAAGAGATTCATGAGCTTTGTTTTTGTGCTGATGAAAGTAATGGGGTTAATAAAGGATATGTGTGATGGCACTTTATACCAGACCTTAAAATCAAAAGTAAGTAAAGATGAATTGATGTCCCTCACTTTCAACTGTTATGGTGTATCAGTCTCTCAGTCCTCTAAATACAGTATTTGGCTAGTACTGTAATGCGTTAATGAAAGACCCCCTGAGAGTAGAGATCAGCAGGTTTGTTATGTGGTTTATGGTTTGGAACCAAAAAGCCAGGAGTGTTGTGCTTTTGTAAACCATTTGTGGAGAAGCGTGTTGGTGTTTTTGAAGATGGATTTGAGTGGCAGCATCTGAGGGATCCCTTACTGAGACACACTAAAGTGCAAGCATTGTACTGTTTGTGTGATGCAGTAGCAAGGCCATCACTATCAAAGTTTAAACAGTTTAATGGTGAATATGGGTGTCTTCACTCTGGGGCGCAAACAAGGACAATAAAAGGAAACATCTTGATGAAAAGCCAAGTGACATTTACAAAATATAAAACTACAGTAAAAATAGGACAAACTGCTGAAAGAGAAGCAAAGTCCATATTGGGCATAAAGGGCCCATTTGCCTTTGCCCATTTATCAAAGTTTGATTTGATCAATGGGAAGATCCCTGATTACATGCACGGTGTGTTGCTTGGTTTGTGCAAATACATAGCAGGTTTATGGATGGATTCCAAGAGTATATGTGAACCATGGTATATTTGTGCACAAACAGCATTAATGAACCAACACCTCTTATCAATGAAACCTCCAGCTGTTGTTGCTCGAGTTCCAAGATCTCTAATAGAACACAATTTCTGGAAAGCCCACGAGTGGCAGCATTGGTATTTTGTACAATAGTTTGCCAGTTCTAAAAGGCTTTGTCCACAAGCGTTACTGATAGAGGGTATAAGAATTCTTTTGGGGTCAGCATTAAATGCTGGGTATGGGCATCAATGGGTATCTCCTGAAAACAAGTAGTCAAGCTGTACCACAACAAACATGCAAATGAGTGACATTAATCTGTGCATTTCCCCATTTAGCACCGTGTTCTCTTACTAATGCACCTGCAGAAGTTAAAGATTTCTGCAATGAAATGAGACATGGAAAGCTGCATGTCAAGTTTAAAAAGTTTCCTGGGGTGACTGCCCTTGGTCCACCAAGTGTAAGCTTAGTATGGCTGGATGATCAAGCTGCTCCTCACTCAGTGAGAGAGGTTCCCACAAATGCTGTGGGGAGTTCCTACAAGAGAGTTGCGGCAAAGGAAGTGGTCATTCATGACCATGCCTACAGCAAAACAAAACAAAGACACAACTCTGTTGTACTTTTAAAGGATGGGAGTATTTTAGAGTCTCACACTTTATTGACATGGGTGACCAGTCTTTATATGTCATAGGAAACGATAGTAAATGCATAGTGCAGAAATGAGACAGAGATCCCCATGTCAGAACTGAACTGAACTACATGTCAACTGTTCAGTTTCCCACTGCTTTTAACAAAGCCACAAGTGCTACTGAGGTCATTAGATAATGCAAGTATATTCAGTGTCCACAGTCCAGCTCAGTTGTATGCAAGCTACTGAACATATATTACTATAGATAAAATTATATTAACTAAATGTGAATATTTTCACTTGTTTATTTTGAGTTTCCAAAAGGAGAAAGTTCTTTCTCAAGTATTACCAATGTAACTAAAAGGAAATATCGCCTATCAGGGCAAAGAAAAATTGCACATGTATTCTTATGTAAGACATTTTGTACTCCATGTCATTATAGTCTTGGGCAAAAATAAAGAAGTCTTTCTCTAGCACACCTTTAAGAATGTGTGAGTCTTCTATCTCTTCGCTTCATATTGATTACTTCGCATGTGTATTTTGAATATCTGCTCTGTGGATCCAATATCAAGTTGCCATTTTCATCAGGAATAGTTGGTCCTAAAATCCTCAAAAAAACAGGCATTACTCCTGTAATACTGTTAGCAACATCCATTAGCTGAGAGACAATACAGAGCTGCCTGCTTTGTAGAAAACCTAACAACTGCTAAAATTTAACAGGTCAACAATTTGTGTCAAAACGCTATTTTTTTGTTCTCAAATGTTTCCACATTAAAGTATTTTAACAAAGTGTTAAATGTTGCATACTAAGAACACTTTACTTTTTTTTTTCTCCTCAAAAAGCTGAAAATGATCACAGGATGCTTACTACTTCCCTCCATTTCTTTCTTCAAAATGCCTGTTACTTAGAACTCATTTACAAGAGGCCAGACATTTTCAAATTAACACGATTGTCACTTTTTTCGCTTTCATTGAATTACTATTCTATGATGCACAAAAACAACTGTGACGATTCAGAACAGCTGGTGATGCAATGGATCGTGGAATGAGTCATGTGACCTCCCCATTTTAATCAGAGTTAAAACAAAAGCTCCACTTGAGTTTTGAAACATTCCATACACAAACTTGATCTTGATCATCACTGGAAATGGAAGTCATTGTTTTGAAAATGTTACAAAAAAAAGCTCATACGTTGTGATAGTTTTTTTTTATCAATAGTTATATATACACAAGAACTATCAGTAAAACACTAATAAAATGCTTCGGAAATGAACTGAGCAGTGACCTGAAGAAGAACAAGGCCTGCAAACCTGTGTTTATCACACCATTAATTAGCAAACATGTTAAATTAACAGAATTACTCAAATCATTCAGGTGCAGATAATCTGCTGTGGCTGCAGCAGCAGCAACCACGTCTCAGAGGGAGAACAGCACTAAAACCTAAATCAAACTAGATCTGGTGCTCAGCAATTTTGCCATCTGAGATGATTAAAAATAATGTAAGTAAACACAAAAGCTTAAAGGCCATCAGTATACCAGATGGAACTGTTGTGAAAAACATAATAATTATCATTATTGACCTGCATGTTCTTTGTAGCTGTAAAGGGAGTGTGCTCCCTCATAACCCCACACTCTCAGATCACTTTCTAATCACCTTTCAGTTTGTTCTAGAGAATTCCACCGCTCCAATAACTAAAGAACAGCTCAGAAGAACATTGACTGACCGTTCTATATCTGAATTTAAACTTACAGTCCAACCAGTATTTAGTAACGTGCTGAGCAAACACTCTGAGAGCAGCTCCCACAGTTTCAGTCCCAGAAAAAATGATCAGTTTGTTGATGACTCCATGGAGGGCCTCAGGAGAACACTTGATGTTGTTGCTCCTTTGAAACCAAAACTGTTTAGACAAAACCGAGTATCACCGTGGTTTAACACTGAAACACGTTCCCTTAAACAAATAACCCGTAAGTTAAAAAGAGAATGACACCGATCCGATCAGAGCAGTCCCTCAATAGCTGGAAATATAGCCTTTTAAGTTGACACTGGCTCTACTTGCTACTTACTCTTTGTCCGCCTCCTACACCCCCCCCCCTCCTCTCTCCCATACCCTAACCAGGGTCTGTATCCTTCTCCCACCCCCACTCCCCCCACCTGCAATCTTCACTATATCACTTGCTATCTGCCAATGCTTTATTTTATTTTGTTTATCATGCCTCTGTTTGGTTCAGTGCGATTCACATGTTGTCCCTCTTTCCCACTACCCTATGGGGGAGCGGGATTGTCTTTGTTCCTGTCTTTGGCTGTGACCTCGCCTTGTCATCCAGCAACCCCAGCTGTTTCCACAACTCCTACTGGATGAAGTCCATCTGCTACATTATTCAAACATGTCGTTCTTTATTTAAATATTTAGCTGTTTTCTTAACTTGTAAATGTTTATCTAGATGTTTTTGTTTATTAGACATATACTTGTTATTCAATGATGTAGTTGTAGAATTAATTGAGCTCACTCTTCTTTAATAGTTCTAGCGCATCACCTGTCCGTCTGGGGTTGAGGATCTCTCCTTCATGTCGGAAACCCTGAGGTTTTTTTTAAGAGTTTTCCTCACGAGAAGGAGGGTGTAAGGACAGAGATGTTTGTTCAGCTTAGTCTGTTTAACAACCAGCTATAGTTTACTTTTACATGTTTGATTTTTTTTGTTGATTCTTGCAATATACTGATGTCAGTCCAAAGAGACGGCTATGGCTGAATTGAACTGAATTAAAATTGAATTAAAAAGAATCAAATGTAAAAGGCCCATTTTTCCATTTTCTAAACCTGCTTGATTACCATTTAGGGTCCAATCGTTACTGCAGCCTACCCCAACCGCTAAGGGGGTTAAGGTGGGGTTCACCCTGGACCGTTTGCCAGGCCTTACAAAGCTACACATACAGAAAGCCACATACTTATTCCTTTACACTTATGGAACAACTCCGAATCACCAGTTACCCTTTGAAGCAGGGTTTTTTAACCATGTTTTAAATGGACACTGGCGTTTGCAGAGAATAACCACAGAGAACATACAAAAGAACCTAGCTGGGATATGAACCAGGGCCTACTGACGTTTAGGTAAGAGTGTGAACCACTGCGCCACCGTGTAGTTGATTTCTCAACCTGAACATTGAATTCATAAACTCATAAATGTTATTTATTAGAGATAGACACATAAACTTAAACAAATTTAGCTTTATCTCCAGTTCCATGAAGAACTGGTTTATTGTTACCATTTCAGCAGGTTGCTTTAGAGCATTTCAGGATTCTGACTTTGAAATTAGAATTGGTTCATTTCAATTGTTTTAAAAAGACAGCTTTAGTCTTTGCTTGCCTGTGTTAACCCTTCCCATTTTATTTCATGAATGGCTGCTGAGCACAAAATTTGTTTTTTATTATTTATTTTATGTGTTGTTGGTTTTTTTTTTTTTAATTAATGAACACATGAGGTGATGAGAAAAGTTTTTAATCCAGTCCTTTTACCCTTTACCATTTTCATTGAGGAAATGAGTTAAACCATAGATTTAAGAAAGCATTATTTCTGGCAGGGAAACCAACCTGGTGAAACTAAAACACTCTTTTTCTTTTACTGAAGCAGGTATTTGTTAAGCTAGACATTATTCTGGAGATGTATTTCCCTCACATCTTTATTTAGGCACACATTCACTTAAGATCTTATAAAACAGTGTTTTTCTGGAAATCAAATTACTGTATGTCATTACTGTAATTGTCAAAGCTGTAGGCCTGCTCACTTGCTTGTAATAACTCTAGAAAATTATCATTCAGTGGCACTGTGGGCCCTTACTAATAAGCACCCATAAACACTCTCATTATAATGCATGTGGAACCCACGTCCTCTTCCCAGTGAAAACCAATAGGAATATGATCTGGGATCCAGAGGCCTAATTCATCCCTTCAGCAGCAAGGCGCAAGTCTCAGCCAGCTAGCTGGGGGAGCATCATTTATGCTAACAGGGTCTATAGAGACTAACGGGGCCTGTGGAGGGGAAATGTCATTAACATAATGCTTCATTTACATACCAGTGCTAGCAGCCACACAGAGACCCAGACATATGAATGCATACAAATATGAACTAATTTGGAAAACAGCATTTCTTCTTCTTACACACACGTTTACACATTCCACAAATGTGTACAGCAAAGTAGATTTAGGCTTCCTGCTTCAATAATTTAAAATGACTCTACTCTCCCCCATGCATCTTTGGAGATACGTACAAGTGAATGCAGCACACTCCTATCCAGTCACTGGGAACATCGCAAACAGCAGTGGGGGTTGGATAGAAGCTCAGTCCCAGCTCTTTGTTTGATGCCTGTATGGCCTTGGCTTCATTTAATGAGCTGTAATGGCAGTCCAGAAGGATTCTAATTAATCTGTGCACACACAAAAGGCCCATTTTCCCCTCTTTTTTTCTTTCCCTCATTCCCTGTCTTCTGACTTTTTTATGTCTGTCCTTCTCCTTCTCTTACTTAAATGTCACCTACTAACAGAACCATCTTTTTCTTGTCTCAGTTCCTTCATCAATCGATGCAGGCTAACTCACAGGTATGTATGTGACAGCAGGATGAAGCCAGGGGGGGAAATGGGATCATTTAATTGCATCAAAGCTGCTTTTTTATTGAGATTCCATCAGTTTCTGCTCTTATCTTTTCTTTCTTGTTATCAAACATTTTAGTTTTTGTTGTCTAATAACAAAGAAGCTTCCACGATCAACCCAAAGCCTCCTTTTTAGAAGAAGACTGCCTCAAAGAAAGAAAAGGCCTCACTTGTGCAGCTGGCACAACAGGAGGGGTGAGTGTTCGATTTTACATCTGAAATAAAAGCAAGGAACATAGTGAATTTAAACTTTGAAGGGAATTCGCGGTTTGGTTTTGTGTTGTTCTTGGTCATGATTTGAATTTCTGTTTATCAGTCCCACCAGTTTCAGGTTCATGACAAACAGCTGTCTTTACTTCAGTTAATTGCACCCAGTCTCTTTAAGTGTGGGATTGTCAGATTGTCTGCTCTTTTTTGTTACATTATTGTTGCTCCCATGGTGTTGTCATGTTTCAGTTTATTTATTAAATATTTTATTTTTCTGCCCCCTTGCCTGGTCTCCTGCATTTTGGGTCCTAGACCACCTCTCCCTGACAGAATGACCTGACCACCTTGGACCTGGCAGGATAATCTTTGCTGCAGTGCGATGGCTTTCTGCCACTGCAGTCCACACCATGTCAGAGGGGAGATCCTGCAGCCATTTTCAAGTTATGCCATTCTACATCTAACCATCCATTTTTGAGGGGGAGTGCCAGAGCCATCTTTGAAGTTTGCTGTTCCTGTGGAAGGTCACCGGGTTTGCTTTTCATGTTCCCTGTCCCTGACGGTGGTTGCTGTTTGTCCCCTTTGGCCATATTACTCTTCTGGAGGAGGGTCGCCGGGTCTGCTTCCCCTAATGTTTCCCTTACTTGGGAAGAGTCGTAAGGACCGCTCCATATCCATTAAGTTGGCTTCAATTTTTTTTCGGAGCTGAATTGTGGCATTTTATTGTGATGTTGACGCATTTTTCAAAATAAAACCTATTTTTCACAGTGCTCGTTTGGCAGGACCCGCTTCGCTGGACTCGCTGTTTTTTACCGTGTTGTAAACATTACATCATTTCTGACATTAAACACCATGAACGACGAGAAGTTGATCACAGAGATCCAGAACTACTCCATCCTTGTTGTTGCAATAGATGCTAGGATAACGACAAAAAGGACAGTTTGTGTAAAATAGACATTCACACAGATTAGAAAGTTGAAAAAGTATGCCAATTTTTGTAAATCCAAATGAAGGCGAGTCACACAGAAAAGGAGTGTCGTGAATATACTCCAAAATCACGGCGGAATGTGGGTTTGTTTACGATGATGTCATATTTAAATGGATAAAATGTTAGCTCAGAGTAAACCCAGGTTCCGTCGAGTTGTGATTCACGCCGGCGGTAATGACGCCCGACGGAGACAATCAGAAGTTCTTAAATTAAACGTTGATTCTGTGTGCAAACTTGCTAAGTTGATGTCGGACACTGTTATTTTCTCTGGTCCACTCCTGAACCTAGTCAGTGATGAAATGTAAAGCCGCTTTTCATCATTTAACCGCTGGTTAGCTAGATGGTGCCCACAAAACGGTGTTAGCTTTGTAGACAATTGGAGCGCATTCTGGGGAAAGCCCGGTCTAGAGATGGCAGCCATCCCACTTTTGACGGCGCCACTCTTCTTTCTAAGTACATTAACAGTGCAACCTAACAACCCAGGGACAGGTTCTGGGCACAGAGCAGCAGTTTAAAACTCTCCTCTGAGTTCCCTTTAGCGTCAGTGCAAACCCCAGCACAGCACATAGTTAGTCCAGCAGCTGCTAGCTTTAGCTTATGCACTGAAAGGCGAGTGAAAGGAGTAAAATACAGAAATCTAAAAGTAAAAACTACTAATACTCTTAATAACAACATGCAAAATCACGATGTCATTAAATGTGGGTTACTAAACATTAGATCCATTTCCTCAAAGTCCCTTTTAGTCAATGAGTTAATGAATGATAACAAACTTAGCCTGCTAGCTCTAACAGAAACCTGGCTCCAACAGGATGACTATGTTAGGTTGAATGAAGCAGCCCCCCTTAATTATAATAACTATCAGAAATCCAGGATTTCTGGGAAAGGAGGTGGGTTAGCAGTAATATCACATTCTAGCTTACTTCCTTACACTAAAGCCGAACACATTTATAGTTCCTTTGAAAACATCATATTGTATATAAATCACTCAAACAGGAAAACTCCAAAATCTGTTTCATTCATAATTATTTATCGTCCTCCTGGCCTGTACTCTGAATTTTTAATTGAGTTTGCAGACTTTCTATCAACTATTGTTTTAGATTCTGATAAAATAATAAAGAAGATTGAAGATTTCCAGTCAGGGTTCAGACCTCACCATAGCACTGAAACTCTGCTAGTTAGAGTCACTAATGACTTGTTACTGGCCACAGAAAAGGGACTAATCTCTATTCTGGTCCTGTTAGATCTTAGTGCAGCCTTTGACACTATAGACCACAGCATCTTACTCCAGAGACTAGAACATGACATAGGGATCAGAGGATCTGCCCTTCAGTGGTTTGAATCCCATTTATCTGATAGGTACCAGTTTGTTCATGTAAATGGACATTCCTCCCATTATAGTCGAGTTAGCCACAGAGTCCCACAGGGCTCAGTCCTAGGACTCATCCTGTTTATGCTTTACATGCCTCTAGGGAACATAATCAGGAAACACTGTATTAGTGTTCACTGTTATGCGGATGATACACAGTTGTATCTATCCATTAAATCCGACCAGAATGACCGCTTAGAGAAACTTAGTGCCTGCATTAGTGACATCAAGATTTGGATTGCAGTTAATGACCTCCCCCTAAACCCAGAAAAAACTGAGGTCATTATACTAGGTCCAAAATACCTCAGAGATACCCTACCTGTTCAGATAGTCTCCCTGGATGGTGTAAATATAGCCTCCAATCCCACAGTTAGAAACCTGGGGGTTTTATTTGACCAGGATTTATCATTTAAGGCTCATATATCACAGGCTTGTAAAACTGCATTGTTTCACCTATGCAATATTTCTAGGATCAGAAACCTATCTAGAAGTGATGCTGAAAAACTCATCCATGCATTTGTTACGTCTAGGCTGGATTACTGTAACTCTTAGATAGCAGCGTGTCCTAAAAGTTCTTTAAAAAGTCTTCAGCTTGTTCAAAATGCAGCAGCTAGATTGTTAGCAGGAACCAGCAGAAGAGAACACATTACTCCTGTGTTAGCTTCACTTCACTGGCTCCCAGTTGAATCTAGAATCAAGTTCAAAATCCTCCTGCTAACCTCTAAGGCCTTGAATGGTATGACCCCATCCTATATTAAAGATCTCATAGAGCCTTACCAACCAAACAGAACACTTCACTCACAAAATGCAGGACAGCTTGTGGTTCCTAGAATTTCTAAAAGCACAGTTGGAGGTAGAGCCTTCAGCCACCAAGCTCCTGTTTTATGGAATAAGCTCCCAGCTCATGTAAGAGAGGCTGACACAGTTTCAACATTCAAAGTTAGACTTAAAACATTCCTCTTTGGACAGGATTATTGCCAGGCTAGCTAGTAATCAGAGAATGTCTAACTCACTGCTCCTCTGCCTCACCTGCTGTGATGGCGTTAAGGGACTCCAAGGGACTCTATGTCCCATGGCACTCACTATAATTTTAAGGGACCACCAAATCCCAACTGGGCCTGCTTCCTTCTCCCACCCCCCTTCTCCACCTGCAATCTTCATTACATCACTTGCCGTCTGCCAATGCTTTATTTTATTTGGTTTATCATGCCTCTGTTTGGTGCAGTGCCATTCACATGCTGTCCCTCTTTCCCACACCCTTACGGGGGAGTGGGAGAGATTTCTGATTCCAGGTGGATCGTCTGTGCTCCTGTCTTTGGCTGTGACCTAGCCTTTGGCTCTTCCTGCTCCTGTCTTTGGCCGTGACCTCGCCTCACGTGTGCTCCTGTCCTTGGCTGTGACCTCACCTTTGGTTCTTCCCGCTCCTGTCTTTGGCCGTGAACTCACCTTGCCTCTTCCAGCAACCCCAGCTGTTTCCACAACTCCTACTGGATGAAGCCCATCTGCTACACTATTCAAACATGCCTTTGTTTATTTAATACTTAGCTGGTATCTTACCTGGTAGCTGTTTATCTAGACGTGTTTGTTTATTATACATATATTTGTTATTCAACAGAATTAATCAAGCTCACTTTTCTTAAATAGTTCTAGCACATCACCTGTCCGTCCGCGGTTGAGGATCTCTCCTTCATGTGGGCAATCCTGAGGTTTCTTAGTTTTTTTCCCCCCAAAAAAGATAGGGTTTTTTTTAAGGGTTTTTCCTCACCGCGAAGGAGGGTGTAAAGGCAGAGATGTTTGTTCAGCTTAGTCTGTTTAACAACCAGCTATTGTTTACTTTTACATGTTTAATAATTATTTTTGCTTATTGCAATATATTCATAATCAGTCCAATGAGAAAGCTATGGCTGTAATATTTCTCTATATAAATAAAATTGAATTGAATTGAATAGACTAGAGCCGTAGCGCATGTGGTGTGAGCCCGGGGTTACTCCCCCTGCTTGCTAAGCAAAAAAGTCCAACATTTTTTTGTTAATCAAGATGTCTGGATTGTTCCAGATGGATGACATTTCGCATGGTAAAAGTGAGGGGTTTTAGATTATTTACATTTTAAGAAATTCCCACCAGGCTGTTAAAGTAGTACTTATATTACTCTTGTATCACTACTTTCCTAGCAGTCATGTGTTTTTATTGTTGGGCTGATAAATGGTAGATCTGACAAGTTAATCTTTCCACAAAATGCCTGTTCCAGATCCATCCATGGGTTGGTTTCTGGACTGTTTTTCAACCATCTTAAGATGTACTGTAATCTGTTGGCAAGAAAGTAGTTGTAGAAGTTGAGCCTCCACAACATTTTCCAGATTTGAAAGATTTTAGACTAATACTTGCAGGTTTGTTGTTCCATAAGAATGGTCAATGGCGTATACTTATATAGCGCTTTTCTACCTTCATTTGAAGGCCCAAAGTGCTTTACAGTCACAGACCCATTCACACACACATTCACACACTGATGGAGGCTCCGCTGCCGAACACTGGCGCCAACCTTCCATCAGAGACAATGTGGGGTTCAGTGTCTTGCCCAAGGACACTTCGATGGGAATCGGACCTGCAATACTCTGATCAGAGGCCGACTGACCTTTCCACTGCACCACGGCCGGCCCAAGAATCTGCATATGGCTGAGTCTAATGAATTAAACCATTTTAGTGGTGGTTGTGTGGAGATCATTGAGATCAGATAATTAACTGGGTAAAATTGTCATTTTTACTATGGCTATCTTACCCATGAGTGACAGAGGCAGATTGACCCAGTGGGTTAGATCGCCCTGTACACTTTTCAGTAATGGGGTGTAGTTTAGTTGCACCAGATCTGATAGTTTTGGGGAGACATAAATACCTAGATATTTGATGTAGAGATTTTTTGCTCAGCGTAAATGTGACAATTTATTAATCAAACAAAGATTTAGTTGCAAAACTTGAATATATATTTTTTAAACAAAAAAATTAGGTCAGACTTAAATATTTAGTTTACAGACTAAATGTTTAATTTTATAAACTTAAATATTTCGTTTGTAATTTAAATATATAATTATAAAATAAATATTTACCTTAAAACTACATATTTGGTTTGCTAACTAAATATTTAGCTAGTAAATGTGACATTCATAAATACAAGAATTGAAAAGAGAAAAAACACATCTTTTTATATCGTTAGACAGGCTAAATAACCAAAAATTTAATAAGAGGGTCCCTGGGGGCTGTGAGGTATGGCAATTAGAGGGCCCATGGGGCACGTGGCAAAGAAATCTCAGGGACCCTTAGAACCCCCATAATCTGGCCTTGTCTATTTGTCTTTTACGTCTTTTTGTTACCTGAGAGGGTCGTTTTTCTATATATATATGTGCACATATATATATATATAGGTATATATATATATATATATATATATATATATATATATATATATATATATATATATATATATGAGCTCCTTCCAAACCCAGGGAGAGAAGCGGGACGGTAGCTCCTCTACACCCAGTTTACAGACCAGAACTCTCTGCTCTGGTCTGGTCTCCCAGCAGCGTAACGGAGTGCACATTGTCACTGCTTTTACTTGCAAATCACACCAGACGCATATTTTTCCGCAGCGGTCAGCAGGCACTTCTGCCAGAGCTTTTTTTCTTTTTTTGTGCCATCATGGGTGAGTCACTATCCTATCCTAATGTCCTTGTTGCCAACTGCTCCCTGCCTCCCTCTTGTTGATTATTTTTTTATGTCCAACACCCCACCCCCTGCTATGTAGTCGGCCCACTACGTTGATATGCGTGTGTTTGTGTGTGCATGTGTGTGTGATTGTTTTGTGTAGATCAGGTTTAGATACAAAACTATGATCGCATTTGTCAATCGCTGTGTTTTTTTGTAAAAATGTGGTTATATTTTGAAAATTGACCGGATTTGGCCACTTTGCGGCAGTGTGAACCAGTCCATAGGCGGCTGCCTAGGGCACCATCTGCTAGACATGAAAATGACTACACTCAAAAAAAGGATTCAACTGGAAGCTTTCTTGCCCACCTCGCTTGTTGCTGTGAGGCAACAGCTCTAATCACTGTAAAACCATGCAGCCCGATTATTATGCAAAATCAATTAATTCAATTTCAATATTTTTGATCAAGATATCCACATGTATGGTTCTGAAATTATTGTAAGATGTATAAAGAATACCATATAAAGTATGTTAAATTGCAGTTTTACGTTGTAGTTTTCACAGTAGCCTTTGCTGAATTTACACAGAAACACAGTACATAAAGTACAGACTTTCTGTCCAATATGCAAACAAAGTACTGAACAACTGACTTTTACCTGGCTTTTACAGTGAATAGCTAAACCTTTTATTTCAATAATTTTCTGCTAATTTTACAAAATATTGATGTGCATTAAGCACATAACTGATGTAAGAATTTCATTAAAACGTTAATTTTTTACAAAGAGGTTATGCTAACTTAACAGAAAAATGTTGTTGACTTTACTGGTTTTTAAAGTGATTCAGTCGTGATTTTTATCATTATAAATCAATTTACTTTTTTTTCTGTAATGTAATTGTCAGGAGTCTGAGCTCTGTCTGCCTCTCTGATCACTGGTGGGAGACATCTCCTCAATACCGACACTACATCTCCCAGCTTCCCCAGCGCATAGATACCGCACACCTGACGCGCATCTACAATCATCCACAAGACATACAAGCAGCAAACAGAGCCTGGCTCGGTGCGAAGTATTGCTTGTGCCATTTAGCCTGCACACCAAGCGTTTTATCCCTATCTGATCACCTGTTTACCTGACCCACTTCGTATTTGTGCCTCTTTGCTGCCTGCCCTGACCTTTGCCTGGACTCTGACCCTAATTAAGGTTTGTGGACTTTTAGCTGAGCTTTGCTGCCGTTTGTCTGTCTGAGTCAATAAACCTGCTGCACGTGGAACCAGCCGTCTGCCTGTTTGTGGCAGTAATTTATGGTGCCATTGTAGTTTTTATTTAATTTCTCTGATCACTCCAGCTGCTGGAATTATTCCGTAAAAACATTGCATAAACACTGAGAACATCAGAGTGGCACAAAACTAGAAGAACTACACAAATAGGTAAAAATGTCAATAATCCAGAATTTCAAAGAGTTTACTTAAATATTTGTCCAATTTTATAGTGGTGAAACACTTTAGAAGTTTATTGTTGTCAGAAGTCCAATACAATTTATTTTATTTTGGAGAGATTAAGATTGAGTTTATTCCTCTGATGTCACAAAAATCTGTAGTAGATGAGAGTCACTCAATCTTTGTCAAACAAAAACAAGGATCCTTGCTTAGACGCTCAAACCCTCATTTTGCCTTCTCTGGTTTCTTAAAGCATGTCTCACTCCATATTATAGTTACTATGCTTTTGTCTGCACAATCAATCGTTTAAATGCAACAATAACTTGGATCCGATTGAAGTCATGTTTCAGTAAACCTAGTAGTTCCTGAAGGAAAACAACACTGTTCTCTTCATTTCCCAATAGGCCTGGTGCTGGGTTGACCAGAGTTAAGAACATATGGAATCAGCCAGTCTTGATAAAAGTAAAAAGGTGTCCATGATCCAGGCAAGATGCAGTGTTCTGCTGTGGAGGAAATCTGGCTGGGAACTTACCAGACAGACTAAACACAAATGGTCTTTGAATCCTCCAAAAGATAAGAATAGATGAGTATAATATACATTACATATTCTCAGCTACCACATTACATCTTAATTATGCCATTATTACAAACATAAAACCAGAGTCCTGTTAGAAGATCCTGAGCCAAGCCTCAGAATGATCTTGTAGCTCACTGTATCACCTTTCATAGAATTAGGCCTCTGGCAAATGACTTAACAAGATTATCCAGGCAGCCAATTTAACAAAGGCACAGTAATTCTTTAATGAAGATATTCAATAGGCAGACCACATTGTGTTCCATAAGGTTGTTACTTAATAACTGTCTCCAGTCCAAATGAGAGTCATCCTTTACTATGTTAACTGTTGTTCTACAGGGAAAACTGCCCTGCTACTGATGGTAATGAAGTTTTTGTGTGACAGCCTATTTTAGAAGTTAGATGTTTAAAGCAGATACAATTATTTATTTTTTTGTAACAATTTATGATTTTAAAGAAATAAATTAGCCAAAGGTTTCAGTCCAACCTCTTCATCAGCTGTGATGGCTAACTGGGTGAGATGTGTTGTTGATACCTGTTTTTTACCTTTGTTACTGTGATGCAGAGGCAGCAGCCACAGCTAGCAGTATGGAACAGTTATTTTCTCTGACTTTGTCTGTTGCTTTCCTGCTTGAAGAACAGAAAGAGTGACCCTCAGTCCAGCCTTCAAACCAATCATTCATTAACACATTCTGCTGCTAACAAGCTGCCTAATGGTTAAAACAAATTTCAGTGACTATTTAAGGAGCTTTTGCCAGTCAAGCTGTTTAAAGGTTTCCCTGCAGTTGTACATAAATAGCATGAAGAAAAATTGAATTTAAGATAAAAATGTTTTGGAAACAGACAACCCAGTCTCATAACCCAGTCTCTGCAAAAGGTACATTTGGCCACATGGCAAAATGTTTGTATTCTACAAAAATGGCTCTAAAATTATACCATGGCTACATCCAATTTAATTCAATGTTATTTCTTTAGCCCAATATCACAGCCACAGCCGTCTCAATGGACTGACATCAGTATATTGCAAGAAAAAAAAACATGTAAACATGTAAAAGTAAACAATAGCTGGTTGTTAAACAGACTAATCTGAACAAACATCTCTGCCCTTACACCCTCCTTCGTGGTGAGAAAAAACTCATAAAAAACCCTGTCTTTTTTTGGGGGGAAGAAACTAAGAAATTTCAGGGTTTCCCACATGAAGGAGAGATCTTCAATCGTGGATGGACAGGTGATGCGCTAGAACTATTAAAGAAAAGTAAGCTTCCACTTGGCAGTGGTCCCCCCTCTCCGCACAGTTTCGCCCCCTTCTCTTGGTTTTAAATGCACCTTAGACACGTAGGACCCTTGGTGGGGGGGTGCTGGGACATCACTGCCAGCAAGCAGGAGATGTCCTCCTAGTGCTCAACCCTCCAATTTTAACTGCACCGTAGACATTTAGGGCTCCTTGGCGAGAGGGTGATTGGACATCCCTGTAAGCAATCAGGAGATGTCCCCAGTGCCCTGCTCGCCAATTTTAACTGCACCCTTTATGACACACACCCTTCAACCACAAGAAACACACCTCAACATACACACACAAATACATTACACAAGGAAGATGGGAATACTGATCTTCTGTCCCCTACCCCATCCCCGGTGGGGGGAACAGGGCCTTCAGCGGTGGCGGCCTTGTCTCTTGGGTGTCGGCCTCCTGGGCCCGGCGGCCCCCTCCCCACGCAGGGAGAGGGATCCCTCAGTCCTCTGGCAAGTCCATGAGCGGGGGATCATATTCCATCTGAGCCGGGAGGGTGTCTGTGTCCTTGTGGTGCGGGTTCTGGTCCTTACCCTCGGGTGACGGGCCCCTTCTAAATCACAACATAGGAGAGCCTGGTCAGGCTACGTACTCCTTCGGGGACCCCCACTTCTATTGGTCATCCCTCCTCTAGGTGGGGGTAGCCGACCCCTGCTGTGCTCTCTTCTGGATCTCCGCAACTGCCTGGAGCTTCGGAGCAGGTCTCCCTTGGGGGGTCCTGGCTCGTACCTGGGGCTGGGGTGGGGGATGCTCAGAACTCCTGGGTGGTGGTGGGCGGCTTGTCTGGGGTGGTGGGGCTCTTGGGGGTGGGGCCCCGCGCTGGACCGCCCGGCGCGGTGGGGGGGCTGGTCTCCTGACTGGGCTGGGCCCTGCGCTCTGCGCTTCCGTACCTCACTGCGCTCGGGTGTTGGGGGCCCATGTGGTGGTCCTGCGGGCCCTGGTCTGGGTGCTTGGCCGGACTACCTGGCGGGCGGATCACCTCCATTGACCCCACAGTATGGGTGCGGGGGCGGGCCCTGGTCGGCGCTGCTGCCTCGGCGGGGGTCTTGGTGTGGGGATGTCTGGGAGCTCTCCCTCCTTTTTTTTCTTTCCATTCCTTCATCCACTTCAGCTTAACATAACATTCACCTGAGCACAGGCGTCAGCTCACATTTGCACCTTCAAATAGTGTGCGTGTCAGAATGTAATGCTTTACATGTGTGGGTTGGTATGCACAAGTGTGCGTGTAAACTGGTTGTGGACAAGTTTGTGAACACTCTTGGAGCCGGCAGGTATGTTTGTAACAGCTGAGTGTGTGGACAGGCCCCGCCCATTTTAGACCAACACTCACTATTGTAATGGGTATAAGCTTCAGCATTTTGTTGCCTGTAGACTTGCAATTCTACTTTCTCCTTCCATTGGTCATCCTCTGGAATCTATACCCCCCCCCCCTCTCTTTTCCCCCTTTCTTTTTCCGTCCGGTCCAACAAAAAGAACACAAACAAAATTAATATTAATAAAGTTTCGTTGAAATTACAAAAGGGGCTTATACCAACATACATTTTGTGTTCCCAATGATTTATAACCCCCGATTGTAAGAGTAAAATCTGTCTAATGCAAGAGGCTCTCAGCTCATATCTGTTTGCTCAGCTGTTGGACAGGACAAGTTTTAAAAAAAAAAAAAAAAAAAAAAAAAAAAAAAAAAAAAAAAAAAAAAGAAAAGTAAGCTTAATTAATTCTACAACTACATGGTTGGGGGGCAGACAAAGAGTGAGTAAGAGCGAGTAGAGCAGTAAGTTAGACATACTCTGATTTCTAGCTTGCCTGGCAATAATCCTGTCCAAAGAGGAATGTTTTAATCCTAACTTTGAATGTAGAAACTGTGTCGGCCTCTCTTACATGAGCTGGAAGTTTATTCCATAAAACAGGAGCTTGATAGCTAAAGGCTCTACCTCCAACTGTGCTTTTAGAGATTCTAGGAACCACAAGCAGTCCTGCATTTAGTGAGCAAAGTGTTCTGTTTGGTTTTTAAGGCTCTATGAGATCTTTGATATAGGATGGGGCCTGTTACATCATCCTGCTGCTGCCTTCCATCCTGTCATTCTGCTCACCTGGCAGGTGAAGCCAATTGTCCTGTTCAGCACCTGCCGGGTATTTAAGACAGTGGAGGCCACACCAAAGGCACAAAGGGCAGGGCAGGGCAGGGCAGGGCAGGGCCGGGCAGGGCCGGGCAGGGCCGGCCAGGGCAGGGCCGGGCAGGGCAGGGCCGGGCAGGGCAGGGGAGGGCAGGAGGCTGAGAGCAGGGGGTTTGGTTTGTGTCTCTTTTTGTTCCTCAACAGTCTTATACTGTTGGGTTTTGTTATTTTAATTTGGGTTGGGTTGGGTTTCCGGTAGTTTTGGTTAAGCAGCCTTTAGCAGGGAGCTGCTGACGGCCAGCATGGCTGGGTCAGCTGTCTCCCTGACCTTTTGTTATGTTTGGCCAAGGTTCCAGTTCCCTTTGGTTTGTCATTTTGTTTTAAACCAGCACTCTAATTATTTCCCTTTTGCTTTTCAGGACGGTGTCTTTTATTTTATTTTATTTTTTAATAAACTGTGTGAATTTGGATAAACCAGTATGTGGGAGTCAAAGTTCTTCATCCAAGGAACTACTGTCCAAATTGTCGTCCTCTATGGAGGAGTCAGCCAAACACCATGCTTGCTCCCCCAAAACAGACAGGTTTGAAGTACCAGAGGCATCCTGCTGAGCTTGAACTTCAGTCAATCTTCTTTAAAGCAGCTTCTCACGTTCTTGCTCAGTCGATGCCTCAGTGCTGTCTGACAATGAAATAAAGAGACCAAGAAATTCAAAAAGCTCTTCACATGGTATCTCTCATGGTATCTCTGGACATCTTTGCTTAGACTGCTGCTCCTGCGACCCAGTTCTGGATGAGCAGAAGAAGATGAATGGATTGATCCAGGAATGTGGTTTAGGATGCATGATTGAGAGGAAAGGATTGTCAATATCTTGCATAAGAACTCCACAACAGAAAAACTTCATGTTTTGTGTGACAAATTTCTTTAAAAGATACAGAGGATATGGAAAAATGTCTACACAGAACATTTTCAATCCTTTAGACAAAACCCCATAATAGCCCACATTTCTTCTTCTACCTTCTTCACTCACTTTGCTGGCAGATTTGTGAGAAAACTCGTCCTGCAACTCACTCGCTTGTGCGACATCATCGCTTTCCAGGATTCTACAGATTGTAACAAAGATGTAAAAATAATTGTCGTATATTAAGATTTAACAATGCAATATATTTTAATGTAGAACAATTCAGGTATAAAATCAAACTTTACAAGTCATGTTGCATCATGGATGAAGTCCACAAAAGAGGTCATCTCAGCATCCTTGGCCAGGAAAACACCTTCAAATCCATCAGGATAGACAAAATGGATAGAAAAATGGACAAAGATTAATAATACCAACATGCTAAGTCTTTTAACAGGAATGGGTAGCAGTTGAAAGGGACATGATGTATTGTCCTTTAAAAACAAATAACATTATATTAAAATGTTAAATAAATACAATTATTATATGAAAGGATAATTGTACTATTCAACCCAATCAGAATAGCTTGTTTTCTGGCAGAAACTTTGGTTGACCAGTTTAGCAGTTACAGCTGGAAAGGATGACAGGTAAAAAGCACTCTTGTAAAGTGAGCTATTAAAAAACATTTTACAGCAAATGTGTTATTTTTCCCCAAAGAAGAACAACCTTTAAAGACAGATTTCTAATCAAACATTCTTGTTAAACTTGAATGACTTATCAAATGTAAAATGGCCCACGTTATCTTGATTACAAGAAGTACCTCTTTCATGGTAAGTGAATTTCTCTCCCCCTTCTTTCTTAATGAATGTGGGTTTTCGCCACGCCTGTCGCTCAAATTGTTCCGCACTACTTCAGATTGTGTCTGTAACATTGACTTAACATGAAACTAGCTGACCGAAAGAGATGTGTGAATGAAGCAAATTAAGGCTTTGGCGTGGTTTATTGTGAGAAATTAAATTATAATATACTTGAAAGCTGAAAAAAGTTGATTTAGCATGATAAAGGCCCTTTTAGAGGAGCACAGGTTTATCTAGCAGTTCCCTGGTGGTTTGTATGGCCACCTTAAGGGACATAATAAAAACAAAATGTAGGTAAAATGTGTGAAATGTATTTCTCACAGGGAGGATGCACCTTGCTCTTAGACACTAACGGACTCCCTGCACAGTGCTGAGGGTTTAGGTGCACTGTAAAAATGGAAAATGCGTACACTGTGTCTGTGTCTCACCTACTCCCCCCTTACATGTTATGCTTAAAGGTTTACTGCAACTTATCCCCAACAGCATGCCCGTAGAACACAATCTTAAAATGTTGTACGGGCCACCTGCGTGCCCCACATAGATTTTTCACCAACAGACTGCCTGTATCCACCCATAAAAGCCATTGTGATTAAGGCATTACAATCATTATCTGTGATGAAAAACCAATAAACCAAATGAAAAGAAATCAGCAAGCGGTACTGACACAACAGTAGGGCTTAAAGGCTTTATTTAAGCAAATAGCATTGATTCTTAGAAATATTATTAAAACATTGAATAGAGGAATTAATTTTTTTTTCTTTGTTTTTCTTTCAGTTTACTTTGAATAATTGAAATACTAATATATGTATGTATTCTCCCAACTTAGTGGGAGCTGCAGGCAAAAAGTTGAGGATATCTAATGCAGAAGTCAGATTTGCATGTGGCTGTGTTTATCTCATATGCTCATGCTCAACCATTTTTTTTTGGGGAGTGGGGGTATTTCTTGGTAGTTTCTTAAGTAAAAGTCAAAAATCATTTTTCAACATCATTGGCTTTGTGCCTAATTGTTCTTATCCTCATAGTCCAACTGCACCAAAGGACTCCTAGCTCTGTGGAAAATGTTCTTCAGCATGTGCATCTATATTTAAGACAGTTTTTGTAGACCTGTCTCCTGGATGTCCAACCTTGTGAATGAGAGTGGCCAATGCCTGTTTTTTATGTGTGAGAATAATGCACACTAATGCTTTTACTCTCAAATAGAACAGATGAACCTGCATCTGTTGCTATTAAGCGGAGCAAGCCCTGGAGCAGGAGGAAATGCAGTGGAGGCCAGATTAAAGGGCATAAAGTGCCATTCACCATTAAGGAAAACTCCAATAAACATAAAAATATCACACTCAACAGAAAGTCTTCAAGGTATCAAAAAACTGGAAACAGCAAGAGAAGACCAAACACATCAATACTTAAAACTTAGACAATTCCTCAAACACAGACTAAAAACAGTGCAGGCAGCTTTGGTAGACCGAGGGTGAATCACAGAAAGGGGTGAGGTCTCCCTGGGAGGAGCCACAGCCAACCTGCACATACCAAACCACAAATCAAGGAAAAAGTAATAAAAAGAAAAAAGACTCAAGTTACTAACTTCATTTAAAGCTGCTTCTGCGTGACCTTTACCTCACTCTGTGAGTTCAGTAATGAACATATGCAATTCTCTCGTTTGCTCATATTTCCACCAAGAAGATATAAATTCCAACTTTGGAAAAGGGCAGATAAGTACAGAACTTTCATCTTTTATTACATCAAGGTAAGCAGGTGTAAAAAAATAAAACTACACGGACCAGCAAGCATTTATTTGGGATTACAGAAGAGCCACATCGTTTAATGTGTGTAATGCCCACTCGTGGGAGCGTGTTCTCTGCAGTTGCTGTCAGGACTGTATGTTTGGCAGCTTCATCTCCTGCTTCTCAACCTCAAGTGTTCTTAATTTCAGGTCATTGGGAATCTGAAGCATCAGCTCCCACAAGCCTTAATTAATTCTTCCCTGATAGAAGCTTCCACCACCCACATACGTTTAAAGAGAAACGAGGCAAGAAGATCGACTTCTTTGTAGCATCCAAATCTTCGTGTTGCTGTTTTAACAATTACTTACTTTCTAAAAGACTTCCATCATTTCTTTTACAAAAATAAACAAATAATGCTCAAAGTAAATGGCGTATTCTTAAATAGAACTTTTCTACCTTCTTAGGAAGCCTAAAATGCTTTAAAGTCCCAGTCACCCATTCACACAGACATTTGTATACTGATGGAAACATTCCTCAGAGACTTTGGTCCATACGGACATGACAGCATCAAACAGCTGCTGCAGATTTGTCAGCTGAACATCCATGACGTCAGGCTCCTGTTCCACCACATCCCAAAGGTTCCCTTTTGAGTTGAGATCTGGTGACTGTGGAGGTCATTAGAGTCCAGTGAACTCATGATCATGTTGAAGAAACCAGTCTGAGATGATTCCAGCTTTATGATATGGAGCCTTATCCTGCTGGAAGTATCATCAGAAGATGGAACACTGTGGTCATAAAGGGATGGACATGGTCAGCAACAATACTCTGGTACACTGTGGTGTTGGAACCATGATCAGTTTGTACTAAGGGGCCCAAAGTGTACCAAGAAAATCTCCCCACACCATTACACCACCACCACCAGCCTGGACTGTTGACACAAAGCAGGATGGATCCATGTTTTCATGTTGTTGACGTCAAATTCTGACCCGACCATCTGAATGCTGCAGCAGAAATGGAGACTCATCAGACCAGACGACGTTTTTCTAATCTTCTATTGTCCAGTTCTGGTGATCCTGTGTGAATTGTAGCCTCAGTTTCCTGTTCTTAGCTGACAGGAGTGGGAACTGGTGTGTTCTTCTGCTACTGTAGTCCATCTGACTCAAGGTTGGATGTGTTCAGAGATGTTCTTCTGCAGACCTCGGTTGTAACCAGTGGTTATTTCAGTTACTGTTGTCTTTCTATCAGCTGGAACCAGTCTGGTCATTCTCCTCTGACATCTGACATCAACAAGGCATTTCCACCCACAGAACTGCTGCTCACTGGATATTTTCTCTTTTTCTGACCATTCTCTGTAAACCCTAGAGATGGTTGTGGGTAAAAATCCAAGAATCCGTCCTCGTGGTTAAACCCGTTGTAGTCTTTGGTTCCACAGCAGCAAAACAAACGGACTGAGACACTCACTGTCTTATGTGGAAGGTTGATGTCCACCTTTATTCTCCTTTCCTTTTGCTTTCTTTTTACAAGTCTCCCTTTTCCTTCTCTGCCATCCTTCACACACTTTCCGCTTTTTTTCGTCTCGCACTTTCCTTCAACACACCCCCACTGTGATGTATGTTGCTTGTTTGACTCCGACCACCAGGTGGAGTCTGTTAGTTTGTTCGTTGTCTAGAAGTAGAAGAAGACGAGACGAAGATGTCGGAATAAACAACGACACAGTTCAAAGAAACACTGGCCTCCGCGTGTTCGATATATCAGGTTCAACAACGATATTACACCCACAACACTTTTTAAATTGAATTTGTGATGCTAAATTCACTTCATGGAAACACCACATTTTCGGAAAAAAACTTGTACTTTCTTAAACAAGTTTCTGGGCTTGGAGGTGGTTTTGGGGGCGTATCGAAATGCACATTTTTCACCAAACTGCAAAAGAAACGCTTTTTTTGAATTAAATGCTCTTCTTGGAATGAAGTGGCTTCGCTGAGCTCTACACAGCGGGCGCTACGAGGTGTCCTGCAGCAGCTCATGAAAAGTTACGTGTCAAACGGGATTGTTGGAGTCACAGCTCCTTTGTTAAATTATCAACCAAGATTTCATCCAAATCGCCGCTCCCACTAGGGAGCAGCGGTTCTGCTTGCAGCTCCATGACCTGCTCAGAAGTCTCCTTTGTATGGTGGCCCTGAAGTACAAATCACATTCACAAATCACTTGACAAGAAACAATTTAAATATAACAACGACAATTAGAAAAGAAAAATAAATAATATAAAAATAAATTACATTTTAGAAATCAAAACAGTTTTTTCCTAGGTTTTGAAGGAAAAAAGTAGCGGCTTATAGTTCCGAAAGTATGTTAGGAAAAAAGAATAGGCCTACTGAGAAATGTAGACAGCAAACAGGCTAATTAGCCAACATATAGCCTAGCTTCTAGAGATGTCAGGCCTCTGGTTTAGCTATTATGTAGGTAATTCCTTGACAAAAATTGTTGAAAGAAATGACAATCAAAAAAATTAAAAGTAATTCCATGTGATGTACAAAGCTACTAGCAATGTTATTAGCATGTGCCTAGCATTTCCCCAGGGTTTTTGGACTTCTTTTTCGAGGAAAATGAAAATATCTCTGTTGTGAGTGTCTACACAGGTTTCAATTGTACAAAAGGCCAGAAAGTCTTTTGCCCTACATGTTAAGCTATCCACATTCTTCATGTCAAGAGCAGTAGCCTAATGTCTACCCTTAGTAGCCTACATCAAGATGCTCCTTTATTAAAGATAGTTGCACATCCAGTATTTACTGTGTGTAACAACACCTTTAACGTTGTTTTTTTTTTTAATTTCGGCAGCTCCGTTATGGGGTCTTCATTCTGAATTATTCTCCCCCATCTAATCCTCTCTTCAGCATTGTGTTTAATCTCATCAACAACACAAACACCCTTGTGCCTTCCCTCACTACATGCATGAACCCCCTCTTTGGTCTACAGGCCTCTTTCCAGACTCAGCATCCTTTTAAATCATTGTCCCTTCTTAACCACCTCAATTGGCTTTCCAGTCCTTAATTCCCTCAACCTACCTAAAGATCCTTGCCATCTCTGTCTCTTTACTTTGTAAATGTAAAAATACACTGCTCCTTCCTTTGTGTCTAACTTTTTGTCATTTTAATCCCTCTTGTCACTTCTACCCTCACCTCACGCTGCATCTTTTTTGCTGTCCCTTGTCCTGACAGTTTAGCATTTTTTCTCAACTGTCCTTTTCCTCTTAAAACACTAGTGAACTTCCTGAGTCCGCCACCTGATTAGGTACATTTGAATGACCTTTATTGTCAGCATATCACTCTTTTGTTTTTACAAACCCACAGATCCAAAGATGATGCACTCTATAAAACTCCATTTGTAACACAAACACATATTCGAAACAATGGAGGCTAGATTTCTGTTCATTTAATTCAATCAGCCCAATCTGACTGATAAACTATAGTCTGCACCTGGGATCTCACCTTTATCTTTGGATGAAAAACGTTCAAAAACCCCAGCACCTCAGGGTCCGGCACATTCTTAGTAACCCCCTGAACATTGGAGACCTCTGTCTTCAAAGTCCAGCTGGATTCATTTTGTGGATGACGCCCATTATTCCACCAGTTTGGGCATCACTCTCAGATCTAGAGACCTAGAGATTAGAAACAACCCCGCAGAACCAAGATACTTCCTGTTCACCGGCCTTCTCTACAGCTGAAGTAGTCTGCAAAGCCCAAAACAACTCTTCTTAGATTTGATTGCGTCTTTACCACAATATGTTCTCTCTCCCAAGAATGTAACAAAACAAAGGAAGTGCCTTCCCAAGTCAAATGGTATTGTACTTTAATTATGTCTAGAACTCTGAAATGGTACAGGACTGCAATTAAAAAAATACACAGCTGAGATTTCTTTGATAAACACATTTAATTGAGAATGGTCTGCACTGTATACACACATTGGGACGGCTGTGGTGCAGTGGAAAGGATGGTCGGCTGCTGATTGGAGGATTGCAGGTTTGATTCCCGCCTTGCCCGCTCATGTGTCAAAGTGTCCTTGGGCAACACACTGAACCTCACATTACCTCTGATAGAAGGTTGGCGCCAGTGTTCGGCAGCGGAACCACCATCAGCATGTGAATGAGACAGTGACTGAAAGCGCTTTGGGCCTTCAAGGAAGGTCGCAAAGTGCTATATAAGTATACGCCATTTACCATTGAGACAGAGGAATGACTTGCTTTAGGAAAAAGGTCATTTTGATCTAATTTTATTTTCCAATTTTTAAAGATGTGCAAAGAAATGACCTCACAAAATCATATATTTGCATTTTGAACAACAAAAGAGGAAACGGCTTTCCACTGAAGCACAGACTTTGCTTGTTTTGAAAAAAGAATACATTAAAAATCTAAACTATTTTAGAAATCCAAGAAGGCAAACACGTGTTCATTAAAAAGTGGTTTTTGATTGATTGGTGCAAACAGAGCACAAGGTCTTGGATATTTCAGTACTGTCCTTAACATCCTTTTGCCTGATCCTCCTCAGTCTTCATCTCCCCTGTCTCCTCCTCCTCCTCAGGCTCCTCCTCTTCATCTGAAGACTCACGCTCTGTCTGCCAGTTCATGTCCTCCTCTGATTCCTCCAGGCTTTCTTCTAGCCAAGTAGTCTTCACATTGAAAGAGAGATCTGTGGCATTTGAAAACAGTTTCTTTCTCCTTCTTAATCTCTTCAAGACTTTTCTTGAGATAACAATGAAGACCGCTTGAACCCTCCTCACGCAGCACAGTTTCCAAATCTAAATAATAATAATTATAATAAAAAATACATAGCAATTCAGTTACAGAACTGAAGAGAACCCACACTGATTAATTTTACTACTTAAAAGTAGCAGATTAACACAAAAATACAACATGGCAAAACACATACTTTCAGACCTGGTCCACCCAGAGTTTTAGTGTGCCAACTGTACACTAAAAACCGTCCTGCATTTTCGAAAGATTGAGCCTTGCCATCTCGATGCCATTTATAATTATAGATGATTAATTAAATAAAAATCTTGAAAAAGTAGGTCACATATTTCAATTAAAACCCATTGAAAAAGTACATAATTTAAAACTGAAATGTAACCCTTGCTGTTTCAAGGATTAAATACTAAGAGAGCCTAAACGAAAGAGCTTGGTGGAGATTATTTCTCTTGCGTTCATTCCAGCCCATGGCGTGAACACTTAGCATATCTGTTCTTGATAAAGACATGTTCAATTTCAGAATCTTTTGCTAAAAAGACACCATCAAAAAACCCAGCCTGGTCTTCCCTGAGAAAAAAAAATAGAAAAGAAGAAACTTAGTTCACAAGAATGATGTGAAAATTAAACAAAATATTTAAACACACCTGTTGGAAGTTTGGATTTTCTGTTGCCATCGAGAGAAACAGGTAACTGGTCTGGAACACTGGACAGATAAAGCACTCCTCCATGCCGCTTAGCTGCCTTTCTTCAAACTTACAGTAAATGTTGTGTAAAAAGCTTTTTCAAAACCATCTGAGTTCACTTTTCCTTTCTGCAAAAAAGAAAAGGACAAATAGACCTTTCCATTAAAACATTCTTATCGCTAATCTGGTCAAGCATTTATAAACATGCAAAATATCGGCAGCTGATGAAAACAAAAACTCAAAAATGTAACAAAAAATTATAAAAAGTCATACACTCACTCTTCCAAAGTTCTTTGATCCAGCATTGATGTAAAAGCCTGTCTGGACAATCCTGGTGCGGTTGTCTTCATTTCTTCAAATGACTCAAACGAGCCGTGCTGAAACAGGGTCTGTGTCTGCATTCTTGAAGGCCAGTACCCACTTCTGACCAAATCAGAAACCTCTGGGGTCCAGCAATCACTACAGTTGTTGAATGTGACAACTGGTAGGTGAAGCTCAAAATGACCTGAGATCACACACAGAACACAGATCACAAATGTTCTCAAATGTTCTTTAAAATGTGAAAATAAAGTTTCTACACACACCATTTATATTAATGAGGACTATTGGTCTGCCAAGAGAGAGTGTCACAATGCTGTCCTGGCAACATCTTATTGGTAACACAACCGGGAGGAAACCAGCTGTGTATACAGGTATTATGAATCCTTCTTGTGTGACAGAAGAGTTTCAGCTCAAATGAAAGGAGAGGTGAACAAACTGTGGTGAAAGCAGCCATGTTGTTCAGTCTAGAGACAGTAATACTGAGGAAAAGACAGGATGCTGAGGTTCTTTTTGGGAGTGACCAGGATGGATAGAATCAGGAATGAGTCCAGCAGAGGAACAGTACATGTTAGAAGTTTTAGAGATAAAGTCAGAGGTCAGACTGAAACGGTTCAGTCATGATTATATTATAGACGGTGATTATATTGGTTGAAAGATGCTGAGTCTGGAGCTGCAGGAAAGAGGTCTAGAGGAAGACCAAAGAGGAGGTTTATGGATGCAGTGAACGTAGACCTGAAGGAAGCTGGTGTTAGAGGAGAGGATGCAGAAGACAAGGTTAGATGAAGGGAGCTGATTCGCCTTGGTGACCCTTGAAGGCAAAGGCTGGAAGGAAAAGAAGGTAATGTATGTATGCCTTGTGCCTGTGTTGAGATAATTACTTTCAAATGAAATCAACATTTATTTATTTAGTACTTTTCATACTGTATAACGCAAAATGTTGTACACGAATATAAAAATGCACACATAAACACAAATACTTCATACATACAGTACATATATATATACAGTGTTGGGGTAACGGATTACAAAGTAACATATTACTGTAATGTCATTACTTTTGTCAGTAACACAGTAACGTGATGAATTACGGTTCAAATGTTGGTCATTAGTTACAGTTACTGGACTATAGAAACCCTCATTATTTCGTCCCTTTGGTTTTGAGGGTCTGACATTTTCTCTCTGGTAAATGAAAGTAAACAGAGATTACTAAAAACATTTTATAAAAGGAGCAACTGGTGCATGCGCACATGCATGTGCACGTAGAGTTGGGGATCGGTCAGAGTATAGACATGCCCCCGTTGCTGAAGTCACAGTGCTTTCCAAACTGGCTCAAAGATGAGTGAAAAGAGACACTGCAAGGAGTCCTGTCATCCCCACGGAGCAGCAGGTGTGCAGCAGAGCAGAGAGCAGGACCGTGTGGTAGATTACTAATGAAATGACTCTAAAGTCGCTCTGTGATGTGAAAGACAAGAGCCGGCTTCTTCCTGGGCGCTGTTTTTCTCTGCAATAATTGACTCTGTCTTCATTATTCTTCTCTCTAAGCTGCACGTGACTAGGGGTCAAACTGAGTTTGCGCTCAATGCGCTCGGTGGGGGCAGGGGCGGCGGGGGGGGGGGCATAGTTTGGTAGACTTGCAGCAGCGCAGAACTGTGCACAAAAGGCAGAAAATAGAGAGAGCGAGAGAGAGATGGTGCAACTCTTTGTAATGGAAAACAGAAATTCAGCCTGAATGAACATAGAGGCTTTTAATAGTTCTTTGTGTTTTCACATCTTAGTTTCAGATTTGATAGAGATGAATATTATTATTTGATTAATATAACATTACAGTATTTTCTACATCTCTCTTTAAGCAGTAACATGACCACATATGTTGTAACTTATTTTTGTGTCATTTTTCACACAGTTTGAATTCAAATGAAGCAGGTTATGTCATGAACCATGTTGATGTCTTGCACAATGTAATTGCTTTAAAAATAGAGTTTTTTTTTATTTAATTTATTCATTCATTCATTCATTTTCTAAACCGTTTTATCCCTTTCGGGGTCACGGGGCTGCCGGAGCCTAACCCGGCTACTCATGGGCAAAGGCAGGGGACACCCCTGGACTGGTCGCCAGTCTGTCGCAGGGGCAGATTTAATTTAATTTATTTATATTTAACCACAGAAGTCTTTTTGAAATTAAAAAATCTCTCTTTCAAATGAGCTCTGTTAAATGAAAGACAAGAGGATCTTGTTTGTGCGAAGTGGAAAAAAAAGTAAGGAGTAGTGAATTACTTTTTCAAATCGGTAATGAGTAAAGTGATTTATTTATTATCTTGATCCGGTAACTAAGTAATCAATTACGTGTTAGAAGTAACTTACCCAACACTGCCTGTTCATGCGTTGGTCCAGACACACACTGCACAAATTAGTCAATAATGAACAAAAAACGTCTTTAACAAGAGCTGTGGGAAGCACACATGGAAGTCCTCAACAATCAAAATGTGATTCTGACGCATAACGTTTGCCAGGAAATCCAAAAAGTCATTCATGAAGTCTTTGTTATATTTGGACGGTCCATAAATGACCGCGCACATCACCGGTTGTGACAGACCCACCTCTAACACAGCCACTTCAAAGCTGGTGCTGGAAGACGGAAAGGTCCACCGCCTGCATCTAAAATAGTTGCTAAAAGCATCTGTCGTTCCGAGGTTTGTATGACTGACTGGACACTCATGTTCTGGTATATGCTGACAGACCAGACTCAACACTGATTCCGCTCTGACCTCTAACTTGTTACTTTAAGTCAGAGTAGTTTGCCAATGAAGTAAGTATTTCTTCCAGCTCTAATGTCGCAGATTTCTTTTATTGGTGTTCAGCCGTCACGGTTTTGTTTGACTGTTCAACCTTTCAGTAGGAACAGCTTAAACAATTAGTCTATGTATGTTGCAGCTTACACCGGCCAGCAGACATTTAAAGTGAAGAAGAGGTTACGGCACTTCAAGATAATTGTGTTTTCAAAGCATAGAAGCCAGTGTAACAGATTTTTCCAAAAGTGTCCTGGAAATAGTGACAGAGCTGTAGCTGAGAGAGCTGTGATGGTTTGCTCAGCTGTTGTATTTCCATGCTGCAACGCAGGTGAAGCAGACCAAGGGACTCACTCCCGGCTTTAAGAGGCTGAACAAAAATATAAAGGAAAAAAAAGAAACAATTTGATAGAAACTCTTCAGGTAAAAGAAGAATTCTGAAAATCATTAACAGATAGAAGAGAAAAGATTCTCAGAAGCGGTCCACCATTATATTATGCCGCTCTACTTATTGGTACCTTAAAATTCTTATTCACAATTTTTTTTGTTATTTGCCCATAAGCACTTTGTAATGTAACTGCAAAAGCTTGGAAAAAATATTTAGCAACCCTACAACTGGTAGACAACGATTCACCTGTTAAACTCAGCATTTAATTGAAAGCTAAAAGAGGGAGGAGTTTAAAACCCCTGTGATGTTTTTGAGCATAATCCATCTCCTGAAGGAGAGCCTGAAGGGTAAAGAGCTCATTCTGTGGAGTAACTTCTGGCTGAACTGAGTAGCACACTTGTATTTTAAATCTTAGAAAGTCTACAGGATATTTCTCTATCTTACGATGCTGCAGTTATCATTAGAGACAACCAGAACTTAAACAGCAGTAACATTTTATTTGGTGTGTACTGTCAATGCCTTTTTATATCTATTACACAACAGCAGATGTAGGGATGGGTATCATTAATATTTTACTGATTCTACTTTTATTGTCAATACAGCTTATTGATCCGGTATTTTTATCGATACTTTTCCGTGTGAAAACATGGAATGAGAAGACAAATAACAAACTATGTACATGAAAACTTTTTATTTGGAACCATTTAAAGCACAGCATATTCATGTGCCATCCTTTGCAAAACTGAAATAAAGTTGTCAATAAATACTAATGTGTCTTTGTAATAATAAAATCCACTTTAAGGTGGTTGGCTCACTCGGTTGAGTTTAAGACCGGCACGCTGGAAACCTTGGTTTGCTTCCCAGGATGTGCAATGATCTTAATCCATTGTGGGTCCTTTGGCTAAAGCCTTCACGCTGCTGCCTAACTGGGTCTCCCTGTGTCATGAAAATACAGCGTTGTGTCAGAAAGGGCATCGGCGTAAAAACACCTGTGTGAATCAGTGAAAGTTCATTTGATGTGCTGATCCCTGATGGGAAAAGCCGAAAGCTGAACAACTTCTTAAGGAAACAACTTAAAATAAACTTTACAATTAAGATCTAAAATGCATAATATATCTAATAGTCTCCTCACTTCAAAGAACAACAATAACGGAAATAAAAATGCAAAATCTTGTATTTTAATAAATGTTACATTGTATGTTGGATCATTTATTATTATTGGGGGACAATATACATTTTCAGCCTTGTTAATATTTGATCATTGTTCTTTACGCTTCTGGTAGCTGTAGTCATTTCTCCCTCCTTTTGATTCAAATTGAATGCACTTATCTTTGAGAAACCACTCTTTAGTCACATGCTCCACGTGTGTACTGCAAGCATGCATACCTACTGAAACAAAAGCGACGCCAGAAGTTTGGACGGTCAAACACTGCACAGCTTTCTGCTAGAATATTGGGAATTTTAGCGCGGCGTTTGGACAGGCTACTGGTGTTGCCGCCCCTTCAAGCCACATTTTTGTTACATCTGAGCCAGAGCATGCTGTCTGCATCTACTTTGGAAAATACAACCACATTTTGGACCTTTTTGCTCGTGGCTGCTCTGTCATCCACGTGCGTTTGTCGTCACTCGTCAGCAGAGAAATACGTACGTAAGAACACTTGAGAAGCCCCTCCCCTTTACACGGGGGCAGGAGGTGAGGACAGATGAAGAGATGGCCCATCTTTTTAAGCTGGATCAAAAAAAAGTAGTGCACGCCGTGTCTGTGCTGATGCCACGCCAATACGCTGACATCGTTAAGCAAAGCTGTTCAGGCTGAAACGATTTGGTCTGGAAAAAATTGATGATGTGGCACCAGTATCAAACAAAACTACATCCCTAAGGCCTTGCTGTCAGTCACATTTCCCAGAGTTGCATTCCTTTCAAGCAGGAGTGCACACATCTACTGCTAAACCCTAAAGCTGGTTGTCTGCACAGAAAACAACAGACCCACCTTCAAAAACAGATGAATCCTAAAGACTTCAGATGGGACTCCAACAGCTTTCTTCTGAATTTTGGAACTACAAACAAAGATTTAGGAAAGCGGAATGAGTGCAGAGGAGGAAGATCTAATTGAGCGAGAAAGAATGGAGCAATGAAAAAGACTTGGGAAAAATATGGGGTGGGGGGTTGGGGGGGGCAAAAACAGTTTAAAAAGGGGATTAAAAACATCATAACTAACATTTATCAGTGTGAAAAAGACAGATAAAAACACACACTATCATCCCTGTCACTCCTTTAAGCATTAATTCCTCTTTGTTAAACACCTCAACTCTTAGGGCTTCCTTGTATCTGCAGCTGCTGGAGGAGCTGACTATCATAATGACCGCTTGGGACGGCTTTGACAGAATCCTTTCAAACCCATCCACCCATTCTGAGAACAGAATGGGTGGGATGGAATTGTATAAATTAAATTAAATTTAAAAAAGCATAATTTCTCTGTGTTGGTTGCAGATTTTAAAGACAGGATCAAACAGGTCAGATTGATCATTCTTCTTGAACGTTCCATTCTTTCTCAGATTTCACATGGTAAAGTGGATGGCTGTTGACACTAAAGATGAGACTTTCACAGACAAATGGAAGATTCATTTCATCATTAACATCAACAATGGGAATCACTCGTGGTTGGTTGGAAACCGTTCTCCGCCGCCGTCCACCTCAGCTGAACCAGGAGTCGCTGAGATGGTTTTGTTGAACTGCCAAATGAACACATGACCATCACAGATAATCCAAACTGTAATTGTAAGGAAAAGGAAAAAGATAGATTTTACGCAATAAATATTTTACAAGTGCTATTTTTTGAAAACAAGTTGTGTTAAAAGACACAATGGAAAATACTTAACATTGTTTGTGCCCAAAAACATTATTATGGGGGGGTGACAACAGGCTGTGGAGGACTGAAATACTGTACGGGTTTAAGGAAAGGAGAGTTCCCACAATTGCTGAGTCTGGAAGAACGACGGAGTCAGGTCTGGGAGAATGAAGACGCTATCTAACTTATAAGTATCTGAGAAAAAAATCGGATTTTTTAAGAGGCCAAATTTTCTGCTCTGCTGCTCAAAGGAGGCCAGAGTCTTGAAAGTTTTTAATGCCCTTCTTGCACCATTTCAGAAATCCCATATCATGGAGGAAGAGTACGAAAAGATGATTTGAAGCGATAGGGCTCAAGAGGGAAAAATCACACAACCATAATACTTCCTAACCTGAGCCCATATCCTTAGGGAGTGTTTGACCACACGGCCTTTGGGCGCTTTGAAGGTAAAAAAGCACTATGTAAGTATACACCATTTACCATTTAAAGCGTCAGCATGACCGATCACAATCTTACATGTCAAAAGAAGAGCGAGCACTGACATGTTGCACCCGTTGGAAATGCTAAGTCAAATGCATTTATGAGACACTTTTTGAGTGGCGAGATGTGATTATGAAAAGGCAATCTTCATTGGCTTTTCCCTTTTAATTGTGTCACAGAATGAGCTGTGTTGAAGTACACAATTAAAGGCAGTTTGGAGGATTGATTTTCATTTTATTTAAGAGACAAGTAATGCAGTTACATTGTAAACATGAAAAAACATTTCTGTTAATCCATTTTAACTGTCAAATTTGATATTTCTAATAGAACTTTGGTAAAAATTTACTAGAGAACTTTTAGAAAATGTCAAATGCCATTTTCTTTTTCATGTTTATTAAGTGACAGAATGACTGGTGTTAAAGAAGAAAAAGAAAAAGCTATTCGGAGGATTGAGATATCTTGAAAATGAAAAAGCATTTCTGGTTTTTATTTTTGGTTTGAAACATGTTTCACATTTGCTTCCATACCAGTAGTTCTGTTTGTTAAAAATGTTCTTGTGTTAAATGTTTCACCAGAAGCTTTTGTATGGAGCTTCAAAGTAGCCTTATTTGTTTCTTGTTTGTTAGTAGTTAGTAGCATTAGTAGTTTCTTATTGATAGCTTTCTTACCTCAGTATATTGTTTATTTTTAGAATGAATGTAAAGATATCCCATTGCACCGGAGCCAGGATCAAGGGAGCAGGAATGACGGTCTCTGGTGTCTCAGGTTCGCTAGCTGAGGTGTCATGTTGGTGAGAGAGTCTGTCTCCCTTTCCATTCTTTCATTCTGAAAGTGAAATTGAGAGAAGTACAGAGACAACTGGGTCTGACAAGGATTTAACTTTTTTGGCTGTTTTAAGGTTTTCTAGGTTCTTATGGTCTGTTAGGACTGTGAATAGATGTAAAGCGCCCTCCAGCCAGTGCCTCCACACTGAGAATGCCTCTTTCATGGCTAGCAGCTCTCGATCTCCCACGTCGTAGTTACGTTTTGCCTCCATCAGCTTGCGGGAATGGTAGGCACAGGGGAACATTTTTGGTGACTGATCCTGACGTTGCGAGAGAACGGCACCTGCCGCTGTGGTTGAAGCATCCACTTCCAACATGAAAGGAGCTGACGGATCCAGAAGAAGTAGGATGGGAAACTGAGAGAAGAGTTGCTGAACAGACCTAAATGCAGACGTGGTCTCCAGAAACCAGTGGAACAGTCTGGGGGATCCCTTTAGGAGAGAGGTGAGTGGTGCTGCCACTGTGCTGAACCCTTGGATCAAGTGTCAGTAGAAATTAGTGAAGCCAAGAAAGTGCTGTAGTTCCTTCACCGTAGAGGGTGGGGGGCCACCTTGCCCTGATTCATGGCCACCCCCTGGGCACTAACGACATAACCCAGGAAGGAGATTGAGAAACTGATGAAACTCTTATTTTTCTTGTTTGGCTTAAAGGTTACAGTCAAGCTGGCGTTGGAGGACCTGCCGGACATGAGAAACATGTTCGTCAAAGAAATTGGAATAAACCAGAATATCATCTATGTGAACTATCACGTATTTGTGCAGCATGTCACAAAAAACGTCATTGACAAACGCCTGAAAAACAGAAGGTGCATTGCACAGTTCAAACGGCATTACCGGATATATTTCCTGTTTTTGTCCTTGTTATTTCCCTCCCCTTGTTCTTAGCTTTCAACACCTATCCCACTTCTTCCTTTTCTGCAACCAGTGTTTCTTAACTTTCCACATCTTCCACATTCTCCTTTCGGTCAGCAGTCCCAAACAAAATATAAACTAACAAGAAAATAATAAATAAAATAAACGTTATTTTCAACTACAGAAGGGGCTTAGTTAGTCCACACAAAAGGGTCTCACTCCCAGAAGGAACAAAAGCGGACATTGAGGACAGTTACAAGTATTGCACAGGCAAATGGCAATCTGGAGCAGGCAATAAGGAAAGCTACAACAACCAAAAACCTCCAACAAGTAAGGCAAGTCCTGAGAAGCCAGCTCAATGACAAGAACAAAACTCGGGCAAGAAACAGTTGCACACTGCCAGTCATCAGATACCCTGTAGAAAAAAATCAGATGACCAAAGAAAGAGATACAGACCACGGATGTTAAGACACAGAAGCTCCTCACCATACATGGAGGGTTGCATCCCAAATCCAGAATACTGAGACTGTTTGCTAGCTGCAGGAAGGGAGGCTGGAAGGCGTGGAAGCCACTATCCAGGATTAAACATCCAAGATGCATGAAGACGTCAAGCTTAAGGCCCCAACTGACAGTGTGATCAGTGAATGTCTCAGGCAATGGACAGCATGAAGGATTTGGTGCAGGAGGACAGAACAGCATGAGAGGAGAAGCCCCTGCAGGGGATGTACCACCGAACCATAACTCAAATGGCTGATGTCAAAAAGTCCTATCAATGGCTAGAGAGGGCTGGCCTACAGGACAGCACAGAAGCGCTCATCCTGGCAGCTCAGGAACAAGTCCTGAACACCAGAGGGATAGAGGCCGATATCTGTTATTGATTTTAGCACATTAGTACAAGACTGTGCTGAATAAAAAATCCTCATGAGGAGTCCTGTGTCAGTCGCCTGTAGTCTGTATCAGCTGTTAACTAGAAAAGAATCATATGCATGTAAGAATGTAAACAAAAATCATTATTTTCTTACAATTCACAAAAA
The DNA here is from genome assembly GCA_014656515.1 of Oryzias celebensis. Classification (NCBI taxonomy): domain Eukaryota; kingdom Metazoa; phylum Chordata; class Actinopteri; order Beloniformes; family Adrianichthyidae; genus Oryzias; species Oryzias celebensis. Next base: position 47,928,463 of record BNCR01000012.1, read on the forward strand.
GAAATCACCCTAAAGTAACCCATAGATGGTACATACTCTGTACATTTACCAGTAAAACATGCTGAGAAAACAAGAATAAATTTACAAGAAAGGTGCATGTTGTCAAATGCACCCCTTTCTAATTGTGACTCTTGGTGGCTTGTAGTCACCAAATTCTCAACCAATAAACATACCTACCTACCTACCTGCCGACTGACTGACCGATCTAAACTCTTATTTGTTATCACAAAATTCAAATTCTCCAAAATGGAACATTCTTCTCTCAGTATTCATTCCTCCAGTTTCCCCCTCCCCTAAAGGTAAGAGTCTGGGTGTTAAGTGTAGGGTTTTGGAACCAGGTCGATTAGTTGTTGTTCGTTGTCGTCATTTCCTGTTTTATTTTGTTGTATTTCCTGTGCTCACCGTTCTTCTCAGGTCACTTGACACTTGTGTGTTCCCTCCCTCCTGGCACACCTGTGTGTTATTAATTAATCCTCTCTCCCTGTTATATACCCTCGTCTCCCTTGCACGGGTTGTCGGGGGGTTTTGGTTACTTCTTGGATTTATTCCTTCTCTTTCGAGACATTAAATGGATGACTATTCCATTTTGAGTGCGTCTGCGTTTGTGTCCACACGCCAACCCTGACATTACCACCCGACCAGTAACATGGACGCAGCAGACGCGGAGACGGTACGGGCATTGCTTCGCCAGCAGGAGGAACAGATGTCCTGCCTATGTCAAGGATTACTGGAAATGTCGAGCCGTCACGAGCGACAACTTGCCGCATTGGGTGAACGATTTGAGCAACTGACGGAGCGTTTTCAACATCCGCCGTCTTTCCTTTCGTCACGCCCACCGCCTTCCACGCCGATCCAGGGGACCTGGGAGAGTGTTCCGGTCGCTCCTCAGCACAACTAGCCTGTCCAGAAAGATTTTCTGGAGATTCTGGGGACTGTCGGGCCTTTATTACCCAGTGTGAGCTCCATTTCCAACTACAAGCGCCTCACTACCCTTCGGACCAAGCCAAGGTGGCTTTCATCATTTCCCACCTCACCAGCAGAGCAGGGGGATGGGCAACTGCTGAATGGCAGCGTGGAGCACCTACCTGCGCATCTCTCTCGGCTTTTCTGGAGGCTTTTCAGCAGGTGTTCCAACACACCAAGCCGGGCCGAGAAGCAGCTCGAGCCCTTATGCAACTACGGCAACGGGACAGGAGGGCAGCTGACTACGCCATCGAGTTCCGAACCTTGCCCTCCACTAGTGGTTGGGACACCACTGCGCTCATGGAAGCTTTTGTGGAGGGACTGTCCGAGGAATTAAAAGACAGACTAATTCCTCTCGAGTTACCTTCCTCCTTGGAACCCCTCATTGCCCTGTTATCAGGATTGATAACCGGTTACAGGACCACAAACTGGAACATGGCAGAATGACACTCCGCTTCCAACACAGTTCTGTTGGGCGCAGGAGCTTGGACTCACCTGACTGTGCTGTTTTTCCCACAGAACCCCCGCCTCCTGTTTCTGAGGAACCTATGCATCTTGGCCGGAGCAGACTAACAGCTTACGAGCGACGGATGGTATCAGGTGAGTGCCTTTACTATGGTAAGCGGGGTCATTTCTGCAGGGAGTGCCCAAACTCCTCTGCTCGTCAGTAAGAGTGGGCGCGCTGACGAGCGGTGATTTGGCGCTCACTAGTAAAAGACCTGCTGCCTGTTTGTTAAAGATACAGGTTATGTTCAAGGGAAAGGGGTTCTGTTGAAGCTTTGGTAGATTCAGGAGCAGAGCAGAACCTCATGGATGCCGAGCTAGCTAAACAGGTCGGACTTACGTATGAGTCATTACCTCAGCCGTTACAAGTGGTCTCCCTTAACGGTCAAGAGGTAGCCACCATCTCACACATAACCGAACCTGTTCATTTGATTATCTCAGGTAACCATCATGAATTTACCCGTTTTTTCATTTTCTCCTCTGCTCGGAACCCACTGGTTCTGGGGTACCCTTGGCTTTTGGCACACAACCCCGTTATTGACTGGTCCTCCAGTCGTATCTCTGGCTGGAGTGAGAGATGTCACACCACCTGTTTACGCTCAGCTCGGCCTCCTGGGGAAGACCCCGCTGTCCCAGTTGGGCAGCCGCCCTCACCTGACCTATCCGGGATACCACCGGAATACCATGATTTAGCTGAAGTGTTCTCCAAGTTACGAGCTCTCTCTTTACCCCCTCACCGACCTTATGACTGTGCGATCGATTTGCAACCTGGCGCTACTTTACCCAAAAGCAGGTTGTATAGTCTGTCTAAGCCCGAGAGAGGGGTCATGGGGAAGTATATCGCTGAGTCTCTGAATTCTGGTATCATCAGACCATCTTCTTCACCAGTGGGGTCCGGGTTCCTTTTTGTCGGTAAGAAGGACGGGTCACTCCGACCGTGTATAGACTATCGAGGGTTAAACGAGATCACGGTCAGAAACACTTACCCTCTACCACTGATGAACTCCGCCTTTGAGGCCTTGCAGGAAGCCAGGATTTATACCAAGCTGGATCTTCGCAATGCTTACCATCTCGTGCGGATGAGAGCTGGAGACGAATGGAAGACCGCCTTCACTACCCCTTTGGGACATTTTGAGTACCTGGTCATGCCTTTTGGTCTCTGTAATGCCCCTGCAGTTTTCCAGGCTATGATAAATGATGTGCTAAGAGATTTCATTCATCGTTTTGTGTTTGTGTACTTGGATGACATTTTGATTTTTTTCCAGGGATGCCAGCGAACATAGGCGGCATGTTCGTCTGGTACTCCAGCGTTTACTCGAGAACAAACTGTTTGTAAAGGCGGAGAAGTGTGAGTTTCACTCTCCGTCTGTTTCTTTCCTGGGGTTTGTCATTTCTGAGGGTGAGGTGAAACCCGATCCTGCGAAGGTGAAAGCGGTGGTGGAGTGGCCTACCCCTTCTAACAGGAAACAATTACAGCGTTTTCTGGGGTTTGCCAACTTCCTCCGTCGCTTCATCCGGGGTTACAGTTCGGTGGCCGCGCCACTCACGGCGCTCACCTCATCCTCCTCACCTTTTATCTGGACTAAGGAGGCAGAGGCAGCTTTTAATAAGCTCAAACATCTGTTCACCTCTGCTCCTATTTTGGCCCAACCCGATCCGTCCAGACAATTTATTGTGGAGGTGGATGCTTCTGATACGGGAGTGGGTGCGGTTCTATCCCAACGGGGGTTACCTGGCAGTAAAATGCGTCCTTGCGCTTACTTCTCCCGTCGGCTTTCTCCGGCCGAACGTAAGTACGATGTGGGGGATAAGTAGCTGCTAGCAATAAAGCTAGCTCTCGAGGAGTGGAGGCACTGGTTAGAGGGGTCTGCAACCCCGTTTTTGGTTTGGACGGATCATAAAAATCTGTCCTACCTACGAACCGCTAAACGGCTAAACTCCAGGCAGGCACGGTGGTCTTTATTTTTCAACTGTTTCAGATTTGTAGTTACTTATCGACCTGGTTCCAAGAATGTGAAGCCGGACGCCCTCTCCCGTCAGCAGGAACCGGCTTCTCAGGACGGCCAACCGGCATGTATTCTTCCTCCCTCATGTGTACTAGGTGCCCTCTCCTGGCAGCTGGAGAGAGACATTTGGGCTGCCCAGGCTCAGGAACCAGATCCGGGAGGAGGCCCTCCTAATAAACTGTTCGTTCCAAGCTCTCTCAGGTCCCAGGTACTCCAGTGGGCTCATGCCACACGACTCACCTGTCACCCAGGAATCCGCAGGACTGAATCCTTTTTGCGTCGCCGGTTCTGGTGGCCCAGCGTGACCAAGGACGTCCGGGATTATGTTTCAGGATGTCTGGTGTGTGCTCAGAACAAGGTTAGTACACACCCACCTGCTGGACTATTACATCCACTGTCCATCCCGGGTCGGCCTTGGTCACACATTGCTTTGGACTTTGTGACCGGCCTGCCGTCCTCCGCAGGAAAGACTTTTATCCTGACTATTGTGGATCGTTTCTCTAAGGCCGCTCACTTTGTGGCCTTGACCAAACTTCCCTCCGCTGCAGAGACGGCAAGACTGGTTATTGAGCACATCTTCAGGTTACATGGCATTCCCGCAGACATGGTGTCGGATCGAGGTCCTCAATTCATCTCACAGGTCTGGAAGGCGTTCTGTGGGGCTTTCGGGGCCACTGCCAGTCTCTCCTTTGGTTTCCACCCACAGTCTAACGGGCAGGCGGAGCGAACCAACCAGGACCTGGAGGCTGCGCTCCGGTGCGTCTGCTCCCGACACCAGACCTCCTGGAGTACGTTGTTGCCGTGGGTGGAATATGCGCATAACTCCCTCACCTCATCTGCCTCTGGTATGTCCCCATTCGAGTGCTCTCTGGGGTACCAACCCCCACTGTTCCCCGAGCAGGAGACGGAGGTGGCGGTTCCGTCGGTGCAACATCTCTATCGCCGCTGTCGGCGTATATGGCGGGAGGCTCGAGCAGCCTTGTTGCGTTCCGGAGCGACCAACAAGAGACTGGCGGATCGCCGACGCACTCCAGCTCCAGCTTATCGACCGGGCCAGTTCGTCATGCTCTCCACCTCCAACATCAAGCTTCGGACGGAGTCCAAAAAGCTGTCCCCCAGGTTCATCGGACCTTTCGAGATCGTCAAGGTCATCAATCCTGTGGCAGTCAGGCTGCGCTTGCCCAGGTCCCTGCGCATCCATCCGGTCTTCCATGTCTCTCAGCTGAAGCCACATATCACGAGTGCTCTGCAACAGCCGTCCTCTCCGCCACCCCCTCCTCGCATCATCGATGGTCAACCGGCCTACACCGTCCGTCGCCTGTTGGACGTTCGGCGACGGGGTCGTGGTCTCCAGTACCTGGTGGACTGGCAGGGGTACGGACCTGAGGAGAGATCCTGGGAGCCTGCTTCGCACATTCTGGATCCTGACCTCATCAGGGACTTCAATCGGCGGCACCGAGACAAGCCTCCTCCTGCGCCAGGCGGCGCACCTAGAGGGGGGGGTACTGTAGGGTTTTGGAACCAGGTCGATTAGTTGTTGTTCGTTGTCGTCATTTCCTGTTTTATTTTGTTGTATTTCCTGTGCTCACCGTTCTTCTCAGGTCACTTGACACTTCCCTCCTTGTGTGTTCCCTCCCTCCTGGCTCACCTGTGTGTTATTAATTAATCCTCTCTCCCTGTTATATACCCTCGTCTCCCTTGCACGGGTTGTCGGGTGGTTTTGGTTACTTCTTGGATTTATTCCTTCTCTTTCGAGACATTAAATGAAGAACTATTCCATTTTGAGTGCCGTCTGCGTTTGTGTCCACACGCCAACCCTGACATTAAGATCGTAATAACCATCATGAAAGACTTTGATGAATGTGTGGTCACGGACATCTGAGCTTCTACTTGATGCAAAATTAGAGTGAAATATGATTTCAAGAAAATATGCGTCTGGGATCTACTACTGTCTCTGAGGTCAACTTTGATCCTGATTTTCAGCAGGGAGCTCTGACCTGCAGACAACTTGAGGTCAGTTTACTTGCTGTAATATCAGCTGAAGTTCAGTGGACCCGACAAACAAAGTTTTGAGTCTTAACAACAAGAAGAACTTTACAAACTCTGTTCAAACCAGAAGGACGGCTGTTAATCAGGCAGCAGAAGAAGGAATACTGTCGTAGACAGAGGCTCTAATCAAATTACTTACTTGGTTCTCTAAAGTGTGATTCATGATTAAGGATCTTCTGATGAAAATAATCTGCCCATATATTTTTTTTTTACCTGATTTAATGAAATGACTTTTCTGATGAAAATAATTCCGCATATATTTTTTATACTGATTTATGTCAATGACTTATTCAGATGGACTCTGTATTGCTGACTTTTTCTCATGAGAAATAATAACCATCAGTGGATGTTTGAAACTTACATCACTGATTTTTATTTTTTCTGCATAAGCTAATAACAAGTTTAAATAGTGTTATGTCTACATACATAGCAATGTAATTCATTGTTACTTAAGGATGTTTAATGACCTACATCAATGTTGGTACAAAAATAATCTGATCATAAGTTACAAACCGGATATTGGTAACAAATGTGAAGTAAATGGTGAGGTCGAGTCGGAGTGGGATTATAAAAATTCACTTCCTCCCACTGCCTTTCAAGCAATCTATCATTTGATGCCTAGTTATCCTATGTTCAACATGTTTTTATAGATGTAAACCTCTGATTGTCTTACATATGTGTTATTCTTGTGGGGTTATGGACCCGGCTTTATTATTGGATTTGTTTTTTGGGTTCCACTTCCTGTTTTATTTTGTTGTTGGTTGTACTTCCTGTGTTTTCCTCCTAGTGTGTGTTCTCTCCCTCCTTACTGGCACACCTGTTTCCACTTACCTCATCCCTTCCTTCTAGTTATAAGTCTTCGTCTCCCCTGCACTAGTTGTCGGGTGGTTCTTGTTGCTTATAGATCTTGTGCTCTATATTTCGACTATTGTTTTCAATTAAATAAGAGACTTTGCATTTTGAGAGTTCTGTCAGCTTTTGTGTCCGCGCGTCAACCCTGACAATTCTGGCCTGCTTGAAAAAAAAACAATTCAAATCCAAATCAAAAACCAAACTTGAGTACTTTTACTGCCAAGGCTTTTCCTGTATTTGATTATTATTTGGACAGTTTAACATGAATTTACTAAAGTCCACATTCTCAGCAATTTGATGAAGAAGATCTCAAATTATGTAAATGTAAATTCAAAACATGGGAACCATGTAAATGAGATATTCCTGTCAAGATTGTGCTCCAGCCCCACCCTGATAATTGAGCATTCTCATCAGCTCCTATATACTCTGACAAGTCTCCTGTGCTAGAGTGATTTAGCCACAACCGTTACCTCTAGCATGTTTGTTTGGAATTTTTTCATCTGTTTTTTTCAGCCAACGAATACGCTTTGCCTTTTGCCTGGACTTGGTGTTCTGTGCTGTCTGAATTGGATATTCTGGATCTTCTGATGAACAGCTTGTTACTCAGCAGAAATCCTTTCTCAGTTCCTCCCCGTGGATTCTGTTGTTACCCTGCTACTCGGAGCAACAGCCTCTAGAATTAGTGCGATTTTTCTCGCATTGCAGAGTTTACTAGTTTACCTGTTCTAACCCCTCTTCTGCTCCTGCCTCGTGCTGAGATTGTCCACTAGTGATTGGAAAACCCCTCCTGCTGTGGTGTAGATGCCCATCTTGATTTGCTCTGATTATTTGAGTAAATTAATTTTAAAGTTTCTTTTGGAAGTTACTTTTAGAAGTATTCATTGTTTGTGGGGTCATGAGATATATGTGTTAATAGAGGGAGTGGGGAGGGTAAATGGTGAGTTGGGTTTTAATTGTAATACCTTGCGTGTTTTTGTTTTTAAAAGTAAAACTGTGAAAGTATTTTTTATAAGTGAAGTTTGCTTGATTTGATTAACTTTTCTATTATTCTGGTCTTATCGTTTGGGATTTTACTTGTTACAATTTAGGTAAAATGTTTGTGTACATGTCCTGGGTATGACACTGTGCAGTTTTCTCTATTTCTGCTTAAAAAACACAGCCGCGGTGTGCCCCCCTTTCTCTTAGTTTTTCATGTTTGCAAGTGCTGACAAACATCAGTTGTTTGGTTTGAGTCCAATTCATATGACGGCACAACATCTAAGAGGTAAGAAGGGGAGCAAAGCTTTCCTGCCTGCCTGCTCTACGCTCACACTGGAACATGGACATGGCTAGCTGGCTTTCTCTCTCTGCAGAAACTGTAGTATGGTAAACGAGTGCGGAACCTAAAAGAATCAATCTCACCAGATTAGTATGTGGACTTCAATTCAGTTGAGTTTATTTATCTAGCATAAATTCACAGTCAAGATTTGCCAAGGCTTAATGGGAGATTCACCAAACTAAAAAAAAAACTAAAATCTTAAATTACCATGTTTTCTGCAGTATAAGGTGCAGTTGATCAGTAGTAGACTTATTTTATTCAAGAATGATAATGTGCCTTCTAATCTGGAGGACCTAATGTATTGATTAATTCTGGTTGTGGTTACTAATAATGTCGTTCTATTTTCAGTGCGAGTCGAAAACAAGGTTGAGTGTAATTGTAAATACACTAATAACGCAAACCTGTAGTGGTGTTCGAATGTGTATTTTTATTTTTTGAATTCAGATATTCTGAATACTTTAATGCTACGTTCACACCGGACTCAGAAATGTCCATTTAAATCACTGCTTTTAACATGTAAATGCATGTAAATGCACATTTCTGGCTTCCACATTCAAAACTCACACATTTGCGCAACGCTACTCAACTTTTTACGTCCGTTTCCGGGCTCTACGTACAAAATGTGTAGTGATAAAGCACATGTCAAAAATTCAACCAGTTGATCTTTAACCAATCAGGTAATTGGATTTTGTAGTGACAAATATGTCTCATCCATTTTAAGACCCAGAAGTCCCACTGGTTGAATATTGATCACGAAGGAGAAATGAATAGTAATGACATGTCTTCATCTCAATGGGGTTAAGTACCTTCTGTGTTTTGCTGTAAAAAAAATTTTTTTGGAGATGGATTAATCTGTTTTCCCTTTTTTTGTTTGTTTAATGTGTGTTTCAGGAAAATTCAAGAGAAAATTTATTGAAGCAGAAGGTTTACCCGATTCTGAGAAAAAAGAAGCAGGACAACCCTAAAAAAATATAAAGTATGCTTGTGCGTGGTTAGGAATCTAGGATGTTTCACATGCATTAAATGTTAACGTTCCAAAAAGGTTTGTAGTATTTTTCCAACTTTCATTAATGATTTCATGTGTTCAGGATTGTAAGTATGCAGCATCAGGAAAGGGGGTTAATGGGAAGCCTACTGCTGCTACTTTACCCTGGTTTGACCTCAGGAATGAGACTTTCTACTAGTTCTCATGTCCTAGTTTCCTCCATCCGTGAGGAAATTCCGGGGCCAAGTAGCAGTGAGTGAAAGAGAGGAGGCTGAAGAAAGTGAGGCATAAGGGAGTCAGCCACCTAGAAGAAAAAGGAGAAGGGACAGTGTGGAGCTGTTTGATCTTATCAGGGTGGACATGAGCCTGCAGAAAGAGGCAGAAGAGTTGAGAGCAGGAGAGGAGAGGGACTTTTAACAGACTTTTTAATCTGCAAATTAAAAAAAAAAGTCAAAAAATGAAATAACTTTTAAATCCTTTATTCATTTTTTTTATATTAAAAAAAGTATCTGTTGTTAATAATAAACATATAAATGAAAAAAGTATTAGTCATAAAACTCTTTGTAACACTTTTATTATAACTGTTTACAAAATTGGTCGACATGGATGTGGTGGTCCACCTGATACCTGGGGCTGGAAATTTCTGATAGGCGATAGTTACATCTTGCAAAGTCGTCTGCAGAGAGAGTTTTAGGATACATCTTCACTGTAATTCAATTTTATTCAATTTTATTTATCGAGTCCAATATCACAACACAGTTGTCTCAATGGACTTCAGACCAGTAATTATACAAAACATAAAGTCTGTCATAAAATATAAACAATAGTCCACATGAAGACGGACAGGCGATGTATCAGAACTGTGAAATAATAACTAGCTTATCTAACTCTACAACGACATGTTTGAATAGTGTAGCAGATGGACTTCACCCAGATGGAACTGGGGGCAGGTATGGATGCGAGACAAGCCAGAGGTGAGGTCAAAAACCAAAGACAGGAAGGCTTCTTTAAAAAGCTCAGTGGGGGATTGGGATCCATCCTGTGTCTTCTACGGCTGCTGCCTGGGAGGGGCTGGGAGTACTAGCTAAATTAGCTCTGGCACTGCGGAATGCACTAAGAGTAACAACCTGGCTAGCAGGCTTAGCATGCACTGTGAGGAGCCATACTTCTAACTGTTCTGGCCTGGCCTTCAGATCAAAAACAACACTTAACACACCTCCTACTATCCTCACTAAAGCAAGCAAGATCCTCACTGAACATATGGCACATGGAGCAGGACAGAGGAGTGAAAGCAGAAGAGGTAGAAGGTATGCTAAACGCTAAGCTAAACTAGCAGTGTTTAGCTAAGGAGAAGCAATTTTGTCGCAAGCTTTGAATAGCTTGGACAGCAATTGGTTAACACAGCAGTTTACTCACAATAATTCTAAAGATGATACTTAAAAATTCTGAGCACTAAATCAGATAACACTTAGTTAGATATTAGCAAATCAGGCAATCGAATAACAGGAGCAACAAAAAGCAATGACCAAGCACTGGTTAACGCTCAACCAGAAATGAAGTCACTGCTGACACTGCATCGTCCATCTACAGAGTTTGCAGGTCTGGCTTTCGATGGATGCTCTGTGACCAAATAAATATCCATAAATAGGCAGACGGAACATAATATATACACAATCTTAATCCTATTGTTAAAGAAGACCAACATGAAAAAGTAACTTGATCATTTAGTTACCTGTTAATTGTAGTCATGGTGTGGTGGTACCAGGGCTCATCTTCTGGGACCACAATGTCACCAGCACAGCGGGAGATCTTGTGGAAGAAGGCACAAGCGGTACCCATTCTGTAATATAAACATGAATGGATACTATGTGTTCACTTACGTGAGATATGAGAATGTGGTGCACCTCGAGTGCTTCCAGAAAGATGGCTCTAAATCTTGTCTTTTCTGGAATGATGGCTGTTGAAGAGCTGGGCTGCTAGTCCTTCATTAACCAGTTCTTTTATTGTAGCAGTGACCATCAGGACCACTAGGAGGCTTGATCTAGATTTGGCAACCATCTATGGAACCTGAGCCAGCCCTGCAAAACCACGGTTACCACCTCCAATCAGTTTTTCTCAGATAAAATGAACATTTAAAACTATTTGTAGTCTGAATTTTAAAAGACAGTTTGTACTTATTATGTACACTTTTTTATACTCACAAGTGGACAAGTACGTTCCCTCAGTTACATTTACGAGAGTAACTTGTGAGAAAAAATTATAAAATTATATCATAAGAATATTTTTAAACTTTTTTTGGATACTCTACAAGCTTATTAATTTACTATTTTAATTGAATGTTTTACTATCTGTAATAAAGTTGCTAAAAATGAATCTATAAAACTAGCTTAAGCAGAAAAAAATGTCTCCACCTTGTCAGGAATTATATTTTGAGAGCTTGTAGACAGTACCTACATTATGTCTCAGCCTGAAATGCAACATTTGCCAGCGACTGCAACTCAATTAGTGTTTGAAATGAGTTCTCCAAAATTAACAAATTAATTTAAAAAAAACTCAGCAAAATTTCAAGCTCCAATCGTTTGATTCTTTTCTCTTGCTTGGGATAAAGTCGTTATGGTTGCTAGGTGATAGTATATTCACCAATGTAGTGGTGGGAATTATCTATAGGCTAGACCGCCCACATTCTAACCCACGAACAGCTTAATGAAGGACCCAGCTAATGTTGACTAGGCAGGCCGCGTCCTTAGAAGAATGCAACCCTCGAATTCACTACTGTCATGAGGCTGAAGAAACTGCCCGAGGAAGTCAAAAACAGAATTGTGGCGAGGCACAGACTTGGCAAAAGTTACAAAACAATTTCTGCAGCACTCAAGATTCCTAAGAGCACAGTGGCCTCCAAGATCATTAAATGGAAGAAGTCGGGGAATACCAGAACTCGTCCAAAACCGGGCGGTCCAGACAACTGAGCAATTGAGAAACTGGGAAGAGTCTTGGTGAGTGCAGTAAAGAAGAACTCAAAAATCACTGTGGCTGAACTCCAGAGATGCAGTAGGAAAATGAGAGAAAGTTGCACTAAGTCAACTCTCACTACAGCTTTCCATCAGTTAGGACTTAATGGCAGAGTGGTCTGATGGAAACCTCTCCTAAGTGCAAGACATATGAAAACCTTCGGGGGGGGACTAAGAAACCTCAGGGTTTCCCACATGAAGGAGAAATCCTCAACCCCGGACAGACAGGTGATGGAAACAGCTGGGTTTGCTGGAGGAGCCAGAGGCGAGGTCACGGCCAAAGACAGGAGCGGGAAGAGCCAAAGGCGAGGTCACAGCCAAAGACAGGAGCACAGACTATCCAGCTGGAGTCAGAAATCTCTCCCGCTCCCCCATAGTGGGGTGGGGGAGGGACAACATGTGAATGGCACTGCACCAAACAGAGGCATGATAAACAAAATAAAATAAAGCATTGGCAGATAGCAAGTGATGTAATGAAGATTGCAGGTGGGGGGGAGTGGGGGTGGGAGGATACAGACCCAGGTTGGGGTGGGGGGGGTGGGGGGGTAAGAGGCGGACAAAGAGCGAGAAGAGCCAGTGTGGTAAACTTCGTTACAGTAGGTGAGGTAGAGGAGCAGTAAGTTAAATATTCTCTGATTGACAGCTAGCCTGGCAATAATCCTGTCCAAAGAGGAATGTTTCCCAGATAACAAAAATGTTTTGGCCCGAATGTGGCCCAAAGTCAGCACTTTCATTTGGCCCACATTTGGCCTGGAATGCTGGCACTTGTGTGGTCCGCTTGTTTGCCAGATCTCAGCCACAAACAAACCACAACATGGCCAGAAGTCAGCCAAATGTTACCCACAGAAACTGCAACTGGCCCATCAAAGGGCCACTATATGTTTTAGTTCTGGCACAGATTTGGCCCAAGACCTGACTGCCAAATCTGGGCCTAAAACAAACCACAGCAAAGCTGGCTGTCAGCCAAATCTGACCCACAATCACCATAACTGGGCCAAAAAAGGGCCAGTGAATATTCCACCTCTGGCCCGTACTGGGCCCTCGTGATGATGACACATAGGTGGCCTGCTCCTGTAGCTGGATGTGGGCCACAAGCACACCCTATCAAGGCCAGATGTCACCCAAACATTTCCCTCAGAAACTGCAGCTTATCCAACTATGGGCTTACCACTGTTTATCCAAATATTTTAAGTAAAATTTTCATGGTTTGAGAACCTAATAAAAGACACAATAGTTTGGTTATAAATTATTTATTGAAAAGACAACATGAATTAAAAACTGTCATCTTTACTGCAGACAAAGGCTTCTCGCAGCACCCAGCATACTCTCCATCTTGGTTTAGGCCCCGGCTGTGCCCACCGATACTGTGTCATCCAGACCTGCACAAAAGGAAAAATGAATGCAACAGTAATCTCAGCTGAATATTTTTTAAGAAGTGTTTTGAATTTTTTAAGTGCTTGAATATTTAGCTAAAAAAAGGTCATGTATTACCCCTTAATGACAAGGAGAAAGCTAGAGACATGGATTCAAATGTTAAAATGCCCAAACAAATATTTCAACTTCTTGAGCTTTTATCATCTGTTTTTATTTTGTCATAGAACAATTCTGCTCTTTCTCAAGAGTTTTATTTTGAAAGTTCTAAAAACCTTGTAGGAAAAGCATAAAGACAAGGTATACAAAGTTAAGGTTAATTCTGTTTTTTTTCTTCTTAATTTTTCAACCTTTAAATTTTAAAATCAGGAAATGATGGCGCATTACTGATTAGATGATGACGTTTGTCCATCATTTTGACCGAAAGTGTTTTGGTATTAAAAGATACAGGACATACACTGTACTGATCATAAAACTTTTATTAGACATTAAAGACAAAAAAAGAAAGCATCATCATCTAATCAGTGACGTCCCATAGTACCTACCTTTCCCCTTTTTATTGTGTTTTGCTTTTTAACATTACTTTTTGATTTATGGAAATTACTTTTGTGTTCTAAAAAGTTACATCTTATTTTGTTTCATTTATTTGTAACTATTTTGGTTTCTGGAATTTAGTTTTGATTCCAAAAAGTGACGTTGTTGTTGTTATAGTTTTGCTTATTTACTTGTTGTTGTGATCTTAAAATGTTTTAGTGCTGAGTTCTTTGTTGGTGTGATTTGCACTTCAGGGCCACCGTCAATATCCCACCTGGAAGGAAGTGGAGAAAAACGTTGCAGCAGAGACAGAAGGTCTGAACGCCTGCTGTTAGCTGAGATAGCCTTCATTTTCAGCTTTGTGATGGCAGAATCCACTTATTGTCCAGAAACATACCGGTATGCACTGTTTGTAATTTAAAATGCTTAGAAATGTAATATTAGAACACTGCTTTAGAACACAATGTCGTGTTTTGTTTTATTGTTTTTTTATTTTCAAAATTTGTGTCTATTTAAAATTACAAATAAAATGGTAAATGATGTACGTAGCGTATTTCTACATTTCTTGAAGGCCCAAATCATTTTACACTCACATCCACTCATTTACACACATTCACACACTGATGGCGGCTCTGCTGCCGAACACTGGCACAAACCTATAACCACCAGAAGCAATGTGGGGTTTACTGTCTTACTCAGGGACACTTCAACACGTGGGTGCACAGAGAGGGAATCAAACCAGCAGTATTGCTACCAGAGGTCAACCGCTCTACATCTGCACCATGCCCGCTCCTAAAACACACAAAGAACCAAAATGGGAAATGAAGGAAATCGTTCCAAAAGTCTCAAATGAGAGGTTAGTCCATGTGAGCTTACAGATTTAAAGATTTATTATTTTTTGGCACAGGATGTTTTACAACTAGATTTTGAAAGGTTGGACTTGGCAATTTTTAATCTCTATTAAGTAGAACTACCAGAAACACAAAAAAAAGAAGAGACAATGATGCAGGCAAATCTGCACACTGGCTTTTCAGAAAAGTTCTGCAAAAATCTTACTGGAAAATGGTGACGTCCTGCAGAACGTGAAGCAGAAGCTCTTTCAGTTGCTGCTTTACACCAACTTTAGACTTTTTTTGTTTACTGTATATGATGTGTTTTTGTTTAATTCTTCTGCCTTTGGTAAGATACCTTTATTTCATCCCTTCATTGAATATCAACATTTCAGTTCAATTTATTGTTAAAATATCAATTCACAGCTGAGGTCATCTCAAGACTGCTAAAAGAAAACACCAAACTGAGCAAAAAAAAAAAAAACTTGGCAATAAAAAAAGCATTTATTATGATCCATTTAAATAAAATCTTTGACATTTTTATAGTCCAAAGCGTGTCATTATTTCAAAGCCGTGCATCATTTTTTTGCGTTCATGCTCTTTGCTGTAAAACGTTTTAGTGGCTCAGTAGTTATGTCTGGTGCCTGAAGCTCTGAGGAAGAGTCAAACAGAGCCAGAGCTGAAGAGCCCAGCAGAGAAGCCTGGTGGAG
Source organism: Oryzias celebensis (assembly GCA_014656515.1). Classification (NCBI taxonomy): domain Eukaryota; kingdom Metazoa; phylum Chordata; class Actinopteri; order Beloniformes; family Adrianichthyidae; genus Oryzias; species Oryzias celebensis. The sequence goes on from BNCR01000012.1 coordinate 47,943,593, forward strand.
GGTGCAGGGTGAGGGACAGGATCATCTGCTGTGGGGAAGGTGCTAAAGATTTAACAAGACTTCATCTGCAAACAACATACTCCTCGAGTGAAATGCTCTTTACACCTAGGATACAAATAATTGATTTGGAAAAAGTGTAACTGTTTGCTTTAGGGGATTGTAATTGTTTTGATCTTTTTATTAGTTTTTAATGACCTAAACATAGTTCTGCCCCTTAGCTTTTCATCTTTTTGAGCTCTTAGCATGAAATTGATTGGTTTAGTTTAGCTTTTACTGGGAGGTAAACTAGTACTGTTTACCTCTGTGCTTGTTGAAGCCTCTGAAGCTGAAGTGCTCACTCTGTAACTCTGCTCTGTTGATCTTGTATAGCTCATTGGATGCAAGGCTCACTTCTCTGGGAATTTTACAGCTAAAACGAATCATTTCTTTTATAGGGAGGTTTACAACCTTTTGAAACAGACCCTTTTTACAGCTTGAACTTCGTGCTGGATGCTGAATGCAACAGTTGATGCAGAGAAAGGCCTGAAATCTGCAGCAAAGACTGATCCACATCTGCTTGAGAGGCTTTGCTGCCTTCACTTTAAGGTGAATCTTGCAGTGCTTCTCAAGGGTCTTGGTCCTGAACCCTCATATCGGCTTTGGCGGTGGGATCTCCAAGAATCATCAGGTGTAGCTTGGAGGTGTGAATGAATTGTAAATGTGTGTGTTTAACTTGTCAATCCTTTTTTTGTGACAGTAATGTTTTTATGGTTTTTATACTTTTCTAGAACAATCTTCTTTATTGACAGAAACTTCTAAAGTTGAAATATCTTATTGGGGAGAAATTCTAAAAGCAGCTGGATCAACATATCTGCAACCCTCTGTTTAAATGGTCAAAACCGTCTCATGAAGGCAGGAAAATGCCACAGATTCATTTGAAGACGTGATCGTGTGAAGGATCAGTCTCATGTTCTCATCATGTTTCCTGATGTTGTTTCCAGAATAAGGGGCTGGATTGTAAAGAGAGAGACATGGCGAGCATGGCGGTGCCCATTGCCGCTAACGGAAATGCAGCACTTTTCTAACTGATTAATTTGATGGAAATGGGATGCTGCGGGGGGGGGGCAAGAGGAGGAGGTTCAGAAGTGACCAGACATATGAAACCACTCTCACATCATTGGTGGAATGGGATCTGAATGCCGTTTGTCTCTTTTAAGATCAAATAATTCAGTCATTTTCTAGACTGTTTTATCTCCTTCGGGGTAACCGGGCTGCTGGAGCCTAACCCTGCTACTCATGGGCGAAGCCAGGGAATTACACACACACACACCCACACCTAGGGACAATTTGGAGGGATAAATGAACCTATGAAGCATGTTTTTGGAGGAGGGTGGGAGAAAACCCACACATGCACAGGCAGAACATGCAAACTCTCTGCAAAGTCCACACAGAAAGGTCCACCTTTGTTTCAACACTGTTTCAAGTCCCCCAGCTGGGACTTGAAGCGAGAACCTTCTTGCTGTGAGGCAGGAAGCTAGTCACTGCGCCACCGTGCAGCCCAAGATAAAATAATATCATGAAAAACTTGATGACTTTCTTCTCTTCATCTAAGTTTTGCTCTTTGCTGTCCCTTCCTCCTAATGTGTGTTTATGTCAAACCCTGAAGGTCCAGGGGCACATGTTCTTATGCTGCCATTTGAATGTAAGAATTTAGAAGTTTCATTTGAAAATCAGCTGCTGGAACACAAAATGTAAAAAAACAGAGAAAAAGAAACGTCGTGTTCTGCGTATTAACAATACACAGCCATTCCTATCAAAGTGTATTGAATAGGAACTGAATGAACACAAAGAAGTATTTCATGATCTTTCATGTTCTCATTTACTGTGTGGAACCTTAACCTGTTTGGATGAACGCAGAGCTGATATGTAATATCATGTGAAAAAAATAAATAAAAACACACACGAATGAATAATTTTAGAAAATTCCAGCATGCGTCTAAGAAAAGAAAATAGGACTCTAATTGTTTTTTGTTGAATAACTTGAAACTGGGGCTGTAACTTCTTACATCCGCTTCATTTTTTAGTAAGAAAGCTGCAGAGATAATATCCTTAGGAAAAAAAAATCTAACTTTCATTTATGATGTTGATGAAATTCCACATCTTTGTATACTATATTCACCTACATATTATGTTTTAATAAATAGTTCATGCAATAGCAATATGTATTTCACTGTATTTCGATGTTTTCCGGCGTTTGCAAGCAAAAGACATGATTTTACTGGACTGAATTTAAGGTTTTGTTACAATTGTAACATACGTTCACTTATTTTTGATTTTCCTGATTATTTCATGTAAAGATCACATGTAGCTTATTGATCAGGATAAACTATTGGAACAAAACCCCATCAATTTATTATTATTTTATGAAATGACCTAAGCTTTCATTTGAGTATTTTGGTCAGCAAATCTTTCAGTTTTTATGCTCAATATTTGGACTTTCTGTAAAAATGTTATTCCTAATTTTAACGAAAGAAAATCTTTATTTTTAATGTACCTTAAGTATCATTTTTAGATGATTTTTAATTTATCTCTAAAATGTTAAAAGGCTTAACACATTTGGATGATTACATAAGCTGCTTTTTTTTATTTGTGCTCTTTGTGTTATGGTTCAGTCATTCTCCTGAAATTGTTGTGACCATACAGAGTGCTAGAATGTCCTAAGAATATTGCTTTGCATTATTTTGATGTGGAAAAACAACAGTGGACTGAACTTTATCAAACCAAAATGGGAATGGGTTTGACATTCATTTTTGTTTATCTGTTTGTTTGGACACATATTTCATTTACATGTAAAATTTTGCAAGAAATACAAGAATCCAGAAAACTTCAGCTGCACTGTTCAGTAGCAGGTTTTAATCTCTGAGTCACAGTTTTAACAGAAGTTTTAATCTGAGTGTTTTATTCACACGTGGAATAAATATTGTAAATTACAGAATGTATTTAAATTGTTGAATAGTTGTAGCTCTGCTAGCTGAATGCTTGGATGCAATGTTTTCAACCTTTGGGTTTGAAGACTGTTAGGTCAGGTGACAGGTGCAACATGCAGAACATCTCTTCCTGTTAGGACGGATCCTTCATCAGAAATGTTCAGAAAAATCATTTTATGTTATAAAAAATAGAAAGTTGAGCACAGCTTTCAGATTTGTTTAACCCATATTTTATTAATGGCAAAATAAAGAAAAGGTACAATATTGTACTTGTGAATATGACGGCAATGCTGGTGAGATGAGCTGCAGTCCTGGACGGGTCCATGGTTCTGGCTCTAATGTTCTTAAAACGTTTGCCGATGACTGTACGTCTGGCCTGCAGCTCGGCTCTCCTCTGCAGAGGAGTCCTCCCAGGATCTTCTCGGTCAGTTTGGTGGACCTTCAGGAGCAGGTGGATTCTCTCCCAGCTTCCTAACGGGGAGCGGATGCGATTGTGGAGGACTCGGTGAACTGTGTCCTTGATTCCAATAGTAGAGCCTGTTTTATCAGCATGAAGGCCGTGCATGCAGCATCCACTGAGCATTGGCTGGTTCATCTTGATGTCTGCAGATCTCCCGGATTATGATTTTATATTTTTTGTATTGTAAAAGATTTTGAGATTTTACAAATGGGTGATATTTTTCCAGAAACAAGTGTGTTTGTTTTTTTTTCCTTTCTGCCTCTTTAAGATGCTGTTTTTTTTTCCAAATAAACACATATGCTAACAGGGGTGTTCGAATATAGGCCTCGAGGACCAGTCTCCTGCAGATTTTCCCAGAAACCCTGCCATATCTGCACCTGATGTGTTTAGCAAATTAGGGGCTTCAGAGGCAGGTTAGTTGGAAAACATGTCAGACACCGGCCCTCGAGGCCTGGATTTGGGCACCCCTGTGCTAAAATGTGTTTTCAAGAATTCAGTTTTTTTTTTTTTTTTTGCAATACAAAAAAAAAAAAAAAAAAACAAGCAGCCAAAACAGGTACTGGTCATGAAATGCACCATAAATGTTTTTAAAGTTCCTATTTCGATGTGAACTTACATGGCTTGACTTTATTTGCATTTTCCAGCTGTCTAAGCTTTTCAGAACTCAGAGTTGTTGCTTGCTATAAATAATAAAACAATAAAGGTTTAAATTGTTAGCATTCTAAAGTCATAATACTTTTTACATATTAGCAGCTTTCATAGATCATGAAAGTAAATGTTATATAACACCAAACACAGCAGGAAGTGGTGTGTTTCCTTTGGTTCTGCTTCTACTGGAAATGCCTTAATCCAAACACAATTAGCTTCTTACATTCTGTAGGTTCCTGTCATAAAATCCACCATGTGCAGCGCCCAGCACGTTCTAAAAACTGAGTGTACAGTTTCCTGATTGTGATTGGCTAAAGTGTGTGCCAACCTTATCACGAGATCCTTCTGTGACACTATCTACCTCATTTCTAAAACGTCAACTGTAAACAAAATTAACAGATTTGTTTCTCAGATCGAAGCCACAGTGGTTTGTTCTCCTGCATAAGAGAACTATTTGTTTGTTTCATGTTCACATGATTTACATTTAGAAGTTTGCAGAAAGTATTTGCTTGTGAACCCAGATTTCATTTTGATGAGACTTTCCAGACAGATATTCTCTTTATTTTATTTCTATTTGTCAACACAAAACTCACTTTAATTTAGGTAAAAACCTATATAATTTATTTGTGAAAAAATGACAAGTATCCCATTGCAAAAATAATTTAATTAAATAGTTCATTAGTATTTCATGAGATTATAGGGGGTTGAAAGAATGTAGGCCGATTGGTTCGCCCTCAGACATTTTCACCTCTCTAAATCTGGGCCTCTGTAAAAAGTGTGGAAACCCCTGATCTAGACTAGAATGTCAACGAGTTTGATATTCATATGTTTCTGCAGATCTTTCTGTATGAGAAATAAATCATTAGTTGTATTCTAAGATCTCTCCTCAGAGGAACCACATGGGTATGTGGCTTACAATGATAAAAACTTTCAAAGCATTCTAATTAAAGTAACTGATTTTTTTACCATTTCATTTTGCTAATTTTGTCTGAAATTTGCACTTCATTTTGTGGATGAAATAAAGAAAAATCATTTTAAAATGATGAGGATTCCAATTACCCCAAATTGTCAAAATCATTACTTATTTTAACTGTTAAATTGATTTTCTGACAAACGTTTTTTTTCAATGTAAATGTACAGGATGCCTGGTATTTTCTTATTTTAGTTCATTTAAAACACGACTAAGTGCAAGAATATAGCTACACTATTTACCTGTTTTTTTCTAACAAAGCTTATTCTTTTTTAAAACACTGAATGTGCAAGTAATCAAATAAACTTATTAAGTATGTTTTTATTTAATTTCACTTTCTGAACAGGTTTTTTTTTGATTCTTTCATAATTATTCTTTTAATATAATTTTTTTATATGTGTTTTATAAAATAGTAATAAAAAAAAGCCTTTTAAATACAATGCATTTCCTACCACACAAGACCAACCACGTTTTAGCTTTTAGGTTTGAACAAAACAACAATTTAAGCCACACATTAATCCAGAGCTGTTCTATGGATCTCAATGTAGTTAGAATTTTGCAATAAATATTTTTTAAATCAACAAATCGCATTTCTATAAATACTCCATCAATTCTGGCCATTGGTTTTTAAAGTGAAAGACTTGTTGCTGCTAAAAGAACAGATGTAACGGCCTGTTTGACCTCATCAAACAGTGGAATAATGTTAAATTCAGTGGAGCTCTGGGAATCCAGACTCCTGTATTTTTTATTTTCCAAAGAGGGATGACTCTTTAGGCCTAATAACTGTTTGTTTATTATGTTTAACCTTTCATAGCATTTTTGTAATGTTTTTAAATATTTGTAGATATGTAAATGATGCTAATATCATTATTTTTCAGGCTTGCAGATTTGATTTTATTTAGATTAATTTAATTTTAGTTCATTCAAGATTTTAGTTTTTCAAAAAAATCAACAATCCACGACAATTTGATGTAATTTTTACACATTAATTTTCATTGGTGAGTAAAAAAAAAAAAAAAATACAGAAAGTAATTTTTATTTCTTTTGCAAACACTGGAAAAGATGTCAAGAGCCCCAGAAATCCAAAGATCCTTTCCTCTGTTTGTTGTCCTCTCCACCTTTGGTCTGTTTGCTGCGCGGTGCTGCTGACTGCAGGTGAATGAAGAGATCAGACAGAGCTGCTGGATGGGGCTGTGGGCCGCACTGCCAGCATTCTGGGTGGGGTCAGCTTTGTGCTTCTCATTAATGCGCTTTAACAGGATTACAAGAGATAAAATGTACTAAGATGCTCTGGGTGTTTGCAGTCCAGATTATAGGATGTAATATGCTAATCTGTGGCTGTCTTATAAGAGGATGTAAATAGCCCCTGACAGCAGATCAGTTATGCATTTATGTAAAGTGAATAACAATGCTGCCGAGTCTGGGGGATGGGGGGGGGGGGTGTTCTGTTGTGCCTTTCCTGAACAATGAAAGAAACACTAGAAACCCTCAGAGTTTTGAACTATGAGGTCACAGCTACAGAAAAAGTACTTTTGATAATAATTATTCCACGTGGTTGTTTAGAAAAAGGAGATGAAACCAGGAGTCCATGCATGTGTGTACATTTTATAATTAGTGCAAAAACAGATCCCCTGGAAAGAAGAAATCCTGACCTCATTGACAGACAAGGTTTAAATGAGCAAAAAAGTCTGACATTGGAGAAAGAAAAATGGTCTCACCAAGAATTCTTATTCTAACAGAAAAATTCTTATTCTAACAGAAAAATTCTAGTCACTAAGATGTATTTTCTAAAACTAAGATTTTTAAGGTTTTTAAAAAACTTTCTTGATAAAGTTATTCTTCTGACAAGATGAAAAATGAGACACTTTTTCTGAAAGTCTTTTTACTTTCTGTAGATTCACTGTGATGGATACATTTTTAAGGTTATTTAGGATTTGTTTAAACAATATATTTAAAAGAAAACTCAATCCCACCAAGGTTTAACTTGAAAGAATTAAGGCAAATTGGAGATAAAAATTAATAAGTCAGATGGAAAACTTCCAACAGATCCACTCTTTGGTTTAGGAGCTGGGAACAACTCAAATGATTTTTTTAACATGATGATTTAATGATTTTTTTTTTGTTATAAGGGATTCATTATGTTTTTTTTTTTATTTTATTTTTAAAAAACAGTTTTTGGTCAGAAATAAGAGATATGTGTGTGATCAAAGTGTTAATTCTTTTTTTCCCTTAATGATGGAAACCTAACAGAAAGAGCAAAGCAAACGTTTCAGTGAAATGGAATGTTCCTGCATCCCATCACTGCTGTGGTTTCATGCTTTTTACAGACAAATGTGGGACAAAACAAACAAAACAAAAATATTGTTTGAATTGGTAACAGTGCCTTTATATAATGGAAATTGTTTTTCCTTTTCTATTTTGGTTTATGTTCTGCTATGTCATAGAAAAATGTCTTCTATGATCCAGGATGCTGTTTTTGTCAGCGTGAAGGTAAATAGAATACATCTTTCTAAATCTTCGCATTTTTTCCAGAGGTTTTTTTTTTGTTTTTTTGTTTTTCTACAGGAAAACTCTCTGCGTTTCACTTTCATTCCCTTAAACTAAATGCAAGTACGTTTTCTCTTAAGTTGAAAAGAATTCACTTGACGCCTTTCAAATCTCATTATAAAAATGCAAATTGTTTAAAACTTTATTTCAGTTTCAGGAAAGAGATTCATTGGCTGTACATGTTTGGAAACAAAAAAAAGGCATAACAAAGTTCACATGGTGCAGGGGCTCATCCTTCATCCTGATCAGCTCCAAAGTCATCTTCAACCCCAAACAGCTCTGACAGGAAACTGCTCTGAACCAACAGGATCAGCAGCGCCATCATCAGGACATGAGCACCAACACCATTATATTTCAGGTGTGTGCCCACAGTGTTTTGCACCACAGCAGACTTCACAAACAGTAAGCAAACAGACAGTCCAGAAACAGGCTGGCACACAGGAGAACACCAACATTACACTTCATGTCACATCTTTTCACTGACAGGCCTTCCTCTGAGAAGCTGCGCTTCACAGCTGTAATCATCAACTCACAGTTGGTGGCATTTTAAAGCAAAAGCGTAACCACGGCTGCTGTTTCCTGCAAACGCCTCCACTTGTTGCTAGCTGCTATTGAAATCAGAGCCTGTGCACAGTGGAAGTGAGGAGGAGAAAGTGTTCACATGATGAACAGAGGCTGGTTCACGTGGCAACAGGGATGTCAGTCGCCCCAACAGCAACAAAACAAAGCCACAGACACACAGATCAACACAACACCTGCTCCAGTCAACCAACTCTGCATGTTTTGCTTTTCCTCATTTGTGATCGGGCTGCAGATCAAATCTTCCTCCTCAGCTTTGCCTCCATGTGGAGATGAACAGCAGAGTCATTATCAGCCAAGTTAGCACATAATTGCATTGTTTGGATGTCCTGGGATGGAAACGGCCGGGGTGATTGTACACTTAAAAGAGTCATGTCAGAGCGACTCGGCGGCTAACTTCAAGATCATCTCCAAGCCGAGATTATTCAAAACGGTAAGACGGCGAAGGTATTCTCCTGCACCGCAGAAACGCACACACAAATGAAGCCTGAGGAAATGGAGATCTCCACAACGTGATCATGAGAGGTGGCATGTGTGAAGACAGTCGCGTTGATCCTATTATGTGTTTAAATGGATTTTACACGGGTGTTAAGGTTGAGAATGTGCCATCAGACATAGAGAGGGGATCCATATTCATGCTGCATTGCCTGAGCCACACAGAAAAAGCTGCTCGTGGAGCATTTGAACAGGCATAATTGTTTATAGAGACGCCTCTTCTCAGTGCATGGGCAGCTACTGGACATTTTGTCTTTCAAAGGTGGATAAGTGATCGACATTTCTATGCATGAAGCTTTTTCTCTGCGTGTATGTGTTTGATGACAAAGCTGTGAGAACAGCTTTAAAGTCAGAGACAGTTCAGTCAGGCTGACAGCCAACCATAAAACAGGTTTCAAAGCAGCCAGACTTCACATGTTTGGTTGTTTTTTAAGAGACTTTCTTTAATTGATGCACGAGAATTAGGCTACATTTATAGGATTAGCAGATGACAATCGTTAAAAGGCAAACACAGAGATTTTTGCCGACGAGTGAGCCTGCAACAAACTCAGCCTTGCTGTATGAAAAACAATGACTTACCACCAAAACTGGTGACTAACGCTAAAGCCAGCAAAAGTGGAAGGCCTGTCCACCATGAAGGAAGAAAAGGTCTACAAATGGGATGTGTCTACAGAGAGATATGTCTTTAAAGAAACATATAGATATCTATGATATGTCAGAAAATATTTGACATTATAAATAACGGTGGAAATACTTTTGGATCCCCGTCTGATCTGTTCGATGTGACCAAACAGTGCCGAACGATTTCTATTGACATCAATCTCTGACTAGAACTGCGCAGTCAGTTATGATTGGTAGCTCTGCGAGTGCAGGGGCAATGGAGCGTGCGCAGAGCGCCATGCTGGCCATGCAGTGTGCCACATTCCCGGCTCTGTGGTCAGCCTTCACTCTGACCAAAAGATTCACCATTTATCTGCAGAACAGGTCTTCAGGCAACATTATCCACGAGAACACACACGCCATCTGTCGCCATGGAGACAGAAACAGACTGACAGATGAATGGTGGGACAGACGTGAGCACACTCTCGGCCTCGAACCGCAACTCAGACAGGAAGTGGGCGGGGACAACACAAGGCAGCGTTATGTGCAAATGAATGTGTTTGAATTTCATTGTCTCAAAAAGGTGGAGCATGGGGCCGCAGCTTCACCCAACCTCACAGCCCACGATGGTGGCTTGTTGAGGTGAAGTGGGTGGGTGGGTGGGTGTTGGGGGGGGTCAGGGTGTTGCTGGAATTTGGCGAAGAGAGGACTCTCCTCAACTACGCGTATTCTTAAGCAATAACAACGTGATCCGTATTATCCACCCAAGAATACCCGTCACCGAAGAGAGTCTTTCCGTAAACACGGCGAGCTAAGCCAGAAACCACGAGAGTGGCACCATCGCCACTGCCTCATCATCCCCACCATGGCCATCGCCTCCGCCATCAGCAGCCCCCCTCCATGCTCCAGAGGCAAATACACACAGACACATACAGAGAGAGTGGGGCAGTTGCATTGATTGAAGACAGCTTGCAGCAGTGTGAGGCAAGGCTCCATCAATGGCTCCTCTGCACAGGAGAAAATTGGAGGCATTTTCAATTCAAGCCAGCAGCGCGTGTCAAAGGAGAAACAGAAAAATAGCAAAAAGAAGGGTGTGTGAAAGCTGGGCTCACTCTCTCTTGCCTCTATGACACAAAGTTTGCAGGCGACAGGCGGTGGAGGGTGTGAGGTGACCCGGAGCCTGACTGCCAGAGCCTTACCTGGGCCTGCTGATGCAGGCGGAGGCGGGCGGTTCCCCCGGTGATTCTGCTGGGCTCGGCTTGGCATCGTGAGATCTGGGAGGGTGGGGGTTGGTATGCACACACAGGAAGAAAAGGGGTTAGGGAGGTCAGGTCGAGCGCTGCTGTGGTGAGACAATGCACTCCATTACCAACAGCAGGGACCCCCCCACCCTGCAACACAAGCACAGAAACGAACAGATTAAAGCAAAGGAGGGGCTCTGCAGCTGTCTGAACACACCAGCACCCACATCTTTCAATGTATGTCTGCTTAGTTATGTTTCAGATGTTTTCCAGAGAAAATGAACGGTGAAATGAGACATCTGTGATCCTTGCTGAGGCCCATGACTTGATTTGGTGCATTTTCTTACTGGGATTTCAACTGTCTTCAACATCCATAAGTCTTTCGCTTCATCTTTAATCTCTTCTAAAACAAAGAGTGTAAATGCAGGAGCAGGTCATGCATTATGCATGAAAAGTTCTAGCAAATGTATTCCATTTTATTCTAATTGAAGCAGCCGCTGAATACAAAGAGCACGCTCCAGCTGACCTGATCCCAGATCAGTCCGTAGATTTGTTGTCTCCAATCAATATTTACAGTTTCTGCGTGGATGCTTTGGTAAAGAACAAAAAGAGCTGTGACTCCTCAGTGCCGTGAGCTGACACAGGATAACGGCTCATGGATTCCAAAGACATTCATGAATCATGACAGAGAAGCAAGATTTGCTTTCAAAGAATACTCAGCAGCTTTGTTTGAAGTGAGACATTAAGGAAATGACCACAGGGGCAGAATCCTGGAAAGCATGAAGGCAGCAGAAGGGCTGGGGTGGAATGAATGGTCACATTCATGAATAGAAGCAACACGGTTGTCACGGTGGGGGGGTGGGGGGCACAAAGAATGAACAGATTCATGAGGAAGGAATGAAAGTGAGACGGGCTGGATTTTCTACTCTCCCTCTGGTCTGATCCGCCCCACGGCCAGCCGACCCAGTCTGCTCCAACACGGACCGCACCACCCATCACCCCCTCCAGCACCAGGAAGACCCCCCACCCATCCCACCTGCCTGTCCATCCCCCGAGCTGCAGAGATGTGGGATTTACCACCCGCAGCCAAACCTTCACACACCCGCAGCCAGCCAACCCAGGCCATGTGAGGGTCTCAGCTGCAGACCCGCTCACACCCTGAGAAACATCACATCACTCTGAGGGAGGGGGCACAGGTAAAACAACAGCACTTTTGCTGCTTTCCAACTTCCACACACACAGAAGACAGAAGGGGGGGTAAAAATCACAGGATTTCCAGGTTTCCGGCCACAAGTGTGTCCCATGGAAAAGAAGAAAAAGCTGCTGCAGTGAAATGGAGAAAAATAGGAATACTTTGGCAGAAAAAGAATCAAAGTCTCAGTCTGTCAGGAGTGACCAAGATGTGGAGAGGGGGGGTGGGACCCCCAGCTGCCACAGCAGCCTCTTACCCTCTGTCCATCCTCTCAGCTCTCATGTAAGCCAGGGTGGTGCCTTCCCTCTGCTCTCTTCATGCACCTCTTCTAAAATTCCCTCCTTTCATCCCAGCTCTTCCTCTGAAGATGCCCTGCTGACAGTCCGTAGCAAACTGGGAGGTGGTGATCTCCCTCCCCCTCCCGCTTCCAGGAAGAGCTCCCAGAGGAGAAGGAGGAGGCAGATCCAGGCGGGAGATGGACGATCCAGCAAGGAAGTCAGAGCTGGTACTGATGCTGCAGAGAGGATTCTGAACAAAAGATCTCCTCCTCTTTCCATCTCAGTCCTCCGCTCTCCCTCATCTCCCACTCTTTGTGCTGCACTCACCTTCCTCCCTCCATACCCGACACAGGCAGAAGCCAGTTGTTGCTCTGCAGCCGCAAAAGAACTGACAGCTGGCGGCGAGCCGGCAGAGCAAACGATAGAACTGAAAGCAGATGGATAAAAGAGAGAGAGAGGGAGGCTGTGTGATGTGATGGAGCATCTGTGAGAGAGTGATAGAGAGGAGAGAGAGGGATACGGAGGTAGACATGGCCAGGGGGCGGGAGGACACACAAAGTAGGAAGAGGAGGAGGAAGACGGACATGAAAAGGTGGGGTTAGGTAGAAGGAAAGAAAGGATGGAAGTAAGGATGATGGACAGAGAAGGAGAGAGCGGGAAGAAGAAAAAACATACATTGAGAAGCGAGCAAAGAAAACCTTCATCCAAAAGCATGTCGATCCAAGACATCCCTGCTACCGGCAAATCCACAGGATAATTACATCTGAGTTTAACACACACACACACACACACACACACACACACACACACACACACACACCCACACAAAACAACAACAACAACCGGGTGACAGAGCATACACACGGTGGTCCATCCAACAGCAAAAGCCCAATATGAAATGATTTTAGAAAAAGTAAGAAAGAAAGACGGACAAAGAAAAGAAAAAAGTGTAATCAGGCGTGAAACAACTAATGATGATGATGATGATGCTGGGAAAAGGAGGAAAATGGGAAAATGAGCCAACCCATGGGACTGATGAAGATGCAGGATGAAGATGGAGGGAGGAGAAAGACAGAAATCATATGCAGTGACACACCACATGATGCATCATCAGCTGTGATCGGCACTCAACACACACACACACCCACACACACACACACACACACACACACACACACACACACAGGAGAGTTGTATCAATTTGTGTCAGACACTATGAAATGTTTTGGTATAAAAAAACATGCAGAGCAAGGCAGATGTTTGAGCCACACAGATGTTTCCCTGACTGTGTGTGTGTGTTTACCTGCGTATTTGTGTGTGTGTTTGTGTGAATGCGTGTTCACCTGCGTGTTTGTGTGTGTTTGTGTGTTCACTTGCGTGTTTGTGGTTATTTGTTTGTGTGAATGCGTGTTCACCTGCGTGTTTGTGTGTGTTTGATTGTGTGAATGCGTGTTCACCTGCGTGTTTGTGTGTGTTCACCTGCGTGTTTGTGTGCGTGTTTGTGTGTGTTCACCTGCGTGTTTGTGTGTGTTTGTGTGTGTTCACCTTTGTGTTTGTGTGTGTTTTTTGTGTGTGAATGCGTGTTCACCTGCGTGTTTGTGTGCGTGTGTTTGTTTGTGTGTGTTCACCTGCATGTTTGTGTGTGTTTGTTTGTGTGTGTGTTTGAATGTGTGTTCACCTGCGTGTGTTTGTGTGTGTGAGTTTGTCTGTGTTCACCTGCGTGTTTGTGTGTGTGTGTGTGTGTGAATGCGTGTTCACCTGTGTGTTTGTGTGTGTTTGTGTGTGTGTGTGAATGCATGTTCACCTGTGTGTTTGTGTGTGTGTGTTTGTGTGTGTGAATGCATGTCCACATGCATGTTTGTGTGTGTGTGTTTGTGTGTGTGAATGCATGTTCACATGCATGTTTGTGTGTGTGTGTTTGTGTGTGTGAATGCATGTTCACCTGTGTGTTTGTGTGTGTGTGTTTGTGTGTGTGTGTGAATGCGTGTTCACCTGCGTGTTTGTGTGTGTGTGTTTGTGTGTGTGAATGCATGTTCACATGCGTGTTTGTGTGTGTGTGTTTGTGTGTGTGAATGCATGTTCACATGCGTATTTGTGTGTGTGAATGCGTGTTCACCTGCGTGTTTGTGTGTGTGTGCTTGGGAGTGACCAAATACATGTTAATTATCATTTTTGTTCCCACATCCAGGCAGCAAAGAAGTTCAGAACCCAAAGAAAAGTTTCCCTGAGCCCAAGACACTGGGGTTGAGTTTGGAGTCCAAACCTGCTGCTCAACAGGGCACAGTGCTGAAAGTGTCCTGTGGGAAGTTACCCTTCCAGGCGGTCCACATTTTCACTGCTGGTGCAGCAGGTCTTGACTTTAGCAGAGAATTGTTTTTTTAACTGGAAGTTAAATGTGAGACGATATTTGAGATCACAAGAATGTTGATCACTAACATTACTTTCCTTCATGACGATGATGAGACCAAGAATGTGTTTGGATGTTTTTCCTCTAAGAGGCCACAGATCTCTACTGCAGATGATTCTGTCTGAAGCAGTTTTCTTCTGATATAGTTCCTCCTTTCCTCTTGACAAAGAAGAGCTGATGAAGAGCTGGAACAACAAAGATGCTTTATTTCAGCAGCGTCTCTGTTTCATTCGACCAATTGAGCAATTACATTTACATTTGAGCTGCTGCTTTCGACACTCTGGAATCTCCAAAGTCAGAGGAAATTCAAATCTCTCCAGAATTCCTCAGCATTGCTGATGCCTTTGAGGATGAGTGGGTGGCTAAAACAATCATAAACGGTTTTATCTTGGATGGAGACGATTCCTTAAAGTATAGTAGACAGAAGTAGCCTGAGGAGATCAAGGACTTGTTCTGTTTCATGGCTGTGTAGTGACCCCTAGTGGTGTTAGGCAGCATTAAGGCTCATTGTTCAGCAAAGAAAGACACTTTGGTTGAAGAGAGAAAAGAAACGAAGAACAAATCTGCGTGTAGAGAGAAGTCAACTATCAGGAGTGTGAGAAAGCAAAGAGGAGGTGTGCCTGTCAGGGGCTAACTGTTCAAGATGGGGGACTTTCACCAGCCGCAACGTGTCCCTCCTTCAAAGCAAGATGCCAATGGAGAAACACTCTCATTTGTGATTCATTTAAAAACAGCACTAAGGCAAAACAAAAACTGCATAGGAAGAAGAGACTGGGCTGGACTGAAGACACAGAGAGAGCGCGTACGTCTCAGTCAGCTTCACAACAGCTGAAGGCCAAACATCAGCTAACAACGTGAATGCTAGCTGTACCAAGCAGAGCACAGGAAGAAGAAAAATCCATAAACTCTTTGCAGCAATTAAGGCTAGAAAGCTGTTTAGAGAGGCGGGATGAAAGAGTGCTGAAAGCCGCATTTCCTTTTGTGTTGGACAGATAAAGTGTGCATGGCTGATTCCCAGAAACAAATATGACAATGATCCTGCAAATGGATAGAGGAACTTAAAGGATTTCAAGCTGCTGTGCTCCTAACAACATGATTCCAGAAAATTCTGCTCAAACAGATGATTCTTGTCATGAAAAACCAGCTTTCCTCCTTACACAGACCTGTGACACATTCAATAACAAAGAACGTTACTAACAGAAAGATTGACCCAAATGTCGACAGAAAATTGAAAAAAATGATCTAAGGTCAGATTTTTGACCTCCTTAAGGTTCAACATGACATTGAGTTTCATACACAGCACCGGAAGAGTCATGACATTGCATTTTATGGGAGGATTGAGAATTGTTGGCTTTGTCTTTCTGTTTTTTGAAGGTTGACAGGTTAACAAGTAAAAACGTTCTCAAAAAGGAGCAGCGTTCTCATCTTTCACTTCCTGTTCCTTACCAGTAATATCTTGTGATGGTTGATTCCCATCAAAATCCTCTTTAATAGACATCGGATCAGCCAGCAACCTTCATTGTGTCAGAAAAACACTACTGTTCATTATTGCTTGTCTACAGTATTTCTTTTCCATTAAGAGACAAAAAAGTTTTGTTTGTGTGTGTTTGCCATAAGGTACGGAAGAGGATTAGGGCCATGGAGAAAAAAAAATGGGGCGAGAGAAAATTCTGACTTTTTTTTAATCTCAGAAATCTGAGAAAAAAGTCAGAATTCTGAGATTAAAGTTAGAATTCTGAGTTTAAAGTCAGAATTCTGAGATTAAAGTCAGAATTCTGAGAAAAAAGTCAGAATTCTGAGATTAAAGTCAGAATTTTCTCTCGCCCCATTTTTTTTTCTCCATGGCCCTAATCCTCTTCCGTAATAAGGTGCTAACTTTAAAGGGCCCACATAATGTTTTCTAAGCCCTTTAGAGTAAACTGTATGAATATATGTGATAACGTATTCCCTTCTCTTAAAAAGAACCCCATTTTCTTTTATTAAAATATGAGGTATTTTGATGAGAAGTATTTCCACCTTGAAGTAAGATGCCTTGATCTCTGAAGCCCCGCTTGCTCCTTGTGGGTGCCGCCCATTTTATGACATCATCGTAGGCATTCTTGTTCTCAGCAGCATTTCAGCATTTCACCCATGAAAACAAACTACATCTGACTCTTTGCAAAGATGAGGGTGCATTAGAGCTGTCACTAACAAATATTTTAGCAGTCGATTAGTCAACGATTATGTTTTCGATTAGTCAGCTATTGCTGTTCACAACTTGTATGTCTTTTTTACTAACAGTGACAGTGCTGGTACTCAGTCTATGGAGGTTCGCATCATGAATGGTACTGTTAATGCTTAAACAGAAATTTGACATGTATTGTTAATAAATTTCAATTTCGCCTTATAAAAGATAAAAGGTTTCAGGTTTCAGGTAAGCTATATGCTAGCACAAAAAAAAATATAATTGTTCACAAGCTCTAGGATTCCTGATCGCTCCACTAAATCATTGTCTCGGAGAAATAGTAACCAAAAAAATATGAACATGGGTTTTACTTTATTGCAACTAGTGAACAGTAAAATACTCCATTAATTTGCAAAAGTGACAGGGTGCAGCACCCTAATAATGTCAGACAAGAGCACGTCATGTCGCAGTTGGTTGAGCGCGAGCAGCTGCACGGTTCGCCGATTTGTTTAGTTTTAGGCCGTTCCAAATACTGTGATAAAACAGACAATAGAAAACCACAGTGGCAGCAGATTTCTTTTTCTCTAAGCACTGAGCTGTCGCCCCCTTTCAATTGCCGCCCGCACTCCCCGTGCCTGGTACTGCTACTGAAACAACGTGTAAAGAGCTGTCCGACAGATACTGACGGCATAAAGGGGTGTTTGCTATTAACAACACCCATGCACACAGCTAGGACTTTCTTCAGGGTTCTATATTCCTCCCCCTGGTAATTAAAGGTTGTAAACATTGTTCTTGTAACAACAGTCATGACAACAGCGCCGACCCTCCGTGGTTTCCTTTGCTCAGTAATCCACGTTCAAACCAGTTCCTCTAATGTGTTGCTGCTTTCTCTGCTCACCAGGAAACCAGGTTTGCTCCTTTTCTTTTTTTCTGCAGCCTCTCTGCTGTTTAGGATTCACCCCAGAATTGATACATGAAGCTAGCAGCTAATATTTTTAGCCTGTTAGCTACAAGGAGCTAGTAGCTAATGTTTTTAGCCTGTTAGCTACAAGGAGCTAGCAGCTAATGTTTTAGCTTTTAGCTACATGGAGATAGCAGCAAAATTTTTAGCATGTTAGCTACACAGAGCGATGTCTGTGTTTATCTCATTTACTAGGCACAAAAGAGATGGATGATGTTAAGAGATCAGGTTAATTTATTTTTAAAAGCTCTACAAAAACATGTTCAACATCCCTTTCCCATCCCGCGTCGGCTCTCTGTCTGGCTGCCAGCTCCTCCCAGGTGGCGGCATAGCGAGCTCCAGTTTTAAAGTGTACCACCTTCGTTCAACAGCAGCAGATTGGATGGGCTGGATGGGGGGGTGTGTGTGTGTGTGTGTGTGTGGGGGGGGGGGGGGGGTGTTTGCTCCTTTTCTTTCTGCAGCCGTCTTTGCTCTTTCATCCATCTGCTTGCAACATTCTCTGATATGTTTAGGATTCATCCCAAAATGTGGTTCAGATTCCTCACCAGAATGTTCTTTGGTATATTCCAAAAGTTTAAACTAAATGGAATGAGCCAAAATGGTGTGATCCATGCTGCACTGGCTGAATGCTACAGGCACCCAGCCATTGTAGCTGTCACCTGCGTTGGAGAAAACTCTCAATTTCAGCACAAGAAGTAGTAAATGAACATGAACGGACAGACAAAGCAACGTTGTCAGACAAATCATCTGCGTGTTTTTGGGGCTGAATGAGCGTAATGCCACAGGCTGGGTAAAGCTTGCACTCTGAAATGTTGTGCTGATCTTTATGTTTTGGCATTAAGGTGGATTTCTGCAGTAATTCAGGATCTGGTATAACTTTACCGCCAGCCGTATTGTTTGCCAGGAGTACGGCTCGCCAGAATCTCTGTCCCTCAAAGTGCACAAAGCGCAGTCATCCGAGCGCCAGCTGCTCCTGTGTCAGAGAGAAATGTTCTGACAGTCAATGGAGCGGAGCGCTTCCCAAAGTTGCACAAAGACATTTTTACAGATGTTGGAACTTGGTGCACAAAAAAGGGGCACGGATGATTTTTGAAAAAAAGTTTAGGTAACTGCGGCTTGTGGTGTGGAAAATATGGTATTTGAATTATGCAGTATTTGCAGTTTCTTTTGTTGATCATGTATTGCAGCAGCAATCAAACACATTATCCACAGAAATGCTGTTTACCTAGTCGTCTCTGGTGTGTGTTGTAGCTTTGTAATTTCAGTTATTGTAATAGCTCTGATAGTTTTAAGTCTTAGAATCAAAATATATTTCATTTAAATTTGAATAAAAGCCAAAGCACACAAAGCACCACAGGACTTAAATTCACAAATAACAAAACTAACTAAAAACAGTTAAAGTGAGATTCTTTGTTTAAAGACATGTAAATGTTTTGAGTTTAGATTAAAACATTGGGAGAGAGTCAAAGATCCCAATAACTGAGAGGAGTAAGAGCAGCTGAAATCTCCCCCTCCATGGTACTGAGGTGGGTAAGAGGAAAGGTCAGATGGAGGGAGGATAAAGATCTGAATGGGGGTGGGAAGACTGGACAAGTTAGGGGAACAAGGTTGTGTGTAGCTGGCAAATGAGTTTCCCTGTAGGAAGTTCATAAAGTGTTAAATTTTCTTAAGTTTTTCTTTTGATTGCAGTATGCAGATCAGGGACAGATATGGGATGTGAAAGGAGTTTGGTGAAACATTTGAATGTGAAGCTGATGTTCAGTGTTCCTATCATGTAAACTGAAGGCTCTCTCCAGTTTTTGTCTGTCTACAGTTTGCATAATATTATCATTGTTCTAGGCCCAAATACCTGAGAGATACCCTACCTGTTCAGATGGTCTCCCTGGATGGTGTAAATATAGCCTCCAATCCCACAGTTAGAAACCTGGGGGTTTTATTTTACCAGGATTTATCATTTAAGGCTCACATATCACAGACTTGCAAAACTGCATTTTTTCACCTACGCAATATTTCTAGGATCAGAAACATTATCTAGAAGCGATGCTGAAAAACTCATCCATGCATTTGTTACGTCCAGACTGGATTACTGTAACTCTTTGCTAGCAGCGCGTCCTAAAAGTTCTTTAAAAAGTCTTCAGCTTGTTCAAAATGCAGCAGCTAGATTGTTAGCAGGAACCAGCAGAAGAGAACACATTACTCCTGTGTTAGCTTCACTTCACTGGCTCCCAGTTGAATCTAGAATCAAGTTCAAAATCCTCCTGCTAACCTATAAGACCTTGAATGGTATGACCCCATCCTATATTAAAGATCTCATAGAGCCTTACCAACCAAACAGAACACTTCACTCACAAAATGCAGGACTGCTTGTGGTTCCTAGAATCTCTAAAAGTACAGTTGGAGGTAGAGCCTTTAGCCACCAAGCTCCTGTTTTATGGAATAAACTCCCAGCTCATGTAAGAGAGGCTGACACAGTTTCTACATTCACAGTTAGACTTAAAACATTCCTCTTTGGACAGGATTATTGCCAGACTAGCGAGCAACCAGAGATTATTTAATTTACTGCTCCTCTGCCTCACCTGCTGTGATGGGGTTTGCCGCGCTGGCTCTGCTCGCTCCTGCTCAGTACCCCCCACCCCCACCCCCCACCCCAACCCTTCCCATCTCCCTCCACCTCAAGATTTCCTCTTTTTTTCTACCCTTCCCTCACACACTACGTACACGTTAAGGGACTCTATGTCCGATGGAACTCACTTTAATTTCAAGGGACCACCAAATCCCAACTGCACAGCATTACATAACACCTTTATTTCAATGGATCACTGGATCCCACTACACTCACTCAGACTCCAAGGGACTCCCAAGTCCCATCTGCATTACACAACATACTCAACTCCACAACCCCCTCTCCTTCATCTCTCTCTTCCCTTTTCTACTAACCTCCTACCTATCTCACAATAAAACCTACCCTAATCCGGGTCTGTATCCTTCTCCCACCCCCCCTCTCCACCTGCAATCTTCATTACACCACTTGTCATCTGCCAATGGTTTATTTTATTTGGTTTATTATGCCTCTGTTTGGTGTAGTGCGATTCACATGTTGTCCCCCTATGGGGGAGTGGGAGAGATTTCTGATTCCAGGTGGATCGTCTGTTTTCCTGTCCTTGGCTGTGACCTCGCCTTTGGCCCCTCCCGCTCCTATCTTTGACCGTGACCTCGCCTAGGCTCTTCCCGCTCCTGTCCTTGGCTGTTACCTCACCTTTGGCCCCTCCCGCTCCTGTCTTTGGCTGTGACCTCGCCTAGGCTCTTCCCGCTCCTGTCCTTGGCTGTTACCTCACCTTTGGATCTTCCAGCAACCCCAGCTATTTCCACAACTCCTACTGGATGAAGCCCATCTGATAGACTATTCAAACATGTTGTTGTTTTATTTAAATATTTAGCTGTTATCTTAACTTGTAGCTGTTTATCTAGACGTGTTTGTTTATTAGACATATATTTGTTATTCAACCATGTAGTTGTAGAATTAATTAAGCTCACTTTTCTTTAATAGTTCCAGCACATCACCTGTCCATCCGGGGTTGAGGATCTCTCCTTCATGTGGGAAACCCTGAGGTTTCTTAGTCCCCCCCACCAAACTAAGAGTGGTTCAACTGCCACTGAAAAGCGATCCATCATCACAGTAACAGGTAGGGGCTCAAAGTTGTTCCTCTATGCAGTCCCACTCTACAAACATGCAACGCAGCTCCTTCTGACTCACTCTGTTCTTCTCCAGCAGCATCATCAAAGCATAACATCCCATAACTTCACTCTGACTCATCCGCTTCATTCCTTTGTAGTTTCTCTGCACACCTCCCTTCTTCTTAAAAATGGAACCAGAACATTTCTCCTCCAGTTCTCATCATCCTCTCACTCTCTACGGTCTTGGTAAACAGTCCTGTCAGAAACTCTTCTGCCTCCTCTCCTAAACTCTTTCATTCATCCACAGGTATGTTGTCAGGACCAACTGTCTTTCCACTGTTCACTCTCTTCTTACTCACTTCATACTAACTGATATTTGATACTTATTGTTCCACAATTCCCATTTGTTCTACTCTGTGTTCTCCTTCCATTTTTCCATCTTTTCCTCTCATCACACTCCTGAACTTCTGCATTCCAGATGAGACACCTTACTTCCAGTCTCCATGATCACTTTAGGTGCAGTTGTCCAGACATCTGGAAGAACCTCTTGATTTCCCTAAACCTGTTTCAAATCCTCTCGAAAAGCACGATAGCACTCTCATTTTTTCATTATTCACCACTTGGTCTTCCGCTCTGCACTTGTCGCCTTCATCTTCCTCACGTCAGACTTATCCTCACACCACCATCCTATACAACTTAGCTACACCCTCCCCAGCCACAGTATGGCAGTCATTGATTTACAGTCAAAGATGATCTGAACCCAAATGCATCAGTCAGAACCAACAAACAGACTTCTGACAGGTTTTTTCTTGGTAGAGGGACCAGACAGGGTTGTCCACTCTCCCCCTCTCTGTTTGCTATATTTATTGAACCTTTGGCTGCAACAATAAGACAGCGTGAGAGCATTAAAGGAATTACAACAAAATACAGTAATCATAAAATTACTCTTTATGCTGATGACATATTACTTTATCTGAACAATTCACATTCCATTAGTGAAACAACAACAATTATTAATGAATTTTCCTCTATCTCAGATTACTCAATTAACTGGAACAAATCAGTTTTATTATCACCGAATGGCAATGCCGAGCAAACAACCTCAATCCCAGTCAAATCAGGCAATATCAAATATCTAGGTATTTTTTCAGAACTGGTGCAACTAAACTACACCCCATTACTGAAAGTATACAGGACGATCTAACCCACTGGGTCAACCTGCCTCTGTCACTCATGGGTAAGATAGCAACAGTAAAAATGAAATTTTACCCAAAGTTAATTATCTCTTCTCAATGATCCCCGAACAACCACCAAGAAAATGGTTCAAAACATTAGACTCAGCCATATCCAGCTTCTTATGGAACAATAAACCTGCAAGAATTTGTTTAAAAACTTTAAAATCTGGAAAAAGCTGTGGAGGCTTAGAATTACATAACTTCCACAACTATTTTCTTGCCAACAGATTGCAGTAAATCTTAAGATGGTTAAAAAACAATCCAGAAACCAACCCATGGATGGATCTGGAAGAGACATTTTGTGGAAATATTAACGGTTGTTTCACCATCGGGGGTCAGTCTGGTAGCTGTCCCCGACCTCCCCTCCTTCCTCATATGAACACTTATCAGGTTGGATGGGGGGGCGTTCTTGCGGAATACCTCGAGGGGCCGAGCCACTTGGCTGTGGTCCCCCCTCTCCGCACAGTTTCGCCACCTTCTTTTGGTTTTAAATGCACCTTATACACGTAGGACCCTTGGTGGGGAGGTGCTAGGACATCACTGCCAGCAAGCAGGAGATGTCCTCATAGTGCTCTACCCTCCAATTTTAACTGCACTGTAGACATTTAGGGTTCCTTGGTGAGAGGGTGATTGGACATCCCTGTAAGCAATCAGGAGATGTCCCCTGTGCCCTGCTTGCCAATTTTAACTGCACCCTTTATTACACACACCCTTCAACCACAAGAAACACACCTCAACACACACACACAAATACACAAGGAAGGTGGGACCACTGATCTTCTGTCCCCTACCCCATTCCCGGTGGGGGGAACAAGACCTTCAGCAGCGGCGGCCTCGTCTCTTGGGTGTCGGCCTCCTGGGCCCGGCAGCCCCCTCCCCACGCAGGGAGAGCGATCCCTCAGTCCTCTGGCAAGTCCATGAGTGGGGGATCATATTCCATCTGAGCCTGGAGGGTGTCTGTGTCCTTGTGGTGCGGGTTCTGGTCCTTATCCTCGGGTGCCGGGCCCCTTCTAAGTCACAACATTGTTAAGGGTGCGAAGGAGAACCCCAACGCAGAGTGTCGAAGAAGGTGTAACAGATTTATTTTGCAGCAGCCAAAAATCAAAAATGGAGGCAGGGAGTAATCCAACTGGGCAGGAATGGCGCTTGGCAAGAGTAGAATCCACATGGACAACCTGACGGAATCATCTGGCAAACAGTGGTGGTGGGTAGACTGGTTTAAGTGAGGTGCAGCTAATGAGAGGATTGTGTGCAGGTGTCTCTGGAGTGGTTGGACACACCCCCTGCCACTCACATGCTCTGAAAACAAGGAAGTGAGGGGAAAAAACAACACAGAGCCTCCACAGCCATCACAAACATAAGAGAGCCTGGTCAGGCTAAGTCCTCCTTTGGGGACCCCCACTTCTCTTGGTCATCCCTCCTCTAGGTGGGGGTAGCTGACCCCCGCCGTGCTCTCTTCTGGATCTCCGCAACTGCCTGGAGCTTTGGAGCGGGTCTCCCTTGGGGGGCCCTGGCTCCTACCAGGGCCTGGGGTGGGTGGATGCTCAGAACTCCTGGGTGGTGGTGGGTGGCTTGTCTGGGGTGGTGGGGCTCTCAGGGGTGGGGCCCCGCACTGGGCCGCCCGGCGCGGTGTGAGGGCTGCTCTCCTGGCTGGGCTGGGCCTTGCACTCTGTGCTTCCATACCTCACTGCGCTCGGGTGTTGGGGGCCCATGTGGTGGTCCTGCGGGCCCTGGTCTGGGTGCTTGGCCAGGCTGCCTGGCGGGCGGATCTCCTCCATTGACCCCACAGTATGGGTGCGGGGGCGGGCCCTGGTCTGCGCTGCTGCCTCGGCGGGGGTCTTGGTGTGGGCATGTCTGGGAGCTCTCCCTCCTTTTTTTTTTCTTTTCATTCCTTCATCCACTTCAGCTTAACATAACATTCACCTGAACACAGGCGTTGGCTCACCTTTGCACCTTCAAATTGTGTGCCAGTCAGAATGTAATGCTTTACATGTGTTGGTTGGTATGCACAAGTGTGTGTGTGAACTGGATGTGGACAAGTTTGTGAACACTCTTGGAGCCGGCAGGTATGTTTGTAACAGCTGAGTGTGTGGACAGGCCCCGCCCATTTTAGACCAACATTCACTATTGTAATGGGCATAGGCTCCAGCATTTTGTTGCCTTTCCATTAGTCATCCTCTTAAATCTATAATCCACAGCCCCCCCCCCTTCCGTCCAGTCCACAAACAAAATTAATATTAATAAAGTCTCGTTTAAATTACAAAAGGGGCTTATACTAACATACATTTTGCGTTCCCAATGATTTATAACCCCCGATTGTAAGAGTAAAATCTGTCTAATGCAAGACGCTCTCAGCTCATATCTGTTTGCTTGGCTGTTGGACAGGACAAGTTAAAAAAAACAAAAAAAAACAACAAAAAAAACAGATGAACTGAAGACCAAAATCTGAAGCATATTGTGGGATAAATAACTAACAACAGAGTGAAGCCATATGAGACTGTGTGTTTACTAGTTCAGCTGTGGATTGTTATTTGAAAAAGGGCTGACATTTCCTTGCTTAGATGAGAGCAGTTTGCAGGCATTTGTTTTCAGCTGTTATGTTAAAATCTGCCTTTATACATAGATGCTTGTCTATCCTTGCTGCTATTCGGCAAAGGCAGGGTTCACCCTGAGCAAGTTGCCAGTCTGTCACAGAGCCAATTATATGCTTATATTAAACTTTTTTTTTCATTCATTCATTAATTGAGGGCTCAGTTGCATTGTGATCAACTCAGCTTTTCAATTGGCTATGTCCGCTTTTCCTTGTGACTTGGACACAAATGTATTCATGCGTCTTTTCAGATGAAATTCCCTCTGATTGTGGGCAGTAGCAGTCCTGAAAGCTCACATATGTGTTGAGAAAGAGTAACAGAAAAATGAGAGGCAAGTAGTCCTGTGATGAGATCAGAAATCTGTCATATTCCAAGAAGTACGGGCTCATGCCAACTCTGCTGTTTTTCGTTTTTATTTATTGACAAAAGATTCATAAACCTTACTGAAGTAAAAAAGAAAGCTGACAATTTAAATGCACTAAATGTAATAAGTCTGACACCCAAATCATAGGTGACCTCTAAAGCAGGCCAGAGTTATCACAGCAAAAAACAAAGAGCTTTTATTTTTGAAAGAAACAGGCATAAGTGTTGCTCATCAGTAAGTGGAAACTGCAGCCATTCTTTGACTTGGTTACAAAAGGGAGAAAGAAGAAATGGCTGGGAAGGTTGTGACAAAGGGTTTTCAAATCTTTACTCGTACTAACTGACTGACTTACTGACTTACTAAATGCATGAATGAACTAAATACATAAATGAAAATGTAAGAGACAGACAGGTGTACTGAACATGCTGGTACAAAAGCCACATTAAAAATCATTGCAAGACAAAAGCATGAAGAAAGAGAGTAGCATGAAATCATGGTCTGTTTATGCGCATGTCTACCTTAAACCACAGACAGCAGACACAAACAGAAAGGGTGTGTACAGTTGCTGGAGCTTTTTGTGCAGCTTTTTGCAGAGACATATCAAACAAGAAAGCTGTGTGGAGTTCAGCATGGACGCTACAGCAAGATTTTCGTTCATAAAGTATACTTCTCTTGCCTCCCAAATCACACAACAGTGCTTCACTACAGCTTGTTGACCTCTGACCTCAATTTATGCAGCTTTGCATGAGCAGAACCTCCACCTTGGTTCACAAGACAAATAATCTTCTAGATGAAGAGGCCAAACACAGAGGGAGGAGAAAGAAGCATGTCCAGAGCCTCAGGGTTTTGAGTGTTTTAGCGACTGATAAGATTATGTCAAATCCAAAGCACAAGGAGATTACTGTCAGACAGATCATAAACCACTTGAACACTTGAATGTTTGATTCAATCTGTGATTTAAGGAAGGGTTATTATCCAGCTGTAACTTTCCACTGAGCAGAAACTTGTGCTCTTGCAAACACAGATGCTTCCATGGGTCGTGATATCTACCAACTTTTGCTTGCAGTAAAAGTGAAAAAAGTCACTTAAGATGGACAACAAAATGCACCACATTTAAAAGAATATTTTACTTCCCCAACTGTAAAAAGGTCATCCAGCACCACAGCTAGGTAACCCACAGGTGTGCTTCCCAAATTTTTACACACATTTAGGAAAAGGATTTCTATAACCTCCAGAGCTGCAGCAGTTTGTAGGTTAAGATGTATGCATCTGTGGAGGTATGCATTTTTCATAATGCCCTTCATTTGTATAATAATATCTTCAAATAGAATGAACTCATTAACAGGAAAAAGTCATTTTACCTGACTTAAATAAACACAGAGGTTGACAAATAAGCTCTTCTATCTTCTACAAATGGAGCCTCTAAGAGACTTATGATGTAACCATCCCCGTTAAGGCTGAGAGTGGGTGGACAGCATGCATCCTTCAGGGATTAGAGGTTTCTAAGCTGTCAATTTATTGACCAGATGATTGACCTTTGCCAGCTACTGAAGGTCCTGCTTGGACGTGTTTCTCTCTACAGGGTAGTTCGATGGGTCAGGGTCAGTCGTTAGAGAAGGTAGTTTGTGTACTTGTGTGCGTTGTTTTTCAGCGGCTGCAAACCAAAACAGTAAATGAAAGGATGTGTCGAAGAGCTATGATTGGGAGAGGCAGCCACAAAAGCAGCAGGCACTGACCGAAACAAGCTTAATTAACAGGCCAGCCTTTTGTCCTGACATGACTCATACTGTATTTCCCAAAATGTTAACGGGGTAAATCAAGATGAGAGATTACAATGATCCTCCTAGTGAAAAAAATGAGTACGTCTTAGCAAACAAAGCAGAAGTTTAAAAAAAAATGTTGGGGGTCTTTCAACAGGTAAACAGCACAGAGCTCTTAGACTGCCAACTCTTTCTTTCTGTAATTCATTTTTTAATATTCTTGTCTAAACCTGATAAATGGTTTTCCCAAAGGCCTGGGCCAATCCACTTTGTTATTATTTCTTTGATTGGTTTCCTTCAGTTCTAGCATTTGCCTTTTCTTGGGTTTCTGTGCAGGCTGGCTGTGACTCCACCCATTCACCTCTGGATTCTGATGAACAGTAACAGCTGCCTGCTCTTTGCTAAGTATCCACATTGCATTTCAGGACCGTTAACTGAGTCTTCAGTGTCGAGCTGGTTTTATTGAGCTTTTAATGTTGATCGGACAGAGGTTCGATTGGATTCAAGATGGCGCCGATGTTCTTGGCTTGCCGTATGTCTGTCACACAATTTTTCATTGTTTTATTCTTTTTACTTTGGTTTTTTAAAATGCTGGCGCGCTTCTCACTTATGGTCGAGATACGTTGTTGGATTTGAACTTTTCTCTCCACCCGGCCTCTCTGGTTGTTCGGTTGAATCCTGATCCATTTGACCTGGTTTGCATGGGAGTACCATAGTTTCTTCGTCGGACAGCTGCTTTCCTTGCAGCATCAGGCGTCGGCGGCTCGGGGGAAACGAGGCGGGAGAATAGTTCGCCTTCGTGCCTGCTGTCCTGCTTCTACTGCTGACGTGTCCCGCGCCTGTACACCTGGATGTCGTCTGTTTGCTCCGTGGAGACTGCTTTCATGTCCGAGGCCGTGCCTGATCTCTGTGGTCAGAGGTAACCTGGAATTCCCTGTCAAGTCACCTCGGCTACGAGTTTGTTGGAGGAGGATCGACTCATCGAATCTGCTGGAAGTCCCGAGGGTTTCGATCTCCGCTGCTGAGTCATCACCGGAGATCCCTGATGCGGCCTCGACACCAAGGAGGTTTGGACTGATCAATGCTCGATCTGCTGCGAACAAAACTTTTATTTTGAAAGACTTTTTTAATGCCCAGAAGCTGGATTGTTTGTTCATCGTAGAAACCTGGATCCCTCCTGTTCAGTCAGGTGTTCTGTTGGAGCTTTTACCTGATAACTGTTTGTGCTTTAATGTCCCGCGTTCTGTGGGCAGAGGAGGTGGACTGGTTTTTTATTTTTACATTTTAATTTTAGACACCTTACAGAACCTTTACTTTTCAACTCTTTTGAGTTTTGTCTTTTTGATCTTGGCTCGTCCTCCACTTTCATAGGATTTTAATATATCGTCCCCCGAAGTTCAGTGCAGTTTTTACTAGATTTTTCTGAATTGCTGTACACTTTTATGCCTAGATACGAGCATGTGTTAATTTTAGTTGATTTTAATATTCATGTGTGCTGCCCTGACAAACCTCTCGTCAAGGACTTTTTTAATTTGTTGGATTCTTTTAATCTTGTACAGTCGGTCTCCAACCCAACACACAGTCATGGACATACACTGGACTTGGCTCTGTCTTTCAGGTTTCCTGTCACCTCAGTTGAGACTGTGAAGACTGCGTTCTCTGACCATTCAGCAGTGTTATTTGACTTTGTTCTGCCATTGTCCCTAAACCTGCTCCTGTCAGATGGGTGCGGGGCTTGGACGAAGGAAAAGCTGATGAATTTTCTGCTATATTTCTGTTGAAGTGACCGTCTTTATACTCTTCTACAATTACCACAGATGCTTTTCTTTTTCAATTTGACAACCTGTGCTTTAACATTTTGGATGAGATTGCCCCCCTCACCATCAAAAAACCAAGGCACATATCTGAACGCTGGATCTCTGAGGAATCCGTGTCTTGAGACGGGACTGTAGGAAAACTGGGAGAAAATGTAAGAAGAACAGACTTCAAATTTCCCAAGATCTCCTTGGGGACAAACTGTACATGTACAATGAAGCTGTCACAAAAGCTAGAAGACTATTTTATTCTAACATTATTTCTTCTGCTTCAGGTGATCAACGAATCCTTTTTAATACTTTGGGATCTTTATTGGACTCAGATGGGAGTAGAAACTCAATAGAAGGCTCTGTGGAAAATTGTGAAACATTTTGTGTATTTTTTATGGACAAGGTTGCTGGTAGTAGGTCCTCTCTCACACAATGTTCCACTTATTCTCCTCCAACTCCACAGAAACCAGTTCCTAAGCTTGATTCTTTTTCACTGGTGTCTCTTACTGAACTTGAAAGAGTGGTATCAAGGCTAAAGCCAACTGGGTCCTCCTGTGATGTTCTGCCGGCTTGGTTTTTTAAGAAAGTCTTTGCAGTGTTAGGACCAGCAGTTTTAACTATTAGAAACACAAGTCTTACTTCCACTCAATTTTAAACAGGCGGTTGTAAAACCAGGGCTGGATGCTGCTTTACTGTCAAACTACAGGCCAATATCCAACCTGCCTTTTTGTGCAAAAATCTTGGAGAACATTGTCTACAAACAGTTGATCTCGTTCTTAAAGGCACATGACATACTGGAACCTCTGCAGTCAGGGTTCAGGTTTGGACACAGCACAGAGACCACTCTTTTAAAAATGTTTAATGATGTTTTAATGGCAACAGATGCAGGTGAACAGGTCGTTCTTTTATTACTTGATCTATCAGCAGCTTTTGACACAGTTGATCATGAGGTCCTGATTGGTCGGCTGGAACAATGGGTGGGGCTTTCTGGGAAAGCACTACAGTGGTTGAGGTCCTACCTTTCAGACAGGTCTCTCTGTGTTAAGATGGGCCCATACTCGTCTAAGTGTTACCCCCTGAAGTGGGGGGTCCCTCAGGGATCAGTTCTGGGCCCATTGCGCTTTTCTATTTATTTGTTGCCACTGGGAATGATATTGCGGAAGCATAAGGTGGATTTCCACCTTTATGCTGACGATTGCCAAATTTATGTCTCTATATACAAGGGACCTGACCGCACCATTAAAAGAGTAATTGATTGCCTTGCTGAAGTTAGGTTGTGGATGTCAGCTAACTTTCTTGACCTAAATGAAAACAAATCCGAGGTAATTGTCTTTACCCCTAGTGGTCGAAAGGATCATGATGTCGATCTTCTCTCTCTTGCCCCTTTTGAACAGTCTGTGGTCACTAACTTGGGGGTGAAACTTGATGCTGCTTTGAAACTGGACCTCCAAATAAATGCTGTGACCAGATCCTGCTTTTTTCAGATGCAACGTCTGGCTAGGATTAAGTCTTTTATTTCAAAAAAGAACCTGGAAATAGTCACCAATGCCTTTGTGCTGTCCAGACTAAATTATTGTAGTTCTTTGTGTGCTGGGTTACCCAAGGCCTCAATAGCCAGACTGCAGCTGGTCCAAAATGCAGCAGCCAGATTTATTTGAGGGGCAAAAAAGTTTGACCACATAACCCCAATCTTGGCCTCTTTGAACTGGCTGCCGGTGCAGTACCTGATTTTTCTGAAAATTCTTATTTTTACTTTTAAGGCCCTGGCAGGTACTGCACCTTCTTACCTCTCCAGCCTGCTTGTAAAATATTCCCCCCCACAGTCCTTACGCTCTGCAGACAAGTGCGTGTTACTGGTTCCCAGAACTAAACGTACATTTCGGAGGGAGCGTGCTTTTGCTGTGCTGGCGCCTAAACTTTGGAATCAGTTGCCACCAGCAATTAGAGAGGTCAAACATTTGGAGAGTTTTAAAAAACAGTTATTCCTGCACTACAGCATTTTAGCATCAACCTAGCCCTTTTATTGTCCTGGTTTTTAGTTTTACATTGTTTTACATTGGTTTTATTCTTTTAATGCTTTTATTCTCTTTGTTTTATTATTTTAAATCTATGTTTTCCCTGTGTACAGCACTTTGGGCTTCCTTGGCTGGTGGTGGAAGGTGCTCAATAAATAAATAAATGAAATGAAAATGAAATGACTCATCTTGTTTCTTGTCTAGGTCACTGTATTTATTTACTATTGGATATGTGTTTTGCTAATAATAGTGATGGGATGATGATGATGCTTCAAGGAGTGTATCGACCATTACCCAAACTGTGTTGACACTGTATTGACACAGGTTGCTCCTTTTGTAGTGAACCCAGCAGTAATTTGGAAATCAGTGCAGGTAAAAGATCGAGTAACTAAAGTAGGAATCGGATTTTAAAAAGAAGCCCCACTTCAATGAAAAGAGTGTCTTTGTAAACCTTCTTAAGGCATTTTTCTTATGATGGAGGACGAATATGAAGAGAATTAACATTAAAAGTACATTTTTGACTATTTCTTTGTTCAAACATGGTGACTCTGCGCATTTTTCCCCACATCATTTAAAGACTAAGACAACAGGGGGCATGACTTATGTCAAGCCACAGATCCAGCCTGCCAGAATGTGTGACTCCCAATAATTTAAAGTAGAAGCAACAACTTTTTAATTTTAAATATTTACATTTTATTTTATTTTTTTTATTTTTCCTCTCCAACAGCTGAGCAAACAGATAGTCTTTTGTATTAGACACATTTTACTGTTACAATCTGGGTTATAAATCTTCATACACAAAAGGTGCATATTTGTATAAAACCCTTTTGTAATTTAAACTAAACTGTATATTTATTATATTTGAGTCCTTTTCTGTTGAACTGGACGAAAAAAAAGAAGGGGGAAGAAAACAGAGGGATGTTAAGGGGGGGGGGGGGGGGGGGGGGGGGGGGGGGGGGGGGGGGGGGTTAATGGCACAAAAGACAGGGAAAAAGGGGTGGGTTAAAGAAATTGGAGGATAATTGGGGGGGGGGGGGGGGGGGGGGGGGTGTCATAAAACAGCAGGCAACAGGATGTCAGATGTGAATGACAGTCTAAAATGGTTAAAGATCCACCTGTTCTCAGCTGCATTTAATTTACTTGGATTCAAAAGTTTACATCCACACTATTTATCTCTGCTTGTTTCAAATTCACTTCTTTTTAACTTTCTTTAAATTTTATTGTAATGATCACACCTTTGATATTTCGATTGTTCTTGATTGTTTTCTTTCTTTCATGTTTTATGCAAAGCACTTTGAATTGTCTTTGTACATGAAATGTGCTACACAAATAGACTTGCCTTGCCTAAAAGAGGCGGGGCCTGTCCACACACTCAGATGTTACAAATACACTTGTTGTCTCCAGGAGTAGTCACATACAAACTTGTCAACATGAACACACTACAACTACAGTTCACACACAATGTATAAACGAAAAATGGAGGGAGAGTTCCCAGCCATCCCTCACCAAGTACGGTGGCCCAGAAGGGTCGCCACTAAACACACTATGATTAGTCACAACATGAAAAAAATTAACTCACAACAGGACACTTTAAATTGACAACATGAAAAAATCAACAATGAAGATTGATTGTTAATTCAATTCAAATTTAATTTCTGTAGCCCAATATCACAGCCATAGCCGTCTCAATGGACTGACATCAGTATATTGCTAGAAACAACGAAATCAAAGATGTAAAAGTAAAAAATAGCTGGTTATTAAACAGACTAAGCTGAACAAACAACTCTGTCCTTACACCCTCCTTCTCTTTGAGGAAAAACTCTTTAAAAAACTCCTGTCTCTTCTTTGGGAAAAAAACTAAGAAACCTCAGGGTTTCCCACATGAAGGAGAGATCCTCAATTCCGGACGGACGATGTACTAGAACTATTAAAGAAAAGTGAGCTTAAAGGCAGTCGGCCAGTGATCAAAGGATTGCAGGTTTGATTCCTGCCTTGCCTGCCCATGTGTCGAAGTGTCCTTGGGCAAGACACTGAACCCCACATTGCCTCTGATGGAAGGTTGGCGCCAGTGTTCAGCAGCGGAGCCTCCATCAGTATGTGAATGTGTGGGAATGGGTCCCTGACTGTAAAGCGCTTTGTGCCTTCAATGAAGGTAGAAAAGCGTTATATAAGTAAACGCCATTTACCATTTCATTAATTCTACAACTACATGGTTGAATAACAAGTATATGTCTAATAAACAAACACATGTCCAGATAAACAGCTACAAGTTAAAATAACAGCTAAATATTTAAATAAACAACAACATGTTTAAATAGTGTATCAGATGGGCTTCATCCAGGAGAGGTTGCTGGAAGAGCCAAAGGCGAAGTCACGGCCAAAGACAGGAACTTGAAGAGTCAAAGGCGAGGTCACGGCCAAAGACAGGAACTGGAAGAGTCAAAGGCGAGGTCACAGCCAAAGACAGGAACTTGAAGAGTCAAAGGCGAGGTCACGGCCAAAGACAGGAACTGGAAGAGTCAAAGGCGAGGTCACAGCCAAAGACAGGAGCTGAAAGAGCCAAAGGCGAGGTCACGGCCAAGGACAGGAACTGGAAGAGTCAAAGGCGAGGTCACAGCCAAAGACAGGAGCTGAAAGAGCCAAAGGCGAGGTCACGGCCAAAGACAGGAACTGGAAGAGTCAAAGGCGAGGTCACGGCCAAGGACAGGAACTGGAAGAGTCAAAGGCGAGGTCACAGCCAAAGACAGGAGCTGGAAGAGTCAAAGGCGAGGTCACAGCCAAAGACAGGAGCTGGAAGAGCCAAAGGCGAGGTCACGGCCAAAGACAGGAGCGGGAAGAGCCAAAGGCAAGGTCACGGCCAAGGACAGGAACTGGAAGAGTCAAAGGCGAGGTCACAGCCAAAGACAGGAGCTGAAAGAGCCAAAGGCGAGGTCACGGCCAAGGACAGGAACTGGAAGAGTCAAAGGCGAGGTCACGGCCAAAGACAGAAGCTGGAAGAGTCAAAGGCGAGGTCACAGCCAAAGACAGGAGCTGGAAGAGCCAAAGGCGAGGTCACGGCCAAAGACAGGAGCGGGAAGAGCCAAAGGCAAGGTCACGGCCAAGGACAGGAACTGGAAGAGTCAAAGGCGAGGTCACAGCCAAAGACAGGAGCTGAAAGAGCCAAAGGCAAGGTCACGGCCAAGGACAGGAACTGGAAGAGTCAAAGGCGAGGTCACAGCCAAAGACAGGAGCTGAAAGAGCCAAAGGCGAGGTCACGGCCAAGGACAGGAACTGGAAGAGTCAAAGGCGAGGTCACAGCCAAAGACAGGAGCTGGAAGAGCCAAATGCGAGGTCACTGCTACAGACAGGAACACAGACGATCCACCTGGAATCATCATCACAACATATGAATCGCACTGCACCAAACAGAAGCATGATGAACAGAATAAAATAAAAGAATTGGCAGATGACAAGTGATGTAATGAAGATTGGAGGTGGGGGGAGTGGGGGTGGGAGGATACAGAACCTGGTTTGGGTATGGGAGAGAGGAAGGGGGGGATTGGGGTTTAATCAACAATTAAGTATGAAAACCATGAATATCTCACAAAAACGTAAGCATGATCACTGTACTGAGAGATTTTTGTCTGATTCTGAGTACAAGCAGGTGCAAGTTAGTGCAGGCAGGGTCCGCCCTGGGCATAGGGGACCTAGGCAGCTGCCTAGAGCGTCATCTGCTGGAGGGGGTGTCAAAGATTATGCTATGCTTTTTTAATTTTTTTTTTTCACCAGTTTATAACAGTTGGACACACCACTCTTTCAGTTTAAAAATAAAAAAGTAATTAAAACATAAAAGAAAATAACTACAAAATTTAACGTGATCAATAAAAAAAAATTCTTATTGCAGGATAACATAGACAGTTACATTTTTCTGTTCCGGACGATGATGGCGGTGTGAATATTGTATCTGTGTGCGCGGTTACGGGTGGGGTACTTTTTTGCCTACGGCGCCATGCAGCCCTGGGCTTGGCCTGAGATCAGGCAAAGGCAGAATGAGGAAGGTTTCTGCCAGACAAATGCATCAGATAAAGAGAGCAGCTGCTAAAATACCATTACACAGCAGCAAGCACTTATTTGAAGCTTCTGATGTCTCTGGAGTCGGTGGAGTCTCTGGTGTAGGATCCTCCAGAGGCTGCAGTTCTAGATAAAGCTTCTATTGGGACCTCATTGAACAACACTCACAAGCAGAACCGGCTGTGGACCCAGACGTACATGAAGACTCATTTCAATCACTGATGAGTGCCATATGATTGAGTAATGGGTGGTTGGTGGATGTCATCATGTCTCAACAAGGCTGTGTTGTCAGCAGGAAGGGGGTGGAATCATGGTTTGGGCCAGAATCATGGGGAGACATTTAATCAGCCCTTTAGGTTAGAAAACCTTTGGAGCATCTTCAAGCCAAATATCTCTGAGGGTGGGGGGAAGTTCCTCTCCAAAAAGCTCTGGATTCTGACATCCTACAAAGAAATTCAAGCAGAAACTCTCCAAAAACTCACAAGTTCAAAAAATGCAAGAACTGTGAAGCTGCTAGAAAATAAGGGTCCCATGTTCAAATGGAACTTGACCTATGAAGATGTTTTTGATTGGAATAGCTTTTGATTTGAGCAAATTGACCTAAATTCAACAAATGACCATTTTCAGTTCTTTAGAATCGATTAAATGTTGTGGAACTCTGTTGTGTGAAATCATGTGGAACAGTGCATTTGAAGGTTTATATGTTTGAAAGAATACTGTTATGTTTAGGAGGTTTGTTCAACAACATTTAATATTTACTCTGATTTACTCTGATGGTTAGTGAAAATTATGTTTATTGTCATTTACATTTAGTATTTAGAAAGTCCAGACATAAATATGATTTGCGTAATAATTTGGAGCGCACTGTATGTCCCACTTAATGACTAAATAGTAAATCTTTTCAATTCACCTTCAACTTCTGTGTAGACAGACACCACATATATTGGGTTTCTTTTAATTTTCTTTAAGAACAAGAAACCATCTATGTAAATCTGGTGATACAGGTCATGAAAAACTGGTGCGTTTGAATTGTCCAGTCCTGACCAAGTTACACAACTAATGTTTCCTGTAGAGGCCTTCATGCAACTGAACATTTCTGTAGTAATTTAATGAAGCCTTTTGTGGTAACCTGGCAGTGTATGTGCCATAGGATGACTTTAAGCAAAAAGTTAAGACATTTCCTCTACAGAAAGCAAAATGGAGTGGAAACTGAGTAGCGAGGCCGTACGCTTTCAGCAGACAGTCTGTCAACTGGATTGGACGACACGTCCCCAAAGACCAAATCATTGAAAGAGGCTCTGAAACACTCATCGCTGCTCTGATGGCCATATTCCCCAGTTAATTAACTGTCAGGGTTGGTGCCCCTCCCAACTCTCAGACTAGCGCATCCTGTCTGCTCGCTGGTTCTTATCACCTTTTTTCTCTCCTCCAGTGTGTCGGAGCTTGATCGGCCCTCATTACTCGCTAGCACACATTAGTAGTGTTTATTCATGAGCGATCAGTGACTGTTTCAGGGGAGTGGGGCATGTAAGGGTGGGGAAGTGGAGGATGGTGGGTGAACTGAGGTGGAACTTATTTTTGACAGGCTGATGCTACAGGAGGGTGAAAGTAAAGTGGGATGTAACCTCTGAAACAGCTCAGAGGGGTGTGAGTTTGAGTTAAACCAGTAAGATGCATCAGAACATCCTGCTTGTTACAAATTGAGAGGGATTAATGGGTAAGTTAGCACATCAGAGGTCACAGTGGAACAGCCTTTAACAAAGAAGATGGAAGGACTCATTCAAATGGAATATGTTTTTTGGGTCAGAGCTATAAATGTTTGCTGGTTTAGTCTGGAGTTTAAAAATTAAAGTGTGATCTAGCTCAGTGACCTTGTAGTAAAGTGTTTGCCTTGTGACTTATAGTTTGAGAGCCCAAAGCCAAGTCATTCAAAAAAATAGAAATGGGTCCCAAAGCCTCCCTGCTTGATACTCAACATTAAGCACTTGGATTGGGAGTTCAAACCACCAAATGGTTCCCGCTGTGTCTGCAGCTCAGCACTCCCTCAGGGGATGGGTCAAATGCAGAGAAGAACTTTCATCCACCGACAGTGAGACAAAGAAGTATTTGAGCACTCTGTGATTTGCAAATTCCCCCACTTAGAAATCATGGAGGTGTTTGCATTTTTCATCTTAGGTACATATCCACTGTGAGAGATATAATCTAAAAAAAATCTGAAAAACACCTAGCATAAATGTTAAATAATTTATTTTTATGCCACTGCTGCAAATACGTATTTAAACCACAGACTGTATACTTTCACTGGACAAAGTGAGGTGTTGACGTCAACCTATAGAAAATGCCTTACATTCGGCTCTCGCGAAATGAGGTCAAATTTTCAATCCAGTCAACAGTGGTCTTAGTGACGTTTTCACGGGGACCAAAGTCACCAATCATGAATGAGCTTGTTCAAAGTCCACACCCCTTCCACTGATAGCGGGCTCGGGAGAAGCTTGGAGGTGGGGCCATTGAGCACCTCATGCTTTCACTGAAGCATGGTCAGT
This sequence comes from Oryzias celebensis, assembly GCA_014656515.1. Lineage (NCBI taxonomy): Eukaryota > Metazoa > Chordata > Actinopteri > Beloniformes > Adrianichthyidae > Oryzias > Oryzias celebensis. The sequence continues at coordinate 47,981,139 of BNCR01000012.1, forward strand.
TTATAACTTGAACAACTTGCAATAAAGAACAAATAGAATTAAAAATAGAATTAAAAAGAAGATATTAAGAAAAATGTTTCAGACCAAGAATGATTATTCTGACAAATAAAATGGTTGAGTAATACCTGTCTATTTCTCAATAGAAGTCTATGGGATTTTGACCTTCTAGGAACAAGCAGGTACTTCCTGGAAACACAAGAGGAGAGGGGTTGAGCTGTCCAGTGTCCTATGCCGGTGATTTGAACACTTGAGAAAATCAATGTTAATATTTGGTACAGTAGCCTTTGTTTGCGACCAAGAAGTCGAGCAGTTCCTGTAGTTTTTCACCAGGTTTGGCATCTACTTTAGAAAACTCAGACACATTTTGGACCTTTTTGCTTGCGGCCGCTCTGCCATCCGTTGTCACTGGCAGCACAGGAATGTGTGAGTGAGAGTGCACACCGTGTCCATGCTCTTGCCACAGAGCTAAACTGGAACTGATAAGCATTACTGTTAAGGCTCAGACTTATTGGCTCGGTAAAAACAGATGGCGTGTCACCTCTCCTGATCAGTAGCGGTTTCAGTACCGCATCCCTAATGTAAAGGTTACAAAGAAATTTCTGCTGCTAATTACCAACTGGTGTCTAATCAAATTGAATATATTTCTTTAACATGTATTAATTTAGTATTAACATTATAGGATTTCTGTTTAGTAGGCGTAAATACCAAGTTGGGGTGAGGCGGTGCGCGGTTCAGCGACCTCCCACGTGCTGCCTTCCCCCAGCTGCTGGATGGAGCTCTTGTCAGTCAGGGCCGCTGTTTGATAAACTTTGATCGACAAATGCAAGAGGTCTAAGTCACAGTACGATTTTTAAAACCTAGAAATCAAAATGTAAGACTTTTAAAAGGCCATGGGAACCCTATTTGAAGGTAAAACACTTTCTAGCTAGATAACAATGAGCTTAGCTATGATAGCACAAGCTGTTACATCTAGATTTTAGTACTATCCATCACCCTATTATTATTTTAACACATATGAAAAAAATGTCCAGAAGACATGGCAAACTGAAGAGACTGTTGTTTTATCACTCACTGAGGATTCTATTGTATTGTCTCGCCTGTGCTTTGTGAGGTGCTCTGTGCATGCCTGAATAAATTATTGCAGTGATGGTCACAGGCACATTGGGCATGCTGTTAGATCTGGCAGCGCAAAGAATTGTGGGATACCATTCCCTTTGCCTGTCTGGTTGTGTTGGGGTTTACTGTAAACAGGCGGCAGAAGCTCAGGTGGTTGAGCAGGTCGCCAGTGATTGGCGGATTGATCCCCGCTCCCTCCAGCCAACCGTTGTGTCTTTGGGCAAGGCACTTAACCCTCTTTGCCTCCAGTGTGCGGCTCCTCTGGTGTGAGAATGTCCCAGGGCAGCTGTGGCTACATCAGTAGCTTACCTCCACTAACTATGAATAAGGTGTGAATGGGTGAGGTCTGAGACTAGGACAAAGAGACGTTTGGATCTATGTGCAGCAGCAAAGAGAGTGAACAAGGCAACAAACTGAGCAGACAAGGGCAGAGGCAAAAACAGAGTCAAAAGGCAGGCGGGAGTTGAGGGCATGGAGCGAGACTGGGAGACGAGAGACAGGCGATGATGAAAACCAGAGAAACGACAAGACAGGAAAGCGCTTGGTATGTCTGCTGGGCAAAACAATACTTCACGCCGGTATAGAGTCCAGGTGGGGTTTTTAGAGGAGTGGAGTTAATGAGATGATTGTGAACAGCTGGAGAGACGTGGAGGAGAGAGTGGAGGGGGCTAGTATTCAGGAGAGGGCTCCCTCTGATGGGAGGAGGCAGAGCTGGAGGGCTGAATCCTGAATTATGGATATACATTGTAAGTACTTTGAGTGTCAGGAAAAGCGTTGATGAATCCAATCCATTATTATTATTATTAAATGTGTGTTTTTGTCGTGTGTTTTGTTATCTGGCTGTTTTACTCTGTTTTGCCCTTAGTTATCATATCCTATTTTTTTTTCTTTCTGCACCATGAGTAAGAGGGAGGAAGAGGATGATTACCACCTTGTGGTGTTAGATGAAGTTAAGGCCAGTCCTGATATTTCAGCTTCCTTAATCCTATTATAGCTACAACAAATATAAAACAATTCAAATATATATATATCTATATCTATATAGATATAGATATAGATATAGATATAGATATAGATCTCCTGAATAATTGAGTTTGAATATTTTTTTAATTATCAGTTATAGCTTCATTTAACATCTGTGGACAAGACTGACAAGCCTGTAGCCATAGATTATTGTAGCTGTTATATTTCAGTTTAGTCTGCCTGCTTCCAGGGCAGAAATATTTGATAATAATACATGGAAAGAATTGCCTCAATAAGTTTCAATCTACCTTTTTCACGTCATCTTCCAAATAGTAAATATTGAGCTGTTTGGTAAATTGAACATGAATGTGTAGAGATATCAAAAGCCTGCTGGATAATTAGTGCTTGTTTCCACAAACTGAGGCCCATTTCTTGAGGTTACAGCTAGTACGCTCCACAAGTGTTCCTCATTCAGCTGCCACTGATAAAATGTTATTGCCTCCGTGGCAGATTGAGCCCAATCCCTCTCTATCTCCTCCAGTGTGCTGCCAAAAAGGCCTTGATTATTTCAGCCCAAATTAAATTCATACCGGATATTATCCATGTAGGAGCGTCGTCAACAATGCCATTTCCCTTGCAGATGCAGGACGCTGTACGGACAGCACAGCTCTCAGCCAATTAATCCTCCTGAACAACAAATTCACACAGAACATTACAGAAACAGCTGCACTTCCCTGCATCAGTGTGTAGTCCAATGTCACGCCAGCCTCAGCGGAAAGACAAAGAGCACAGAAACCTGCTGCAGTGAAAACAATGCTGCAGTGATTAGTGAAGTGGAATTGTTTTTCTGGGAGCATAAATTGAAAAATTCCAGCTGGTAAGCATGCAGAATGGATTCTGCAACAGAGACCTGGCTGGTGCATTTCACAACCATCCACACGAGCAGAATAATATCACGGTAATAGCAGCGCCTGCTCAAAAAAAAAAAAGGAGAAATTGCATTTAAGTGGAAAGAATATTGAGTCAACATTTCTTTCTTTGTTGTTGGTGAGTGCAGCGTACACAGAAGCTTTATGAGAATCTGCTTGTTTGTTTAGCTTGTGTGTGTGTGTGCTGTGCCTGTATGCGTGTGTGTGTTTATGTGAGAGAGAGACAGAAATGAATGTCCAAATAGAGATGTTTTCCTTTTACACAGAGACCTTGATTTCAGGGTCAGCGTTCACTACTCTGCAAGACTAACTTCTGGAAATATGCTCCAAAATAACAGAATCTCTGCAGAGCTCCCAGCACATTTTTCATGTTGTGCAAATTGAATCTGAAATATTCCAACAAAACGTTTAAGGTCACCAGAAGAAAAAATGCTAAAACACACTTTCTCAATCTGTGCTCTGGACATCGTATTTAGAACCCTTCAATAAACTTTGCGATGAAACCTTGAAAACATTAGTTAGGAATATTTCACAAGTTCTGCACATGAATGATAGAAGACTTAGTCACCTCTTTTATAATTCAGGATATTTAGAGTTTTGAGGAACTCCTTTTTGCTCTTTTCAAATGTTTCAGATGGTTTATTGCCAGGACCCTTTTAGATAGAAGAAGTATTTTTTTTTAAATAAGTAAAGTTCATAATGAATCAGTCACAGCACAGTGCCTGCCATGATGTGACTCAGTCAGATTAAGAATCCAGTAAATCCATGTATGATGAAAGTGCCCACTGTGTGTGACAAGTCACAAAACAGGTTTTTAGTTTTCTCTCTGCATGTGCTTTAGTGAAAAGTTTTCTTTTTGTTTTTGCTGTAACCTGTAAAGTCTCACTTTCTGACTTTTGAGCCTTTGTCAAAAAAACAAAACAAAACAAAAAAAAACCTAAAACTAACCAGAACACCTGAAACAAAAGTCTAAAGGAATGACTATTGGTTTGTCAAGTAGTGTTTGTGTAGACAGCTCGCAGTGACCTCTGGTTTGTTGTACAGAACATCCGCCCATTTTTATTCAGTTCACATTTGAATCCATCTTGTCCAATCCATCTTCTAGACTTGTAACTCACTGTAAGGAATTGTGTTTTTTTTTTAGAGGTTTTTAATGTTGTTTGCTTTTAAAGATTTACTGCTAAAATCCTCAGGCGGAACAAAAGGATGCGGATGGGGACAAACGAGGAGCTTCATGGATGTAGTGAAGGAGGACATGAGGGTGGTTGGTGTGAATAAGGAGGGTTAGATGAAGGTGGATTCACTATGGCGACCCCTAAAAGGAGCAACTTATGGTCAAAGAAGATCTTGGTGAAATCAAGGTTTACTGCGCTGGTGAAAAACAAATTCTCCCTGATGTTTACACACACACGTCATGCATCTGCCATTCTCCACCATCACCCATTTTATATGTCCTATTTTTATTGAACTGAGTTAGATCATGACAGTCACTAATACCAAAGCTGGTCTGCTGTTTCTGTGATGCCATGAGAAAAAACCCCGTCATAAACGTATTTGATTTGAATTTTTAGATTGATCAGATCTTCACTGTGCCTTTTAGAGACTGGGAAAATGTAAATTCTGAAAAAGTCTTCCTTTAGTTGGTAAACACTGATTATCATTTTGTAATAAACTGTCTTTGTTACAGCGATAACGCATGTTTGACACCTGCCTCATCCTTTAACATGAATCTCTATGCAAATACATTTGACAGGGTTGATTTTATCTTTTATTGAGAAACATTTTCTATTCTACGTTAACCAGATATCTCATCTTTCCAGTAAATTCAGGTGGTCTCTGATTACATTAACAAATAACATTTTCCATGCAAGTCAACAGAAAGGTTTTCAATGACAGCTCGCATGCCAAAAGGTCAGCGTCGAGCCCAGAACTGCTAATTAAGTCCAATTGGTGAATGTCAGATCCACAAAGGGCAACGTTAATCCCAGTCCTGACTAAACTGGGAGCACTGATGTGTGTGTGGTGTGTGTGGGAGTTGGTATCTGTGTGCATCATAAGGCGCTCAGTGTTCTGAGGCAAACAGACATGTTTGAATATGAGCTCTTACAAGCAAGAAATGACCACAGTGAAAAAAAGAATTGTGTTGGTTGATATGAGTGCTCTTTGATGACGGATACAGTGCATCCAGAAAGACTTCTCACTTCTTCCACATTTTATGATGTCACAGCCATATTTCAAAATGGATTAAATCAGTTTTCCTCTTGAAAAATCCTTTGAAAAACATTCCATAATGACAATGTTGAAAACGTTCTTTTGAAATTGTTGTAAATGTATTAAAAATGAAAAAAACCTGAAAAATGACAAGTACAGAAGTATTCCAAGCCTTTTCTGTGAAGCTCCAAAGTGAGCTGAGGTTTCTTCTGATGAGCCTTGAGATGTTTCAACTGCTTCATTGAAGCCAACCTGCGGTCAATCCAGTGGATTTGACAGGATTTGGAAAGGTATGACCCCGTCTACATGAGGTCCAGGGCTGACAGTGCATGTCAAAGCACAAACCAAGCATGAAAGAAAAGGAATTGTCTGTAGACCTCAGAGACAGGATTATCTTGAGGCTCACGGCTGGGGAAGTGTCCAGAAACATTTCTGCTGCCTTGAAAGTTCCCATGAGCACAGTGACCTCCATCATCCACAAGTGGAAGAAGTTTGGAACCTCCAGGACTCTTCCTAGATCTGACCGGCCATCTAAGGTTGAGTGATCGGGGGAAAAGGGCCCTGTTCAGGGAGGAGACCAAAAACCCAATGGTCAGTGGCGGTTTTTGATATGGGTGGTCACCAAGGGCGACATTTTCCAGGGGCTTTCTGAAGGTGAATTTAAATGTCAAACAGAGTCCTCTGCTGCATGACACTTAAACTGGGATCCTTAACTCATTGCAGTACACTCTGGAATATAGCAAGTCAAAAAATGTGAGAGGGGGACGCAATTTACTGGTGGCTGGGTGAATCACAAACATGTAATTTGGAGTATTTTTCAGTCTAACGCTCATCTCAAGCTCAAACCACTATCAAACTAAACCCCTTTTATTTCTCAAACCAAAGTACGGATTGCACTCGCCATGAGTGTATTTTTTTTAACTCAATTCCAATCTCAATTGAAAACCATCCGGCGCCCAATTTGGAAAAAAGAGGAGAGAAAACCAAGAGAAACATGAAAAGGACATGATGCTGAACATTATTAATGGAATTATTTAAGCCTAAGACAACTTTATTAAACGTGCACAGTATTATTTGATGAGTTAGGCTAAGAATTTTTTTTGCATATACTTTTAAAGTTTAGTTAATGAAACTCAATTTGTGCATCAAATGCAGCTAAATAAAGACAATTTTATTTTCGCTCATATCCAATCAATTTGACATAATTCATTCACTCCTGCTTTCATTAAAATAGCACAACACAGCATGATTGGTAATTGCATCTATTCAGTACTCAGTAGAATTACTTTGTGGTGGTTTCTTGGCTTATTGTCAGAAATTGCATACAAAAACATACAGCTTCAATCTTCTCTATTTTGGTCTAAATATTTTGGAGAACGTTTCATTTTTCAATTCACATTACATGCACTTCTAACATTTTTGTGGCAGTCCTATGAGTCCTACAGCTGTAAGAATTTAGGTAAGTATTTTGTAAATATTTGAACTGTACATTTGGGTTGTAATTGTGAGGGTCACTTAGAGGCACTACTGATGTGGTTCGCCCAGGATGTCATTTGTGTCAGTGGCCAGTGGCCACTTTGTCAGAGGTTCCGCGTTTCTCTGTTGAAAGAGAAGAACCTTCAAGAAAGACAACCAGCTCTGCAGCACTACGTCAATCAGGCCTGTACGGTAGAGCGGACAGACAGAAGCCCCTTCTTACTAAAAAGCACATGGAAGCCCTTCTGGAGTTTGCCAAAAGACACCTGAATGACTCTCAGACCATGAGAAACTGAATTCTGTGGTCTAACCAGACCAAAAAAGAACATTTGGAGTTAATGGCAGGTGTTATGCTTGGAGAAAACCAGACACCACTCATCACCAGGCCAATATCATCCCTACAGTGAAGCAAGGTGGTGGCAGCATCATGCTGTGAGGATGTCTTTGGGCAGCAGGAACTGGAAGACTGGTCAGGATAGAGGGAATCCTGACTGTAACAATATACAGAGACATCCTGATGAAAATCTGCTCTTGAACTCCGACTGGGCGACGGTTCATCTTTCAGCAGGACAATGATCCAAAGCACACCACCAAGATCTGGAAGGAGCGGCTTCAGAACAATTCTGTCAATGTCCTTGAGTGACCTGGCCAGAGTCCAGACCTGAATCCAATTGAACATCTATGGAGAGATCTGAAAATGACCATGCACTCACGCTTCCCAAAGCTCTCACTTGCGACGTAGAAACTGAAATCAGCTCACGCTTAGGTGTGCGAAAAAGGATGGGCGTTCAACACCCTTAAAACAATGTTTGCTTTCACTGTTTTTTCCCCAAACTGAGAGGAATCTATCGAATTTCTTGGTCACAAAGAAATTCAAACGAAAACACAAATATGTTCCTTCAACCTGCAGAAGATGAAAATGGGCTTCGCCAGCAAGTTACTTTTGAAGTCGGATGCAGTGCCTTCCATCAAGACACCATCAATAAAACAGCATGTATCTTTACCTGTGATGCTATTTCTAAAGTTCAAGACCATAACAAACAACAGACTCAGAAGTCCATTCTGATTTCTCACAAGTGGAGGGAGCTGAAGCAGACAAAAACTGCCCCTTTGCCGAAGCAGCTCTGCCCAAATGCTTGTCAAGTTTCCTCATTTATTCTGAAATTTGGTGGCATGGGTTATAAAAAAGAATGAGTTTAAAAGATGCAAGATCAAAAGTCAACAATGAAGTTCAAACTTCTGCTGCAGAATTGGAGTGAGCAGTTATGTTTTTATCTCCAGATGCTCCCAGTGCTTTCTTAGGCCTCTTGTTCCCAGATGGCGCACGAAGAGAAAGAAGGTCAATCCCAGCATAGCAACGTTCAAAGTGCAGGTCAAAGGTGCAACTGCAGGATTTTAAAAGCAGTTACAATAATAGTAATAACCTAAATACAGTATATACATCCAACAATACCACTAATGTTAGGCTGGAGCTGTAAACTAGCGGCAGAGCGTGGAGACAGAGAACTCTCAGGGACAGAGAGAGGAAGGGGGCGGGGTTACTCCGCGTCCATGGTCCTGCCCGCAACTCACTTTCTAAAGAGTTCCTGCTGTTCTGCAGAAATCATGTAAAAGAAATTGCATGATTTTGGCTAAAAACGGCATTATCACGAAAAAAAAGACCACTTAGAACACTTTGAAAATAGATCAAGAGATAGATGGTGCGAGGCTTTAAACTCCAGCTTTCATACCACTCAGTGTTTGGTGCTGGTCCAGCCTCTGTTAAAACATTAGGTTGAGTTGAACTAAATTTACTTCTCCAGATTGCCCCTGCCCCATGCTCATATGACCTTCAGCTGCAGGGGCAAGAATCAGACATCATACCTTGATCTGCAATAGGGCCTTTGTGCCTGTTGTATACATTTTGATTAGGAGTAAATCATTGTCAGTCTTTACTTTTTGTGGTTTCTTTTATCCAGAAAGGCTGACTGGTGACTCCCTCAGCCAGCGTTCAAGTTCCTGTAGAGGAAGGACTCCGCGCGTTGGTGCAGTCTTGCTCACAATTCTCTGGGGATGGGTGTGTGAATGTGTGTTTGTGTCTTTGTGTGTCTCTGACAGGGAGGCCACATGTAGCTTTTAATGAGCCCTGGTGGAGGCTCCCCAGTGGCTCTGCCTATTGATCATTAGCCTGCTGTCCACACTCTAATTTCTAACAAGGAAGTGCCAGTTCCAACAAGAGGTTGATCACACTTGGTATGTGTGGGTGAGTGTGCGCACATGTGTGCACGCGTGGGTGTATCTTTGTACACATTTTGAATTATGAGGACAGGGCCCCACGTCCCCATAATTCAAATATTACATAACTGCTATTTTGTGTGTAAAAAGGACAAATTTGAAGTTTTTTGCTCAAATATCTTTATTTATTTTTCTATCTTGTCTTGACTAACAGCTGAGCAGACAGATATGAGCTGAGAGCCTCTTGTGTTAGACAGATGTTACAATCAATGATTATAATTTTTTTGTGTGTGTGTGTGTGTGGGGGGGGGGGGGGTTAACAGCATAAAAGAAAAGGGAAAAGGAGGGGTGGTTAAAGAAATTGGAGGATGATTACAGGGAAGGGGGAATAGAATTATAAAACAACAGGCAACAAGATGCTGGAAGTTTATACAGGTTGATCACAGTCCAGTCTCATCTTTTCAGTTCAGTTTCAGTTCTGTCATTGTTTCCTCGAACTTCCTAAATTCTCTTGAGATGACAAAGACTCTTGCAGACCTTTTGGCACATCATCCCTCTAATGTGCTACAAAGATGAAGATGCCAGACTTCAGCAGTAGTATCTCTGTAAGAATGTCTGCATGAAGTTTAGAGTGTTCCAGCATCGTTTTGGTGTTCCTGCTCTGAAGTGTCACACAAATCTTTTTTTTGTTTGTTTTTTTAACTCTCCTTAAGACAGAAGTATTTTTTGTTTGAATATGTTCTGTCGGTTTGCTGCAGATCTTTACAACAGCCACGTCCAGTAGGCAGCTCTGAAGCCCTCACTGTTGAACACGTGGCACACTTTCTTCTGTTTTCATCCCAACATTCACTGAACAACAAAAGCTGGGCTGTTTCTAGCTCAAGTAGATAAAAGTAGTATTAATAGTAGTAGTAGAAAAACTAGATAGAACCGCTTTGGCACAATATTATTTTTGACATAAGTGATTTGAGCTGATTCAACTGAACTGAACTTTTATGAGTGCTTGTTGAGGAGTTGTGGTAACCAGGGTGGCAGGGAGAGGGCAGAAAAATCCAGAAAACAGTCAAAAGTCCAAATTCAAAAAGGGGTAATCCAGATCCGTAAACAAGGGTCAGAACACTTAGAAGATCCACGAGTCATTCAAGGTCTGAAAATAGAACAAAGGGTCAGCAACAGAAGAGCACAAAGGACGTAAAAAAATCGGACTTTGAATATGTCCAGAGAACTCTTACAAACTAGAAGGGACAGCTGCTGGGGGTCCGGCAGCAAAGCAACGCATGACACCTTTCCATCATCTGTATTGTGACGTCCAGCGTTTGAACAGAGAGGAAGTTTCTATTTCTGGTAACATTTAATTCTCTCTTATCTTTCCAGCCAACATGGTGCTGTGACTGCACGTGTATTCCTTGTATTTTTACCAGCTTGGATCATCTTTGTAACTTAAAGTTTATGTCAAATATTCATAAATTTTGCAGTTGCTCAGCTGAACGTTGAAATTTAATCATATAATATCCTAAAGTTGTTACTTTAAAACTCTTGAAATTTCTGAATTTGTTATTATGAATTCATAAATGATCTAAAATCTGCACAAAATGAACCTGTGATTACAATCGAAAGTGTTTGCAAGTTGAGTTGAATGGATAGACATCATTATCCTCTGAACTGTTAGAGGTTTGAGCAGTAACTCCTTCAGAAACGGTACTAGTAATCAGTGATCAGGACACACTTCTATGGGTTTCAATAAAACTGTAACAGGGTTGACTGTGTGTGTTTTTTTCTTTTTTATCTGTTAGGTGGCAGTCAGGTGGCAGTTAGGTGGCAGTTAGGAGGCAGTTAGGCAACAGGCAGGCAGCCTAGGGGAGCGCAGCGTGAGGAGCCAGCGCTAGGCCCCGGAGGAGCCAGCTGGAACACCCAGAAATTAATCGGCTCAAGGTGAAGCGGCGCCAGATCCAGGGGAGCGATGGCTAAGCAGCAGAGGGGCGGGGTCATGGCCCGCTCTTCTTTGAGCCAAGTACCCCTGACACGTTTTTCTTTCTTAACCCAGGAGAAAATAGTTTTTAGAGCTGTTCTGTTGAATGGCATGCTTATTTTATTTTAGTTTTGATTGAGTGTTGTTAGTGATTTTACATAGCCGGGTGTTTTAGCCTCATGAACTCCTGGGGTATTGTCTTTGTGACAGAGACTGCGGGCTCCACGGATTCACAGACAGTGCAGACGCAAACAACACTTCAAAAGACAAACCTTGTTTTTAATTCCCTTTTAATCTGTGGTCCCAGGTGTCTTGTCTTCACACATCTCCGTATCAAAAGAGACCAGCGGGTTGTCTTCTTTCTTTTTGTTACAAAACTGCAATGAAACTGTTAAAAACAGACATATTTACACAAAACACATACAATGCATACCAAGACACACAAAGTCACGTGAATGCAAAGAATTTATTCAGACAATTAACTAACAAGTGTTGAACCTTTTAGGACCTATCGGGTTACATTTTCAAAAAAGACATGGATGTGGAACTACATAGAAATGCTTTAGATTCTATAGTTTTTGCTTTTATTTGGTTTAGCACTCAATGTGCCAACAAAACAAGGATCTTATCTCGTAGATCATTGTTTTCTACACAAAGATTACACTGGGATGACTGGATCACATTCAAATGTCACAGGAAAGTGGTTCCACATAACTGATTTCATTCACATTCAAATATGCACAACTGTCAGAGGATCATATCCAAGGCTGTTTGGGAAAATTCCTCAAAACTGCACACAATTTTTGTCCTCATACTTAAAAAGTAATCCTGTTGGAGAGAAACTCACAACCATGCAACTCATTTCCATCATAGTGGAACCAGGAATAATGGATGCATGAATTTGTCTGAACAGCAGGAGGCTAATTTGGATTCTTGCACACACACACATTCCATTTGAAAAGCTGCTTCTTTTATCAAAGGGTTTCTCAAATGGGAGTCATCTTTTTTCAGCTGTCAAATCAGTGTAGCTTTAACTACAGGGGTGTAACAGTCCACACGTTAGTTTCATTAAGATACAAAACAACAGGATGAAAGCCATGTAAGAAGCAGAGGCAAAGGGCAGATTTCAGCTGCAGTGACTGTCACAGGGGAAAGGCTGTCTTACTCCAGACAGCTTGTATGTTCTTTCATTAGGGCTTGGTCACACCGTCAAAACTTTGCTGGAACGTATCTGGAGCCGCGCCAAATTTTTACAACGCTCGTCACCGCGCACAAAATGGGAAAAAAAAATCAAACACACGGGAATTAGCGTAGCGATGCACCACTGAAGCCGGCGTAGCTTCAGCATTGGTTTAGTGGTAGTGAGCCATTGCGAGCGTTGATGTAGCGTTGGTTGCTGAGGAGGTTCAGATTCTGCTGATGGACTAGAGCACCAATCATTGCAAGTCTCTCAGGATCCATGGTGATGCAGTTTGGCCTAATTCGATGTGGGGTGAACTCAACGGCAGCGCCCCATTTTCAGCTCCCCGTTTCACCCTGTATTTTTGGCCGATCACTGGTCCCGCTCCAGCACCTCCATGACAACGCCACATCAAAGGTCATCGCTGCCATGGATCGCTGCTTCAACGGCCGACACCGTTCCAGCAACGCCGTGTCCGCTCCACCGTCGTTTGTGTAACGTTTAGTTTCCGCCAGTGAAACGCTGGCGAAGCAGCAGTGATCAAGCGTTGAAAATGTATGTGTTGGTCTAACGGAACCAAGTGTCCACAAACCTGCGTCTAGCGGAGCCAAACTTTGACTGGGCGTCGGTAGAGCAGGGTTGAACTTTGGAGCGGAGAATGGACCTCTCCTCACCGCTGCAATATTTTGTGCGGATCAGAACTTTTGGAGCGGTGGGAGGGACCCTCAAGGAACATCAGCGGTGGCCGAGCGGCTTTGCTTTAACGGGGATGCACGGTTAAGAGCGGTGAGGGATCACCGCTCCAGGAACGCTCCATCAAAAATCGGTGTGACCAGGCCCTGTTTTACACACGTCAAGCCTTCTTCTAAAACACAACACAGTTCAATTTTTAAATGAATACTGGTGCAGGTCTCTGAGACCCTGTTGTCATGTTCTTTTTTTAAACAACATTAAAAGGCTTTCTAGTCCTGGATGTAGGTTCGTCAGGCTCAAGCTCCATACAATGTAAATACTACTGCTAATTATCAGAACCTACACATTTCTCATCCGTTCATTTGGCTACAATTTGTTAGTTGGTTCATTTAAATGCTTATGAAACAGTGAGAAATCATTTTGAATTCTTCTAATAGTTTGGCTGAGGCTTGTACTGCCCCTGACCTGCTCTTAAACCCCTCTGGAGCCACAGTAGTTGCATCATTGCCCACTAAACCCATGGAAAACAGTGAAGTGGAACCCAGAGCCCATCAGAAGTGTCTGATAAAAGCAACTTGATCTCTTGCTGCCATATTTTAAAATGGCAGCAGAAAACCAGAGATCACTTCACCTCAAATGGACCTGCTCCAAGCGTAGCCGCTATCAGGTGGAAGACCAAATGCATGCTCAGACTCTGCAGAATAAACAGGATCATTTAGCTTTGGCAGACGGCTTCTCTGCTGCTGCATTTACTTCAGTTTATGGTTACTTCCATCACTTGCAACAAGGGTTTTATGGGTAATGTTCTGACTCGCATACTGAACTTGTTTCTTTTAGAGATGCGGTTGCAGTTTGGGGCAACAATTCAGTAAAAAGCTGGAAGAAGTTCTTGGACCAATTTGACTTGAAAGCATCACACAGAAACAGCTGAAAGGTTCAGAAAAGTATATCTGACTCATCATTCAAAACTGGAATAAAAGTACCAGATTCCCACACAGGCATTCAAAGTTGCAAAATTCGTCTGTCACAGGAAGTAGTGAAATTTAAACTTGATCATAATATTAAATTAAAAAACTAGTGTGTTCTGTTCTACTGCTGCAGTTTGTTGAACTTTCATGCTCTACAAGCTCACAGTTAGAGGAAATCCTCGTCCGGTTTTTCCCAGCAGTCTTTGGGGCAAAGCAGTCCTTCTGGACAGGTCTTGAGAGCATTACAGGGCAGCATGTATTCTGACCCTGATAAAAATCAACTCTTTTGACTACCAAACAAGCTCAAACAAGTTTGTTTTTGTGAAAAACATTTCAGTACCAAATGTACTGAAGATGCTCACTACCTATCATATAATATTACTGGACAAACACTCCACCCCCACACTCTACCTTCATTTAACCTCAAACACACAGATTGTAATGGGAAAAAGTGTTGGAGCTTCTCTTTTCCTGTTCTCACTGCACTGTCCTTCATTCACACTGATCCCTCTGAAGGTCTAAAGATCCCTCTGAAGATCATCATTCTAACCAAATACTGTGGAGCCCATTGATGCAGAAGGTGTGCACTCATCCTGTGGAGAAAAAGTGAAAATAAAAGGAAAAATGAACATTTGAACTTACCCCACTATCATTCCTGTCTTTCTCCATCATTAAAAGAATGCAGAGCTATCACATTCTGGAAAGTGTTTGTTAATAGCTGCACTAATTGTAAAAAACATAAAGATTGCCCTGCAACAAACACAGCAACATAGGGCTTCAGAGCCACGGCCCAGTGAGCCAATTAGAGGGCCAAGAAGGGAGAGAAAAAAAAGGAAAAAAAACATGGAGAGGACAGACAGACGTGACTGTGATGTCATGGCTTGAAAAAGTAGAACCAGAACATGTAAACTCCACACAGAAAGGATTCAGCTGGGATTTGAACAGGAGCCTTCTCAATGAAAGGTGTTATACCTCCATTAATCCTAGAATACATGTACCTTTATTATTTCAGATGGTCTATTAATTGTTTTTTTTTTTTTACTTTTTTTTATCTCTCTGAGAAAAATGTAAAAATGCTTTTCCAGATGCAGCGAGCCATGCTGAGCCAGCTCTTATCAGCTCTTATCAGCTTATAGCTGTTGATGCAGAACTTTATTTTTATGAGCAGTGATTTTGGATCCTTACATATAATTACTTCCACAGGGATTCACAACTACAGTCCTGTAGTGAAATCTGGAGGTCAGTGGTCAGTTTTTTGTTTTTTTTTTTGTCAGCATTGCTCATGGTGGAAAAATATGCATTCATTTTATTTAAAAGGACCATTGTTGTGATGTGCTCCAAGGGTCTGGATTACTGAAGGTTAGCCTGTGTAGAAACATGCAAACGTCACAATGGTTGTAAAAACAAGTTGCGCATGAATTACTAACCAGTTCACATTGAATAAAATTGCAAAATAGAACATGCAATCCAATATGCATGTGTCCATTGGTAAATATAGAGTGTTTCTGGTAGAATGTAAAATAATAGATAAATAAGAGGGAGAAGTAGATCAATTTTGTGCAACTGATGTGATTTATCTACTAAGAAGACAGGCAGCAAACTGGAACAACACAGAAATGTGTAGCAGTTTTAGGCACGGGCAGTACGGGCTTGCCCGGGGCGGTAATTCAAGGGGGGGTGCCGGTTCAGCGCTTGCAGAAAAAAAATCGACCCCAATAATGTTTTTCTATTATCTGTTATATCACGGTGTTTGGAATGGCCTGACACCAGCCAGTTTGTGCTCCCTGTAGCTGCTCCTGTTGGTTGAAAAGTTGCAGAAAGGTGTGTGAAGAAAAAGGGGAGGGGTGGGGGGAATATATGGGGTAAGGAAACTGTTAAAAAGTAACGTATTCATAAAGAAAAAGTTGTAATCATAAATACAAAGTTGTTCACAAATTAATATTTTGTGCACAACTTCACAGAAAAATTATGAATACAACCTTTAGTTTTACGTTTCACATGTCTGTTTTGAATACAATTTGTCTTTGTTTTGAATATGACTTTTCTTTGTCTTGAATATGAATTTCTCCTGTTAAAT
Organism: Oryzias celebensis; assembly: GCA_014656515.1. Taxonomy (NCBI): domain Eukaryota; kingdom Metazoa; phylum Chordata; class Actinopteri; order Beloniformes; family Adrianichthyidae; genus Oryzias; species Oryzias celebensis. The sequence continues at coordinate 47,996,935 of BNCR01000012.1, forward strand.
TACTGTCAAAAATACATCACGGGGTCACAGGTATAAACATCGAGTCCTGGGTCATCGATTTTTCCAACTGCACATGTGTAATAAAGTTTATTTATTAAAATAAAATTGAACTTTTATTTATATCATAATGAGACCATTATCTTGATAGCCATAGCTCTGTAGAAAAGTAGATCAAATAGATTTTAAAACTAACAGCAATCTCCAGCTGCATTTTCTGGATTTCAGGCTCCAACAGGTGATCGTGTGAACAATGCAGCAGAGGGTCGTTTTAGAACCAGAAGTGGAAAACAGTCTAGAAAGATGTAGAAGACGTACGGCTCATTCAGTGTAAAATAAAAACATGTCTGCTGAAATTAGTTGATAATCAGAGGATAAAGAAACCAAAACGGCTAAGCTAACTTGGAGCTAAAGTATGCTAACGGGTAGCCGACTGTTGCAGCAGAAACAACAAACAAAAAAGAAAATTTAAATAGTCAATAGGATCAGAATACCCAATTGTCTTTCTGTTTCTAATTTTTTCAACTATTGTCACGGTCGGCTGCCAGTTAGCCTGCTTCTGAATTAGCAGCTGTCTTTGTTATTTCCATCCATTTTCTTAGCCATCTATCTCCACGGTGCTGCCAGAGCCTGTGGCGGGTGTGGCCGGCCCTCCTGTCCCGGGTTGCTGCCCGGCGAGGGGGTTACCCACGCTAACATGCTGCCGCCAGCCGGTGTTGTGCAGAGGTATGTTCCCTCTGCCAGAACCACGTCTGAGACAAATTCTCGCAGGAGATACGTATCTATGCACACGTCAGCAGCAGAGAGACAAGGATCCCTCTGCCGCCTGCTCGGGCGTTTTTATTTTCTTTAATCATTCTCTTATTAACATTTCTTTTCATGCCACCACTTCCGAGTCAGTTTTATTGTTTTTACGCTCCACTGATGTTGCCTGGCAAAAAAATAAATAAGAAATAAAAGCAACAGGACTTGGCTGTTTAAATCTTTTTTTCTAGCGCAGCAACGGTAACAAGATCATTTTCCTGCCAGGGGATCAATAACATTCTATAAAGTTTAATTCTATCAACTCATTCAGTTAAATCGATGCTCTGGGACTCGATGTTTATGCCTGTGACCCAGTGACGTATTTTAGACAGCGATTTAACAGGAGAGATTCGTATTCTAGACAAAGAAAAGGCGTATTCAAAACAGACATGTGAAACGTAAAACTAAAGGTTGCATTCATAAATACAAAGTTGTGCACAACTTTGTATTTATGAATGCAAATGTTTCTTTTTGAATACAACTTTTTCTTTTTGAATACAACTTTTTCTTTATGAATATGTTTCTTTTGGACAGTTTCCCTACCCCATAGAATCAGTTCATCTGTGGGGCTTTCCCAATGAATTGGATGGATGGAGGAGGAGGGCAGGGGGCAGAATCTACTTTATAAAATACTTTAAAAGTCAGTCAGACCCTGAAATGCTATAACACATATTTTAAATGATTTTTACACATTTTTGTGAAATGGCCAAATAGAAATAGGGAACCCAAAATGACGTGGTCACCGAGGTGAAAATAGGTTCAGTCGACGCCTTTGGTGAAAGTGCAATGCCAAGTGCAGGAACACCAGAGAGATGAACAAAAAAGAATGCCAAAGTCATCTTCTTCCAAGAGAAGAAGAGGAGAAAAGAGATGAAGAAATTATATGTCCTCATAGCTGACAATGCACATTTTCTTCTGCTAACTGCCAAAATGACGTTGACAACCAAATCTTATTTGTCTTTTTGATCGATGACCAGAATTGAAGTAGGTGCAAATTTGGAAAATATATATATGTCTTTCATTGTGTCATGAATCGGTCCCCTGTCTCCCTCTCAGGCCATCAGCGGGATCCATTACCTGAGTAACTAACACTTCCTGGGCCTCCACATTACACTTCCCATCAGCCCCTGTCGTCACTCCCGGAATCTCCACAGCCATTGTACATCTGTAATCACTCCCAGCAGTATGAACTCAGAGCACTGAGCTCTGAGTTCTGCTCCGTGCAAAGTCTTTTTTTTGCCTCTCTACCTGCATCACGGACCAGTCTCATCCTGACCTGATCTCTGTTTATCTGACCCTGCTTCATGTGTGCTGCTTTGTGTTGTCTTTCACGTACAATTCTAATCAAATTGATTTATGTTTGTGGTCATATTGTGAGAAAATGTGGAGAATATCAAAGGTTGTGAATACTTTTACAAGCCTCTGTAGCTTCATGGACTTTTAGCTGTTTCCATTCTGTTCTCCTGTCTGTGACAATAAAACCTGCTGCACTTGGATTCAGCCGTCTGCCCATTTACGACACACTGTAATAAAATGGTAAAATTCATTTTATTCAATGATCACAACATTAAACAATGCAACTGAATCTTATAAACAAGTTGCTTTTACCCAAGCAAATCCATGGTGTTTTATTTTTGGTAAGTAAAGAAATATTTGTTCTTAAAGGGAACAGTCAACATTGTCTTATTTCCACAACAAGATATTTTTCAGTATAAAGAAAAATAGAATGAATGTGCCTTAACCAACAAGGTTCTAAAAGTATGACTGTGCTTTTATTTCAAACATTGCTAAATGTAGCATTTAAACGGTTTTGATCATCTTTCACTGACTGCAGGGGGGAAAAAGATTTTTAGTCAGCTCAAATGCTGAAAAGGCAACTTCATGGATGTCTGTGTCATAGTGAATAATAATCAAAGGTTTTGTTATAACTTGTCAGCAGATCTTTTCAGTAAAAGTTTTCCGATTTGTGGGAACGCCACATTCTTTGATGCTTTGTTGTATTGTGCTTTAAAGTATAGAGCTGAAAATTAAACCAAGGAGCCAGTCTTCTCTGTTTGATTATCTATTTCTTTAGAGCTGCAACACTGTTAAATGTGTTCTAGACTGAGGAACAAATTTTTTGTATTTATCGTATTCAAAGAAGGTAAAACTCTTCCATCCACCATTATCACTGCTCTTTCACATTAATGGATTATTTTGAAATTCCACAGTCAATGATATGTAGGTAAGTATTTTTAAAAAAAATGTGCTTAACCACAGCACAAAAGTATGAGAGGGACTGAAAAAACAAGTATTCTGAGAGAATGTTTGGACTTTAGGCAGAGATCACTAAAAAGATGAGAATAGAAGTTGTCATGTAACCCTGCACTGCTTTATTTGGTCCGATTCAATCTCAATATGACATCACTGAACACGGGGGACAAACAAGCTTAAACTATGATTTTGGTTCTGGAGTCGAGGATTTGGCTTTCACATAAAAACTGTCTTTTTTAAGGGCTTTAGAATTCAAATGAAACAAAGTGATAAAACTCATACTGTGGGGTTATGGACCCAGGACACTAGTTGTTATTTTGATGTCACTTCCTGTTTTATTTTGTTGTGTTTCCTGTGTTCACTGTTGCCTTTCAGGTCACTTGACACTTCCCTCCCAGTGTGTGTTCCCTCCCTCCTTCTTGGCACACCTGTGTGTAGTTACCTCATCCTCTCTTCCTGTTATAAGTCCTCGTCTCCCTTGCACGGGTTGTCGGGTGGTTCGGTTCCTTCTAGGAAAGTTTCTACTGGTCCTTTCGAGCAAATAAATGAAAGACTTTTCATTGCAAATTGCCGTCTGCGTTTGTGTCCACACGTCAACCCTGACACATACAAGTTCTCCTCCACCTCTATTGTTAACCACAGAGGATAAAAAAAGGTTTTGTAGTCAGCCTATTTATTCATGTTGTTAAATTGGACCATTTTCCCTTTTTCTAATGTAACCCTGGGTTCACACTGCATGCAGTTTAGCTCCGGTGCGGCTGCTGTTCTGATGACAGAGTCCTTACATAACATGAAAAGTGTGAGAGGCACTCACACTGCATCCAGTCTGGTCCAGCCTCTGCGACGGTCCGTATCGGTTTGGTTGGGTTCAAATGAACCTGAGCTGTAGCACTTTATTGTGAAGGTGCGGAAATCTACAACCTAAACCCGAAAGCATGCGAGCGAATGCAATGTGCAGCGGGTACATTTTTCAAACTAAAATGTATTTTTTGTGTGTGGTCCCACAGCCTCCAGGGAATTTTAAAGGAGCTCTGCAGATGCAGAGAGATGTCGGCTAACCCTTGTGAACTGATGCAACATAGTTAAGGACCACAACTTCTTAAAGTGTGTGAGAGATTTTCCCTCCTCTTTCAGCTCTTTCATTTTTTCAGGTGAATAAAGTATACGTGACATATAAACTGTTAATACTAAAAGGCTTTTTTATGTGCTGTCACTCATTTAAAACATTTAACAGATTAATCACACTTTTGCGTTGTGATTAATCACAGTTTTTTACTTGGTAAAAATGTTCTATATGTGCAGGCTTCTTTATAACAAACCTTCTCTTCATAATCTGAACAAAAAAAGCGGTAAGAGGTGAACTTTCTCTCTGAACTGATGCTTATCGTGAGAACAGCACATATATCACTTTCCATTGCTGCTGTGGGCAAGGTCGCTGCCGCGTTGTTGTGTTACAGTGACAACGGGCCGCAATAGTCCACCTTTTGTAAGTGACCATGTTATAAGCGGGACAGTGCCCGTGGATGTGTGCATTATCAAAAATTCGCTGCGGAAGACTGCAGCCTGGAATCGGAAGATGGTTGCTTTGCGGAGTGTAGTTAATTAGTGTTAATAAATATCAACGGGTTAATTTTTCAAATTAATGTGTTAACGCACGCTATAAAGCTTTGTTAATAACTTATAGCCAGTATTGGGGTAATGGATTACAAATTAAGGAATTACTGTAATTTATTTACTTTTTTCAGTAACATTTTTCATAGTAACGGAACAAAATAAAGTTCAAATTTTTATAAATAAGTATAGTCAAGCTGCTTTCTAAACTGGCTCAAAGATGAGACAAAAAAGAGATGCTGCCCTTGAAGAAGTCCTGTCATCTCTGTGGAGCAGCAGGTGAGTGGCAAAGCAGAGCTCCGCTCCGTGTGCGGATGTGTCAAAGGAAACAACTCTAAAGCCGCTCTTTGGTGTGAAAGACAGGAGTCCGCTCCTTCCTGGGACAATTTTTCTATATTAATTCACCCTTTCTGTCTTTATTTTTTCTTTTTAAAGCTGCACACGACTGGTCAATATTAGTTTGCAGGGGCCAGGTCGGGTGGGGTACATAGTTTGGTAGACTCGCAGCCATGAAGAACTGTGCACAAAAGGACGGGCAGATGTAGAGAGAGAAGGTGATGCATTGGGTGCAACTCAACGTAATGGAACACATAAAGTTGGCCAAAATGAACATGGAGTGGTCTAAAAGTTCTCTATGTTTTCACTAGCTTGATGCAGATTTGATAGAGATGAATATGACGGTACAGTATTTTGCACATGTGACTTTGAGCTGTAGCAAAGACCACATATGTTGTAACAGTAACTTATTTTGTGTCATTTTTCACACTGTTGTCTGAATTCAGATGAAGCAGGTTATGTCTTGAACCATGTTCATGCCTTGCACAAGGCTATTGCTTCAAAAATATAGTTTTTATTACTCATTTTATTTTTATTTATATACTAATAGCTTTGTTGATAAAGCGCTAAAGCTTTGTTCATCAAAATCTTTAATAATGCTGGAAATGTTACGGGTAGAGCTCAAGAACCCAGAAACAGAGAAGGCTTTGACACAGAAGGGTAAGGTTGTAACTGGTTTTGTTAACTGAACAAAAGATCACCTCACAAGAGGGGAAAAAAGGGGCACATAACTCAAACAACACAGGAGCAGCATCACAGTACAATGACAGGAACAGACCTAAAGCACACAAAACACTCCAAGACAGGGAACTGAAACAGACAAACATACAATCAACTAAACAGAAAGCAGCTGTGAACACCTCCAGCAGGAGACACAGGTGAGAGGGAGGAGCAAGAGAAGAACACAACAGACCTGCACAGAACAGGCAGAGAAAAACCAAAAACAGAACAAGCAGAACATGTTGGGAAAATTAAAAGTAAAAACGAACAAAGTTACAGACCAATCAAATCTTTTTAATGCAAAACCTATTTCTTCAGAGCTACTTTACATGAAGTCTTAGTGAAATAAAAAAGCAGAACACCTGCTGGCAATCAAAACTCTTGTCTCTACACTTTGCTGGAAACATTTAGGCTTATTGTGCTAGTCTTTTCTGTAATAACACAGTTTGTGATGCATTATCATAACAGCTAAGTGAGAAACACAGTTAAAGGTGTGTGTTTGGAGGAGGGCGCCCCTTCGGTCTGCTGCATGGGGTCCTAATTAGAAGGCAACATTTTTGGATGGTAAATTGATTTTTAATTGTTCTTTCTCTGCATTTATCCAGGTGGCCAGGTTCTCAAAATGATTCTCTCCCTGAGTCCGCATCACTCCATTTCTCAGAGAGGAATTCATTTGGAGCTGTTGCTTCTTGTAGGAGCAATTTTCTGAACAAGAGCAGCCTCAAACACACAGGCCCTGGACGGAGAGAAGAGGAAGAGCTCTGGAAAATAATAAACAAAAACTGACACCATACATTTTCCTCATTTTGAATTTGATGCAGGACTATACTGAACAACTTTTTTGATATCTTACTTCCTCTCTGATAGCAACAAGCCATTCAGGCTGTGGGGCAGATGACACAGTTGGATCTCCGGGAAGTGACTTTCCCATGACCAATGAGAAGTATACTGTATCACTATTAATCCTCAAAGTCAAAAGCGTTTAAACAGGAGATTAGCTGGATGTGTGAGAAGTGGGACATTTTTATATTTTATGCAAAGTTTTCTTGTGTTCAGATTCTGTATCCTGAATCTCCTGCCCCCACAATCAATCAATCATGCAATCTCATGCTATGTTCAAAAACATGCTAAACACTCTTTCCTGACTGTGCGTTTAGCATGAGGTGTATCGGACAGTGACTGGACTGTTGCTATCCGATACTGCAGGTACTTTTTTTTGGAAGAGTTTTGGTACAAATGTCAAAGCTGTGCAGTCGCTGGTTAGCTAAGTTAGCGCGGAGATTCCAGCGCTTAAATTTACATAACATCGGTTTTATAACTTTAAAAAGGTCATGCCAAAGCAAAAAGTCATTACTTACATTTAAATCGCACTCCGTCGCTACGGAGGGCTCTCCATCACTCCGTCTCGAGGGTAGCCCTTAAACAATAATTTTGGACACCACTTTCACTCCAAATGCAGGGAGAAAGGGCAGGGCGAGGGGAGGAATTTGGATTGGGCCTTGATGTCATCTAATTCCATATGGTGTATTCAAACTGGAAAAATCATTTGGCCCAGACCGAGCCCACTTAATATATTTCATATTCAGTCCTGAGCCTTGCATTTGGTCTGTATTCCGACTGTCGTTTGGAATTCTTGTCGGGATATTTCACTTTTTTTACTTTATATTTCGTTGATCAATTTTGACCTTCAGTATTAACACTTGTTAGGTTCAGAACGTTTTACTGTTACTTTGGTACAGCGGAGGCATGCGGCAAGATGGTTGCTAACAAGACAACGGCTATGAAGGTGGGATGATAAGTGTGTGATGTGTGTGGTGACATATAGAATGTCTGGAAAACAGTGAGAACAACATGTACCACCTACATTTTTTAACAAGCCTGCATTTATCCAACCACATTTGAATGTGTGTCCCTCTCGTCAATTACCTTAGTTAATAAACGAGTTATCAGTTGTACAGTTTGGCAAAAAGCCTGGTCTAGAACACCCTCAGCGTTACCCTCAGAGCCTACTGCTCCTCCACCACTGGAGGTGGACTGGGCAAGCTAGCAGTAGCTTTGGGTTTGCTTGTCTTAACAGATTTTCTATTTTCTTTAGATTGGCATTTTATCTTTCAGAAAATACTCATCAATGCTCATCCTCAAAGGCCCGACTCAAAAAGAAAGACTGCCAGATTTGGCTTGGTTATGTTGAAGACACCAGTGAAGTGGTACGGAGCTCAGAGAAAACAACCATTTGCTACGCCGCCATCTTGATTCCCCCCGGTTTTCTTCTCAACAGTTAGTAACAGTGGGACTCGCTGTTTTTCCTCCATTGAGAGTTGAACTAGTTTATTTGGAAGAACTGTCCAGACACACATCTCTGTCTGGTGTGAAGTTGAATTTTCTCACCTGCACACATTACAGGAGCAACGACAAACCCAACCACCCGTAAACGCTCATCACTGTCACCATCGTGCATGACGTGCAGACATCTCTCTTCCAGTCCAGCAGTCTCAGAGCTCCTGAAGCAACTCCTCCCTCCCCACTCCTGTGTTCTCTCAGAGGACGAGCAGTTTTATTTTTAAAAATTGATCAGACAGAGAAACTGGCATGAAATGGCAAAGAGATAATGCGCTGGTGTGGCGTAGTGACCTTTAAACACAGTCTGCTGCTATATCCCAACCACTGAAAAACCCTGACCTTTGTAGTGCCATTACAGATGCTTCTAATGTGCTGCTGCTGGGGGAGGGCCATCTGCCCGCTCTTACTTACAAACATCACACAAAAGTTTGTGGTAAACATGCATCATTTATCAATAAATGCACATGCATATTTCTGTGTTTGAAAAATGTAGAAAAAGGTGCTGTTGTGTGGATGCTCATGTAAATAAGGGAATTCAAGTTTACACAAACCTCAGAGACGTGCACTCACACAGCAGGCATGGAAACACGTTCCATCTTGATGGATCCAACATCCAGACGTGATGTCGGGTCACTGCTTTTTGACACTGCAGGAGCTTCTCTGCTCCCCACTATTCCTGACAGGCAGATCTCAATGCCAGTTTATTGCTTGATGCCAAAATTGGAATGACAAAGTGTCTGTAACCTGAGTTCTGGTTTTAGAGAGAATGCGTGCATGCATGCACATGGAAGACAAAAATAAACAGATTCAGGGAATGGACCGCATCAATTATCTTTGGAATTTTAGAAATGACTTTGTTGAGACATGCAGTAAAACTAGGAGAGTTTGATGAAATGCTTAGTTTTCTCACTTATTGTCTTCATTATTTTATTTTAAAATCTGCTGATCAGGAGATTTAAGCAAAGATTGTTTTGTTTTTTAATTAGGACATTTGAATGTCTTTCATCAGTATATAAGGAGCTTTGAACAAGCAGTTGTGAAAAGCTGGTCGGTCAGAGAGATTTTCACCGAAAAGGCAACAGACAAATGTTTTCATCAGTGAACCGTCAGAAACGTGAAGACTGCAGCTTGTGGGGATTCAGATGAAGTGCATGGCGTTCTGGTCCTTGTCTGGAGGTCTATTATGCAGACTCTGAGATGTGCGCTTCCTGAAAAACGTAGGCAGAATCTGAATTCTTCCCCCTCCCCTTTGGCTTCTCCCTAACCCTACATTTAAGCCCTCTAAAGTTATGGAGTTACGGAAAAATAGTGTCTTCAAATTTGGTGTTTACTACCGCTCAATGACATCATCAATAGTCACTGGTCATCTTTGTTAGTGCGTAGCTGCCAGCACTCAGAAAATAAATAACAGCATTGGTTTTACACTTCTAAAAAATCATGCTAAAACAAAAAGACATTACTAACATTTCAACATAAACTTGTGCATCAAAGCACGTTAAGAAATGGGTTTCTCCTCCGCGACACAGTGCCTTACCAGCAGAGGGATACACAGCTGTAAGTCCCTCCACCTTCCCCTTAAAAAAAGCAATGTTGGACACAACTAAAGCTACAAATGCCCCATAAAATTGTCAGAGTAGGAAGAGGCCCTAGGGGTAGGGAAGAATTTGGATTTGGCCTAACAACTATTTTTATAACATGAATGAAATTTTGAAGTCCTAAATGAGTTTGTCTTCTTCTTAAATTTCCAGCGACTTTTGTTTTTTGGCTTTCTTTGATCTGATTTTATAATTTTGTTTTCATCATTAGGTTAAATAATCTTACAGGTAAATTACTGAAACTGCTTTTATGACAATTTTGGCCACAAAAGCATTGCTATACATCAGGATCCTACTCTGAGCCATAAACTGTAAAAAAAAGTGGACGAAGAGAGTGACATCACCCATAAAAATGTTCTTACATCCGGCTACAGTAAAATGAAGCCAATTTCGTCTGCATTTTTGTGCGATGCAGGCCCCTTACTTGGAGCCAGACGACAGTGTTTGGTCCGAGTCGGTCTGAGTCATGTTTTTAGGGCAACTACAGTTACCAATCAGGAGTAAACTTGTTCTAAGTCCACACCCCTTCCACTGAAAGCGGGCTCGAGAATCTGTCAATCAAACGTTTGAGGTGGGGGCCAGTGGGGACCACATGCTTTTACTGAGGCATCTGATTGGTCAGTTTATAACTTCTGATGAAGAAAAAAATATCAGGAAAAACTGTGGATAGGCAAGAAGATGTACCAGAGCAAGAATGGTTGTTCTGATAAATAGACTGACCGAGTATTAACTGTCTATTTCCCTATAGAAGTCCATGGGATTTTGGCTTCTTGGAGCCAGCAGGTAATTCCTGTTTGGAGCAGCAGGGGGGAGGGGTCAACCTGTCCAATGGCATGGTGTCTATGGTTGGAGCAGAAGACTCTGAGAGTTGTGACTTTATGGTAGATCTGGTCAGGACAGGGTTTACGTGACTTCCAGCATAATTTGTCCAACAGTGGCACCTTGTGGTGGTGCTTTGCAGGCGGAGCTAAGTCACAGTGAGAGCAGAGGAGATGGATGTTGAGGGGGGGGTAATGCAGACACAGGATTCCCTCATCAAACTGCTCGTGTTCTGACAGATGTTGAGCTCTGTCAGTGTGGCTGTGCAACGACGTGGACAATGATGTGACAGCTCCTGGTTAGGGTTCATGCACTGCTAATTAAATGTGATATCATGTATGAGCTAACACTGTAAAAAAACTGTAATGTTTACACTAACACATTTGTCAGCTTATAAATTGTATAACATTTATATATATATATATAAATGATTTGAATTATTTCCTTTTGAAATCCAGTAAATATTTAGTTACCATCTGGTTAACAGATCAGACAGGATGGATTAGGTGGAGTCATTCGGCTGCAATACAATGCAAATGAGTGAACAGGGCATCTTTATGTGTCTGCTTGAAGCTGACATGCATGTCCTGCATCAGAACAAAGGGTCTTTGTGTCATGAAATGATATTAAGCCACTTTCTGAAAATGGCATTAGCTTTTGTCCTGCTGGACTTGTCTCTAATTGCTTTTCATCTATTTTGAATGACTTTTTAACATGCTCTTACATTTTTTTCCTTTGTTTAATTATTATGTGTCTATTAATCTAAAGTAAAATATGCAAATAGGCTACAATGGCTTGTAAAAGTTTTCAAACCCCTTGAACTTCTCCACATTTTCTCACATTATGACCACAAACATAAATATATTTTATTGGAATTTGATGTGAAAAACCAACACAAAGCAGCACACACTAGTGAAGTGGAAAGAAAATTATACATGAGTTCAATTGTTTATTTACAAATAGAAACAGTGTGCAAAGTTCAGTGTGTAAAAGTATTCAACCCCCCTGAGTCAATACTTTGTGGATGTCACAAAAGTGGTGGTGAAGGACCCAGAATGCAGGAGACCAGCCTCGGTGGTGGAAACTAAAACATTTAATAAACAAACTTAAACAGGACAAAAACCCATGGGGGAAACAATAAGGTGGCAGAGCATAACAAACCAGATGACCTGACGAGGATTAACTGAAAACCAGACACTTAAATAGACTTAGGGTTAACAGAAATGAAAACAGCTGTTGATCATGAACCTGATACTGGTCACTGAGGGACAATTCCAAAACCTGACAGTGGAACCTCCTTTTGCTGTAATTCCAGCTGCAAGTCTTTTGAGGTTTGTCTCTACCAGATTTAGAAGACATGAGACTGAAATCTTTGTTCATTTTTCATGCAAAACAATTCAAACTGAGTCAGATTAGATGGAGAGTGTTTGTGAACAGCAGTTTTCAGATTTCTCCACAGATTCTGGGTTGGATTTAGGTCTGGACTTTGACTGGATCATTTCACCACCAGCAGCCCCAGAGCATGATGCTGCCACCACCATGTTTGACAGTGGGTGTGGTGTGTTCAGAGTGATCAAAAAGTTCCATTTTGGTCTCATCTGACCAGAACATCTTCTTCCACACATTTGCTGGGTCATTCACCTGGTTTATGGCAAACTGCAAACAGGACTTCTTGTGGTTTTCTTTTAACAATGACTTTCTTCTTGCCACTCTTCCATAAAGTCCAGATTTGTGTACGTCTGATGGTTGTCCTATGGACAGATTCCTCCACCTGAGCTGTAGATCTCTGCAGTTCATCCAGAGTCACCATGAGCCTCCTGGCTGCATCTCTGATCAGTGTCTCCTTGTTCTGTCTGTTAGTTTAGATGAACGACCATGTCTAGGTAGGTTTGTAGTTGTGTCAAACTCTTTCCATTTGTGGATGATGGACTGAACTGTGGTTGGTGGGATGTTCAAAGTTTGGGAAATCTTTTTCTATCCTAACCCTGCTTTCAATTTCTCCCCAACTTTCTCCCTGACATGTCTGGTGTGTTTCTTTACACTTCATGATGCTGTTTTCTCCCCAATATTCTATTGACAAACCAGAGAGACTGTGACAAAACAGCTGGATTTGTAGACTGAGATGAAATGACACACAGGTGGACTCTAGGAAGTCATCATTATATCAGTTACTAATCATCAAGCAACTTCTGAAGACAATTGGATGCTCTCAGAGAAAAGGGGGTTGAATACTTTTGCACACTGCACTTTTATCAGTAAAAACAAAAAAAACAGTTGAACTCTTGTATAATTTTCTTTCCACTTCACAAGTGTGTGCTGTTTGTGTTGGTCTTTCACATCAAATTCCAATAAAATGCATTTATGTTTGTGGTCATAATGTGAGAAATGTGTGAAAATAGTATTTTGGATTTGTGTTCACACAGTCCAGAGGAACAGTCATCTGCCAAGACTCTTCTCTGAAATGCAGTGTGATAGTTCTGTGAGTACACCAGTCCAAACGTGACATGTTTGTTGACAATCATAGAAGCGGTGTTCTCCGGGATGAGGAGGAGGTTGAGCTTCCAACAAGTTCTAATTAACGTCAATGGGAAAGTGGGTTTTCCCCACAGGCCACAGACTCACAACAAGAAACTTTTTCCAGGAACAGTTGGAGTGCTGACTTTACCTGCTGCAGTCCTGATCTTTTACTGTCAGAAGATATTTGGAAAATCCTGCAATGAAATGTAAGCCAATGCCGTGTCAATAAACACTTATAGAGCAAAGTGAGACCAAATTACCGCAAACACAATTCAAAAGTTGATAAAGAAGAGGAAGAAGAAGTTCCTCCCATAAACCTCTCTGATCGCCAGCACACTTCTTCCTTCCTTCCACCTCTTGTGATTCTTCTCTGTTTGCGCCTTCCGCTTCTGCGTGCTCAGCACTTCAGCTGGGACTTTAACGCGCGTACACCACACCGGAAGTAAAGAGATTTTTAGACCAAAACAAGAGCCTTTCTGTGGTTCAGAAGTGACCAACTGATAAGTTTCTTTTTCCAGAGTGGCATAAAAATGAAAGCATAACCAACGTGTTTTGTTCTGCAGTCAATAAAAAAAATCCATCCTTAGAACAGCTAGAACACATCGAGTCCAAATCTGATTAATCTATTCATTCATTCATTTTCTTTACCCGCCATACCCCTGTTATGCTCACGGGGTTGCTGGAGCCTGTCCCAGCTACTGTAGGGCAAAGGTGGAAAATATGCCTACCATAGAGTTTGTGGCAGTTTATCTTGTTTTATTTGTAACATTTTTCTGCAATACCTGGACTTGCTATCATTGGCTTGTCACCGTTTTCAAGTTTAACGTTTGTATTAACATGTATTTTTCTGCCATGAATTTGTTATTTTTATAAATTGCTGCAGATACATCCTGGGCAGGACTCCTGTCGAATCTCAGTGGGACCTCCTGGTTTAAAATCATGGAGAAGGAACTAAAATTAGTATATATATAAGTATTTATATGTATACTCTTGTATATAAAACAAACACTCCATACATGTTTGTTATATAGATTTGGGTTAACAACTCGATTCTGGCTCATGTAGATGAATGAGCCAGAATCAAGTTGTTCAGTGTGTTTAACACTGATACGCAGAATCTGTAGTGACTTTGCAAACTTGTCTGCAACGTGGACTCTTGTGGAACTTTTATTTTGACAGCGCCCGGAGGAAGTTCCGCGTGCGGCTGTGGGCGTGCAGACGGAGTTCGGTCGGCTCTGCCTCAGTCTGGGCTGAAAACTTTGTGGTCATGAGTAGGCACACGGTCCCCGCCGATATCTCCGGACACATGCTGGACCTGGACGAGGACGAAGACCTGGAGGTCTTCTGTAAGGTAGGAGCAGCGAGCACGCGCCCGCGCGCGCGCGCCTCACCTGAAGTTGAACAACCTGGTGGTTCCTGTGACTTCTGTCTTCCTGTGTCGAATGCGGTCGCTTCGTGTCGGGAACCTTGAGCCGACAGCAGGAGTCTCGCCAGAATCCTGGCATCAGCTGACCTTAGGACCCGCTCCGCAGAGGTTCGGGGTTCGGTTCGGGCGAGAACAAAACCCAGTGGCGTTTGTAAAAACTCCTCTGAAGCGGAGACTCGCCCTTAAAAGTTCACCGCTTGAAAGTTCCGGCCTCTTTCCTCTTTGGCCAAATCCGCAGTTTGCGCTTTGATCTCTGTAGACCGGATCCATGACCCCGCGGACACTTTCGGGGGGAATCAGAGTCCGGACCACAGAAATCTGCTTTAAGGAGACACTTCTGACGACGACAGAGTTTGGATGGTGGTTGAGTCCGCCCACAGTTTCACAAAGATCGAAATCTGGTTTTCTAAGGGACTGTTTCTGTGAGGACGCTCCACACCTGTACCTGCGCCGCCGCATCTGCGCATGCTCACAGACGTAAGCAGAAGCTGAATGGAGCTGTCACTGGCGCCCACCACAGACTTTGTAAAGGTGATGATGACTCCTTCAGTTCCCACACACGTCCTGCGGCTGCTATTGGAGGGAGTTCATCTGAAGAAGTCTGGGTCACGAAGAAGTCTGGGACACGAAGAAGTCTGGGTCACGAAGAATTCTGGGACACGAAGAAGTCTGGGTCACGAAGAAGTCTGGGACACGAAGAAGTCTGGGTCACGAAGAAGTCTGAAGAAGTCTGGGTCACGAAGAAGTCTGGGTCACGAAGAAGTCTGAAGAAGTCTGGGTCACGAAGAAGTCTGGGTCACGAAGAAGTCTGGGACACGAAGAAGTCTGGGTCACGAAGAAGTCTGGGACACGAAGAAGTCTGAAGAAGTCTGGGACACGAAGAAGTCTGGGACACGAAGAAGTCTGGGACACGAAGAAGTCTGGGACACGAAGAAGTCTGGGACACGAAGAAGTCTGGGACACGAAGAATTCTGGGACACGAAGAAGTCTGGGACACGAAGAAGTCTGGGACACGAAGAAGTCTGGGACACGAAGAAGTCTGGGACACGAAGAAGTCTGGGTCACGAAGAAGTCTGGGACACGAAGAAGTCTGAAGAAGTCTGGGATACGAAGAAGTCTGGGTCACGAAGAAGTCTGGGACACGAAGAAGTCTGGGTCACGAAGAAGTCTGGGACACGAAGAAGTCTGGGACACGAAGAAGTCTGGGACACGAAGAAGTCTGGGACACGAAGAAGTCTGGGTCACGAAGAAGTCTGGGACACGAAGAAGTCTGGGTCACGAAGAAGTCTGGGACACGAAGAAGTCTGGGACACGAAGAAGTCTGGGTCACGAAGAAGTCTGGGACACGAAGAAGTCTGGGTCACGAAGAAGTCTGAAGAAGTCTGAGACACGAAGAAGTCTGGGTCACGAAGAAGTCTGGGACACGAAGAAGTCTGGGACACGAAGAAGTCTGGGTCACGAAGAAGTCTGGGACACGAAGAAGTCTGGGTCACGAAGAAGTCTGGGACACGAAGAAGTCTGGGACACGAAGAAGTCTGGGTCACGAAGAAGTCTGGGTCACGAAGAAGTCTGAAGAAGTCTGGGACACGAAGAAGTCTGGGACACGAAGAAGTCTGGGACACGAAGAAGTCTGGGACACGAAGAAGTCTGGGTCACGAAGAAGTCTGGGTCACGAAGAAGTCTGAAGAAGTCTGGGACACGAAGAAGTCTGGGACACGAAGAAGTCTGGGACACGAAGAAGTCTGGGACACGAAGAAGTCTGGGTCACGAAGAAGGCCGGTGTCACGAAGAAGTTTTGTCAGTAAATTATATTGAGCAGGAGCAGCAGAGGCCTGTTGACATGACAGTCAGAACCGACACCAACCGTTTTTCTGAGGCCTGTTGACATGACAGTCAGAACCGACACCAACCGTTTTTCTGAGGCCTGTTGACATGACAGTCAGAACCGACACCAACCGTTTTTCTGAGGCCTGTTGACATGACAGTCAGAACCGACGGCAACCGTTTTTCTTTCCTGGTCAGAGGAACTGTGGTCTAAAGACGGTTATAGAAACATACGTCTGTGGAGAACATGAGGCATCATCACTGCAAATTACACTGAAACATGCTGAAGAAATGGTCTGCAAAGGATCCAAAACTGGCCTGGTGTCTTGGAGTGGTGTCGGTTCCCAGCCCTGCTCCTCAGGGCTCAAAGGCACAGCGTTCTTGAACGGCTCTTCTCATGAACTCTGCAGAGGTTGATGGAGCTGAATCAGACACGTTTAAGCACAGAAGCAGCGACTCATGCAGGACAATCATCCCGATGGACCAGCAAACTGACTCCGGGTACTTTGTAACTGGGTTATTTTGACCCGGAACAGATTTGTTTCTGACACTCCCTTTGTTTGCAGGTGAAAAAACACACCTGAGCTTCTATGTAGACCAAACCAGAGAACTCAGAGAGTGATCGTCTCTGAACACCTGCATTGCGTTGAACATTGGTGCAGTTAACTTTAGTGTGAATAAAGACTTACTTATTTAAGCTTCATGTACATACATGACTTGCATAGAAAAAAAAAAGCAGCCAAATACCAAGCAAACGTAAAGCACAGAAAAGAAAATGGACTCAGATTTGAATTTGATTTATATCAAGCAGTCATAACAACTACAAAAAACTAAAGAAGACAAACAGGAGGGATATACATAAATATATCAAGCTAAAGATGATTGGTTATGGTTAGATTGGAAAGAAAAAAAAGTCAAAGAAATACATCTTCACACATATACATCCATTCTATTTGCATCATGCTGTGTATGAACACAACACGACGCAAACATGAGGCCATTAGAATTACTCTTAATCAGAAAAAGACATAAATATATATACTGATACATGAAGTACGGGGCGCATTGACTCCATTAAATATGAATTTAGTCAAAAACAGTTTAATTCATTGCATTTGTTAAATAACTGAATATTAAAAAAGGGAGTGGGAGGAAGCAAAATTATATAATCCCACTCATATAAGGATTTACTAAACTGTTTACTCACTTTTTCCATATCTATCATGTTCTAGTTTGTAACATTTAAATTAGGATGGTACAATGTTCCCAAAATCATGATTACTTATACCAGTGTTTTTAACAAAGTGGTGTTTAATGATTATGATCAGTAAAGATTATTACATTCATCACTATTAGTAATCAACTATTTTTGGTCAAAGTCCTGGTCATGGCGGAACCAAGTCACAGATAATGTCAAATGAAAGTTTCATATTCTGTAGATAGTCCACGGTGGCTCTTTCTACTGCTGTCAGATTGACAGCCTTGCATCTGGGTTCAGAATTTTCGCTGTGCTGTAATATGTGAAGACGGTGTTTATTGGGGTCCTTGTCCTCCTGCAAGCTGTTATCAGTGTAGCTGAGTAAGTTGAGGTCAAATTGTCTATATTTAAACCGGATTTAGAGGCAGTGTGCAGGTGCTTTTGTGTTGCTCTTTACTCTGTGGGATTAATGTCTTTGCGTTTTTCCTGGTACTTTTGGTCTACTTCAGACCGTCCCTCCTAACTGTACCGTGTGATCACAAACCAATCCAATTTTGGCTGAAAATAGTCCCACATTGTCTGCAGGGCCTTTCTGAAACCTGTGAGCTAAGAAAACCTTCAGGACCAATGATGTTCACAACTTTTCCAACACAAAACTAAAACCAAGGTCCTTTTGAAGCAGTGGTCTGACCTTCACTGATTGAGTTTCTGGATGATTGGTGGGCTGATCTGGAACTGGTCGTGGAAACAATGTTAACATGATGTCTTTCTTTCCTTCAGTGTTCCACTCGGTCACAGTGCACTCTACTCCTGTCAAACTGCTTTGTCTTTGGAATCTGTGTTAAATCATTAGTATTTTCTTCTAGTTCCTACTAAATTCTATGTGGTGAAACTGTAGCACGCACTTTAACCCTGTGGTTGGTGTCCTTCATCCACAACAAACGCTCTCCATTCATGTACTGCCTTTCAGAAACACCGTTTGCTCTCTTTATGGAGACCTTGATAAATCAACAGATGGAAAAATGTTGTGAGGTCAACTGCTGCTAAACTGAAGCTGTGGATGCAGGAAGTGGAATTAAGACTGTGGCTTTTCTCCCCCAGAACACCTCCGTAACAGATGATGGTCCGGTGCCAAACTCCCCCAGCTCCATGGTCAACCAGTACAGACTGGAGGATGATGAGGAGCAGCAAGATGCCAACGCTAAAGACCTCTTCATCACAGTTGAGGATCCAGAGAGCCACGTCACTGCCATCGAGACCTACATCATGTACAGAGTAGTGACCAAGGTGAGGAAGGGCAGCTTCATCTCTGCTCCAAAGATCATCACACACATTCATTGATCTACATTGATCACTTTAAGTGTCTGGTTGTGTGAAAACCAAACAAAATGATGTTTGAAGGAAAATTTGACAATTCCAAATGTGATGGTACTTTCCTGAATGGATTCAGTGGTTGGGCAGGTCTATACGGAAGCGTGGTCAGCACCCGGGGTCAGGCCTCACTTCTCTCACCGACAGTATTCTTTGTTCTCATGAAGACAGCAGGTAGACTGAGAAGCTCTGCAGGGCGTGAGAGCTGCGCGTTAACTCACACAAGCAGCTTTCAGACTTCAGTTATTATTCACTATACTTAACATATGTTACAAATGTGACTTAAGTGCTTTGTTTTTGTTTGTTCAATTTTCATTGGTTTCTTTTTTGTTTTTCCCTTTTCTTTTTTTCCTCTCAATCAATGCATTTCATCGTCTTAATAATGAGTTTGATAATTTTGTGTGATTATTTTTGTGTATTGTCCAACTTATGCTTGAAGTAAACAAACAATAGCACATAGCTGCCAGAACTTGATACCCAACAACATGAGTTTACTAGTTAAATAGTCATGCTAAAACAAAAAGTAATTACTTATATTTTAAATGGAAACGTCTAGGCTTCAGGGCACAGCCACATGAAGAAATCGATTTCTCCTCCGCTCAACAAGCGTGACACGGTTCACCCCATCGGCCAGTCCGAAGTCCCTACAGCTGCTTCTTAAAAAACATTTTGGACACCACTACAGCTTCACATGCCCCTAAAATTGGAGCAGTAGGGAGGAGTCAGAGAGGTAGGGAAGCAATATCAGTTCATTGCTTTGAGTTCATGGATGGTGGGGCTGCAAAGCTCTGCCCTCCAAAGGTCAGAAATGGTCATTGGTGTGTTTGGAAGACATGAAAATCTAGTTTCTACTGTCTGTGGTGCTGCCTTATGAGGCATCACTTCATCCTGTCAACTCTGAGCTGCAGTGGTCGTGGATGTACAGCATTTCTCATGTGTCTCCTGTCTGAACTCATACCACAAGTCAGTTTTCCATCTTTCAGCCTCCTGTTCTGTGGGAACTGAAGAAGCAGCTTCATCAAGAGCGGATGAGGGAAGGCTCCCTCCCTGTACACTGCAGCTGCTGCATTTATGTAGCTGTTGATCGTGTTTTGGAGGAGGAGGTCAAGTTTAGCTTATAAAGATTATAAAGATAGTCTTTCTCTTCCAGTCAACTGTTTCTCCAAATGTTGTTTCGGATAGACTTTAGAGCAATACTGTCTAAGGAAAGGAGAATTCTCCGTGGATTGAACAGAATTTGGAAAATCTGATGTGGAAATGAGAAGTGAAGCTTTTCCATCTTCAAAGCTGCAGATCAGTGCGCATGAGCTGCTGGTTTCTGCCTGCATCTTCTGCACCTCATCAGTAAAGTGTTCTGAGGCCAAAAGCATGTATTCTGTTTGAAATAGGCTGCATGGTGGCGCAGTGGTTAGCGCTCTTGCCTCACAGCAAGAAGGTTCCTGGTTCAAGTATTGGCTGGGGAACTGGACAAAACAGTTTAGAAAATGAAGGATGAATGAATGAATGAATGAATGAATTGAAATAACATCTTTCTGTAGATCATTGGAATGCTTTAATGGTTGCAAATTCACGAGGGTTCAAAGAATTTGAATCAGCTCCATTACATCAATTTATTCTCAAGTCATCTGGTACTTTAATGACATGAATCAGTGTGGTAAAGGTATTCTAGTACAATCATTTATCAAATCAGATATCTTTTCTTTCCCTGGGCTTGTGTACAATCTTCAGGGACAAACATAGGAATGCACAGAGCAGCACCGCAAACTCTACCTGTTCAAATGTCTTTATTGATGTAACAGTTTGTCTGAGCAAAGATGCTGGTGTAGGACCAACAGGAGCTGCGCTGAAGCTGCAGATGAACAGCTTCATGAGCTGACATCGTGTGAGAGCGGCATTTTCCTGCACTCTCCATGCACCCCGAGTTGCATGAAGAGTGCAGGAAGATGTTGCATTCTCTCAAAGGAAACTTTTATTGTTTTTTTCAGACCACACGGAGCGACTTTGATTCCAGTGAGTTTGAGGTCCGTCGACGCTACCAGGACTTCCTGTGGCTGCGGAGCAAACTGGAAGAAAGTCATCCAACTCTTGTCGTCCATGTATGTATGAGTCAGTGCAGGCTGAAGCCTCAGGAAGCTCCAGGGGAGAGGTGTGTGTGTGTGTGTGTGTGTGCGCGCATGTGCGTGTGTGTGCATGAGCGTGCGAGAGGGTATTTGGGTTGAGACAGAGTGCTGACATTTTGTTAGCTTGTAAGATGTGATGTTTGTGTGGCTGCAGCCTCTCCCAGAGAAGTTTGTGATGAAAAGCATGGTGGAGCGCTTCAACGACGACTTCATCGAGACCCGGAGAAAAGCTCTGCAGCGCTTTCTCAACAGGATCTCGGAGCATCCCGTCCTGTCTCACAGCCAGCACTTCAGAGTCTTCCTCACTGCACAGGTAAGCTGTCAGGTTGAGCCTGCGGATTGAAGGGCTCTGGTTGTGTCCTCGTTGATCCCGAAAGTCTTTGCAGTTTGAGCTGACTGAAAACTAACAAACCAAAGAAAAAAGTTCCTCTCCGTCTTTCATCTGCTGCTTTGCTTCATCTAAATGCTTAGTGTTGCTATAAAAACTCAAACTTGTCACCATCTCGTGCAGATGTGAAGGAACATTGGTGAATGGCGAATAAATCTGTAACACTTTTCTACCTTGACGGCACAAAGTACTTCACTGTCACAGTCCCATTCACCCATTCACACACATTGACACACTGCTGCCTAACACTGGCGCCAACCTATACTGACCAGGAGCAATGTGGCTTTAGTGTCTTGCCCAAGGACACTTTGACGCATAGGCAGGCAAGGTGGGAACCAAACCTGCAATCTTCTAATCCTAGGTTGACTGCTGTGCCTCTGTACGTCAGCCACCCGCTGCTGTTTACAGGTGTACCTGCTCAGAGTAAATTCAGAAGCTATGCAACTGTGAGGAGAGGAGCCAAGTCTCCTCCAGCCACATGTATGAGGAGACAAATGTGGCAGGAACTCCACAGACTGACCTCTCCCTCAGTATTGAAAACTTATTTTGATGGTTGACATGCTTCCATGCAGGTCTGCTGCTGTTGTGAGTGTACGGAGTGTGAGTCCATGTATGCTGCTGTTCAAGCTGGCCGATCCGTCTGTCTGCTGGTACTTCCATCCAGCAGAGTAAAGATCCATGTGTGGAGAGTTCTGTGAACAGCCACAGTCCTCAGCTGTTCGTCCGTTGTTTTCAGACTGACACACAAGGCTTCCAAACCTAGATGACTTTACATGTTCTCAGTGTAGCTGTCATTTTATGACATGAAACAAAAGCTGCTGCATGTGAGCCTCCACGCTCTTCTTCATCTCATGCTGTCTTTGACAGGTCATTGTTTGCTTCTGCAGCTCAAATCAAGATTCCTCAAAGATGAATGTTTTTAAAAGTCAGGAATATTGCTCTTGCAGCTGCAGATCTTCAGTTTTAGATGGTGATCATGCATTTAGCATGAAGAACTTCCACATTCATGTAAACACTGAGCACAGTAGTTTCACACTTTTAACATCCTGTTGGTTAATGTTCTGTAAACAGATTCTTCTTTAGGAATGGAAATCCTGTTCTTTATCTTCTGCTCAGCTCCAGTTCTGGGTGAACTTCTAACACAAGTCACTTTGTGCTGCTGTGATCCTGCAGGACCTGGCGCCCCACAAGAAGCAGGGTTCAGGTTTTCTCAGCAGGATGGGGGAGACTATGAGAGCCGTGGCAAACTCTGTTCGCGGTGTGAGAAACAGACCAGAGGAGTTTGACGTCCTGCAGGACTATGTGGAGAACTTCAGCAACAAGATCTCCTCTGTGGACAAAGTCACCCAGAGGATCATCAAGGAACAGAGAGGTGTGCTATACATTCAGAGTCAGGACTAACCATTTCTGTGTTTTGAAGTTGCTGTTTTGTCTCAAGTACATCGTAAATGTGTATGATATGAAGCAGATCTTCAGAGAATTGTTTTTTAACAGCTTTTTTTTCTCAAGCAGCAGCATGGAAAAACATGACATAATTTTTACCTCTGTAGAAATGCATATCTTTAGAGCATACATTTGTTTCCAGACTTGCTACAACCAATTATTTCCTGATTGATATCGGCTGAAATTAATTGAGATCATCTTACTTCTTCCTCACTGAAGTCGATCAGCTACATTGTTTCCCGCTGGCTGTGTAACAGAGGCAGCACAGACAAAGCTCCTCCTGTGAAAAGATGGGTGGAACTATTGACTATATAAGAGAACTGGACCAAGTGAGTGTGATGTCACCCATATAAAATACATTTTCTTCCAGTTCCAATGAAATCAAATCAATTGAGTCGCCATCTTTTTTTGCAGTGCAACCATTGACATGTTGGTGCCTCGTCAATTAACAGTGATTGGTTTGTCTGTTTGAGTCAACACTTCTATGGCAACTACTCTCTCCAATCAGGAGTGAGCATGCTAGAAGGTTACACCCCTTCCACTGAAAGCAAGCTCCTCTGAATATGTCAGTCATACGCTTCAAAGGTTTGACATGAGACCGCGTACTTTTATTAAAGCATCTGATTGGTTAGCTTATTATTTGAATAACTTGAACCACAGCAAAAATATCATTGGATAAAATATAGAACAAGTGAAAAAATGTATCAGAGTGAGAACAGTCATTATGTCAAACATATTGACTGAGTAATTGCTGTTTATTTCTCTGCAGAAGTCTAACAGATTTCGCCTTTTCAGGATCAGCAGGTACTTCCTGTTTGGAACGCCGGGGGAGGTGTCACTCAGTTCAGTTCTCATTTACAGTCAATGGGCAGAACCTGTGGTTATGAGTCTGGCTTGTTGTGGGCTCAGTTAAAGTATTTTGTGTTTCAGAACCTTTAAGCAGCAGCTAAGCTTAAGGCTGCAACGGAATCTTTGATCAGAAATCAGTAGAACTTTCCAACAGTGTTCTCTCAGAAGTTATTTAAATGTGGAACCTAGACTGATGACTTGTCAGTCTGCTGAACCGATTCGGTCTTTCAGTACGACTCTAAAGAGCTCTGTTTTCCAGAATACCTGGAAGAGTTAAGGCAGTACAGCTCCACCTACTCCCAGTGGGCGGAGTCAGAGGAAAACCTGTCTGAGCCGCTGAAGGGCGTAGCCAGCTGTGCGGAGCGGTGCTGTAAGGAAACAGAGGAGCAGATCCAGCACTTATCTGAGGTCCTGGTCCCTGCACTGCACGAATACGTCCTGTGTGCAGAAACCCTGAAGGTGAGGCCGCTCACTGCACCGCCACACATCCCAGCATGCCCTGCAAAAAACAGACGTCTGTGGGTTTTTAAGGACTCCAGGACAGAACCAGTAATTAGTGCTTTAGAATCCAAAACTTGTGTTTTATAATATGAAAAAGTGTGTTTTATGATTTTATTTTTTCAGTGAAAGGTTTCTGTGGGAAAATGCTTTAACCTCTTCCAGAGCTAACATTTGAGCTAGCTCTCTACACAGGTAGTCACAGGGCCCCAGTTTGGCAGAATTAGCTACTGTGGTAACTTAACTCAAAATCTGATGTCCATGCATGTGTACGCCAGGTCGGAAGAGGTTGAAGAAAGCTTGAGCGGATTTATGTCTTACTATGGATGTTCATGTTTCACACAGAGGAATGTGGCTTTCTCCTCACTGTGACATGATGTCTGAAGATTTGTGAAAAGTTTCTCAAAGACGGTTGTGTTTGCTTAGGCTGTGATGAGGAGGAGGGACAACATTCAGGCCGAGTTTGAAGTGAAGAACGACACCTTGGCATCCAGAAAAGGTGATCTAGATGCAGTAAGTGTAACGTTATCTCCTTCATCTATGTCTCTTCTGCGTGTCTGCTGGTGAGGTGAAGCATGGAGCTGCACCCAGAGGGCATCGCTGCCAGGTTGTAGCATCCATTGGTTCTTCTCTTTTCCTCTGTGTGTTTTTCAAAGAGTCTTCAGAGATGTGGTGAAAGTATTCAGTGTGCTTGAGTTGTTTTCACCTATGGAGTCAGTGTCTGTATAAGATTCAACTTGCACCCCAAACCCAATTTAGACTTTTTCTGTGCGTTCTGCTTTAGATCCTCCCCCACATGGGGTCAGCAGTCTGCTTCAATGAGCCCAGAAGCTCTTTGTACTTTAGTGTGTTTGAATGCAGCAACCATCTGCAGGAGACTTGCAGTGATGAAAAGTGAAATGCCAGATGGACTGGATCATTTTTATCCCTCTTAGCTGCTAAAATAAAACGAAGAGGGCTCTGTGGGAGAAACACGGAGCTACATGGACATTTTTTAATGGTTCCTTCTGTACAGAGTCTGGACTTTGGAGAAGGAAATACCTGCAGAAACATTTCTGCTGCAGGGTCAGAGCGTTCAGCTGTCACTTTGACCCCATGGAGAATAATTTCTGTTAAAGAAAAAGTCACAAAACTTTTGGAGTAAGAGTTCTCTGCTTTAGGTTTTCACAGACATTACAGTTTTAGGCTGACAAGACTTTAGAGTCCTGCTGTAAACATTATCTTTGAGATCAAACTAAAAGCAGCTTTTTCTGGCCAACTTAAGCTTTGACATAAGTGCATGAAAACTGAGAATGCATCAGTGCATCTGCTGCAGGCTGAGAATGTATCAATGCATCTGCTGCAGGCTCAGAATGCGTCAGTGCATCTGCTGCAGGTTGAGAATGCATCAGTGCATTTGCTGCAGGTTGAGAATGCATCAGTGCATTTGCTGCAGGTTGAGAATGTATCAGTGCATCTGCTGCAGGTTGAGAATGTATCAGTGCATCTGCTACAGGTTGAGAATGCATCAGTGCATTTGCTGCAGGTTGAGAATGTATCAGTGCATCTGCTACAGGTTGAGAATGCATCAGTGCATCTGCTGCAGATTGAGAATGTATCAGTGCATCTGCTGCAGGTTGAGAATGCATCAGTGCATTTGCTGCAGGTTGAGAATGTATCAGTGCATTTGCTGCAGGTTGAGAATGTATCAGTGCATCTGCTGTAGGTTGAGAATGCATCAGTGCATTTGCTGCAGGTTGAGAATGTATCAGTGCATTTGCTGCAGGTTGAGAATGTATCAGTGCATCTGCTGTAGGTTGAGAATGCTTCAGTGCATTTGCTGCAGGTTGAGAATGCATCAGTGCATCTGCTGCAGGTTGAGAATGTATCAGTGCATCTGCTACAGGTTGAGAATGCATCAGTGCATTTGCTGCAGGTTGAGAATGTATCAGTGCATCTGCTGCAGGTTGAGAATGCATCAGTGCATTTGCTGCAGGTTGAGAATGTATCAGTGCATCTGCTACAGGTTGAGAATGCATCAGTGCATTTGCTGCAGGTTGAGAATGTATCAGTGCATTTGCTGCCGGTTGAGAATGTATCAGTGCATCTGCTACAGGTTGAGAATGCATCAGTGCATTTGCTGCAGGTTGAGAATGTATCAGTGCATCTGCTGCAGGTTGAGAATGCATCAGTGCATCTGCTGCAGGTTGAGAATGTATCAGTGCATCTGCTACAGGTTGAGAATGCATCAGTGCATTTGCTGCAGGTTGAGAATGTATCAGTGCATCTGCTACAGGTTGAGAATGCATCAGTGCATCTGCTGCAGGTTGAGAATGTATCAGTGCATCTGCTGTAGGTTGAGAATGTATCAGTGCATCTGCTACAGGTTGAGAATGCATCAGTGCATCTGCTGTAGGTTGAGAATGCATCAGTGCATCTGCTGCAGGTTGAGAATGTATCAGTGCATTTGCTGTAGGTTGAGAATGCATCAGTGCATCTGCTGCAGGTTGAGAATGTATCAGTGCATCTGCTACAGGTTGAGAATGCATCAGTGCATTTGCTGCAGGTTGAGAATGTAACAATGCATCTGCTGCAGGCTGAGAATGCATCAGTGCATTTGCTGTAGGTTGAGAATGCATCAGTGCATCTGCTACAGGTTGAGAATGCATCACTGCATTTGCTGCAGGTTGAGAATGCATCAGTGCATCTGCTGCAGGTTGAGAATGTATCAGTGCATCTGCTGCAGGTTGAGAATGTATCAGTGCATCTGCTGCAGGTTGATAATGCATCAGTGCATCTGCTGCAGGTTGAGAATGCATCAGTGCATCTGCTGCAGATTGAGAATGTATCAGTGCATCTGCTGCAGGTTGAGAATGTATCAGTGCATCTGCTGCAGGTTGAGAATGTATCAGTGCATCTGCTGCAGGTTGATAATGCATCAGTGCATCTGCTGCAGGTTGAGAATGTATCAGTGCATTTGTTGTAGGTTGTGAATGTAACAATGCATCTACTGCAGGTTGAGAATGCATCAGTGCATCTGCTGCAGGTTGAGAATGTATCAGTGCATTTGTTGTAGGTTGTGAATGTAACAATGCATCTGCTGCAGGTTGATAATGCATCAGTGCATCTGCTGCAGGTTGAGAATGTATCAGTGCATTTGTTGTAGGTTGTGAATGTAACAATGCATCTACTGCAGGTTGAGAATGCATCGGTGTATCTGGTGCTGCAAACAGAAGTCAAAAAATGCAAAAAACAACAGATGAACATTTTAGAATTTATATAATGAGATTTTATTCTGTTCTGATTAGCACTGGCTGTGAACGTCAATCTTCGAATCAAAATCAGTTTCACTTTCATGCCGATCACTTTCCTGGAAACACGAGCACCTTTTCCTTTTCTCAGTAATCCATGTTCAAACCAGTTCTTCTAATTTGTGCCTGCTTTCACTGCTCACCAGGAAACCAGGCTTTCTCATTTTCTTTCTGTCTGCAGCCTCTCTGTTGTTTAGGATTCACCCTAGAATTGATACGTGGAGCTAGCAGCTAATGTTTTTAGCCTGTTAACTACATGGAGCTAGCAGCTAATGTTTTTAGCCTGTTAACTACATGGAGCTAGCAGCTAATGTTTTTTGCATGTTAACTACATGGAGCTAGCAGCTAATGTTTTTAGCATGTTAGCTACATGGAGCTAGCAGCTAATGTTTTTAGCATGTTAGCTACATGGAGCTAGCAGCTAATGTTTTTAGCCGTTAGCTACATGGAGCTAGCAGCTAATGTTTTTAGCATGTTAACTACATGGAGCTAGCAGCTAATGTTTTTAGCTTGTTAACTACATGGAGCTAGCAGCTAATGTTTTTAGCTTGTTAACTACATGGAGCTAGCAGCTAATGTTTTTAGCCGTTAGCTACATGGAGCTAGCAGCTAATGTTTTTAGCATGTTAACTACAAGGAGCTAGCAACTAAAGTTTTTAGCATGTTAGCTACATGGAGCTAGCAGCTAATGTTTTTAGCATGTTAACTACACGGAGCTAGCAGCTAATGTTTTTAGCCGTTAACTACATGGAGCTAGCAACTAAAGTTTTTAGCATGTTAGCTACATGGAGCTAGCAGCTAATGTTTTTAGCATGTTAGCTACATGGAGCTAGCAGTTAATGTTTTTAGCTATATGGAGCTATGGACTGTGTGTATGAGCATGTATGGGTCCTACTCTTTAACTGCACCACTGTTGTTTGGGGTTCCACAGGGCACTTTTTAAGATCCACTTATATTTTCTTTGTACCACTCCTCTGGGCTCCATCCTGAGAAAACACGGACTATCCTTTCACTGCTGCGCTGATGATAGTCAGATTTATCTACCAATAAAGAAAGGCTGCTCCGTTACACAGCTACTGTCTTGTCGACAAGACATCAAAGACTGGATCTCAAACATTCTGTGTCTAACCTGGGTTTAACATGAACACTTTCATTACATCTCAGCTGGATTACTGTAACTCTCTTTATTTTGGAGTTAGCCAGTCGTCCCTCTCTCGTCTCCAATTAGTCCATAACCCTGCTGCTCGGGTTCTGGTCAGAGCGCATAAGAGGGACCACATCACCCCCATCTTGGCTAACCTTCATTGGATCCCTGTGAATTTAAGAGTTCATTTTAAGATTTTTTTAATATGTTTTTAAACCTTTAAACAATCGTGCGCCGTTGTACCTCTCTGAACTTCTCCATCCTTACACCCCGATCAGATGCCTCAGGTCTGCTGATCAGCTTCTCCTGGAGATACCAAGGTCTAAAAGGAAGCTCAGAGGGGAACGTGCATTTTCAGTCTGTGCACTGAAGCTCTGGAATGCGTTACAACGGAGCATTCAACAGGCATCTTCACTGCCCATTTTTAAAAAACTTCTTAAAACCCATTTTTATCACCAGGCATTTGACACAGCATGAGACTCTGCTCTGCTGGTGTGTTTTTGAAGTTTTATTGTTCACCTGGTGTTTTTTATGTCAGCTATTTATAAATATTTTTTATCTTTAATTGTTTTAACATTTTAACTGTTGTTTTTGTTTTATCGAGCTTTCAGTGTGCAGCGCCTTGTGTGACCAAGGTCATTTTAAGGCGCCATATAAATAAATTAACTATATTTATAGGAAAAGGTTACTGAACTGTACAAAACAAGAAATGGATGTAAGAAGATATCCAAGGAACTGAGAATGCCAGTCAGCAGTGTTTGAACTTTGATTAGGAAGTGGAAAGTGAGGAGTTCCGCTGAAACCAAACCACGGTGATAAACATTTCTGCCACCAAGTTCCAGACAAATCATTAGAAATGAAAAGAAAAACCCACACATAGCTTCAGCTGTGATCCAGGACATTGAAAACTGTGGTATGGATGTTTCAAGATGTACTTAAGAAAAATGCAACTTAAGAAAAATGGCTGCATGGTTGAGTCAACAGAAGAAAGCCTTTTTTTGTGCAAATACAACAAAATATCTCACATACAACACACCAAACAGAAGAGAGACAAACCTCTAAACTGGACCAAAGTCATTTGGAGTGATGAGACCAAGGTTGACGTTTTTGGCCACAACCATAAACGCTTCATTTGGAGAAGGAATCAACAAGGCCTACGATAAAAGTAACACCATTCCTACTGTGAAACACGGTGGTGGATCGCTGATGGTTTGGGGATGTGTGAGCCACAAAGGCACAAGAAACGTGGTCAAAATTGATGGAAAGATGAATGCAGCACGTTATCAGAAGATCAAGTGCACCTGTCATTGGTTACAACAGAATAAGGTTACGGTTCTGGAGTGGCTGTCTCAGTTTCCTGACCTCAGTATTGTTGACCAACTCTGCAGAGATCTTAAGGGGCAGTTTAAGCAAGACAGTCCAAGAATTTAAAGGAACTTGAGGCTTTCTGCCAAGAAGAATGGACGACTTCATCATTAAAGAAAAAAATAACCTACAAAAATAATTTACAACCACCACAAGAGACTTCAGGCTGTAGTTGATGCAAAAGGAGACAGTACATGGTATTAAGAACTGGGGGATGTAAACTTTTGATTTTTGTAATTTGAGAAGTTTCTGTTGTCATAGTAATTTAAAAAGAGTTAACGAAGTTGTTTAACAATAAATGGCTTAATTGATTATTTCCTCCAGGGTATGTAAAGTAGTGAGTGCAATTGTAACGTTTAGTGAATCCTAAAGGGATTTCTCTAAATAGGTAACAGATCTTTTGTAAAGGAATAAAAAAACTTTTGAAAATATCTCTAAATCCTTCATTTCCAATGCTGTGTTGTGGATCCATACTAACAGCTGAAAGCTAACTGAGTGCTCACACACAGACTAACTTTTCTGTGTTTGACTCAAGGGTCATGCAGGTATAACAGCCTCCAAACATAAGACTCTTGAAACACAAATGTCCCAACACAAAGCCACACAGCAATGAGTTCTCACAATAACAGAAAGTCTTTTTAACCCTTTGGAACTGACAGACGGGCTCCAGCAACCTGTCATGCAGCTGTGAGATCAACGTAATAAAACTGTCTAAAATAAATGCAAGCTTAATTTAATATTTTAATGCAACTTACATTTCTTTTATTTAAAGAGAGAATTTGGCATTTATTTGTAATTTTTGACAAAAGCGATCTTTTCTTTTATTGAATAAGGTTGACGGCTGCAACACAGACCCGCTGTGGGGAGCGGAGCAGGACAGAGCTTTCAGCCATTGGAAATCCAACAACGAGGAAACCGATCATTATTTTATTTTAGGACAGGGACTGAAATGATTTTTTTTAAATGAGCACTGGCGTTGTCTAAAAGTTGCGGAACTCACTGCAAAAGTGTCTCCCGCCACCCTTGCTGGAAGCGAGCAGTTCAGAGTAAACAGACAGGCCTCCAGCTGTGATCAGATTCCAGCTGAGCAGAACAACTGGAATCCAGCTGGATCAAACTTCTCCAAAATAATTCTATTTTATCATTTTTCACATGCTCAATAAGGCAAATGTATGGGGAAAAAAGGATCTGCAAAAAAGATGACTTAATTCCAGGAAAAATGGACAGAAGGGCTTTCAGGAGAGGAATTTTTATTTTTCGGGCTGCCTGGTAGCTGAAGCCACACAGGCAGATGGAAGTCCAGCCCCTGCCTGTATGACAGCACAGGAGAGGTCACATGATGGAGCTGTGACGTCTGGGATGAACCTCTATCAACACAAACAGTTTACATATGTGGCCCAAAGAAGTCTGTGAATTTCACCCGGAATTCTTTTTTTGTATTTTCATTTAAAATAATGTTGATTAGTTTGTTGACAAAATTTGTTCTCGTAGTTTTTATGAAATGACACCTAAAACTTTCATTCCAGGTTGTAAAAATGATGTGTTAAACATTTTTGGGGTTTCCACAGCAAAAATTTAGACGCTTTTGTAAAAAAGAAATCTGTTTTTACATGATTTTATGTCTACTGTGTGAATAGAACATGGAAAAATGACAAAATAAAAGTAGCGTCACAAAGGTGAGGTTGTGTTGATTTAAAATAATACCAAATAAACAAGCAAGTAGTCTTCCAAAATTAAAAAATAGAGTTAAATTCAAAAGCAGACAAAAACTAAGTTTTAGGTCCAGTTGTAAAAGGTCAAATATGGTAACAGAGGGGCTAACATCTTTGTCCACATGTATGAGTGAATAAACTGAACTTGTGTAGTTATTGCTTCTGATCCGTATTTGTTTTTAGATTTGATTGACTTCTTTCAGTTTTTGGTCTGTAAATCACCTGCTTCATGGATAATTTCACAGAGGAATCGATTCACGTGAACTTTTCCATTTCCCTCCATCTATCCTCAATTATGAATTTACTTTAGAAATACAACCAAACACTTTGTTAGTTTGAAGTTTCTGCTTGTGTCTTTGATTCTTTGTTTCAAAAAATGCTTTATTTGTCCTTTTAAAGGCAAAATATTTCCATCATCAGCAGAGCATGTCATTTTTAGGATGAAATAATTTTGGACTCCACCCTGACCCCTGTGGCACTCCATGAGGTGAAAACATGCTGAATAAACATCAACCATCCAAACATTAGCAGCCTCTCTTGTAAAAAGGTGGTGATCTGATGTAAAACAACACTCTGATTCTACGACAGTCTGATCTTTTTTATTCTGAAAGTCAGTTTTAGCAGTAAATTGATGAGAACCAGCATCTAGTGTTAGCTGGGGCATCACCGGTCTGATTCTTTGCAGGATCTTTAACCACCTTAATGGGAGCCACCTCATAAGATTTTACTCTTGGTCACATTTGAATCAAATTTTCTGAGAATGAACCCACAGCTAATTCACTGCAGTCTTATTTACATTTTTCTTATCTTGTCCTGTATGAGCAGAAAGACTCGGTCATGTGAACCATGAAGCTCAGGATCAGGCCATGTGTAGGTTATGTGAAATATGTTGATTTCTTCATCATCATGTGGAATTCACTTTGAAAGCTGACAAATGAGCATAGAAAAAAAGGTGCTCACTAACAGCAGAGCTCTAAATCTGCAGCTTCAATCCTGCTCCTGTGCAGGAGGAAGCTGGAACAGAGCATGGATGGATGAAGACTTGTTTTGGTGGAGGATTTGTCCTCTGGAAGAGCTGAACTCTTCTGTCTGCTCTTCCTCCAGCTGCAGGATGAAGTTGATGAGCTTGCAGACCGCATGGAGAAGTCCAACAGCGCTTTACAACTGGACTGGAGCCGCTGGAGGAACACCATGAGAACGGATCTGAAGGCAGCCTTCATGTCCACTGCAGAGAAGAATGTGGAGTATTATGAGAAGGTGACTTCTACTCTAAGAGGAGATGTTCTCAGCAGATGTTAATAAAAAGTGAAAGCCATGCTATGCTGGGTAGATGACCACTGAAATACGGCTGCATTGTCATACTGCTGAAATGATCTGAGATGAAGGTAGAAAAGTCCAGACCTCTGAGACTGAAGCTTCAGTTTGAATCTTTTTATCCTGTGTGCTGGTTGTGATCCAGCAGGGGGCAGCAGAGCCACACCTTTGAGATGTTCTGGTTCAGAGAACCACAGTTCAGATGTGGCAGCACAGAACAAGTCGGAACATCACAGATGAACTCTTGGTGAACTTCTGAAGCTTAGGTGATCTATCCTTACCTTCTAGAAACATTTTGCTGCTCAGCTAAGTGTCTTGTTCTGTCCTCAGTCTGGATCCTTTTAATGCTGAAAACTTGATCCTCCTCAAGAGCAGAGGTTCTGACCTTTACAGAGACTTTCAAATGAAAAAGGGCTTACATTTTGTTCCCTTACATTTAACATAAAGACTGTGGAAGAAAAACAACTCTGTCAGTGATCCAAGACATGAAAGGTAGATCTGTTGCAAAGGTCAGCTTTTATGCTTTGCGTGTGTTCACTGTGTCTCATGCTTCAGTTTAGTGTGTTCATTGAGGTCCACATCAGACCCCCATCACACTGGAAGGACGTGAACATCTCTTGGTTCTTAGTCTCAGTGTTGGTACTCCGATCCATTTCCCCTGCTTTTCCTTCCCCACTCCATGGTGCTTGCAGAGCTCGCTCTGACTCAGGCTGCCTCAACTCAACCCACAAGTCAACAGCTTTTCATGTGCAGTGAGGGGGAGGCCAACCCCCAGCCTGGCCTTTCAGCCACTTTGTGCTCCTCTGTGTTGCTGCCTCTAAGCAAAGCTCTAAGCTAAGGAAGCCGCATTTCCTGCAGGATTTGCTTTGTCAAGTCTTCAGCTGCTCAGCTGATGAGAGGAGATGGAGGCTTGGATGAAGAAATGCTGTAGATCACACTGGGGGGTGGGGGGTACAAGGCAAACACGTCGAGATCCCGGTGGGTCTGCAGTGTTCAGACCTTTGACATGCAGAAGCTGAAACTCTTCTGTCTTCATGTTAGCTCTCCAGATGATGGATCTTTATGGTCAGATGGAAACCTGGGTTCAGGAGATGGTTGGGATCTCCTGCCCTCACTATCAAAGTTACCACGTTTATCCACTTCGGTTGGACTGTTGTAGTCCGTCATCCACAATAATGACACTCACCCTGTGTTTCAGTGTCTGGCTGTGTGGGAGTCCTTCCTGGTGTCTCAGAAGGGGGAGTCCATCAGTCAGAGAGACTAAGAAGATGCCGCTGGACCTGTGAGGAGCTCCGTCTGTCCTCAGAACCAACCACTGACCGTTTTCAACGCATGAGGCTAAAACTTCCTCAAAGAGTTCAGTCCACTCTGATCCTTCCAACCATGGGTGCACATGATCTTTCCAGCTCTCCTCCATGGGTTGGACCATGCTGCCAGAGCCTGCTGCTTCATCCTCATGTTTCTCTTTCTCTGTCTGAGTTTCATTTTTGATGTCAACAAATGTAAAAGTTTCTCCAACATTCAGCCTCAAATTCATGCAGGAACCTGAACGAGTTCAGTTGTTCTGCGGGATTTGATGTTGAACCCAACAGAGGAGCAGCTTTAGGAGTGGCTGACAGAACCAAAGAAACTCTGTTTGGACCTTTTTTTTTGTTTGACTTGTATTGATTCCTGATTCTTCTGTCACTTTGAAAACTGCAACGATTTCCTCGCTGACTTCCTTCTGGTGGATGACACCAGGTGTCTCTGTTTCTAATGTACTCTTGACCATTCTATCCTCTGATGTGAGGCAGGCGCTTCAGTCCAACTTCAGAATGAAACCGTTTGTGTTAAAGACTTCTTCACCCTCCAAAGTGACTCTTGATGCATCCTGTTGACATCAGTGGGATGGAAAAGCCTCATCTGCTTCTTTACTGTCAGTCTTCAGGTTTACATGCAAGCAGACAAGTTCTGCTTAGTCTGTTTTCACTCTTGGAGAATCTTTGAGATTTTTTGTTTTGTTAAATAAATAAAGCACAGATAAGGCCCAAAACAAAGATGTGTTTGCTTGTAAACTTGGTCATACATTTAACAGAAATCCTCCTCTGAAAAACTCTTTGAACAGGAAATGAGTGCAGCTCTAGGACACTGGAAGGGAACATAAAAATGGAACTTTACCAAAAGTTTTGATCAAGAGCAAATAAGAATGGAAAGTTTCCTAAAAAAATCAGAGAAAAGAAGGAATAGAATTCATCTATCCCATCTCTGCCCTCATGCTGCAACGATTCTGGCTGATCCCGAACCTGATCCTGCAGCTGATCCTGCTGCTGATCCTGAAGCTGAACCTCGCTGATCCTGCAGCTCATCCTGCAGCTAATCCTGAAGCTGATCCTGAAACTGATCCTGCAGCTGATCCTGGCTGATCTTGCCACTGATCCTGAAGCTGATTCTTGCTGATCCTGCAGCTGATCCTGAAACTGATCCTGAAGCTGATCCTGGCTGATCTTGCAGCTGATCCTGAATCTGATCCTGAAACTGATCCTGCAGCTGATCCTGGCTGATCCTGCCACTGATCCTGGCCTATCCTGCAGCTGAACCTGGCTGATCCTGCAGCTGATCCTGGGAGATCTTGCAGCCGATCCTGAAGCTGATCCTGAAGCTGATCCTGAACTTTATCCTGGCTGATCCTGGCTGATCCTGAAGCTGATCTTGAACTTTATCCTGGCTGATCCTGAAGCTGATTCTGGCTGATCCTGCAGCTGAACCTGGCTGACCCTGAAGCTAATCCTGAACTTTATCCTGGCTGATCCTGAAGCTAATTCTGGCTGATCCTGATACTGATTCTATCTTTGTGTTCGTAGATTCTGGAGGATTTCATGCTTCCAGAACTTTCCAGATGCAGGTTGTTTTCTACAAACAGTAGGCCGCAGCACTGAGGGACCTGCATGCCTCACTAATCAGGGTTAATCAGGTCTGTTGGTGTCATCAGAAGCAGTCAGTGACATACTGGATCGTGCTGTGATGTCCATCTGTGTCCGGGCACATTCACTGTGTGACGTGATGTAAAGAGCTGAAACATGGAGACGATTGTTTTTGAAATGACCCCGAATGTTTTACTGCTGATCACATTTAGAGAAGTGTCTTATAGGGCACCAAGTGTTGTAATTTTTAATTGGAGTTGTTTTGTCTCTGGTGACCATTGGTCAGGATGTTGGTCCACTGCAGACTGGAAACACAGTACTGCGTTCCTTCAAGAGCTCCAGAGCTTCATAGATGACTGCCTGGGACTGAAATCATGCAACCTTACTTCTAAGT